>OZ002740.1:259735459-260935459 GCA_963924295.1 Dioctria rufipes
AATGAAACGGGGAGTAGGCCGATGTGTTCAACAAATTAGCGGCATTTTCTTGAAAAAAAAAAAGAAAAACAATAATGTGTGAATGTAACTCTACGAGAACAACTGTTTCATAAGAAAGTACCTAACGGTTCCTTTATAAGAGTAGAGTGGAACTACATAGATCGAAATAGTTCATCGTTATCAGTAGCACTGTTGTTTTTGATGTTCTAAGAATTATTTGCGGGAGTTTACAAAAATTTTTAGAAATAGAAATAGGAAATATCTTAGATCCAAATTTCGTGAATATTGCACTGAAATTTTTCTATGAATTGGGACCCATCCGTAATTGAAAACTTTACAGTCAATAAACTTATATATTTGTAAACAGATTATGTTTGGACTTTTTACCGGGTTAAACTTAATTTTGTTCAAGAAAGAATTTTTTCGGATTCTCCGGTATATAGCAAAAGCTGAGAAATGTTCTAATTTGTTATTTCATCACACAACCCATTAATTTTTGGTGACAAGTTTCAAGTCTTGGTTCGACTCATCAACAGGTCACAAATAGCGAAATTGTGTGATTTGAAAAACAAATGAAAAAATGAAAAAAGAAGAAAGAAATGAAAAGTTTGAGAAAATAGAAAAAACAATTTTTTTTTATTTATTAAAAAAATTTAAAAAATTTTAAAGAAACAGATTCATTCGAAGCGAATCGAACCTGTATACGCCACGCAGTGGGCTGAAAAATAAAAAAGGAAAGGAAGAAGAAGAAGCGTTTCGTGTCAGCAGAAAACCTTACACTCATCGGTGCAGCTTGGTTTTCTGCTTCAGCTTTTTTTTTTTTTTTTTTTTTTTTTTTTATTTTTAGCCCACTGCGTGGCGTATACAGGTTCAATTCGCTTCGAATGAATCTGTTTCTTTAAATTTTTTTAAAATTTTTTAATAAATAAAAAAAACATTGTTTTTTCTATTTTCACAAACTTTTCATTTCTTTCTTCTTTTTTCATTTTTTCATTTGTTTTTCAAATCACACAATTTCGCTATTTGTGACCTGTTGATGAGTCGAACCAAGACTTGAAACTTGTCACCAAAAATTAATGGGTTGTGTGATGAAATAACAAATTAGAACATTTCTCAGCTTTTGCTATATACCGGAGAATCCCAAAAAATTCTTTCTTGAACAAAATTAAGTTTAACCCGGTAAAAAGTCCAAACATAATCTGTTTATTTTTCATCCTGGGCTTGTATAGGAGTGTTTTTTCCTCATATAATTCACACCCAGAATTTATTTCTGAGTTTATATGAGAAGAGATCAGTTTGATCTATTTTCAAGCGTCTGCAGCAGGCAGAAAACCAAGCTGCACCGATGAGTGTAAGGTTTTCTGCTGACACGAAACGCTTCTTCTTCTTCCTTTCCTTTTTTATTTTTCAGCCCACTGCGTGGCGTATACAGGTTCGATTCGCTTCGAATGAATCTGTTTCTTTAAAATTTTTTAAATTTTTTTAATAAATAAAAAAAAAAATTGTTTTTACTATTTTCTCAAACTTTTCATTTCTTTCTTCTTTTTTCATTTTTTCATTTGTTTTTCAAATCACACAATTTCGCTATTTGTGACCTGTTGATGAGTCGAACCAAGACTTGAAACTTGTCACCAAAAATTAATGGGTTGTGTGATGAAATAACAAATTAGAACATTTCTCAGCTTTTGCTATATACCGGAGAATCCCAAAAAATTCTTTCTTGAACAAAATTATATATTTGTATATTTGTAAATTATATACATATGTATGCCTATAAAAACGCATACATAGTGTTACGAAATACGGTATTGGAGCTCCTATCTAATCTAGATAGATGCTAGATATTGTGAGTGCATTGAGCTTGAGACCACTCTCTGGGCCCAAGGCTCAGTGGATAATCAGATAAGGCTGAATCGCACTGTTACAGCACTATATAGAAGTCCACACTGCGCTATTTGGTTCTCTACTTCGATTAATAAACCAAAGCGCGCTCTGCCCTCTACGGGAACCATGCGGATTCACTTCATATAGTTTTGGTTACCAAAGTTCAAAGAAGGTATATGTGAGTTGATCATTTCCAACTTAGGCATGCAAAGAGAAGAATGCAAATCAGCTTTAACAAGCTGGATTCTGTAATATTAACTGTTTGGAACAGAGAACTTTTCTTATAGCCACAAGAACACAACGGCCAAGACTATTGAAATCTAGAACATCGTTGTCGAAGAAAAAAATATGTCCGTGTCTCAAGAAGCATGATGTGTCCACCAAATTCAGGCTTATATAACCTAACCATAGATCAAGTCCCTATAACCAACCCCCTATTAAACGATAAAAATGATTTGATTTCACAATCCACGCGAGATAACATTCTTAACAAGCTGAACCCCATACCCCTCTTAACTAGCTCTGCCATACCAGAGACAGGTCATACACCTACCTCCAACTCCCCCTCACACGCTAACACCCCCATCTTAACTACCACCCAACCACAAACAATAAACCAACTACCCACTGTCCACCAAACAGCTTCATCAGCATCTCGCGCGAAATCAATCATTCGAACACAAGCCATCATACACACCAAACCGCGTGGCGAATCTGCAGCAGCTTCCACATCTTCGCCGCCCAGGATTACCCAATCTCAATCGGGAAGCTTAACCTTGCCAATTCCATCCTTAATTACGGTAAGCCAAGGTACGATGACTGATACCATCAAAATAACGGGACGAATAGGAGGGATTACATGTAGTATGATAATCGACACCGGAGCGACACATTCAATTTTACACGGACGAGTCTTTAGACGCATGCAGTACCAATCACAACTTCAGCCATGCTTAACGTCTCTAAGAAAAAGTTCTGACTAGCAAGATAGACGTGAGCAAGAAAAAGTTTTGTGATTTTAAAATTAAAAAGAAGCAAGTAACTAATTAAATCGAAATAGGAAAACTGAAAAGAAGTATAAAGGGAAAATAAATAGAAAAAAAAAGTATAATTGGCAAAATAAAAGTTTTACGTTTTCATTTAATATTCCCCAACATAAAGAAGTGCTATCAGACTTCCCATCCGAATCCGAGCTTTGCTCCGCTGGGTTCCACATCAGAAGTCCCCGTTGACGGAGACGGAAGGAGATCACAGGTAACCATCCAAATTTGTTCATTAATTTCTCGCGCACCTGCACGAACTCTGGCACCTGATTCATCTCGTCCTGGTACTCGCTCGGCCAAGTGGACGAAATCCCGCCAGCAGGGTAGCCTGCGAAACCAACCAAATAAAAAGGGGTGCTCCCTGAGTTCCCCAGCAACGAAAGCGGATTTTGTAATTGGATATTGTAACAATAGTTTACATTAGATGTATATTTTTAGAAATACATGAATTGTATATAAAGTAGATGATAATTTCCTATTTTAGTGGACCCTTATATATGATATTTTCTAAATAAACCAAGTATTTACACGGGTACATACAATGCGTTTTAGGATGAAAATCCAGAAAGTGGCTAAAACATGCATAAACAAAAGACAAATTCTATTTCCTTTGGCATATTTGTTTAAAGCATAAAAAAATATTCCATTATCTATGAGGAACTTATTTAGAAAATTTTTGTACACAAATTATTTGGTGCAAAAGAACTGCATATTTACCCAGGTAAATACTGAGCGTGTGAGGGTTAGCAAATACGAACTACCCTCGGACGAACAAGTAATTCGATTCAAACAGTAAGGAGTAGTTCAGGCAGGTGCGAAAGTATTTCAGGCGTCGCCTTTCGGGGTTCTGATCCCTGGGGAAACGCAAAATAATCACGAATTTTTCTATACTACCAAATCACTTTAAGTGATAGTTGAGAATTGAGGATTTGACCCGAACCAGTCTTCGGATGTTTAGTTATTTACGAGCTTAAGAGGGACAAGTAATAAAATATTCGTATATTGGTTATATTTGCGGAGGAATGATTTCTAAAGGGCAAATTAGAGGACGAATTTTGGATATCTGCACCAAACAGATATGAACTACAAAGTATTGTATACCATATAGGTTTGCTACAGTGCAAATTAGGTGCTAAATTTTATATTGGCTATTCGACGGTCTACGAAAGACTATGGACTTTCTATATTTGATTTTCTAGAATTGTTTTATGATTGAGCGATCTATAAAAAACTCAATAGTTTTCTACATTTGCTCGATATTTGTCAATCTACAGTCTGACGAAGACCAAAAATCTTCTATATTTGTTCTATATTTGATTAAGTGAGCTTTGGAATACTCAATAATTTTCTAAGTTTGTTTTATATTTGCTGATCGACGGTCTACAAAAGACTATGGACTTTCTATATTTGTCGTATATTGGATAATTAATGCTATATAGTACCAAATAACTTTCTATATTTGCTTTATATTCGTGAATCGAATATACGAAGGACAAAAGATTTTCTATATTTGTCTTATATTGGAAAGCTATAAAATACTCAATAATTTTCTACATTTGCTCAATATTTGTTAATCAACGGTTTAACGAAGGAAAAAGACCTTCCATATTTGTTCTATATTTGATTAAGTGAGTTTTGAAACATTTAATAATTTTCTACGCTTGGTTTATATTTGCTGATCGACGGTCTACGAAAGACAAAAGGTTTTCCAAACTTCTTCATATTTGATTTAGTGCGCTTTAAAATATTCGATAATTTACTACGTTGGCCTTATATTTGCTGATCGGTGGTTTACAAAAGATTTTATAGTAATAGAATTTGCGGCGATTTAACATTTGCGGACCAGCAACAAATTGTCAAAATACTGGTTAATCTTCGCTCGTGAACAACAAATAAAATACAAGAGGACTGTTACTGGCTTAATATTGGCTAACCAGCGAGCTACACAATGTTCGATCTCTGCGTTATTTGTTCAATCTTCGTTCATCAACGATCTATAGAATACAAAATATTTCCCAGGCTAACCCTACATCTGCTACCACCATTTGCTCTAAGTTTACTCATCTGCCATTCAAATTCTAACCAACGGGAGAGAAATAGACCGGCCTTGTGTTATGCCGTTGGTATAGGCGAAATATTTCGGCTATTTCTAAATGATTTTTCATTGTCTTTGTACGTTTTAAATAAGTTCGAGACAACGAACTAAGATCCCTATTCAAATGGTAGAATTATCACTGGCGTTTTGTCTTTCGCCTTATACGACATCTGAAATATTCCCCATATCGTCGATCGTGAGCGAAATAAGTAATATTTTAGTAATTCGCGAGGAAGTAAGCACCTACCCGGATCTCTTACTACGGACAGGTTCTGTCCCCATTCTGCCTTTTAGTAACCGGTAAAGCCTTCCTACCTATCGTAGCTTGAAGTAGAACGAAAGTGAGCAGCATGGCCGAAGATCAACTTGACAAAGTCTTACAGAGGCTCGAAGAGTTAAGCGATAAGTTTAGTGCCCAGTCACATACAATCGCGGAAGTTAGCAATGAGGTGAAAGCTCTAAAGGGGCAGCATACGTTCTTCCAAGAAGAGTTAAGTACACTACGGAGGCAGATGTTCGATATATCAGTCCTCAGCGCATCTGCGTTCGCCCATAAAGTAATGGATGATACCGAGGTGCAGCAAAACGCACCATCCATTGATAGGACAGTTGATATTCCACCACCGAGTAGTCAATCCACCCCGACGTCCGGGAAAGTTCCAGAAGAAGTTAAAGATAAGTGCATGCAGAAATCGCCTGTGACAAATACTGCCGCATGCTCATGTTCTAATCCTTCTGAGCCTAAGCCATCACGAGAGCCGTCGTTGTCACTACCTCCTCGACCACAGCATACAGTTAGTTACAAGCCCATTAGAAAACCGATGCTTTCGCCGACTGAGTACGACGGTAAGGCTCAGTGGAACCATTACGAGTTGCACTTCGAAGCGATTGCGGAAACAAACGGTTGGGACGACGAGACCAAAGCACTTTACTTAGCTGCTTCTCTGCGCGGCATGGCTTTGGGCTTCTAAGAGACATTGAATCAAGAGGCCAGGAGGTCTTATAGCAAAGCGCGGAATGCGCTCTCTATACAATTTGGCGCGGAATATATAAGCAATCAGTAAGTCACGTACAGCTTAGCACCAAAGTCCAGAAGAATGGGGAGAGCTTTTCAGAATTTGTCACTGACCTTTTACGGCTGACTAGGCTCGAGTTCGCATATTGTCCGGAGGATGCAAAGGATCAGATCGCTTTGGACCATTTCCTAGACGGGATTTATAACTTTGATGGCCAGGAAAGGGTTCGAGATTTTGGTCCACCTATTCTGCACGACGCAGTACCAACCGCCTTTTGGATAGAAGCGAATCATCGAGCAACCAGAGCGGCGAGACGCAATAAACGGGTTGCAGTCGCAACTAGTAATAATAGACCACCACCGCGAGAACCGCCGGATTTCAGAAGAGAACAGTTGGGAAGAGACTCAGCACGGATGTCATTGGGAAATGCGAACGAGCTAGCGTGAGGGGGAGGAATAATACAGCACCTAAGTCTACTCTTGGAACATGAAACGACTCACCGTCTAACTTGCAACCAGCACAAACACAGCTGCTCTCCAGAAGCAGAGAAACGTGCCCAGATATTACTTCATCTAGTCTCAACGAAAATTTAAACACCAGTCAGCTAAACTCAGGGAGCAGAGACCAGCATACTTCACCAACGCTCCACGTCCCGCGCGCCAGCACGTCCTCGGTCCTATCGTAGCCTATGCTACACCAATCTCCAATCTTACACACGTACCTAAGCCTAAGCCGCTCACCAACCTTACACCTAACACAGGAACCACTCACCTCAACCACACCTCACACCGCATCAGCACTACACACACTAACACACCTCAGACCAACATAACACACACTCGAACCACCCACACCTCACTTCCCACTAACACCGTAACCAATTCCTACCTTCCCACTAACACACTAACTCACTCCTCCTTTCTCACTAATCCACTAATCTACCGTCCACTTCCCACTAAACCTCTAACAAACGATCCACCACCCACTAACACATTAACTGACCCTCCCCCAACTAACCCAATAACAAACCCTCCACCCAATAACACACTAACCGCCTGCACACCAGTCACGAGCACACTACACCACAGCCCCATACCCAACACACCGAACCTTATCTCTACACAAATAGTGCTGAACGACGTGAAAACACAAGGCCCGAGGGAATCACTAGTTTCGAGGCTACCAGCTCCACCTATCATAACTGGTAGTCAAGGTATGATCTGTAATACCATTAAAATAAAAGGAAAGATTGAAGGAATTGTCTGCCACATGATCGTGGACACGGGAGCGACGCATTCTATTCTGCACAGAAGAATACTGGACCGCTTGCAATACCCGTATAGTCTCAACCCATCTTTAACACAGATTCGAAATGTCACTGGAGGAACCAGCATAGTGGATGGGGTCATTGAGCTGCCAGTAGCTATTAAAAATTTTACCACAACACACACCTTCTACGTAGCTGATGTCTTTGACGACTGCATCATCGGGATGGATTTTCTTGCAGGAAACAGATGTTCAATTGACTTAGCAAGGCACACTATTAGGATAGCTCACGAACTCGTTCCGATAATCGAAGAAGAGAGCACTGACATCTTTGTTAGAACAATACAGGACTATATAATACCTGCTGAGTCATGCTGCTTCGTAACACTTTATAACCCGTTAGTGGCGGAACAAAAAACTGTTTTGATATCTCCAAAAAATGTCCCACCTACCCTGTGGATGGAACCGGCAGTCGGCCAGTCCAACAATGGAAGTCTGATAGTTCGTGTGACAAACGTAACAGATAACCCAATCGAAATGAAGGCAAACACCTCTCTTGCAGATGTGGAAGCAGCTGCAGACATTGTCAGTTCTTCGGAGGAAGGAACAGCGAACTTCAATCATCTACCGCCTGAATTACACCTATTGCTGGAACCCACAACTGTACATCTGAATAATCAGCAGAGAATAATATTGGAAAAGCTACTCGTAGAACATCAGGATGTCTTTGCCAAACTAAAAACGACCACGGTCGAACCACGATTATGAGGCATCAGATCGACGTAGGCAGCAACAAACCGATTAAACAGCCTCCCAGGCGGCTTCCATTGGCCAAACGTCAGGAAGCGGAAAATCTAGTAAATGAGATGAAAACCCAAGGCGTTATCAATCCATCTAGTAGCCCTTGGACTTCTCCAGTCGTCCTGGTGAAGAAAAGAGATGGCTCGACTAGTTTTTGCGTCGACTACAGGCGGCTAAATGAGGTCACCAAAAAAGATTCATATCCGCTGCCACGTATTGATCTGACTCTTGATGTAGTCGCCGGTTCAACTTGGTTTTCGACATTGGATCTACAGTCGGGCTACTGGCAAGTAGAACTGGAAGAAGAAGACAGCGAAAAGACCGCGTTCACTACAGGCAGTGGATTGTGGCTAACCAATGCCCCTGCAACTTTTCAGAGGCTCATGGAAATCTTCCTCCAAGGAGTTCCACCTCAGGCGTGCCTAGTATATTTGGACTATGTTATCGTACATGGCCCCAAGTTGGAACAAATGGTAGAAAATCTCCGCCTTGTCTTAGCCCGATTAAGAGTAGCAAATCTAAAAGTTTCACCGAAGAAGTGTCAGTTGTGTCAGAGAGAGGTGAAGTTCTTGGGACACGTCATCAGTGACTCTGGATTATCAACGGACCCCGACAAAACGAATGCTGTTAAGAGTTGGCGCAAACCGCAAACACGAAGAGAACAAACAGAAATCAAAATAATTAATTTCGATACCTACCAGCTGTTAGGTATGAAATAATATTTTTTAAGGAAATTAAGACTGAAATTGTTTTTTTTAAACGGAGATTTTTTTTATTCTGTCGTATGTTTGAAATATAATTTTTGTCAAAAATTCACACATGTTTAATTTTCACTTCCTTTGAAAATTTCCTATTTCCTCACCCGTATCGTAGCAAAAAATTTGACGATGGTAATGAATATAATGATATCGTAATTAGCACTAAAACAGCTATGAGATATCTTTATTTTGTCATATATTTATCAAAAAAGAGAAGAAAAGCAAAGCCGAAGTGACTCCACCAATGCAATGGAGAAATATCGCCAATGATTGAGAAATAATTTCATTTGCGAATCGCTAAAGTTATCGCTACCACAGCAGATTAATATTCACTTAAGATACATTTAAATTTATCACATTTGGTCGAAAAAGAAAGGCAAAGTGAATCCGAAGTGATACCACTAATGTGATACAATGTTCTGTCAACATTTGCTCCCTCTAGAGGTTTCGCTTTCAAATCTCATTTGAATTCACTAGCGAAATTTATGTTTCACTTTGTGATATTTTTGCGATTCTCATTGGCTTCGCAAGGTTTGCTGGGATGGCTTGGAAGTATTCTCGAGGGTTTTGGTGGTGCAGACAGTTTAAATGTATGCGCCAATACCAGTGCGGCATCCAATTCTACATCCGACATAAATGATTCGACATCTTCGGAGGCAGTTGATTGTAATAAACGGATACAACACATCATTAAATTTATTAAGGAAGAAATCGATGCAATGGAAAGAGCTTTCAACGAAAGATCTTATGGATCGAAAGGTGCCACCAAAATGTTATCCAATTCATTGCAGTATCCTAGTACTCCTGCGGAGCTTTTAACCTCACAAGTGCCGAGAAAGTGCTTATTTTGCAAAACTGAGCGTCATGAATGGACAAATTCTGACAGTTCACAAAACATCGAGCAACGTAAAGCAATGTTAAAGGAACAGGGTAGCTGTTTTTGTTGCGCAAAACAGGGTCATTCTGCGTAACATTGCAAGTCAACTTGGATACGATGTGAAAAGTGCAAGGGACGACATGCCACGAATATTTGTGATCCGACCTTTAAAGGGCAACGTTTCTGTTCTCCTAGTGCAAATGAAAAAAAAAGAATATGTCTCAAACAACGTAAACGATATAGAATGTTCTAACAGCCAAGTGTAAAATGTATTCGCAAGCGATGAGTATATGGGAAATATTCTTTTGCAGACAGCTATCGTTTCTGCTATTTCATCAGATGGCTTTACAAATGTGTTAGTGAGAGTGATACTTGATGGAGGCAGTCAGATAACATTTATACGAGAAAATGTCTCACACAAGCTTACTCTGCCTATAGTTGGTAAACATCATATGAGTATTATACCTTTTGGTTCAAACACCAACAAAAGTTTACAATCATGTTAGACTTCAGTTAAAGGGACAGTACAAAGCAGAACATATCATAATAGAAGCGGTGGAAGTGCCGGAAATTTGTATCGATTTGTAAGCGGCGCCTAGAATTGAACATCCTAAGATAAACGACCTACAGCTAGTGGATAAAAGAGTGCATAATTTACCTTTAATAAATGGAATCAGTCTGCTAATCAGAACTGACATATATTGGACCATTGTGACTGGTCAGACGAAAATAATCACTCCAAGGTTGAGGGCCATCAAAACAAAATTCGGTTGCACTCTGCACGGAGCAGCAGCGGCAGCTTCAAGTACGGAAAATGTAGACCACTTTACTACGCTCAGCGTGGATATTGTTGGTAATAATTTTGACATATCTAAATTCTGGGATTTGGAAATTTTAGGTATCAAGGGAGAGTCCCCTTCAGGTATTGAGTTCGAAGAATACACCAGAAACTTTATAAGGCATGATGGTGAATGTTATGAAGTTTATTTGCCTTGGAAGGCACGTAATATACATATGGACGATAATAAAATAATTGAGATGTATCGGCTGAGAAGCTTAATAAAACGACTTACAAGGGACCCCTTAAAACTGAGAGAATACAACGAAGGCATTCAACAATTATTGATGGGAAGTTTTGCTGAGCCAGTAGCTGACACGGCTTGTCAAAGTAGGCGTATCTACTACATGCCACACAGACCAGTTTATTGCGAAGACAAAACAACTTCAAGAATGCGAATTGTCTTCGATGCTTCTTCAAATGTACTTGGATCGTAATCTCTAAGTGAGAACTTGATATCGGACAACAGCATGATTAAGGATTTAGTGATTATTTTATTGAACTTCCGTATTGGTAACATTGGTATAATTTCTGATATTGAAAAGGCATTTTTACAGATATCCTTAGCCCCAAAGGAGCATGACTCACATCAATTTCTATGATTTGGCGAAAAGCCCGATACATCCCAGAAACAGATTAAGGGATTTAGGATAACAACAGTTTCGGAGTAGCGTGTAGCCCATTTCTTTTAGCAACGGCAATACGAAAACATTTAGAAACATATTCAAAAAAATATCCAGGTACGTGTGCAACATTAAATGGATCTTGGAATGTAGTTACTGATGAATTATATGTCAATATTGATTCAGTTATAATTTTTATTAAAGAAAGCGGCGTTGGTACAAAAAGAAATGTGTTGCAAGCTTTATCCAGGATTTATGACCCTTTAGGTCTATTAGGACCATTTGTTTTACAATTAAAAATACTTTTGCACGCGATTTGGAAACAGAATTTTGACTGGGATGATACGCTGGAGTAGCTGGTGTGCTTCACTAAGGGAATTAACGTCATTTGCTGTACCACGGTGCATAACTGTGAAAGATGCAACATGTCAGTTGCATATATTTGCAGATGCGGGTCCTGGAGTTTATGGAGCTGTCACATACGTAAGAGCTGTGTTTGATGGAGTAGCATCAGTACATCTATTTTGCTCAAAAGATGAGGTGGCTCCACTTAAATCAGATTCTTCGAATGAACTCATGTTATAACAAAACGTCTTCTGTATAAACCTGGCATTGAGCTTAAAAGAAATGTGCTTGGCAAGTGTCAGCTAGCGGCTAATCTGGAAGTATTAGGGGAGTCGCGCATTTCTTTCTAACAACCGAGTGTTGTCAGTTTTCCAGTAGGAATAGGTTTTAATAAATTGGATGATGAAATCATAAATTAGATTAGAAAAAGTCTTGGTGGGAGGATGAGAGAAGAAGGTTGTTGAAAAACAGTGTGCCAAGAATAAGCGTTGAAAAATTGGTCTGAAAAAGTTTTTCTAAATTAATTTAAAAAAGTGATTGTCTTGTTGATAAAAACAAAAAATTAATTAAAGTGGAAGTTCATAGAGAAAGGCAATGAGTTTAGTTTCTAATTTTTGCGAAAGATTAATGGAAACATTAAAATAATTTTTTTCCTTGGTTTTTATGAGACGACGAGAATGCTAAATGAAGTTAAAAAAAAAAAGTTTTTTTATTAAAGAATCCCAAAGATTGGATTAAGTCTGCAAATAAAGGACGTTCTATTATTATATAAAATAAAAAGAAAATCAGTGAAATTGATTTCTAAGTTTGACTGTTTTGTAAGCGATGGCTGTATAGTCCTTTTTGAGAAAAAGAATAAAAAAATGGAGGAAGCATCCATCTTACTATATGTGTATTGATGAGATAAATTTGAAATATTTTATTTTTGAAAAATGATTAAATTAAAAATAAAAAAAAATGAAATTATAGAAATCTTATTTTCGCAAAGTAAAAATAATTAAACAGATTTTGAAACACAACGAATTAGATTGAATGGAAAAAAATAACAAAAAGGAGATAAAAATAAGTTTTGAAACTTAAGAACTCATAAAAATCATGTAAATATTATATTAAAATGAAAAATAGAGATATGTGTGAAAAAAAGAAAAAAAAATAATTATTGTTAAGTTTATTTCTGAAAAATATATGTAATAAATAAATAGAATAGTTGAGTTAAGTAACGATCTGAAAAAAACTAAAAGAGAAAGATTAATTGAAGGAAAATTTAAAGTTTTTTTGAAAAGAAAAATTTCAACTGAAGAAGGAGAAAAGAATACAAGATTTTTTTTAAAAAAACATTAATGATTATGTAGGTTTGGACAAAGTCTAACCGAAATAATAAAATAAAAATAAATTTGGTAGTAAGACAATGTTTTTAGCGAGTTACATAGATCTGATGTACAGAAGGAAATGTAAATTGAAAAATAAAAACCAACGAAGAGAAATGAATTAAAAAGAAAACAGTATAATGAACCATAAATTGTTTTTTTATTGAAATTATATATATATATATATACAAGTAAAGATTTTTTTTAGAATGCATCAGTAGATGATAGGAAGGCGCAGTGCGGTAGTGGTGTGCATATGGGATATTTCCTTCCTCATTCCTCTGGTGGGGGGATGTAATTAAAGTGTGGCTCTGAGTTTTCTTACAGTCTGTTCGTCCGGTATTTTTGTTACTGAACAATTTTTGTTTGTGAGCATGCGAAAAAAAAAGTTCTGTAGAACTTTCAGGTAAGTGTCGATGTCGTCAGAGTGTGTCACTTACCCACCCCGCGGCGAGCTAGGCTGTGCAACAAAATTAAGCATGCTAAAGGCGACACACTCGGTTTTGTATTTTGGTTTCAGTTTTATATTGGTAAAAGTTTATGATCCTTCAGTTAGATAGATAGCATCACCCTAGACGGAAGAATTTCAGCTTATTTCCTTTTAAACTGACAGTTATTTGAAAGTCTAAAAATACCAGATTGCATGATGTCGGACTTTGCGGTGAAGGGAATCTGATGTAGGATCAAACGAATTTGAAAAGTTGTCAAATTCAATTTGACACAATTCAGTTTTCGATCGGTATTGCATTGGAGGAATGTCATTGTGAGGATTTGACGTTATGCAATCTGAAAGACAGTTACAACGTTACCAAAGCTGGAATAGACCGCCGCGCTTATAGCCTCAAGGTTGAGCAAGTATATTGAGGACCTTTTTGCCTTAAAATTTTCTTGGGAGATCCCAACAGGTGGAAACAGTACGTGGCCAATACATTGCGAGAAATTCATAATTTGAGATATATTGTAAAGCCATGACCACGGTCAAGAATTATAAACAATAATTAAAACGAAAAATAATTAAAAACAAACAAAGTTTGCACGACCTCAAGAAGAACTTGCAACGCAAGCAAATTCCACTATGCAAGCATAATTCTTGATTGATAAAATATTTATACCTGAGGTCATTGCTTTACAATATCGATACATAGTGACTCATTCAGAAATTGTGTGATCAGAAATGCTGACCCCCTTCCGGATTATAAAGAAATACTGATACCTTTGTAATCATTTTATATAAATAATCAGCTTTGTTCAATAAAAATTAGAATTGATCTGACTATCGAAAGGTGTCCTTTAATTCTCAAAGTTAAACATCGGCATACTCTGCCATCATACTATTATAGCGGCATACTCTGCCTTAGTATAAATCAGGGGTGGCCAAGACGTCGACCGCGGTCGACCGGTCGATAGCGTAGACGTTTTTGGTAGCCCGCGAGAGTAAAATCAGTTGAACAAAAATTCCAATACAATTACAACAATATGGCGCCATTTCTTCACCACACTTACCCATCGTACTTTCTTTATCTCTCTCTCTCTCCCTCTCTCTCTTTCTTTCTTTCTCTCTTTCTCTCTCTCTCTCTCTCTCGCTCTCTCTCTCTCTCTCTCTCTCTCTCTCTCTCTCTCTCTCTATCTTTATCTCCCGTACTAATAAAAAACACGCCTTTGTGTTTTCAGTCAGTATAGCCCGCTAGTATTTAGCTCTGACGATTGTTTTATTGCGTGATAATAATAGCGACTAAAGTGAGCGGGCAAGGTTGTCGAGTGCTGAAAAAGATTACCATTATCAGAGGAGCTCTTTACCGTTTTCTTCAAGAATAAATGTTTTTGTCTTATTTGTAACTCAGGTATAGCACTAAAAAAAAACAAATGTCGAAAAGTATTAAAAAACAAAAGTAGGTATGGGAGTTAAAAACAGGCTTATGTGCACAGCAATACGAAGCCAGGTACAAAATCAAAAGCAGCGACATTGGTATGGTAAAAATAAAGAGGAAATTCTTTTGTAAATCAACGGTAGTTCACTGATATGAAAAGTTTAGTTAAAACATTCAAAAAAAAGATTCAGGGGAATCCATCCTAACTAAGAATAGGCGAATGGGAGAATTATCAAAAACTTGGAGCAAAAGTACGCATAATTTAAATCAGGAATTCCAAAGTTTAGCCGAACAGTTGGAGAATTTACACGAGGAGTTCGAAGTATTTGGAACTCGGGAAGAAGTCATCAGTTTCATGGTGTTCCCTTTTAACGAAAGCATTAACATTTACAGAGTATCTACTAACATCGGCCAATTAATTGCTGCTGAATTTGTTGTGGCCGAGGAAGAAATTATAGTTGGTGTGACATAAGCATTTTTGAAATCTGGAACATTGGAAAGTCCCTAAAGGATTTTTGGGAGAAGTTTTTGCATTTTATTTAAAACAGTTGCTGACGGTAGACCGCTACGATATTTTCAATTGTAATGTAGACCCCGTACTTCGAAAGTTTGGCCACCCCTCACTCAGAGAAAATACTGTAGTAAAATGTAATTATTTGCATGGTTATTTGACTGGTATCTGAAACATCGACCACATAATGAAAAATAGTTAAAATAGTAAGTAAAATAGTTAAAAATAGTTAGATGTCCTAATTCCACTAACCTATAAATTTAACACGAAAATGATTGGAATTAACCACGAAAAGTTGTTAACTCCAACACACTACAACTGCGAAGTTCTTAGAATCAAAATAGTTAAGCACCAACTATTTTTTAGTCAAGTTTTACTATTTTTGAGAAAAAAATGGATTGACTCAGCCATGTGATCATTTCCTCGTAAAATTCAAACACGAAAATAGTCAAATATAACAATTTTTTAATCAATTTTTACTATTTTTAACTAGAAAACGGATAGACTCAACAATGTGATTATTTTGTGGTGAAATTCCAACTAGAAAATAGTCAAAAATAACTATTTTATAGCATAGATGGCACAAGAACTAGATGTCGCATGCCATACTAAAGCAGAGTATACACAATGTGAAATGAGTAGTGCATTCTGAAATGGACCATAATATGTTTGAGATTGTGACAAATGCAAATGATTTTATAATAGTAGTTTTGTATACATTTGATCGACTTCCCCAACACTTCAGATACGAAAAAATATGTATCACTCGTCGTATACATCATTTCAAATGTTGTGGTCCATTCCGGAATGGACCACCCAGCCATATAAAATTTGTATACTTTTTTGGTACTGCATGCGACATCTAGCTCTTGTGTCATCTATGTTTATAGTCAATTTTATTGAAAAACACAGTTAAAACAGAATTTCATATCATTTCTCCTCACAGTTACTTTTTAACAACGAGGAAAGAAAGGCAAGTCGGGCAGTGTTATTTGTTTATTAAGCAAAAGGTTCGCTTAGAAGTTCGGCTTAGAACCAGTGATCTAGTTATGTAGTTTGTGACAATTGTGTACAGTGAGCAGTGCAAAACAAACTTTTATCTGGTGAATATATTTTCTAATTATTTCGTGAATTTGGTCAAATCATGGCAGAGAAAGAAATTCTGAACACAGATTTTTCCAATTCAATTGCTTTGAGCATTGGTTTGGATAATAACAGTTGTGAAGTAGATTCTCTTGTTCAGTCATTAATGCAAAATCCAGAAAATGCAGATGTCGTATTAATTGAAAGCTATAGTCAAGGAAATACTCTTACGGCAGACGAAATAATCAGTACAAGCAATTTACAGAATGAAGTTTTTATTGCACAAGCGGATCCGTTACGAGAAGTTTTAAAATCGTGGAATTTAGAATTTTTGTACAACAGATTTTTAGGTGAGTAAGTTCAATTGTTAATACGGCTTTCCATTATATCCACCCACGTTTGGAATAAAGCGACATAAAGTTTTGATTCGGAACTTAGTAGTATATTAAAAGACCTGATATGATAACTGGAGTCGTATTAGTTGTCGCGAAGGCCATCGATGTGTAAACTATTCTTAAACATACTAAAATCATAAAATCTATATACATATTTACCTTATATGATTCCATGGTGTAAATTTAAAACAGCTAAATTATAATTTTAAGTGAAAAATAATGTTAAATGGGTATCAAATTTTAGAGCTGGGAATAGATTTTCAATGCCTCAAACTCATTGACATGAATGATATTTTTACTATAGTTGGCACAGAAAAGTCTTCTTATGGAACCATAGTTAAATTAAAAGGAAACCTCAAATTGTGGAGAAAAAATCAGGTAAAACCGAATATCCACCTCGAAATTGCAGTAATTCGTAAAATATATTTTTTAAGGGATATGAAGAACTAATACCAGATGGATTAGCAGAACTTGAGACTTTGTCAGCAACTTCGAAAGTTTCTTCTTGGATGGGGGGTCTGGAGAATAGCCCAACTTGCTCCAGCAATTGCTCAGCTGATGGTGAACAATATAAAATTGTAATTTAATTCGTTCTTAACAGATATTCTTAATGTTAAAAATATATTGTATAATATAGAAAGTTGAAAAAATTTTAAAAAGTAAAGAAGGTCAATATGTCCTAGATTATTACGGAATAAACGGGAAGTTAAACGACAACAATCGATCTCAATTAATAAATCTAATTACTGACAATATATTCGAAAAAAAAGCTCACATTAAAAACAACTGACATAAACGAAATCGCTGACGAAATTATAAGGCTTTTTCCAACTGAAATTAAAGTGAGTTTTTAGACATTCCTATAACCATATGTATAGGGAGCTTTATATATATTATTTTGCAGTCTATTTATTTTTCACCTCGACATGGATGTTGCCCACCTAGAGGCAAATTATTTGACAGATATAACAATAGACTTAAACGCCTAAGAAAGAAAGAATTACTTCCTGAATCCTCATTCAAAAGAAATCGCCGGTATGACAATTTAGAAGGCACAACAGCATCTCAAGACAACTTAACTGAACTTGATGGTATGAATGAATAGTGAAAATTTAATCCATATACATACACTTATGTAATTAATGATACATCTTTTAGCTGAAAAAAAGGAAAATAATCACAATATTGTACAATCAATTATAATGATTTTTTTTAATTTGAACTACCTTAAATAAATAGAAATACAAACATTTCAAAATTACAAAATTATCAATCTCATATCATAAATAACGTAACAAGTACAAGATGAGATGCAAGAATTGTAAAATTGGTGACAAGTCCAGTACTTCGCATGAAAGTTTCCGCAGTTAAAATAAAATCATTTGTATAATAAGTAGCCTACATTTTCGATTAGTTGAATAATTTTGGCTTAATACTCAGAACTTATCAATCATGAAGCACTACACATAATTAGATTTATACTACTTTTCATTTGGAGCTACTAGTATAGTTTTTTCATGTATATTATGCCTTGTCTCTAATAAGGAAACTAATTGCGAACCACGCTTTACCATTTACAGATGATGGCTTTCCTGAATGTTCAAATTAATAATATACTGATAAATTGTATTCTTATAGATACACAAATTGAGTCGGACAAAAACTTTTTAAAGTACAATCAAGATGACTGGATTCATTGTATTGGAAATGGGAAAAATTGTTTGATTAAAGAAAAAAATATCTGAAAACTAAAACTGAATATACTTTGGAGAAAATTATAGCAGACTGGCCGATACTAGCACATCCTTTGGGTTATACACTGGTATGATTACGTTGATTTTCTGTAAATTAAAAAAAAAACTTTTATCCTTACAGATTTCTAGAGATTTTGCAACTATTTATGGGGAAGAAACGTCTATGAGCCTTTTAAATAATTGGCCCAAATTTTTGGATAAATTTCCCAATTTGATTCCCCAGCTAAAGGATAAGCAATGCATAAAGATATATGAATCAATGACAAAGGATACACCAGAAGGTAACGCTGTTTTCCCATCGTGTATACTCCTTATTAATGTGTTCATTTTAATTTTAAGATTCAAGAGATGTTATCCATCTTTTAGTGCTTCATAGCATTATATTGCGAAAAGTACGCATTGACCTCAAAAAGACTACTGGACAAGGAAAAAAAAACTTTTTGGAGGCCGAGTATTGCAGCTTCTCAAGAAAGTTTTCTTTTACATGTAATTACCGAAAATGACGTATTACCTGCAGCGGAAAAGAGATCAAAAATGTATAAGGAAATGGGTCTGGGCTGTCAGCCATATATTATAGCGGTAGGAGACACTTTACTTAATGTAAATAAATTCTTTGTTGTTGTAGAAAATATTTTGTATAAAATAGACAGCCCAATTAAAGCTGTTGATATATGTTTTAAGGTATACACAGTTTTAAATTTAAAGTATGCTTTAGTGAGTGAGTGAGCTTGTATGGACATTTTTGGAGAACCTTCAGTTACTTGTGTTATAAAAGAACTACAGTAAAAAAAATTTCGAAAAAGATAACTATTTTTTGATACACCTATAAAATGTTTGCGTGTTTTATATGCAAAGAACTATTTCAAAACGTCGATATATTAATATCCCACCTAAAATATCTTCACAGATTAACAGCAATCAGTAAATATTATTGTAAGCAGGGGGCATGCCCACAAATATTTTCTAGTCTTAATTCCTACATCCAGAAACTTCAAATGATGTTTCATTAAGTTTTCCAAATGATACACATATAAATCCAAACACCGAAAACTGCTCAGTTCGACAAAAAGAAACCCAAATAGCGTTGAATATACTTTAAATTTAAATGAATTTGAAAACAATTTAAAGAAATCTGCCCTTACCTTAATTTGCAAATTGCATAGCAAAACCAATTTATCGAGAAAAGTAGTATCCGAAATTGTTTCAGACATTGTTGAACATATCACAACAATAGCCGCTGAAGGTGTTAAAAATATAGCCTGTCTTTCTCCGCCTTCAGATTTCCAAAATGAAATTAATAGATTTGCGGATATAATACATAATCCGTTTGAAAATTTCCAGACAGAGCACAAACTTATAAAAACTTTAGAAGAGAAAAATATTATTATGAGCCCAAAACAATTTTATATTCATAATGAAATTGATCAAGTAGTTCAAAATCATGAACCAACATTAGCACCGAAGATTTCTAAAGGTGTTCTCTTTCCAATTAAATTTCAATTAAAGCAGTTCTTTGAGTTACCAAATGTATTCTGCCGAACAATGGACAACATGCGTGCAATTCTTAATTCAGAGCATATTGACAATTTTATTAATGGGAAACTCTGGAAGGAGAAGTCACGTAGATATGAAAATCAAATAGCAATTCCTTATTTGTTATACACGGACGACTTCGAGACCAACAATCCTTTGGGATCTCACAGAGGCACACATAAATTAACAGCTGTTTATTATACTATTCCTGTGTTACCCGAAGAGTACACTTCAACATTGGATAATGTTTTTATCGCTATGCTTTGCAAGTCAAACGACGCGAAATTATATGGAAATGATCATTGCTTTCATAATTTAGTAGCCGATATTAAAGATTTAGCAGAAAATGGGATTACGTTAAAAGTAGATGGCAAAATCATTAATGTATATTTTGTATTGGGTAATACTTGGTGACAACTTAGGCCTAAATAGCATTTTGGGCTTTACTACCTCCTTCAATTCTAGTTATTATTGCCGATTTTGTAGACGACATAAAACAGATCTTTTTGCAGATTTAGTCGAGCACAAAGATTGTTTACGAAATGAGGAAAAACTTTCGTGATGATCTAATAAAAGAAGATTGCAGAAGTACCGGTGTTATCGAAAATTCTTTATTTAACCAAATTCAGGATTTTCACGTTACAAATAATTTTTCAGCCGATTTAATGCATGACGTAGGGTTTCTAGGCTGTTTTTAACAGCAACAGTAAAACAGCTGTTTTTTTTCAAAAAAATTAAAAACAGCAAACAGCTGTTTTTGAAATGCTGTTTTTACTGTTCTTCATTTATTTAAATTTTAAGAATCCAAGCAGGCGTGGATTCTTCGAAAAGATTAAAACCTATTAATATAATTATTCATGGTTTGAAAGCAATAGCAGACAGCAAGCACAGCACATAAAATCATGCTTATACTTGCTATACCTACTACCAGAAAAATTAATTTTGGAACTTCTATGCTTGCTGCTGCTATTTGAAATTTAACTGCTGGGCATACTGAGCTACTGAAAATTCATTTTGCCATTGCTGTTGCTACAGCATGATGTGGAAATCAGTGATATCACTGTCGATTGCTGTAATACAACGAAATATAAAATCAACGATGCCTCGGTCTGATATAGCGAAGGCTTCAATTTTTTCCTAGAAATTTACTGGAAATTTTTTCTGTAGAAATTTTATGATTTTTGGAAGCCGACAAGGACACAAGTCGGCCACCAACGTGAATAAAAATTCTGCCGAAACATTTTGTGTAAATTTCAAAGAAGAAATGAATACGCATTTACGCGGCTACGTTCATAAGAATTGTTAGCGGCCCAAGCACCCGTTGTCAGCTTCATAAGAATTTACTGGTGCTTTCAAATTTCGAGTTTCGTTGTATGACAGCAATCGACAATGCTATCACTGCTTTCCACAGCATGCTGCAGCAACAGCAATGACAAAATGAATTTGCAATAGCACAGTATGGCCAGCAGTGAAATTTCAAATAGAAGCAGCAAGTTCCGAAATTAATTCTTGCGGTAGTATTACAAGTATAGCTATAGCGCGAGCACATGGAAATTCGCTGGTGCTTTTAAACCCTGATTATGTTATCATCGTAAATCACGAACTTTATACAACAACAACTTCTACACAAAAAACGAAAAGAATTAAACTTTAATTCAAATAAAAGATTGAACTTTTTTGTTTAAAAAATTTTGCTTGAAAATTCAAACGAATTCACTGTTGGTAAAATAATTATTTGGTTATTTTTTAACATTTCCATTTTTTTAATAACGTTTATAATCTTAGAAATGTCAGTCTGGGATTATGCAACAAAACGGAAAAATTCAACTACGAAGCATTTAGAAGGACAATGTCAGAATTGCAACAAAATTATCAAGTGTTCAGGAAACTCTACGACTACCTTGAAAAATCAATTGAAAAGCCATGGAGTTTCTTTTCAAAGGACAACTGAATCGACCACATCAAATTATGAGAATTGCAGTGAGAAAAGTCGAAAAACTATTATTGATTTCCTAGAGCGAAAGACTCTTAAAGAGATTATCTCTCGCCAGTCAATAGCTCGAGATGGATTTAAACTGCCCGCGAACGAAAGCGATGTAATGAAACTGTTGCACGAAGATTTTGATGAAAAGCAGAAAAAAATGATGAACACAATTAAATTGAAAGTTGCAAATGGAGAGAAGTTTAGCATGACTGTCGATGAGTTTACTACGTTAAGAGGACGAAGATATTTCGGAGTGAACCTACATGATAAAACTGAAAATATCACGTATAAAACAGGATTAATTCGAATTTTCGGTTCATGTAGTGCTCTCGATATGGTTGAAATACTGAATCAACATATAAGTCTTTTTGGAATATCGATGAAAAAAGATTTGGTTGCGTCTACACAGGATGGAGCTTCAGTTAACAAAAAGTATATTCGACATATCGATGCCATTGGTCAATTTTGCCTTAATCATGGCATACATCTTGGAGTGTGTGACACTCTTTATAAGAAAAGACCTGATACGGAAGGCTTGTGCGACACCTGTGATGATGATCATGACGAAAATGATTCCTTTGATGAAGGCACCGATATCGAAATGATCAATAGTGAGAATGAAGATAACATCGACTTTGACTACCATGATTTACTTAAGAACTCTCGCAAGCTCATCAAATACATTAAACTATCAGCTGTTCGTAATCATGTTTTTCAATCAAAAGTCAAGGCACTTTTTGGACGAGAAATTGAGCTTCATCTGGATGTCAAAACTCGCTGGAACTCAATCCCAACAATGCTCGAGCCATTGATAAAGACAGAAAGTGCAATTCGAGAGACCTTATTGGAATTTAAGGCAGATTTAGATTTAGTTGATAATGTAGATTTCGATTACTTAAAAGATTTACTAGAGGCTATGAAGCCTGTAAAACTAGCTGTTGAGAATCTTAGCAGAGAAGATTCAACACTGATAAGCCAGAAGTTGATGGATAACTTGAGGATTCGAATTGATGAACGTTGGAATGTAGATGTTATGGATTTATTACGCAGCCTTAAGAACTCTACGATCACACCATCAAGAGCTACAATAAATTTTGCAGGCATGTTGGCATCTCGACTTTTTGGTGTAAATGATGTGGAAATAATTGAAACAACTGCCGATAATTCCACAACTTGTGGAACTTTAACTCTACAAGAAGAACTTAATGTAATTCTTCAGAAAAATGAATCACCAGCAATAGCTCCTGGTCAAGACAATTTCAAGTGGTTAAAGGCTGAATTTACTCTCTTCAAAAATACAGGCCAACGTACAGAAAATCTTCAGAAGCTTTTTGATGCAATATTAACAATTAAGCCAACATCTACGGACGTGGAAAGAGTATTTTCAGTGTGTGCGAACTTCTGTACAAAAACAAGATCACGCCTTTCTGATAAATCATTATCAGCACTTGTATTTTTGAAGTATTATTATAAAAAATAAAATTTATATTAAAATTTAAAGTATTCAATAAAATCGTGCTTATTAATGGAAAAATTTAACTTGAACTTTTATTACACATGAAAAAACAGTAAAACAGCTGTTAACAGCTGTTTTTTCAAAATTCTAAAACATCAAACAGCTGTTTTTTAAAAACTACTGTTTTTCAGAAACCCTAGCATGACGTCTTTGAAGGTATATGCCATTATAATCTGACCCAAATTATCTTATATTTTACCAAGGATATTAAAATATTTTCATTAGAGACCCTTAACGCCCGCATGAAATTTTTTCAGTATGGCGAAACTGAAATCGGATATCTTCCACCTACAATAACTTCAGATCATTTTAAAAAACAGTCATTTCAATATGTCTGCTAGAGAAATGTGGTGCTTTTTTCATCATTTCTCATTGTTAATTGGAGATCTTGTGCCACATGAAGAACCCGTTTGGCAATTCTATTTAAAGATGTTAAAGTTTTTAGATATAATAATGATGCCATCTTTTACACCTGAAACAATAGCCTTGTTAAGAAGTACTGTTCGTGATATGAACAACATGTATATTCGTTTATTTACTCAAAGACTTAAACCAAAGCACCATTTTCTTCTGCACTATGGAACAATAATTGAAAATGCTGGTCCTATAAAATACTTAAATTGTTTTCGTTTGGAAGCGAAGCATCGCTCATTAAAATCATACACAAATAATGTTACAAGTAGGGTAAATATTTGCTGGTCGCTTTCGAAAAAATTTCAATATATTAATGCCTATCGTGTGCTTCAAAATAAGCGCTTACATGAAAAGTTGGTTATTTCAAAGTATAGAAAAGAAAAACTTGAAAATCAATCATTTTTTAAAGATATATTGCAACAAGATTTGCCCTTGAGCCTTATTGATACAGATATTAGTATTACAGATGAAGTAGAAATTAATGGCACAAAATACAAAAAAGGTTTTTTTGTGATATTAGTAGAAGAACACATGAAGTTGTTTCAAATAGAAACCCTGCTTATGTGTAGAGAAAATAAAATATATTTTGCTTCCTATGAATATGAAGTTAATGGTATCGATGAACATTTAGAAGCTTATTTAGTTGGAGAAAAGCAAAGCTCTATTCATGTAATTGACTCGGCTAAAATTAATCGCCCTCCTATTCATGTGCATAAAACTGCTGATAATAAAAGCGTTATGAGACTTAAATACTTCTAGATATAAGGTTCTTACTCTGTTAAATAAAAATAAAGAAAAAAAATAAGCAATATAAAGACAGCATATAAAACGAATTTAAAATATATGACTTATATTATGTTGCGAAGCTCTCCAGCTAGTCATTGTACACATAGTAATAATTATTTATATAGGACTGAAGTATTTTTGTTTTTGTTTTAATTTTAAGTTAATATACATATATTCATTATGTACCCACATGTCAGAATATAATATATAATATATATATATATATATAATTTATAATAAAGATAGTATATTTATACAAATTTTTGTGTTTTCTTATTCTTTGTATCCCTAAATCCTCACATATTGATTTAAGTATTTTTGCATCACCTTTCAGCTTTAAAGTACTCAGAATGACTTCTACCAGTTTAGAAACCACTGAAATTCACTTCTAACTACAAGAGTTGTAAAAAGTGATCATGAAATAGTCACTATTTACTATTAACAAGAAAAGTAGTTAAATACTACCACATGAAATAGTTGACCTGATGGATACTATTTCATAGTCAGAATTGACTATGTTTTCTTGACATCAACTTTAAAATAGTTAAGTAAAAATTTACATAATTTAACAATTTAAAATTATTAAAAGTAACTTTTTTCATGGTATTCCCGATTTGAACCACGAAAATTGTCACAAAATGATTAATTTCAACCATTTTTTTCTCTGAGTGCTGGTATAAATCAACATCGGCATACTATGCCATCCCTCTATAATACCGGCATACTCTGCCTACACCTTAAAAAATCATGAACTTACTTTGTGGCAAATTACTATAGTTAAAATAGTCATTACCGCTTAAAATGTATGTATATGTTACAGTCAAAACACGAAATCCGTCAAAACCCGATATTACTAGGAAATTCTAGTTCTAACAAAGCGCTTTCGGTAACTCTAGTTTTAACTAATATAACACAGTTAAAACTAGAATTAACGAGAGCGTTTTGTTAGAACTAGTATTAACTAAAGAATATTTAGTTAATTCTGGTTTTGGCGGAATTCTCGCACTGTTTTTAGTTAAATCTAGAACTGACGGAATTCTTGCACTGTTTTTAGTTAAATCTAGAACTGACGCGTTAGGATTGAAATCTCTCACCGTTAAACCTTGATGATCATGCTAAACCATTTTTGCTTAGAAAAGGGCTTCTCAATATTTCGTTAGAATTTTTGTGTGAGTCGCGTTTTGATCTTAGAAGTTGATTTGACAATTTCTGTTTAGAATTTTCATCCATTATTGGTGGCCGGGCTACTGAAAGGCAATCCAAAAACAGTATTGAGAATTCATTCTTTTTTTAGAAATTATTTCGAAAATTCTTTCTCCGGAATCGTTATGCACTATTATTGGTCGACAGTAATTTCAGTTATCTACTTGTAGTTGACTAATGTGGACGCGATACGTAGTGCGCTATCATACACGTTTATTCAAGATGAGTGACAATATACAAAGTGAGGATTTGTCGAAGAGAAGTTGGAAAGTGTGTTTTCTTGAAAAATTATTAAGTTTAAGGAAAAAAGAAAACCATTATAATGTAATAACCAAAGATGAATACGTAAACCTTTTGACAGAAGTTGAAGAAGCTCAAGCTGCTTTAAAGAAAACGCCTTTGCAATACCGACGAGTAAAAAGATTTGATATTCTCGAAATTGGTGGTGTGAAAAACTTGATCTCAAAAGGTGAACCTATAAAATATTATTTGCCAGCCGAAGAAATATTCGATGTTATAGAAAGTGCGCATGTGGCTGTAGGTCATGGCGGCCTAGACAGACTGAAAATGGAAATGGAAATGTCTAGAAAATACGCTAATATAACCATTGAAATGATAAACATTTTTCTCTCGATGTGTGAGACATGCCAGCAAAAAAAAAACCAAAAAGAATAAAGGTCTGGTTTCTAAACCTATTCTTCATTCAGAAATGAATAGCCGTTGCCAGGCAGACCTTATTGACATGCAATCTCAGGCTGATCAAGAGTTTAAGTTCATTATGGTTTACCAGGATCATTTAACCAAATTTGTTTTGCTGCGAGCGCTTCAGAGTAAGAGAGCTGAAGAAGTTGCCTTACAACTAACTGATATATTCTTGACATTCGGGAGAAAAAGAAGAGGGTGGTGATGATAGCTAATACATCGTCAAATATCTCTCTAGCTAGAATGGAAGCTGAGCAAAATTTGAAGAAACAGGCCGATTGAAAGAAGTCGATTTCCGCTGCCATACATCCTCCGGTTGATGTAGGAGGTAATATAATTATACCTATTCCAGATGTTGATAGGGCTAAGGCGGACTTACGAAATCTAATCGGAGTCGTGCTCGAAAGAAATGAAGAAGATCTGTACAAAATTGGTACAAAGGATGGAGTTTTGAACAAGCTATATATTGCAGGTAGGTTCATTAAACTTCAATAAGCAGATATTTAAATTGGATATATCTATTACATGATCAAAATTTTTTTCAGATCTGAATTCGATGTATGCCCCGAAGTTTTCTTGACAGAAGAACAGGTACCAGAGGATCATGTAATTTCCCTTAGGACTGCAGCAAAGAAGGAAGCCATAGGAACAGGCCAAGGGCTCGTCCGCTGCGCTTGCAAAAAGCGTTGTATTTCGAAGCGATGTTTATGTATAAAAAAAGGAATTCTTTGCAATTCGAAATGCCATAACAGCATGCCTTGTTGCAATAAGGAAAAAAGGATTAAAAGAATTTTACTTAATTATAAATAAAGAGTTTTACTTAACATCAAGGTTTAACGGTGAGAGATTTCAATCCTAACGCGAATTTACTAAGAGCAGCCCGTCAGTTCTAGATTTAACTAACAACAGTGCGAGAATTCTGTCAGTTCTAGATTTCAATAAAACCAGTGCGAGAATTCCGTCAAAACCAGAATTAACTAAATATTCTTTAGTTAATACTAGTTCTAACAAAGCGCTCTCGTTAATTCTAGTTTTAACTGTGTTATATTAGTTAAAACTAGAATTACCGAAAGCGCTTTGTTAGAACTAGAATTTCCTAGTAAAATCTGGTTTTGACGGATTTCGTGTTTTGACTGTAAGATATATACACATAATCAATAAGAAATTAAATACTTTTGATGTAATCTGAAAATTTCCTACTTTTAATTGTAAAAATAAGTAAAGTAAGTAATTTCTTATATAATTTATGTGATTTTACATTTAATGACATAAACATTTTGTATCCTACTATAAATTTGCGTAAAATTCCATACAGTACTGTGATTTTACATTTTATCATACAAAACTTTTGTATCGTACTGTAAATTTGCTTAAAATTCCATACAGTACTGTGATTTTACATTTAATCGTACAAGACTTTTGTATCGTACTGTAAATATGTTCAAAATTCCTTATAGTACTGTAATTTGCATTGAATTCCCCCTATATAAAAAGGAAATTTCAATAAAACATAAGTAATGACGTTTGCATTTATCTCAGAATGCGGTCGCCGGTCAGTGTATAGTTTGATTTTGTGCAGTGTGGTTGTGATATTTAAAAATGTTTCGTGTGTATTCTGTTGCAATTTTCTGCAATACTTCTGAGGAAATACTTAAAATTAAACAAATTAATAGTTCTTTCGATTGAGCTCTGCTAAATGTAAGTACATACCTACATAAAAAATATTACTTTAATAAAATGAAAGCAAAAGGATTAAATTTTAGTTCGCAATGATTACCTGTCTTGTGTGCCGGCATATATGTAACAGCGATGCATCCTACCATCGACATCTCTATATACATCGTTTTAAAAGTAATGCTCGGTTTAGGTGTGTGTATTGTGGTGTCATTCTTTCAAAATATAGTTGATATGAAAGCCATATGTACCGGAAACATACGAAAAAAAAAACAAATTATAAGTGAGAAGATTTATCAATGCATAGGGCCTCAATGAACGTATCAACACCCCCCTTATTTTATAAAATTGGAACACACGTTCAAAAACATATCGATTCTGATAAATATGTTCAGTGTCCGAAAGAATTTTGCGGAAAAGTCTTTAATAATAAAAATACCTTTAGGAGTCATTTGTATCGAGCACACAAAGAGAAATATAATTTAAATGCTTCTAACAAAGTTTCAAATTTTTTAAAAATATACGAAAATTTTAATAGCACTACTACTCCTGAACTTCCGGAAAATCATAATGTGGAAGTTTTTGTAGATCATTTTGATAATATAGAATCTATAGCGCAATTACTGCTAAAGCTAAAATCCCAATTTATTATCAATTTTATTGTTGAAGAATTTAACAACATTTTAAATAGTAGTAAGAATTCTACAAAACTATTAATAAAGAAAACTTGTGAAGAGCATGGTATGCAAATTCTTCAAAATGATTTTGATAATGAGGTGTAGTTAAACAAAAACTTATCTGCTTTAACCTCCTCCTATAGAAGGAAAAAATATTTTGCAGACAATTTTAAATTTATAAATCCTATAAGAATAAATTTAGGACGTGACAACAATCATAAGGAATGTTGCTATTACTACGTACCAATCCTAAACACATTAAGAATTTTGTTAGAGGATCCTACTTTTGCTGGAAGTAGTTTTGAAAACCGTTTAGAGGCAACACAGCGGATTATGGATTACCGTAATGGAAGTACTATATTTATTTGAATCAACAATTTTATTGTCATTCTGAGAAAAGATGGAAATTTTTTTGTATTTGGATGAATTTAATTTGTGCAATCCATGCTATGCTAAAAATAAGCACAAAATCTTGGCTGTTTATATAATGCTAGGAAATTTGCCTGTTAGTAAAAGGGGAAAAATTAATGATAATCAACTAGTTCTATTATGTAATCAAAAATATGTGAAAATATTTTCAATTAATAAAATTTTGGAAAAAGCAGTTGAAGATCTAAAACTATTGGAAACAGAAGGTGTGAGAATATATTTAACACAATAAGGTATTTCGGTTTTGCATTTTGTGTTATAAGTGACAACTTAGCTGCACATCAGTTGGGTGGATTCATGTAGAATTTTAGTACTATCGAATATTTATGCAAATTTTGTTATTTCACAAAAAAAAAAAAAAAAAACTTACTTGACTATTATTTGAATATGAAAATACTTAGAACGAAGGAAACACATAAAAGTGATTTAGAGACACTTTAAAATACGCCTCATGGACATGTGCGAGGCATTAAATTTGACTCTATTTTTAACTCTTTGAATTATTTTCACATCTCTACACCAGGGCTTCCGCAATGTATTGCACATGATTTATTTGAAGGAATCATTCCACGTGATCTCCAATTACTGTTGAAACTGTTTGCAAAAAATGATGTGATAATAAATGAAATACTAATAACCGTTCAGTTCAAGTTTGCAAGAAATAATTTTCCCACAATTAACTAAATGTACCCACGAATTCCACTGCTAAAAAGTGCAATCTGATATGTAGCTTGTGCATAGAATTTACCTGATATGCAGTTGAGCATAGAATTATCGCGACAATTTCAATGGTAAAGAATGAGAAATTGGATATGCAGCTTGTGCATAGCCATGCTTATCAGTAACCGAGAGCAAGCAATAAGAAAATTTCTCGGTACTCTGAACGACGGTGGAATTCGTGGGTACGATAAATACTTACTCGTACATAATGTACAAAAATTAGCTAGTAAGCAGTTTTAATGTATAAATTTAGTTCAAATATTCAATAAAGTTTCAGTTGATCAAGAGAATTTTTTAAAGCCACACAGTTAAGCCACTACGAAGTTCTGTTTTGCCCCCTACCCAAGGTAAGGCAACTAGAACAAATCAACAATTAATTGCTCAAGAGTCTTGGTACAAGCACCAACGACTCTCACAACAAAGGCAAGGTCCAAGTACCTTTGACTCCAATAAAAGAAAATTGACAAAGGCAAAAGAGCCTTTAACACGTTCTAAAATGGGCATGAGTATATTTATAACAGTTGATCCAAAAACTTTCAAAATCAGGGGTAAAGCGCATGAAATCTGGTATTTTTTGATTATTTTGCCCTTATGTTTTTTAAATACAAATGTTGATTATGACAGTTCTGAATGGCGTATGCTTACGGTTCTAATAGAAGTATGTCGGCTTATTTGCTCGCGATCATTTTGGCTTATTTGCTCGCGATCATTTTCATCTAGCCAAAATATTTATTTAAAGGAATGTATTTTCGAATATCTGGAAATAAAAAAATCGATTTTTCCAGAGAAAAAATTAACTCCAAAACATCGCTATATTGTGCACTATCCGGACCTAATAACAAAGCTTGGACTTCTTATAAATTTGTGGACCTTGCGATTTGAAAGCAAACAGCAATATTTTAAAAATATAAACGCGCACTTAAAGAATTTCAAAAACGCTGGAAAATGTTAGCGTATAATCATCAGCTCCTTTAAGCTGATATATTTGGGAATCGAGATGAAAGTCTCGTAAAATGTTGTAGCGCTGTTCCTCTATCGAGAAATATGTTAAATATGGTGGTGCCAAATTAATTTAAATTTGTGACATTAAAGGGTTCTTTAAATGGTATTACATATTCTTGCGGAAAATACATTGTAGCACAATAAACCCCCGTCGAAATAAATATATATATACCGTTAATATATATAAATATAAAACCGTGCATTACTTACCCCTGCCTTGGGCTCTTGGAGGTATACCTCTCTCAATATAAATATTAGAGGAAAGAACTTATACCTTGCTGTGTCTTTTGATTATTTTATAGATGGCGATGAAAGTTTGCTTTAAGGTTTGGAAATTGGTCTCGGACATCCAAAAAATTTCTTTTAGTGAACCTGCATTGGAAAGACTATTCCAAAAAGGTAAATTATAAAAATATTTATTTAAAATTATCATCTATTGAGTTGTATATTTAGCTAGCTCATATGGTCTAATTGGTGATACTTGAATCTGACGGTACTTCCATTAGGATTCAGAAACACTTGCATGCTGTAACATCGAAACTCTTATGATCTTAAGCCATGGAGAAGAGTGGTCTGCACAAATTCAAACTATTCCTGCTTCAAAATTAACGGAATTTTCTCTTGATATGCCACCGGATAATGATACATTAAATAAAACAAAATAATTTGATAGCACTGTAGTGTATGCATCTCGGGACCGGTTATGGAAAGGATACAAAAAGGATGCAGAATAAACAATTTAAGAATTAGCTAGTGTAGCGTTCTGCCCTCACGCTATGCTCGTTATTTAATTCGTGAGAAATTTTAGTACGCCGAAGCGTTGTTGTTGTGATCTATCGATGTACCAACACACTGCCACTCACCTCATTGTGCCCGCGCTGTTGCGCAACGAAAGTGTTAATTGTAAGGCTTAAAGTTTTGTAAAGATCCGAAAGCACCCAAAAGAGGTGAAAAGGAAATAAAAAAAAAAGGCGCAAATGTGCCCACATCTCAAATCGTGCCCGTAATCCAAGAAAACGAGGTGAAAAGGGTGCACCCTTCCAGCATGGTTCCGGCTCAGCGTGGGATTCATTCCTTCACTACCAGCGGGTAGTCTCCAGGTGTCGTATCTAGTTAAGTTTGTTGTCAACCTTCTGTGGTCTATATTGTTCTTTTACAAGTACATAATAGTATATATAGTATATTGACAGATTCTATATATGATATATATTTGTTTTATGCATGCATTTGAATTAGTTTTAATGAAGGTAAGCGAGCTAGTAGGGCATAGGCTAGACCTCGGTTTTGTTTTGCAAATTGTCATTCTCCCTACATTCATTTTTTTTTGGAATTGTATTAAGTGTGAACAACGAGGTGACTTGCGGATGCCAGGCGCATTCATATTAAATTGAGACACCATCACATTAATGGTCTTTTCTTTCAACTAAAGGCTCTACGTACTTACGCGCTACTATTTGCTATTGTTTGTTCAAGTCACGTGTTGAGATGATCGAGTGAAGGGCTGATGGTTGCTGGTGAGGTCATACGGCGAAACTCCTGAATACACACACGCACAAATGGGGCTAAGAAACTCACACTGACTGCGACGTCTTAGCCAGGGTGGATGGGGGCGATGGGCCCAATCTAAGTCCAGTCAGGACTCCACCTCCATCAGGAGTCCACGTTCTCTCTCTCTCTCTCTCTCTCTCTCTCTCTCTCTCTCTCTCTCTCTCTCTCTCTCTCTCTTGCTCTCGGCGTCGAACTCTCTCCGGGTGTATAAGCATTGGTACGGCGTTGGTCTTTCATTTTGGTTTGTTACAGCACATCGCATCGCTGGTAATATTTAAATTGAATCACTTTCAGCTTATTTTTTTTTTTTATGTTTCACCATGGAGACGAATCGGCAGTACGACTTGAACGAGCAGTTATACATATATCCCTTTTTATTTACTGTTTTTTTTTTCCTGTCTGTCTGTCTGTCCGAAGTCCCCACAAGACGAGCAAGCCTCATTCATTCAGTTTCTTGTATTCATTTTATTTTATTTTCTTTTGGTTCTCGCACAGCTGACAAGCATCAAGGGATGTGGGTGGCAAGAACCATCGGGATGTGGGTGGCAAGAACCACCGGGATGTGGGTGGCAAGAACCACCCCAAGCCGGCTGACCGCTAGCGGCAATTTGCTGTGCGGCCACCCACACTAATCCCGAGAAGATTTTGTAGCAAGAGGCGCCAGTTGCAGCACCTATCTATATTCATTGCAAGATGGATGTGGATGGGGCTGACAGCGGGCGCGTGCTTCGCTACACTAAAGAAAGAAATCAGGTTTCACTCAGTCAGTAATGTAGGTACAACCGCAGATAGAACATCGGAGAGTAAAATAAATTAAAGAGAAAAGAAATTTAAATAAATAAAATCGAGTTTCACTTAAGACAATACAATTGGCGACGAGGTGAAAATTTGCCTTTAAATAGTGGATATAAAAAGTGAAATTGAAACTTAAAAAGTGAAATTTAAACGAAACACAGAAGAAACAAATTTGCGCACCTAAAACCACAACCACACCTCAAAATACAACTTGTTATGGTTCGTGTTACGTGTGCTTGAACTGTAAATCCTTTTATGTAAAATTTATGTTTGGCAACAGTGAAATTGAAACCGGAAAAACCTGTGAGTGGGTAAATAATAACGCATCTGGGATAAAATACAACGTGCTGAACGTGTGTCTGAATTGAGAACCTTTTTATGTAAATTTGAGTTGGAATAAATGAAATTGAAACCGGAGAAACGATTCTTATAAGAAGTAGAATTAAGTCTGTTAATTGGAAATCATTTTCCTCGCCTAGTTGGATAATATTCCAATAGCAAACATTAAAAATTGGTCCAAAAGAGTAAATTCTTATTAAATAGATTAAATTCTGGTACAAAAAAAAAAGTAATTCTGATTTAAATTATTAAATTCTGATTAATAAGATTAAATTCTATTCTGGTTTAAAGATTAAATTCTATTCTGGTTTAAAGATTAAATTCTGAGCAAAAAGATTAAATTCTGATTAATAAGATTAAATTTTGAGCAAAAAGATTAAATTCTGATTAATAAGATTAAATTCTATTCTGGTTTAAAGATTAAATTCTGAGCAAAAAATATTAAATTCTGTGTAATAAGATTAAATTCTATTCTGGTTTAAAGATTAAATTCTGAGCAAAAAGATTAAATTCTGATTTTAAAAATTAAATTCTAATTAAAGAGAATGAATTCTGATTAAACATTAAATTCTTTTCAAATGAATTAAATTTTGAGTGATACAGGTATTTAGTAAATATGAGAAATACTGGTTATTCCATAAATTAAATTCTGTAGTTAAAGACTAAAATTTTCAAAGTAGAAATTATCGGTGTTTCAATTTAAGAAATAAAAGAACTAGGGTGCATTGAAGTGAAATACAAACAAGAAATGGAAGAAAATAACCCATCTACCCTAAAACATTTTGACTGTTCAAGTGACACGCAATCAGTTGTGTAAGCAACTGTTGTGTGACTTTTGAGAGTGACTGCCTCCTGATTTTTATGAATGACTGTCTTGTAATTATTGTAGCGACTGTATGCGATTGTTGAGTACATGAAATCATACTAATTGTATGCCAATCAACTCTTCTGTTGGTAGGGCGGCCCGCCGTTGTGGCAGGGAGTGCTTTGAAACTAATCAGTCAGTAGTTCTGTAATATTGCTCTTGGTGGCAGGTACCGATTGTGTTACCGTAGGCTTCAGGGCAAGTCCCTGCGCGAGGCACAACGGCGGGTCCTGGCCCACACGGCTTGAAAAGGAAAATTTAAAAAATGTTAGTCTTAGAGGGAAGATTCGTATATTTGGAAGCAGACTGTTTACATTTTTCAGAAGTGGGATCAACGCTTCTCTTCTCCACCCGCCACTCGTGTGTGTATACAACCGCATACAGTGGGGTATGGTTGTGCACCTAAAGGAATACGGGCCACCAGCCACTGTGGTTTAGTGTACGAGCGAGTGGGTAGTGGTGAGATATTTGAGCATGAACCCTTTTGATACGCGTATTCGTGAATCGTAGCCACTCGCGCCTGTGTCAGTTCTCTTTCAGCAATAAGTATATCCTTGTCCCGTGTCTTCTTATTGTGCTTCGCTCTTCAAGGAATTCGGGGAATCATAGAATTCATTACCAATTCTGCGAATATATAATTGAAGGATTCCAGGAAATGGGATGACTGAGATTTCCTCTCATAGTTGTATGGTGAGTTTTTTTTTCGGGAATCACAGATTTCATCACCGATATTGTGTACATACATATATTCGGAGAATTCCAGGAAGTAGAATGATGGAGATCTCTTTTCTTAGTCATATGCTTAGTTTTTAATAGTTATGAGGGGAGATTCTTGGCACTGGAGTAAATTAGGGGTGAATTGTTATTCGGTGAAATTTTTAATTTTTCGTCATTGTTATTTTGGATAGCGTCGTGAGCATTAGCGTGTGAAGAAATCTGAGTCGAAAGATAAAATTTGTTAATGCGTGAAAAAAAAATAGTTCTCTTTAATTGGCTGTAATTAAAATTTAAAAATATTGAGTGATTGATTGACTATAGTCCGCATTCTGTGAAGTTTCGAGTTTATGTGACTTGTGGATAAGAACGTGTATTTAAAAAAACAAAAAGCTGGAGCGAAATTACATTGCAGTAAAAGGATAAGTCGTTCTCTTTGTTTTTTATATATATATATATATTATCTATTTCTTCTTTTTATCCTTAATATATTGATTAATTACCTCATAATATTATTTAAGTGTAAGAATTAATAAGAGAAAAAAAACTGAATTCTGGTTTATTTAGAAATTTAATAACGTATTTTTTTAAACTCTCCTTTTTTTTGTTGTTGTGTTATTTCAATATGAGTATCAGTGCGGGGAATCTCAGAAAGAACCGGTTGGTTTCATCGCGAAATGGTGAATTAGAAATTTCTGAAACAAGTCCAAATAGTGAAGGCAGTTCTAGCCACTTGGTGCCACCAAATGTTGTGCATTATCGAATGGGCGTCGGTGAGATTAATGCACTCATTCCTGAATTAAGTCCGGGAGAATTAAATAGTCTTATTGCGTCTGAATGGGTGAAAGGATTGAAAATTTACGTTCCGTCTACGGATGGGATGACAGAACGACTCTATTATATGCGTGTTTGAGATTAAAGAATGCTGCTCCAGCTTGGAATCAAAGCAGGGATTCGGTAAATGATTCGTGGGAACAAAATTGATTTATTAAGAAGTTTTCCAAGTTCAATTGATGAAGCATCAATACACATAAAGCTGATAAGCAGGAAGAGGAAGGCAAATGAGCGTTAGCTAAACGTGGAAAATTAAGTGATGAGGCCATTATAAAATATTCAATTTCTGGTTTAGGTGATCACAGTTTAATCACAGTAACTGCATCGTCATGTGTAAGTCCGGATCAATTGTTATCGAAAATAAAGCAATACGAAAATATTAAAAACCAACAAGTCGCTCGGGGAATGGTAACTAGTGAGTGCAATTATACCAATAAAAATTATACAGGGTCGTCGGGTGCCCAAAAATTTCCGCAACATTATCAAAGGGTGAGACCGTTTAAAGAAAGGAACAATGGACCATATAAATTTACTGGTACGTGTTTCAAGTGTAAGGGAATAGGTCATAAAGCAAATGCCTGTAAAGTAAGTGATGGAAGAGAATCATCAAGGTATGATCATTTCAAAAGAGTTAGGATGGTCAAAGAGGACGATGAGCGTTATATGGACATTTATATAGATGGTGTAAAGTTAAAAACATTTATTGATTTAGGTATTGATTGGTCTACGGTGAGGGTTACAGAATGTGAGCGAAATGGTTTGGAGATAGACAGAAATAAAAAAATAACGCTAAAGGGATTCGCTGGGGGAGTGTGCCGCACTTTGGGCAGTATAAAGAAGGTGGTTAAAGTAGGTGAAGTGGAAGCTGCAATAGAATTAGCTGTGGTTGATAACAATATTCAAGATATTCCGACAATTATCGGACAAAATTTCACTAACCGTCCAGGGGTACGCATTATTAAAAGTTGGAAGCAGCTGCAAATCTGGGTTGTCAGCCTCAACGACGAGATCCCGAACTAACAGAAACTATGGACATTCTGCAGGACAAAAAGCATAATAAGTACAAACAAATTGCAAGAGACTACGAAATCAAGGGCGGAAAATTATTTTTTAAAACTTCAGAAGGATCAAGATTCGTGGTGCCAAAAGGAATTAAGTGGTATATTGTAAGAACGTCGCATGACACATTGGGACATTTGGGATTGGATCGTACTCTTCTTCACATTCGGAAAACTTATTGGTTCCCATGAATGAAGGGATTCGTAAGAAAATACATAGACAATTGCGTTGCATGTGCTTACAATAAACGAGGTAAGGACGAGACGCGATACCAGCTTAATGTTTTCAGAACAGAACCCGTTCCATTTAACACCATACACATAGATCATTTGGGTCCTTACCCGAGGAGTAGCAAGCAGAATGTACATCTTGTTGGTATTATAGATGCTTTTACGAAGTTTGTGATACTGAGACCTGTTAAGAGCACAACAACTAATTTTGTAATAAAAGTTTTAGAGGAATTATCTCAATTCTTTGGATCTCCAAATCGCACAATTACTGACCGAGGCACTGCCTTCACTTCAAAAGCGTTTGAGAAATATTGTGAACAAAACCATATTACACATACAAAAATAGCCGTTCAGACTCCCAGAGCGAATGGACAAATTGAGAGATATTTTCGAACTATCGGACTAGTCGGACTGACGGACGTGATTGGGACGCTCATTTGCTAGGCATACAATGGGGACTTAATTGTTTGCCTCATCGGGTCACAGGTCAAAGCCCTCAAAAACTGCTGTTGGGATACGAGCCGAGACGTGTGTTGGATAATCAGTTAACTATCGCGCTACAAGACGATGTTGATAAAAGGCAGGAGGAACAACCTTCACTCGAAGAATTGCGACGACTGGCGGCGGACAACATTGAACCCAACCGAAGGAAACAAGCAAACAAAACCAACAGTAAAAGGGGAATTCCGCATAAATACACCGCAGGACAGCTCATCTTAATTAAACAAGAACACAGCTCTACAGGACAACCTAGGAAACACCTACCAAAATATAGGCGACCCTACATGGTGGATAAGGTGCTAGACAAAGACAGATATCTCATCAAGGATCCACAGAGAATCCAAATTAAAAGTAAAAAATTCACTTCTGTCTATGCAGCCGAACGGATGAAGCCATGGGGTAATCTACATGAATTAGAATTAAGTGAAGAAGGTTTTGAAGATGAGTTAGACGTAAGTAATGAATAAATTTTGTTGTTATTCCTTTATTTGAGTTGTGGTTTCAAATATTGAAGCATTGTATCCGCGGAATTATCTTATACTTATTTCTATCTATATATGTTTTAAAAAAAAAAATAATAATAAACTCTTATTTCAAGCATAAATATACTGATGCCAAAAAGTTTCAGAAATATGTCTCTTTATTACAGTTCCGGATTTTACCCTAGTGTAGTATTTGAGAATACTTATGTATGGTATGATGTATATATTATATATAAATATAACTTGGAAGTAGTGGAAATGTAAGAATATAAAGAGAAATCATTAAAATTTCTGATATTATGAGTTATGATATCAATGTATGAGACAGCGATGACAAGCTTTTTAGAAGCTGATGAAGTATGCGCATACGTATGTTGGCAAAAATTGGAACGAGTCTTCAGATAGTGGACTTAGATTTTGATTCTATGAACCAACCTGAAGACACTCGTGTAGCTTATATTAACCCAGTAGCTTGTATACACAAGGTTTGCATGCTCTGCTTTATATTAGCGCTTTAAATTTGAAAGAAAGAGGTGTGAAAGTGGAAAGAATGAAAAGTACTCTGACTGGAGAATGTTTGAATGAGGTAGTCACTGAGGACAGTGACTTGGTAGGATGGCCGAAGTGTAAGCAACTGTTGCGTGACTTTTGAGAGTGACTGTCTCCTGATTTTTATGAATGACTGTCTTGTAATTATTGTAGCGACTGTATGCGATTGTCGAGTACATGAAATCATACTAATTGTCTGCCAATCAACTCTTCTGTTGGTAGGGCGGCCCGCCGTTGTGGCAGGGAGTGTTTTGAAGCGAGGAAACTAATCAGTCAGTAGTTCTGTAATATTGCTCTTGGTCGCAGGTACCGATTGCGTTACCGTAGGCTTCAGGGCAAGTCCCTGCGCGAGGCGCAACGGCGGGTCCTGGCCCACACGGCTTGAAAAGGAAAATTTAAAAAATGTTAGTCTTAGAGGGAAGATGCGTATATTTGGAAGCAGACTGTTTACATTATATTAACAAACATAGAATACAAGAACACGTTTCTTGTAACTCAAAATAGGAAACAAAGAGCACTATTTAATGCAATAGGCTCAATCTCTAAAGCTCTCTTCGGCACATTGGACGAGGATGATGCCAAATTGTACAATGAACAGATTCGTAATCTCACCCTTAACCAAAACTCCCTCTATCACTTATGAAAAGCCAAACTGCGATAGTCGAAGCAACTGCAAATGTTTTCAACAAAACTAAAGCCGCAATTGAAAAGGAATTCATGGTCATGCATAAAAAACTAATATCAGTGCAGATAGCCACATCATTGATGGAAAATAGGACACTTGCACTCAGAAAAAAGTCCATGCTTAAAAAGAGCGAATTTAAGGCTTCGCCTTAGCATTTCCTAATTTACTCAGTGCTAATGTATTTTTACTTGCTTTAAGCAAATATGCATATCCCAAGCATGATTCATTTGGAGTTACCAATGAATATCTTAAATTTTATTGTTTAGGTGCCTGCTTAAAGTAAATACGTGTAGGCTTACTGACAATAAACGAAATAATAAAGGAATTCATTTTAAAATTTTTAGCTAATGTTGCCATGCTATGTGGAACAAAAATATTAAATATAGAAAAAACTGAATTTAAACTGAAATGTAGAAAATTGTCATATAAAGTCATATATAAGACAAATATTTTCAGGCATCAGGTACCAATATATCGCTCACTGTGTCATAACTCAAAAACTAAAATTTTTCATATGAGTCAATTTAACGTTCAATGACAATATATCTATAAACCAAATAGAAAATTGGTGGTTTCTGTGTTAGAACGTTCTTAATCAGTATTCAAATTTAAAAAACGAAATCTTTTTAATGGTATAATCCTACGAAGGAGTTGCCCGATTTAGTTCATTTATACTAACCTACGATTTTTACAAAAAAATGTCATGTTTAAGTTTCCAGATCTCTAAGGGCCATATTCACCAAACACAAATTAACGCAAATTTAAATTTAATTGAATTTTAGGTGTGCTCTCATGGGAGTACTAAAATAGAAAATGAATTAAATTTTAATTTTTAAGTCAACGCGCTCAAGTTACCGTGTTGAAATAAAAACGGATGGAATAGCTGACGGATGGTTGATGCACCGACAAACAGTAAACTTATAGTATATGATTTACTATTCTGCGTATATATTTGTTGTACGTAGGTACCCCGTATCTAAAACGACATAATAATTATGGGTTTTAGAGTCTTTTAATTTTTTCAATTTTAGATTTACTTTTTACATAACTGGAAGAAATGTTAATCTGATAATTCATTTGAAAATATTAAATGTGTGCCAAATAAATGTACTTTACAAATGAAAATCTTTGCTAGAAAGTCTGTGTTTCATATCCTTTAGTATTACATGGATGAAAACACTAATCCTACGAAAAATTTCAGCTGCATCTCGAATGGATGCATCTGCTGTTGTGGCTGTTGTTTTTGATAAACATGTATTCTGTGACTCAACTAAATAGAAGTAACAACCATACTCACACAAAGTTGTCGTGTGCTAGTAACAAGAACATTGTCCTATAAATTAACATTTTTTTCTTAAAAACAATCAGGCGATGCTTAACGTAAGCATATGCTAGCAAATACATGCTTAGATTAAGCATCTCCAGGTAAGAAATCGTTACAAAACCCTCGAGAATACTTCACAAGCCATGAAAGAGACTCCCTCCCTACCACATGCGAGGCCCAACGTAGTCCTTACATTCTAAAATATTTGCAGTGTTCTTATGTAAAACTGACAAAAGTTTGATTTGAATAGCTCCTCCGCCCTAAACTACTATTCACCCCGAAAAATGGTGTTCTGATAATCTTAAGCTTGCTTTCTTATCTTGCGAACTGTAATAAAATTTTCATACCTTTCCTAACAAAATTATTTAAAAAAATTTATCTTAGCCAAATGACTACGATTCCTCAAACAAAAATTCTCAGCTGAGTAATCATTGTAATGTCGCTGTGCCGTCATGGCATGCCGTGGGCTGATGATATCGAATGTAGCTGCCTACAGATTCGGACTACGGCTGCACATACACACATGCAATTATCACTCAGCTGAGACGCTGAGAGGTATTGAGCGTAAAATGGTAAGGTTAGTTTGTAATCAAAACTATTTAGTAGTGAGTATGCGATTCAGTTAAGTTGTGTTTTAAGTGAGCTCCTAAGTTTTTGCTGTTTTTTCCACGTATTGACTTTATCCGACCTCAAAATATTTGCTAAAAGTGTTCTATAACAAACAACTTTTATCAAGCCTATAAAGTTTGATTCCAATTTAATCGTTTTGCTATTTCTGATTTGAAAGATTTCTTTGTTCGAGTTCCAAAGATGAGCAGAATCGCGAAGTCAACTACCAACTCAAAAGGTTCCACCACAGTCACACCTGTTACGTCTAATAGACAAACTAGGAGCAACTCTAAAAATCAGCAAGTAAGTGATGGAGGCAGTGGTATCTCTTTTACACCTAGTCGATCGAACTCTATAATCAGTACTGATTCCTTTGAGTTGCTTGAAAGAAAATTAACGAAAAACCTGGCCCAGATTATATCTGAAAAATTTTCTGAATTTGAGGAGATGCTAAATCAAAAAATAGATGATGTGACTTCGGTTCTTACTTCGAACATTTCGCAGTTGCATGAAGAATTGAACAACGTTAAGTGTGAGCTCTCTGAAACTCGTAAAGAACTGGAAGATATGCGCAGACGCAATAGGCTGACGGATGCAGTAATTACTGGTGTACCATACACTGACCATGAAAATGCGCTAGAAATATTACGGAGCATCTCTTCCACTATCAGGCATACTTTATCGCCATATGCAACTGCTTTTCGATCCAAAACATTTGGTAATCAGCGGGCTAGCAAAAATTCGCCGATCATCTGTAAGTTCTCTTCATGTAACGAACAACGCATATTTCTCCACAAATTTAAGCAGCACGGTGTGGTGAATTTAAAATCAATTTCCCCTACTTTTGTCTCCGGCAGCAAAATTAATGTTTTTGAAAGTTTAACCCGTAATAATCAGAGAATCTTGCGAAAAGCTTTCGAATATAAACGTACCAAACTACTACATTCCACGTTCTCTCGCAATGGGATTGTATTTGTTCGGATAAGAGAAGGCCATACTCCAGTTGAAGCGTCTAGTATTGATGTTCTTACCCAAGTTATTACTGATGCAAATAATCTCGACGGTGATGGGGACGTGCAAGCATTATTACCTAAGCAAAACATTGTTGGAGCTCAGAATGCATAATTACTTACGTATTTCGATTGTGCCTATAGTTAGTCTTGTTTTGTTGTTATCTTTTTCTTTTAGTATAGAGTTTAAATAGGATTATCATTAGTTGTTATTATTGTCATTACAAAAGTATTAACTAATCTTAAGTTTTAGTATCCCTTTATGTTCTTACTCTGTTCTTTCTTCTGTATATTTTCTAATTCTACTGAAATGAATGTTAAAAATGTTTGCATCATTTATACATTGACTTTCTTGTGTGGGTCAGAAACTCACCTATTTACAGGCTTCTGCTTGGGCTCGGTGCTTGGTGTTGGCTGGGGATAGCTTTTCGCCATTGGACAGGGTAAGAGTCATGTGTAAAATTTTTTCCTCTTTTGTTTCGGGTCTTAATGTCATATAACTAAATGCAAGGAGTTTAAGAAATAAATCTGACCTTCTCAGTGACATGTTCAATGGATCCAATGTCCACGCATTAGTTATATCTGAGACGTGGCTGGACAAGAATGTTAACTCATCATTTGTATCTCTTCCTCATTATAAGATTTTCAGAGTTGACCGAGAAGAGCGCACAGGAGGGGGAGTTGCCATTTATGTCCATGAGTCTCTAAATGTCTCAGTTCTCAAGGAGTCCTCTTGTGGAGCAAATATTGAGTTTATTGGGGTTGAGATTAGTTCGCGTTTCGAAAAATGTGCTCTTTTTGGAATTTACTGCCCCCCAAATAATTATAATTCTGAAAATGCCTCCGAACTGGAAGACGCTATCTCTTCAACTATCGCGGTATACCAGAATGTAGTTGCTTTCGGGGATTTGAATGTTAATGCTCTCAGGTCTAGCCCGTCACTTGATAGTCTATTATATCTACTTCAGAGGCTGGACCTCACAGTTGTGAACAATCTGCCCACATATCACAATACTTCATCACCATCTCAGTTGGACTACATTTTAACTACTAATTTGGTCAATGTCCTTTTTCACAATCAGATCTCCCCACCGAGCAACTTTGACCACGACTTTTTATACTTGACGTACAAAATGAGAATAGATTCATTACCAACCATGACATCGTTCACATATAGGGATTTTAATAGTATTGATAAGGATTTACTAGCATCGGAATGCAATAATATTCATTGGGACAATCTTTACAACTGTAGTATTCTCGATGATAAAATAGAAATTCTGAATAGTACTATTTTGTATTTATATGATAAATATGCCCCACTCAGAACATGTATTATTCGTCCCCAGCGTTGTCCCTGGATCACTGATGAAATCCGACAAACAATGGCTGAACGTGATTTCTTACTAAAAAAATACAAAAGAAATCATAATGAGATAGATCTCAATAGATACAGGATTTCCCGTAATAGAGTAACAAGCCTGATTCGATCTTCTAAACGTGCGTATCTCTCATTGAAACTGGACCCAAATCAACCTGCCAAGAAGCTTTGGAAGAATATTCGCAGTCTGGGTATTTATGGAGACGATCAGACTCAAATCGTTGCTGATCCTAATGTACTGAATGATTTTTTTACAACTTCTAGTACCTTTCTACCTTCCACCAATAATGTCATCAATGAGATTTCTAATCAACCCAATCCTGATTTTAGCAGGAGCAGCCCTCAAATGGATGGATTCTCGTTTAAGTGTGTTACTGGAGTTGACATTATTAATGTAATATATTCTATCCAATCAAATGCCTCCGGGCCGGATACACTCTCTCCGAATTTCGTGAAATTAATTACTCCATTTATTATAAGCCCGTTAACGCACATTTATAATCAGTGTCTAATGACATCACAATTCCCCACTAAGTGGAAGTGTGCACTTGTTGTTCCTATTCCTAAGAAAGCTCGCCCTAATGGTCCTAGCGATTTTAGGCCAATTAGTTTATTAAATTTTCTTGCTAAGGGGTTAGAGAAAATAATGTATAATCAATCAACTGAGTATATCGAATCTAATAATCTACTGTCAAAGTGGCAATCTGGATTCAGAGCAAAACATAGCTGTGAAACTGCTCTTTTAAAAGTTACAACTGATATTCATGAAGCTCTTGATAATGATCTTCTAACAATACTTGTTCTTCTTGATTTCAGTAAAGCATTCGATAGTGTCAATCACTCTATTTTACTTTTTAAACTTAAGAATAAGTTTTCTTTCTCCTCATCAGCTTTAAGATTAATCAGTAATTTCCTGTCGATGCGAAATCAAGTCGTTAAAGTGAATAATGCATTTTCTAATGTGAAGCTCCTTTATCAAGGGGTTCCTCAAGGTTCTATCCTTGGTCCTTTACTATTCAGCATGTATATCAATGATTTGACAAGCGTTGTGAAGAATACATCCATACATCTATATGCTGATGATGTTCAGATTTATTTAAGTCGACCAATTGGTCTACTTGAAGACTGTGTGCAACGTATCAATGAGGATCTACACTACATATACGAATGGTCACTAACTAATATCCTCTCAATCAACCCTTCAAAGTCTAAGTGCCTAGCTGTGTACAGGAATAATACTGAAAATATTGACTTACCATCTGTAACAATGAACAATACGCCATTGGCATATGTAGACTATGTAAAAAATCTAGGTGTCACACTGAATTCCAAATTCACCTGTTGTGACTATATGTCTGCATTACTCAGTAAAGTGTACGGAAGTCTTCGACAACTCTGGATTACCACGAGCTGTTTGTCGATAGGCTTAAGATCCAGATTAGCAAAAGCACTTGTTCTCCCTCACTTTATATATGGCAGCCTTGTATTTGCCAAACTTGACTCACAGTGTCAGAGAAAATTAACTGTGGCATTTAACGACGTAATTCGTTATGTTTATAAATTGCGTAGGCATTCACATGTGTCGCCGTATGCAAGTTCGTTCCTTGGTATTTCCTTCGAAACTTTCCGAGCACGTCGCGAATTAACATTCTTGCATGCGTTGATTTATGAGAAAACACCTGAATATCTTTATGAAAAACTGCAATTTCTAAACTCAACACGACATCTTAAACTTCTTGCTCCTAGATGTTCTTCACGATTTGGCGACCGCTCTTACCTTGTTCAAGCAATTCGAAGGTGGAACTCTCTTCCCGGTGGTGCTCAGCGTGCGAGTTCTGGCAGAGCCTTTTCTAAAATGATTAAGGACTTACCTAGCCTTTAGTTATGAATGGTGCAAGCTATATAGTAATTAATCAATTTATTGCTTTTAATTAAAACTTTATATATATACATATCTAACTTGGATATTTTGCTATTAGTTTTTCTTTTTTCTCTTTAACTAGTTCATATTTCTCTTTTTTAATTTTTTTTTTCTTTTAATGTGTTTTCTTCTCTTTGATTTTTGTTAGTCTAAATTTTTTGTATACTTAATCCTTTACTTTTTTTTGTTTTTTTTTATATTTTTATTTTTTGTATTTTTATTTATTAATTAATTAACTTTTTGTTTTTATTCATACTTACATATTTATTTATTTATACCCACATTTATATTTATTTTAGCATTAGTATTTTTTCCCTCTCTTTTTATCTTACAATGATTTATTTCTTCATTATTGTTTTATTCATGTTTCTTAATTATTTGGTTAATCTTTTTAATGTATCTAAGTATCCAGGCATAATTTTAAGTTTTCCTGATTTAATGTACCAAATTAGAAGTACATAATAAGATTGCAATCTTTGTACTTGGGCAGTAAATAAATTATTATTATTATTATTATTTTTATTATTTTGTTAAGTAAGGTATATAGTAAGTGTAGCCTTTGAGAAGGTAAGGAACCAAGCTGTAAATTACTAGAAGACTATTTTCCTGTATGGATAGTAGTTTAGGCTCTATGGCATATATAAAGCCCATGTTTAGCACTTTTCCATAAGTATCAATATAGAACATTTTAGAAAACGGACTAAGCACCCACACATATAAATTTCTGTTTCATGGCTTGGGAAGTATTCTCGAGGGTTTTGAATCGTTAGTTCAAGTCACAACGTTCTTGCTGCAAGCACACAAGATTTTTAGTATGAGTGTAGTTGTTACTTGTATTCACCTATGAAGAAGAAATGAAGGAATTGACACAGTTGTTCTTTGGCTTCGTTTGATTTCAGAATTCAGAAGTGAAGTGCAGTATTTCTCGCAAAGAAGTTGCAAATTAAAGCGTCAGTTTAGTTGACTATTTTGTTGATTTTGTTTTAATCAAGAGCTACGAATCAGTGTTGTGAATATTTACCTGAAAGTGATATAGGTGCGTTGCAAATTTGACAAAAGGAGATGGTAAAAGTGAGCAATGTATGATTTATTTATTTATTTCGCTAAATTATAGTTAGTGTTTAGTTTAATAAATGTAGCTTATATATACGATAATTTGGAACCAGAATAACATACTCTCAGGTGAGGTGATTAAAAAATTAACATTTTTTTCTTCGAAACAATCCGGCGATGCTTAACGTAAGCATGTGCCACAATATACATGCTTAGATTAAGCATCTCCCGGTTGTTATTAACAAGAAAGCGTTAATTTAAGTCACAACGTTCTCGCTGCAAGCACACAAGATTCTTAGTATGAGTGTAGTTGTTACTTGTATTCACCTATGAAGAAGAAATGAAGGAATTGACACAGTTGTTCTTTGGCTTCGTTTGATTTCAGAATTCGGAAGTGAAGTGCGGTATTTCCTCGCAAAGAAGTTGCAAATTAAAGCGTCAGTTTAGTTGATTATTTTGTTGATTTTGTTTTAATCAAGAGCTACGAATCAGTGTTGTGAATATTTACCTGAAAGTGATATAGGTGCGTTGCAAATTTGACAAAAGGAGATGGTAAAAGTGAGCAATGTATGATTTATTTATTTATTTCGCTAAATTATAGTTAGTGTTTAGTTTAATAAATGTGGCTTATATTTATATACGATAATTTGGAACCGGAATAACTTCTCTTTGCACTTTTCTATTCCTACCTCTTGGCAGAATTTCAGGTGAATGATCCCTTGATAGTGGTGTGGTTGATGGATCATCTCGGGGATTTCCAATTAATTTATCTAAAATCTCCAGGCGATACTGATAAAAATTCAATTTTGGTGTTGATGGCGAATATGTTTTATAAGATGATAATTTTATCGTCGTTGAGACTGAAATTCATTGAAAATATTTCAATGAATTTACAGAATGCAAACAATAATTGAACTGATCCAGCGATCAGAGGTATCTCATCAATATGGTTATTTCTGATCGCCTATCATACAAGATCAACATGGAGGCCACCCAATTGCCCATATAAACATTTTTTAGCAAAAGCAAGTGTAAATTGTATATGGTAGCAAAAATTTCTCTTGCAATTCTCAAATTGGGTGCTTATTCCCGCTTATTGCCATTACATTTACACAAGTTCGCTTTGGGTATATATATGTTCCAAGATTTCACTTTTGAAAAATAAATTCTAAAAAAATCGTTAATAACGAACCTCTCTCTACTTCTCATCGGAATCAATTGGAAATGTTTTTATAATCCTGAAAACTCAATGAAACCCATTCAATCATTTAAACAGTTTTTGCTTGTATGCAGGGCTCCCCTTGCATGTTGTTCCATATTTAGTGAAAATATTTATAAAACATTCGATTCTTTACAATAAAATCTACGTTATTTTAGCATTCCAAAAGCTTCAAACTGCTATGGAAAATTTTAAAGGAGTGGGGATTTTCATATGAAGGGTTTAATCGATTAAAAGCTAACAATCGATCTGTCGAAAATATTTCAGATATACATAAGTGAGTTTGAGTTAAAGAACATTTTTCCAACGAAAGAAATTGCCAATAGAATAAAACTGCGTTATATTATTAATATCTTAAAAGAAAATAAGTTACGTACATATACAAAAAGGAGAGAAATTGAAAATTTGTTGCAACAGCATTAAAGTTTCATAGCATAACATTAAAAATGGAAGATGATGATACTGATAATCTTGCTGAGATTTCAATTAGACAACTAGAAAATGAAGATGTTTCTAATGAAACAAGTAATTCTGATGAACATAATGGGCAGCAACAGACATCACAACAAATTGATACACAGCTTTCATCAATCTTAGATGACCGTTCTTTTGATTCCAATATCCAGCAGGGAGCGTTTCTCTCACCTGTATCTGATACTCAAAAAAATTCGTCGCATCGACCGGAAACAAATAAAAATCTTTTATCAGAAGATAATTTTTCCGAAAAATCTGTTGGCAATTTACTGGAATCGTGGGGCTTACGCCAAACTATAATTCAACGCATTCTTGGTAATAGTAAAATATCTACACTCTTTATTTGATCTTATAATAATTTTTAAATACAGATTTGCAACTTTCGATTTGGCATCTTAAAGTTTTACATTTAGAGGATATTACCGACATATTACCAAAATTGAACGAAAGAATTTAATTTAAAAATGCCTTATTTAATTGGAGATCAGGGAAAGAAGTATACTATTTATTTCAAATTAAAATTTGTATTTTTGTAATTCTGATAAAATACTTTAAGGGAAAAGATCATGATGTATTACCACAACTTTTATCCAACGAAGTTACTAAAGAATTGCTAGAGTCCTGGAAATTACCGAAACCAATAATCGAGCGCATTCTCGGTAATTTTACATATTAATTACTACATATTTACATTTTAAAGACAAAAATTACCTTAATTTAGAATTAGAGCTTTCACCTTGGTAATCTCTACTGATGAGATCAATGAAATATTTCCATTTGAGAAAATAAAACAGAGAATAGAATTTAAGGATGTTTTACTTAAATGGAGAGGAGAAGACATTTTACCTATATATAGTAAAGGCAAAATTACACAAGCGCAAACTAAAGCCACCTATGAAGAAGAATTTTACCCGGATTTTATTTCAGATTGTGTAATGTTATTTACGTTAAAAAGAATGAAATTTTTACTCACATTTTCTTTGAATAGGATCTACATAAATTATTGAGGTCAAATGGAAAAGGTCGAATTATATTGGAATTTTACGAAGCCAAAAATCAACTTCTTGAAACTCATAAGTCTGAAATTATTGACATAATAACAGATTACTATTTATCTAATAAGAAAAATATGGATTTAAATAATATATAATATTTTTCTAATGAGATACAACGACTTTTCCCAACTGAAAACAATGTTAGTGCATTTAAACCACTTTTTTTTTAAGTTATTACTTGACTATTTTAAAAATAGAAAACATATTACAGCCCAGGCAGAAGAAGAAAAATCCTCAAGGATTGCTCTACAATAAATGGAGAAACAAGGTTCGAAGGCTCCGTGTTTTGGGAGTTATAGATCCTTGCAACAAGCTTTTGCCATCTGTAAGTTCTTCGTCTCCTTTTGAATATCAGGAAGATAATAGCAATGATGTTATTGGTAAGTTGGAGCAAGAAATTTATTAATAATTTACTGCTACTCATAAAATTCATTTATCAGTTTTTCCGGGTCTTTCTTCCTTTGATTCAAAATCGAAAGATTAATAATTTTTTGATTTTTCCGAAAAATTAAAAAATCCTGAAAGTATAATTTTTAATATTTACGGATCTTCCTCCAATATTTTCACAATTGTAAAAGCCAACAGAGCAATTCAAACAGACTGCATATGTATATAACTTAAATGTAATTAATTTCATTTCGATTGAATTTCCAGACAATACTAAATACGAAGAAATTAAATCAACTCTTGGGTATAACCACAAAAATATTCCACGGGAGGAAGCTTCTAAGTTATATAAAGACACTGCAAGTAAAAAGTTGTCTGAATACAAAAATTTAGAACTGTCTAATATAATAAAGGAATGGCCCTTACTTATAGGTAGCGGTGCTAGTTCTTTTGTAAGTTTTGATTTTATATTTTATACGATAATTCATACCAACCATATTTTTTTATCAGATTGAAATTGATTTTGATACTATATATCCTGAAAAAGGAAGAAAATTATTTACAAAGTGGCAGTCTTTTAAAAATTCGGTTCGCAAAATTTACGAAACAGATCTCAAGGGTGCAAATTGGAAGCAGGTGTTACAATCTTATGGCGACAGAAATTCAGAAGGTTTGTATTTTTTCAAATTATAATGCTTTTAGCAGGGCTTGTAACTTTTATGACTTTTAAAGTAAAAGCTACAAGTAACCGGTAATTGCACGACTAAAAAATATCAGACATTATATAATCGTTTCCTTTTAACTTTTAATATAAAACAAGGGAGTTTTACAACCTTTATATTGGACGAATGCTTTTTGAAGTAGAATTTCCTTGTTTTTAGTATTTGTTTGCTACATATTTTCAATGATGAAACAATACGAATTTAATTTCCAGACATAACACTTTTCCGACTATGGTTCTCCATATTCCACTTGAATTTTACTGTGAGTACCTCTACTTTCAATGAAAAACCCTTTAACAAATGACTTTAAATATTTGACTGAAAAAATAAAAGTAAAGAAATGACTTTTATTATTTGACCGAAAATAAGAGTAATTTTTTTTCTTTTATTATTTGGCCGAAAAATAAAAGTCATTTTTGACCTTTATTATTTGACTGACAAATATACGTTAAGAATTACCGGTTATTAAAACCGATTAATGTAAAAGCATATTTTTTATTATAATTTTTTACTTTTATAAAAAAAATTCAATTTTGGTCATGCCACAAGATGAAAGAAATTTCACAAATGTACGCACCATCAAAATATTTTTTGTTATAGTGCACATTTTGCATGTGAAATTTTTGTTTGAAAATTAGAAAATACCGGTTATTTTCGAGCATTGGTTTTAAGCTCACAAAATTAAAACAATTAGTCAGTATTGATTTATTGTTATTTCAGATACCAATTCCTACATAACAACAATTTTGTTACATGGAGTACTAAAGCCAACAGCAAGACTGTCTCTGCCTGGGGAAACAAAAGAAAACGAACTAGGATTATCACAAGACAGCGGGAAAAATGATTTATGTAAAGCTCGTCAATGGAAGGTTTCCATAAAGGAATCCCAAGAAAGCCAAATAATACACCTTGTTTGCATCAATGACCTACAACGGATACTCAACAGTAAGATTCAGAATTGTACACGTTCGAAACGTAAGTTGCAGCCCTTTATATTTCTTGTAGGGGAAACTCTTTTAGAATTAAAATCTTTTTATGTCTATTTTAACGACAACTACGTTAAGTTTGAAAACTTCTTGTCATATTTAGATTTCTGTTTTAAGATCTTTCAAGTTTTTGATTTGAGATACCCAGAAGAATGTGAACAAGTTTGGACATTCTTTCAATTATATTTTTATGGCATACGTACCAATTTTGACAAAAACACATCAAGAGTTTCCAACTTTATTTTAAGATTAAATGCAAACAGTAATGAATAATGATTTAAATTTACTTGAAATAATTATAATTAATTAATTAATATTAATATTATTAATATTAAATCACGTAAAAAATAATAAAAAGCAATTAAAAAAATTTCAATTATATCGAACTGAGTTCTGTTTTACAGAAACTATATTTATTATAATATCATTTTTATTTGTGTAATTTTTATAATACCTATATATATGACGCATTTCTCCGGGTGCTATTTATTTAATTCAAATCCCAACTAAGCACTATATGGTAAAGTCGCCTTGATTTTCAAAATATAAATTTTGTATTTCAATATAAAGTATTATACAATATAATATTCCACCATCGTTATACAATATCAAGAAATTATTTTTTGAATTTTTTTATACTCCATTCTCTCATAGCTACTTTGTGTTGTACAGGGTTTTCCAATAAGAGGTGTTATTTTGATATTCAAAGAAAAATGCCATTTTTTGAGATAAATGATCGGATCTTTATTTCATTATAAAGAGCAAGGTATGCCGTTAATAGTGGAAAATAACATCAGCCAAATGACCACCACGACCACGCCTACAAGACCATATCCTTTTCATGAAATTTTCCATAACCAAATCGCAAAGTGGCTGCCCTATGTCCTCGATAGTCTCACGAATTCCATCTTTGAGGTCTTGAATCGACGATGGGCTGTTGGCGTAGACCTTCTCTTTCACGTGGCCCCAAAGGAAGAAGTCGCAAGGTGTTAAGTCACAAGATCTCGGTGGCCAATTGTGATCACCTCTTCGAGAGATAACACGGTCCGGAAACTTTTCCCGTAAAAGATCAATGATTTCGTTGCTTGTATGGCACGTAGCGCCGTCTTGTTGAAAGTAAAAGTTGACCAGATCAATACCATCCAATTCCGGCCATAAAACATCATTAATCATCTGTCGATAGCGCAATCCATTCACCGTAACTGTTGCTCCAACCTCATATTCGAAAAAGTAAGGGTCCAATGACCCGCGAGACCATAAACCGCACCAAACAGTCACACGTTGAGGATAGAGAGGCTTTTCAACAATAACTCTTGGGTTTTCCGAGCCCCAGATGCGACAATTTTGCTTGTTGACGAAGCCATCGAGGTGGAAATGGGCCTCATCACTCAAGATGAGTTTTCGATGGAATTCCGGATCATTTTCATGCATTTCAAGGACCCAATCAGCAAAGACTCGACGTTGTTGATGATCGGCCGGCTTGAGTTCTTGTGTTAACTGAACTTTATAAGCCTTAAGACCCAAATATTTATGCAAAATACGGTGTAATGACGTTTGTGGAATGCCTAATTCCAAAGAACGACGAGGAATGGACAAACCTGGGTTTTCTTCAACACTTTCGGCTAAAGCAGCAATATTCTCGGCTGTACTTGAGCGACGTGCGGGTTTTATTCTTCACATCACTAACTGTATTGCGGTCCGACAAGGTGCTTCACGACGACCACAAAATTGTTCGAGTTTTACGAACCGTCTCTGCCACATTTTCACCATTTTTATAGTGAATTTTAATAATTTTAATGCGTTGTATCGTTCCATTTTTATTAATGGCTAATCAGCTGCATATACAGGAAATTAATCTAAAAGCATGAATCGGTGACTCTAATTCTAGTATGGCATACTTTTACTAAGCATTAATTACTCAGTATCAACAAACTTCGGACAAGCATTCATGCTAAAACTAAGCACTGGGCCATACTTTCGGCAAGCATGGATTTATTCAGTACAGATAAGCATTCATGCTAATGCTAAGCACAATGCTATACTTTAGATAAGCATCAATATACTCAGTATCAACAACCTTCGGACAAGCATTCATGCTAAAGCTAAGTACTAGGCCAGACTTTCGGTAAGCATGAATTTATTCAGTATAGACAAGCATTTATGCTAATGCTAAGCACTATGCCATCCTTTGGACGAGCACGGATTTAAACTTCACACAAGTATTCATGCTTAATATGCTGCAAACTACTGAAAAGTACTTATGCTTAAATCAAGTAGAAGCAGCAGCTTCTGATATCAAGTATGGAATACTTCCTTTAACCAGTCCACGCGATTGGATCTATACGATGCACGACCATGCTTAGTTTAAAACCCGATTTCGCTTTATAATAGCTGTGTTTTTTCTGAGTGTGATAATAAGATATCAATTGAACTGGAATCACTCATTTCACTAGTCTCTTTAATGGCATTCAGATATTAGAATACCCAAACATAATTAATAGATATCCTAACTGATTCAAGACATGAAAAATTTCATCCTACACTCGTATAACCTAGACAAATAGAGGAAGTTTTATTAAACATCAGGCAGGAATTCCCAAATTCAATGATGCTTCCCATAAATTCCAGACAAAATATAATTACACAGACATACAAATTAAGCACGATATCCGCAAATATTTTCAATAATAAAGTAATTATTGAGCTCCGAGTTCCACTCCCATTGAAGGAACCATACCAAATATTCAAAGCAATGCCGTTACCGACACTCTTTAACGAATCGTTCGTATATATCGAACCATCGAAGGAATACATATTAATCGACTACAATTGCGAAAACTTTGTTGAATTAACACTTCAGGATATTCATAATTGCGCAACGTTGGACCATATGCATTTCTACTGCAAAATTTCATCCCCTATCCTAAACACAAATACAAGAACAAACCAATGTGAAGTGAATCCACTAAAGAAGGAACCTATTACACAAAAGTGTAAAATTCTGTTCTTGCGACAGGATTACTATTGGACGCAATTATCACAGCAGAATGCTTGACTTTTCTCCTTAAAAGAACCCCTATACATAGATATAACTTGTGAAGATTATCCAAATTTAATTCCAATTTCTCCCTAACAATGAACATTTCCGGTATAATATGGAATATGACGTCCTCCCCAATTGGATCGCATATAAAAATACATACTTTAAACATTACGAACAATATGGATCTAGATGTACTTCTACGAAGCAACCGCTTCTTCAGGTGTCGAAAAACGTTGACCTCTCAGTTTGTGTTTTACGTACGGGAATAAAAAGAAGTCATTTGGTGAAAGGTCAGGACTATATGGCGGATGACTCATCAAATCGATGTTTTGGGTGCTCAAAAATGCAGTTGTTTGAGCCGATGTGTGAGAGCTCGCATTGTCGTGGTGAAGAGTGATCCGTCTTCGGCGGTTAGTTTTCCTGATTTCTTGGAAGACAACTGGCAAACAAATTGTTGTGTACCACTCAGAATTGACTGTTCTGCGTTGTTCTAGTGGTACGGTTGCGACATGTCCAGTTTTTCCGAAAAAACATGCGACCATTTGCTTGGAAGTGCTTCGTGCACGAACAACTTTTGTTGGATTTGGCTCATCTTGAAACACCCATACAGTCGACTGCTGTTTACTTTCGGGCTCATACGCGTAAATCCACGATTCATCACCTGTCACGATGTCATAGACGTGTTTTGAAGCACCGCGATCGTATTTTTCGAGCATTTCTTTCGACCAATCGACACGAGCCTTTTTTTGAGCGATTGACAAATTGTGTGGGATCCAACGCGAACAAATTTTTTTGACAGTTAAATGTTCATGCAATATTGAGTGTATGCTGGTCCCACTAATGCCTAAGGTTGTCTCTATCTCACGATAGGTCACATGACGATCTTGCAATATCAGTTCGCGCACAGCATCAATGTTTTTCAGAACAACAACTGATTTTGGACGACCTTCACGAAATTCGCCTTGGAGTGAACTCCGACCACGATTGAATTCACCATACCATCGATAAACACTGGTCCTTGATGGAGCTTCTTCACCAAAAGTTGAATTAAGTTCATTCATGCACTGCTGCTGAGTTAATCCACGTCGAAAGTTGTAAAAAATAATCGCACGAAAATGTTCACGATTTAATTCCATTTTTGAGGAAGATTAAGCTTTTAACTTAATGTAAACAACACAAATAGCGCTCGTATGTCAAAACGTTCTGAGTACGTATAACCTCAAAAACGTCTAACTTTACGATAGAGCTGTCAGTTGACAGATTGCAACAACGAGGTTGCCAAATCCCGAAATATAAAAGGCAACCTACGTAGTATCCATCCGTTTCCAAAAAGAAAAGGAAATAACTCCACTCACAATCATCATATTCATCACTATGCACTTTCATATCTGACAATTACATAGGTCATCCTTATTCTCTGCGTATATATGTATATTAAATACAAACCAAAAGTACGTGAATTGAACGAAACACTTTCTGCACGCGAACTAGAAGATGTGCCTCCCCGGCTCCAAGAAGAGACGGATTTAAAATAACTCCTGCTCCCACCAGAAAAAAGACAGAAAATTTATAACATATTTTAAATATATACTATCATTATATATGCGTACATCCCATGGACTCATGTTTCCAATCCAAAATTCTAAAAATATGCAAACTTCGACATAACAACATAGATGAAGCACAGAGGTCAACCTCCAATAGACCAAAACATTAATAGACTCCCACAGAAATAGAATACAGCACAAAGTAAACAATATAACAGTGGGTACGCCGATCACAAACAACAAAATATAAAAAAAAAAAAACCAAATGAAATGAAAAAAACAAGGGCCCAGGTAACGAGAAAACACCAGCAGAACAAATCAAAAAGGCCAGAAATAAGTAACGAGATTCGGTTTTATGTTAAGAACTTTATTTTTTTTTTGCTTTCACTCCGTACAGGGATATATATATACTTACATATATAAAATTATAGGCTAGGGAAATATGTATATTAAAAGGAAGAAAAAAAAGATGAAATATAATTTGGGCAGCTACTCTGTGTCCGGGTCCATCAAGGGGGGAAATGGTTGTCTCTGTCACCCAGAATGGAGCATTGGTAAGACCTCCCAATAAGTACCAGGTTGGCCCCTAAAAAAAAAGGGAAAAGTAACTATAATACCCAATAACAATAAAAAATTTAAATAACAAAAACTTACCCAGTGCTGACAATGACATGGCATACTGAGGCCACAGCGAGAAATCAAAGGGGTAGTACCGCCCCGCGCGGGACTCAGCCCGCCAAACAGTAGTGATGACCCTCTGTAATGAAGCGCCACTCATTAAGCGGCATTCATTACTTCCCCAAATCAATCATGCGCTATAAAGATCAAATTAAATGAACGAAATCCCCATAATTCCAATGTACATACGTACCTATATATTTCCCATGCATATCTTATTGTACGTATATTACATACATATTCCAAAAGCGTATGCAAGTACATACGTATCTATTGTAATACGAATATTCCCTGCAAATTATCTACAAAAAATTATGTTATGAGACACTTTCTTCTTCAAAGCAATTAACTATTTCTCTTTAAAGAATACTCGAATTACAAAACATTAAAAACATTTTCTTCTTCAAGTAACAATGACTTGACCTTTTCAATTCATATCGATTGACAATAATTCCATCAGAATTATTATCAACTCAACATTTTTCCATTTTTAATACAATAGCGGCAACGCGCTGCATTGTTTACATGAAACATGCACCTCAGCACGAGACCAATTCTAGCCATGTAGCGGCACTGGGCTGTCCCTGACCTACCATACAACCAGAGCGCGCTTGCTTTAATTGTTTTACCATATGTTTGGAAATACGCGTAATGTGCCTAGCGTTTGACCCAGAAATTGTGTTCTGTTGTTCTTCGTCTTTTTTTTTTTGTTGTCACTCGCTTGCTCATATGTATATAGGAAGTACTTTGAGCAATGAGTATTACATTACTATGTGTAATATGCACGAAGTTTTGACCCCTTTAATGGCGCTATATGAAGTTCCTGGCCATGTATATTCTATTAGCCAATAGCCGGCTTTTAAAATTATTATATGCAGGGGAATCGTTCAAAAATATTGCTTAGCTATGCAATATTGATTTTCGCCGTTATGTATTGATGCAATATCGGTACGCGTACCCGAAATTTCCTCACACATTTAACTGGGGAAATAGTTAGAATAGTGCTAATATTGCTGGAATTTTCCCAATACTCACTATATACCAATTTTTCTTTAATCCCACTATGAATAATTCAGCCTTTAGCTGATTATTCAAAATTTGGAACCAAAATTCCAAATAAAAACCCGATGCGTCGTTAGCCAGAGGCAGTCAGTTATTGAAAAGTTACCAAGTGACCCCCGACCCATGGTAAGGTCTCTTGTTCCCTCTAAAAATTATAAAGCTATAATAAGCTAGATATAAAATAAAAGTGTAATGTTGTAAAGTCAGTACGGTGAAAAATATACAAGTAAAAATTGAAAAGTGACTTTATGTGACAAAGGCAGATTCTTTTGAAACCAGGGCTGGTGATCTTCTACAAAAAGCACTCCCAGTCCTTGTTGTTAAAATTGCACAGCACCTCCCGGGACAGCGGAAGGTTATCCTAATAGGGCCCCACCAACGGTCCCAAACAGGGTCCACATAGACCCCATTAATCAATACAACGTACTAGGCTGGAGCCTGATAGAGCTGATTGCTTAAACATACCACAAAAATCATTTTGCGACTGACTGAACTACAAATTGTCAGTCATCCAAAGCATCGAAAATATTGCATCCAAAGCAATTTGTACCTAAACAAATTACTGAACAAAGAAAAATAAAAAAATAAAAAAAAACAAGCTCGCAAATCTGCGAACAAGATTACACACACCATCCTTATCGCGAAATTTAGTTCATTTTATTTTTATCGTCAAAATTCAATTTAAAATGCATTTAAATTTGCATTTCCATACTGCAACAAAATGCAATTTAGCATAAATTGCATTTTTTATCAGACACACATTCCACTCACACGGTATGCATACTTACCTACATACAGTGTCTTCTTACTTTTTTTCCGCATGTAACTCTAGTACGTACAGTACTTATTTTTTCAAATCTATTTGTATGTACATACATACATACAATTATCACAATTCTTCGCGCCCTCTTAAAATTAATATTTCAAGACGGACGTACAAGTGCATATCGGATTACTGTTTTGCATAGATGCATATAGCTCGCATCAAGACATTTTTACATTTTCTCACGTACGATTTTCAACGTCGTGAGAAAACAATAAAAGAAATAAAGAAAATCTTTTGAAGTAATCGTGGGTACCTGGGTGCAAGATCGCCAAACCTCGAGGAGTAATTTTTTTTAACCGGTCGAGAGTGGACTTTGCGAAGAAAAAATTAGAAAAGAAAGAAGTTTATTTTTGAAAATTCATAAAAAGAAATTATAAGTGAAGATTATAAAACGAAGTGTTTAATAATAAAAACAAAATAAATGAAGAAGTTCTAGTTGAAATATAAAAAACGGAGTTTAAAGGCAAAAATTCGAAAAGAAAAAAGTTTATTTTTGGAATTTATAAAAATGTAAGGCATGCCTTGGAATACGTCCAAGATTTCATAATAAACATTTCATTATTAATTAAAAGATTATTAATTAAAAGTCATGCAACTTGCTCCATATCACTCGTACCTAAACGTTATAGTCAAAAATCGTTGTAAATGGGAGGTTGGAAATCTGTAATTCTGTGAAATAATTGTGCCCCTTAAAAATCATACTAAAATCTAAACCCAATAAATAATTAAACAAAATTACGAATGAATAAATGTATCCATAATTATCTTGCTAAATACTCCCTGTATAAATATTGCTCAAATAAAATATCCCAAAACTAAAATAAATCATATCCTAAGGCAATGAAGTTGTCTCCGATTAAAATTGTTCACGAAGTCATGTCACCTCAGCTTAATTCCCAGTAATCATGGATTCGGGCCATTCCTGTGGAAGGCAGGGACAGCTGCAAGATTTCCGGCGAGAGGATTTTTTCGTCTTTTTCGGGTGGCTGCTGGGAGGTGGACAAAAAGGAAGACTAGTCACGAGGCAACACGAAATGGTCGCAAAAAAAGTTTTTTTATAAATAACAGAGAGAACATAAACCAAAGTCATTAGGAGTAAAATCAGTGTTAAACCAGCCAGCAAAGTCTCGAAAGCTGAAAGGAAGAGAAGAAAAGAAAAGAACCAGAACATAAAAAAGAAAATGAAATTGTCACTTATCTAATAAGTAAATCCTGAAATGCATGAAGAGCTAGTTTCATTTCCACGTCCCAATGGTTCCAATAAGCCCTTCACTAGACCACAAGTATTCCCCGTATATATTTCCTTTCCCATTTGTCGAATAACTAAAATCAAAGAACGGAAATTAAGTAACATTTAAATAATAATTTTAGCCAATAAAACGATCAAATCGACAACATAAACAGAAATAATTTAATAAACATGATAATTCACTAATTTAACCTCACAATTACACATATTCAAATGTTAATAAAAAATTCAAACACATAACATATATTAATCGTTAAACACATATAATAAATAATTTACTTACAATAAATCACCAAAAATACAAATATTTGAATAAATCAGACAGCAAATCACGAGTACGAACTTCAAACTTTAAATGCATTTGACAGCGCGAACTTTAATTATTTTTGCCCTAAGAAATTTTTGTACGCGGAATTCAAAAATCGAAATAATTTAACGCGAAATTTAAGAAATAACGCGAAATTTAAGAAAAACTAATAATTTAATTTATACAATGGGTAAAAAAGAGACGAACAGATAAGAAAAAGAGACAATTTAAACAATTTCACGAAAATACACCAAGTACAAAAATCATGCGCAGTAAATTAGTACCGCCATAGATGTTTTCTATGTTTTCGACATTAGTTTTTTTATTCACCACAGCATTAAAAATGTCACTTTTGATAAAATTTGCTACAAATACGCAATAGCTGCACTTGAATTTATTAAATTATTTTATAAAAACAATGGTCGAAGCAAAGGAAACAACTTAATCAATTTATTTGTTACATTTTTTTGAGTTTTATTAATTTTTATTTTTTTTACTGTCCAAACAGACGGGCAAGATTGGCATCACCAAGGAAAATGGCCGAACTGCGTCTATAAAAGTCCGAAGCAAGCTATACAAGCTCTCTTAGTTATTTGGTCAACGTAGCAAAAACATCACGATAACTTTAAAAGGACTCCAGTAATCTTTATTTAAAGTGGTTTGTACAAGAAAATAAAACAGATTTGGAATCGGTAAATGGTTTACACGTTGTCCGAATATGATCTGTTCGTCGAAAATTTAGATTTAAGAAGTGAAGTGAAGTGTGAAATTAACTAGTTTAGAATTAAATTTATTTATAGGAATGTATACGCAGGAAAATTTTGTGTCATTAAAATTGTAATAATTAAATGAAATCAAAGAATTTTTGCTAATTAATATACTTTAGGAATTTTTGAATTTAGTTCAATAAGTGATAAAGGTTTTTTAATCGTGATTAAATTAAATTAATTAAAATCCACATCTTTTTAATTATTTTCCCAAAGAATCTTTTCCCTTTTTCAGATCGAATGAAAGTTTTTTTTTTGTTTTATTACAATATGATATTTCTACAATCAGTAAAAAAATCAAAAAGCGTCAAGGAGCAAAAGGGAATACCGATCTATGGATTAAGAAGAAGGAGTCTCAAAAGGAATATCATCAAGCAAATAAAGTAACGAAATAAAGAATAAAAACCTTAAATAAATAATTTTTATTAACATAACTAATAAAAAATTTTTTGAACCCACAATAAAACCCTAAGAACTAACAATATAGCTAGCGTGAATTGGAAGCAGGACGGCCGTGTCAGGGACAGGTTAGGCGAATTAAAAGTGTAAGATTTCCACCCGCCAATAAAATGAAAAATTTCTTATCGAATTAAAATCAGAGTTATCATTAAAATTATTTCCCTCCTTAATGTAAACTAAGCAAAGCTAAACCCCTAGACAATTGGGTTTACATTTGGGGGCTCGTCCGGGAACATTTGGTACTGTACATTTCTTTACCGTGTATACAAATTAATTCTACCGCTAAACGGAGAAGTTAAAGGAAAAATAATTAATACTCAATTTATTAAGTTGGTTACATGACGGAATTGAATTATTGTGTCGAAAGTCAATAAATTTTACAGTGAGTGTACCGCAAACTGGGAAATATTCCGAAGGCATTAATTACAAAACAAAATAAAAAACATTTTTCGAACTGTCAATATCATTACCATTGTCATTTGTAATCCTCCTCAACTTGTGTTCGATATTGATAAGAACGTCAGACCGAGTCTGACGCTGGCAAATTGCCAGGGCTTAACCAGTTCTCTTCCTGTCATTAATAGTGCAGCATAAATTAGTTAAAAAGTCTATAACTGTTTGAGCGTAGTGCTTAGTACGTCTAGTGTTGTATCCCAATATTGGAAGTTATACATTGATTGTGTAAACGCAATCTCGAAAAGAATATTTAGTAGAAGTAACCTTAGCCAGAAGATACGAAACTGGGCGATCAACATGAAGAATTACCCTGAAATTTAGTTGCTCTAGAAATTTATGAGTACAGGATGAGCAGATATCGGTAAGATTGAAGTGATTTCTGTATTAATGGTAAACGTAAACATGTCTTTTAGGTGATCGGAAGTAAAACAGAACCAAGAGCGAAATAGTTATTTAAGGGTGCTTAAGACCCTATAGGAAATTGATTCACAAATTTCTAAAGAATATGTGGTTAAGTTAGTAAGTTACAGGTTAGTTATAGTAAGTACATAGGTAGATACATACATGAAGAATAAATATCACTATCACAATAGCAATACTATCAAGCAAGACCCAATAAGTAAGCTTGTAAAATGAATAATTAATCATCGTCCGTGAGTGCAAGTCGCAAGGTGTATTCAACGTAGTTATTTTATACGGAGAGCTGAGAAGTTCCAGATTATAAATAAATTCCGAAGTGTTCGATTCCCTAGTTAGTTAAATTAATCACTTCCGTGTGATAAAAAGGGCGATACACCGAATATGTCCACTTCCAGTAAGCTCAGATGGCAGTTGAAAGATAGTCTTTCAAGGCGGGCGGGATGTTTGGTTTTGAAATTAAATTAACTAATATCAATTTGCTAAAACATTAAAATTAAATTTGAATTTGAATTTTGTCATTGATATTGCGTTCATTGTTCATTAATCTAGTACATATTTCGTTTAATTATCAAGTGCTATGTAGTTTACAATTTTTCTATTCGCTTTTGTTTCGCTTTACATGAATAAAATTGTGCTTTGCATTCGCTTGTAAGATAGAGTAGAATAGCACAACAGCTTCAGCAGAATTTTTCTTATCAGTATCATCATTGTTAGAAGATACCGCTATCCATTAGGATAATTTGTCAAATAATTCCACTCAGACACTTCACTTCGATTTATTGAGTCATAGTGGCAACAACTCGTCGTGTCGATATTGTTATCTTGTGCACCATAAATTATAAAAGAATTATAAGATTTTAATTAAAAACTAAGTTCGGTTGTTTTATTTTACATCGTTAATTCCAATCGTTCGGAAATCAGCGGGGTTAAATTACAGTCCTCTACAATCATTCACGTACATTATTGGATGTGTATTGGATATCCCCGGGATATCCTAAAACGGTCTATTACTATCCCTGCAAATTTGAGTTGGTAGATAAAATGTGCGTATTGCTATTGTATCGTGTATGGAAGTCGCATAATCGCATTTTGTATCAGCGTTTGGCATTATGGTTCGGTCGTCAGTTCGAGTTCTCGGTACTTCCAGTAGGCATTAATCAGCTGAGGCAGACGCAGCTTGAATGTGCACCATTTATAATTTGATCAGGTTCAGGCAAACATTAGTGCAAATGCGCAGCAAACTTTCAATTTTCCTGCATTCAATATATATATATATATATTTTTTACAAAGTTGATTCCTAGCGATTGTGATTCTTGTACTAATTGTAAGTATATTTGTTGTGACTCAGGTACCATTGCCCTAAATCACAACCATAAGGTGAATACATCAATATATTGCCCTATGCAATATATTGATGTAACACAGAAATGACCCTGAAAATCAAAATTAATTTCATTTAAAATTTCAATATAAATTCAAATGCATTTAGAAATTTAGCATAAATTGCATTTTGTTATCAGACACACATTCCACTCACACGGTATGCATACTTACCTACATACAGTGTCTTCTTACTTTTTTTCCGTATGTACTATATACATACATACATTACCTACTTAATCCTATCTAATTGTATGTACATACATACATACAATTATCAAAATTATTCGCGCCCTCTTAAAATTAATATTTCAAGACGGGCGCACAAGTGCATATCGGATTACTGTTTTGCATAGATGCATATAGCTCGCATCAAGATATTTTTACATTTTCTCACGTACGATTTTCAACGTCGTGAGAAAATAACAAAAGAAATAAAGAAAATCTTTTGAAGTAATCGCGGGTACCTGGGTGCAAGATTGCCAAACCTCGGGAGTAATTTTTTTTAACCGGTCGAGAGTGGACTTTGCGAAGAAAAAATTAGAAAAGAAAGAAGTTTATTTTTGAAAATCATAAAAGAAAATTGTAAGTGAAGATTATAAAACGATAGAAATAGATAGAAAATAAATAAGTTCTGGTTGAAATATATAAAACGGAGTATTAACTAAAAAATTAGAAAAGAAAGAAGTTTATTTTGGAAAATCGTAAAAGAAAATTATAAGTGAAGATTATAAAACGAAGTGTTTAAATAAAAAAAAATAGAAAATAAATAAGTTCTAGTTGAAATATATAAAACGGAGTTTAAAGGGAAAAATTCGAAAAGAAAAAAGTTAATTTTTGGAAATTATAAGAAAAAAAATTATAAAAAGGACCAATACTTACGCCCGCTCTCTCCTCCAGGAGCACGGAGCGCGCGATACACAACATTGGCCAGATGGTCAGGTGAGGAAGAATTATCATAAATTCAGTGCTAAACGTAGACCTGAGGAAAACTGGAACAATATATTTGGTACAGGTAATGTGAAGTGAAATTATTGTTTTGTGAAAAAAAAAAGAAGTTTTTATATATAGAGTGGATGATTTTTGTTGTTAGGCGATCAAATTTGTAAATTATTTAGTGTCTTTGCTAATATAGTGTTATTCATTGGGTTTGGGGTGTAAAATAAAAAAAAAACAATTTTTAAAAGAAATTTTCAGTGTAAGGTGTATTGCGTGAAAATAGAATTTTTGATAAAATTTGTATGTTATTGAAAAATATCTAGCGCTCTGTAGAAATAAAACAATTCTCCACTTTTTTTTATGGAGTAAAAGGTTGAAAGTAGGAAGTTTCTACCCACGATTATTAAAGTGAATAAGGAAACTTTAAGATTATTTGATTTTATTACATTTTAGTTTCAGGTTTTTTGGGTAAAAAAAATATTTTTTATATACGAAGTTGTTTTTTCAGTTGACGTTGGTATTATTTTTTTTTTCTAATTATATTATTCCTATTGGGTTTATGAATGAATGCTTAGTGTTAATTCACATTCAAGATTAATCACATTTTATATTTGTTAAATGAATTTCAACTTGTAGTTATATTATTAAATATTGCATTTCAATTTCATCATTTATATTTGTATCTTATCCGATTATAATGCACTCTAGTTTTTACTGAGACAACTATAATAGTTTACATATCTGACAACACTTAAAGTTTCTATGTTTAGAGAATAATCGAGATCATGTTAATAGACACTTGGTGACAGACATTCGAGGAAACAAGAAGTAATAAATGCAAATAGTTCAGAATTAGAGTGTTTTTTAAATAACTTACTCGTCAGTATATTGCAAGAATAAATTACAAAAGGCTGTAATTTAACATTTTTTGGCGCCCGAGCAGGGACTCCGCATAATTTGATATAATTTTGCATCAGCAACTTTGTCGCTGCTTCTGTCATCAAATTATCATCGTTGGACAGCATTCATAGCTACAAGTTCCACCACATTTATCAATAATTTTTGTTCTCGTTTCATTTTTTCACATTTTCTGTTGCTGGATTACAGTTGCCGTGCCAGATAAAACTGATAGCAGTGTTTTGCATATCACCTACCAGCTATATTTTGCATCGTTGGAAAAATTTCAGAAATTTAGAACAACAGCTCTTTGTGGGATAATTTGCATACCTTCTAGACAATTTTTCTTATCAATCAATCTTCTCATCAAGTTAATCGAACAACATCATAGACAATATGTGAAGTTTTGATTGCCGTAAGTACCGTAAGCTTTGTACATAACTGGACCAAGGTAACAGTGCCTCTCTTTACATTTAAATAACTCATATTTATCCAATTGTTTTAACATATATCAATATTGAGAGCCACATATTATTATATTGTAATATACAAAATATTTCAACAAAGATACACATAATTAACAACGAAAATTAAAGTTGTGCGAGTTCAAGCACATAGTGATCGACGAACATTATTTCAATTCATGTGAGGACAGCATTAAGACTCAAAGTACAGTTAGTGCGATAAACAGGGGAATTTCTGTTCACATATCGTTGTATTCATATTCGGATAAGTAGACTATAACTATTAGTAGTACAATTGTGGTGCGCGTTTTCTATTGATAGAACTACAAACTTATTATGGCGGAAAGTTTTAAGACTGCGCGTGCATCAACAAAAGGATGCATCACGCGAATAAAACACTTCATTGAAAAAAACCAAGAAACGTTATCTTTACCTGAACTTGAATGTAGGCTCGGCATTTTAGAAAGCTATTTCAGGCAAATTATCTCATACCAGGATTCAATTGAAATGCTTGCACCTGAAGATGACACAAATGAAAAAGCTCGCATTGAAGTTGAAAATCTGTAAAAAATTCTCAATCTGATGAAACAAGTGGTAGTGGCTCTCAAGAAGATACATGCATATTAAACCCATACATATCGAGACTAAAAATTCCACTATTTTGGAATAATCGCCCCGACCTATGGTTTCCTCAAGTAGAAACCCAGTTCAGGGTCAAGGGAATACCCGACGTAATAACATCGTCAAATACCAAATACGATCATTTGTTAGCATCAGTTCCACCTGAGACTATGGAGATAGCCGCATATGCCTTACTTAACCCACCTAGCCAAGAAATATGCGATAAATTAAAAGCATTATTGCTTTCATGAAGCCGTGATTCAGAAGAGCGACGGCTTGACGATCTACTACATAAAGTCGAACTAGACTATTACAAGCCATCTGAGCTGTATCGCCAAATGGAGTCCCTAGCAGGTGGCAATAGCCTCATAAATAAACTCCTACTTCAAAAATTATGGATGAACAAACTTCCTTCACCGATTCAGGCGTGCATAAAGGCAATCGAAAGCACCCACACCCCTGAACAAATATTTCAAATAGCCGACCGAATTTTCGATTCAACTTCTACCTCACAAGTATCTTCCATAAGACATGCTATACCACCACCTCAAGCTGATCCTATTCGAAACATAAACAGTACCGTGCAAATGATAAGTGATAGATTAAATCGGTTAGAACTTCGACAGCCCAGATCTACAAACCGTTCCTTTTCCAATAGCCGACATTTTTCACGGCCTCGAGTCCGAAACCCAAGTAACAACCCAATATGTCTATGGTACCAACATATTGGGTTGCTATGGTACCAGAGCCAAAAAATGCACTCCGCCATGTAAGGAAAACAAAAACTATTCAATTCCAAAAAACTAAGTGTGAGAGCTAGTCTCGGACGTGGGAGGGAGTGCCGGTTTGTAAAGGACAACTCAGTTTTTCAAATTCAAATATAAAATTTTTATTAAAAAAGAATGCTTAAAACTATATCACAAATTCATTCAAAATTCAGAACTAAAAACTAACCTACAAACTACTAAAAATTCAATATAAAATTCAATAAAAAAAAATAAACAAATTAAAATTCAAAATAAAAATCAATGATCTCCCGCTCAGGCGCTGCCAATTTTCTTCTCGTTCTGAAAAAGGGAGAGAAGACTAGAATTATTATCTGTCATAAAAACACAGAAAAAGGGAAAATTTTAATGCTGCTAGTGCGTGAGGGCACAAGGAAGTTAATTGCTATAATTGTTAACTTAGTCAGATTAGTCTCTGACAGTATTTTGAGCGTGCGCAGGAGTGTAGCAATATGCTACTACAAAGAAGAAGAAGAGCAGATTATTCTCTGCAGCAGAATTATTCTTCTGTAAATATGAGCAGGAGATGTAGCAGATTATTCTCTGCAGCAGAATTATTCTTCTGCTTAGACGTGGGCAGGAGTATTGCAGATTAATCTCTGCGCAGCTGCGCAGAACTAAACTTCTGCTTAGGTGTGGGATGGAATTTAGCAGATTAATCTCTGCGCAGAATTAAAATTCTGCTTAGGTGTGGGATGGATTTTTGGAAATGATAGGAGTTTCAGATTATTCTCTGAAATATAGAATTAATCTTCTATAATGAGGTTGGGAATATTCTTGTATTTAGATTAGTCTCTAAACCAGATGAGCTCTGGACCAAGAATGATTTTCTGCTGCGGCTCGTCGGCTTTATATAGCCGCCACATCCAGTTATGAGCTGTCGCCTCTCGGTGTTGCCCTAGCAACGATTGATGCGATGTCTGAACGTACCTCATACAGCTGATTGACGTAATGTCAATTGCTGTCATCAATAAATGTAGGAGGAATGTATGTTTAAGGTAAGTTGATGAAATTTTTTATAAAATTTGTTAAAAATAATAATAATTTGATATGTTTTAGGTGTTTTATCTCTTCGTTGGAATCTTTGGACGTCGCTAGGTCAAAGGAAGGAAATTCCCAACAGTCAGATAAGTGCTTTTTGTTGATTTCATTTAGAATTTGGTTCTTTGTGGTTCCTTTGTTTTTTTCTTTTTAGGAATGTGTTTACATCGGGGGAATCACAACACGTCGGTGGACTGAACACTAAGCATCGCTACTTCGTCGGCGGCAGCGAAGTCCGGCAAAACCTCTCGCCGCTTATTTGTATACGGCAAAAATACAAATACACATTTCTTAATTGACACAGGTGCTGAAATTTCATTAATTCCAAAAAAAGGCCGTTTATCATACACAAGCAAATGCGATTATAATTTAGTTAGCGTTAATGGTGCTCACATTACAACATGTGGATGTAAGCAGATTTCTTTAAGCTTCAATTTACGCAGGGTTTTCGATCACAGGTTCGTGATCGCATCTGTTGACCATGCAATCATCGGTGCTGATTTCCTTTACAAGTTTGATTTAGTAGTCGATCTTCGAAGTAGAAACCTTATAGACAAGACAACTTCGGTTTCAGTGAGTTGCATCTCAAGAAATATAAAAGCGATCTCACCTAAATTACGCCCTTTACAAGGCGAGTATGCCCCAATACTCAATGATTTTTCTTCATTAAAAGCACCACCTGACTTTAATACTCATATGAATCATAATATCGTACACCGAATATACACACAAGGCCCGCTTCCTTCTGCTCGAGCGAGAAGACTCAATCCTGAACGATACAAACTAGCTCAAGACGAATTCCGGCTAATGGTTAGATTAGGCATATGTCGGCCTTCATCTTCTTCAGTAGCCTTGCCCTTACACATGGTCTCAAAAAAAGACTCAGTACAGTTTTCGACAAATACCCTCTGCCTAACATTCATGACTGCACAATAAACCTTCACGGCTGCAAATTGTATTCAAAAATTGATCTTATAAGGGCGTATCATCAGATCTCGGTCGCCCCTGAAGACATTTATAAATACCCCTTTCGGTTTATTCGAATTTTTACGGATGCTTTTCGGCATGAAAAATGGAGCCCAGACCTTTCAGCGCTTCATTAATGAAGTACTAACGGGTTCGGATTTCACGTTTGCTTACGTCGATGATATTCTCATAGGCAGCAAAAATGAGCACGAGCATAAAGAACATTTACTCACCTTATTCAAAAGGCTTCAAAAATACGGAATTAATGTTAACTCATCAAAATGCGTTTTCGGCGTATCACAAATAGATTTTCTGGGACATTTAATCTCAGAAAATGGCATTGCTCCGGCAGAAGACAGAGTACAAGCTATTTCGGATTTTCCAACCCCAAACACTACAAAAAAACTTCAACGCTTCTTAGGAATGGTCAACTACTATAACCGTTTCTTACCAAATTTCGCAGCACACACAGTACCTCCTTAAAAAACCCAGTTTCAAAACAAAATGCAAAACTGATTTCAATTGGAGCCAAATGCATGATACTGCTTTTAAGGCCATCAAATCAGCTTTAGAAAACCAAACGCTCCTCGTTCACCCCAACCAAACCGCAAAAATAAGCCTTTGGGTAGATGCAGCGAATGACGCCGTCGGCGCCGTCCTGCAACAGAGTAACTCCCAAGGGTACTGGGAGACCCTTAGCTTCTTTTCGAAAAGGCTCCAGAAGTCCGAAAAAAGATACTCCACTTTTGATAGGGAGCTCCTAGCAGCTTATTTAGCCAACAAAAGATTTCGATATTTCGTAGAAGGCAAAGATTTTGCAATTTATACAGACTATAAACCGCTTACGAAGGCAATATGTTCTAAAACCGAAAAATCCTCTCGCCAAATAAATCATCTTAGTTTCATCTCGGAACTAACAAATGACATCCGCTACATTAAAGGCAATCGTAATATTATTTCAGATACTCTATCAAGAGCCTATATAGATACAGTCGGACAGTCAAAAATTGATTTCTCAATTTTAGTTAAGGAACAAGAAAAAGATGATGAACTCAAAGAAATTTTGAAAAACAGTGAAAGCAAGCAGACAGGCTCACTTTACAAAATTGAAAAACATTTTGTTCCTTTAGAAGAACAATCTATATTCTGTGAAACTGCTACCCGTCAAAATAGGCCATATGTACCCGAGTCCCTTCGTCGACTTATTTTCGATTGTCTGCACAATCTTTCACATCCAGGCATTAGAGCTACGAGAAAATTGATCACGCCAAAATATTTCTGGCCTAAAATGAATGTTGACATCAACCGATGGGCTAAAACTTGTCTGTCGTGCTAAAAATCAAAGGTCAATCGACACTTAATATCACCCCATAGCACAATCGATGTTCCAACTGGAAGATTTGAGCACATCCACATGGATTTAGTTGGACCGCTTCCACCATCCAACGGATTTACCTACCTACTTACAATAAAGGACCGCTTTTCTCACTGGCCTGAAGCCTTCCCATTAAGAAATCTTTGCACAAAAACAATAACCTTTACCTTTTTACACCAATGGATCGCACAATACGAAGTTCCCAAAACTTTTACCACAGATCAAGGCTCTCAATTTGAATCTGCCATGTTTAGGGACTTATCAGCAATACTAGGCAGTCAACGCATTCGCACAACCACATATCACCCACAACCAGACGGTTCGATAGAAAGGTTCCATAGGCAGTTAAAATTCGCTATACGAGCTAGCAAAGATCCCAAAAGTTAGTACTATAACTTGCCTTGGATCCTACTAGGCATTAGATCAGCGGTTATGGAAGATTGTGGTGTCGGTACCGCGCAGCTACTTTACGGGCACCATTTACGCCTAAGGAGCGAACTAGTAGCCGATAATAAAAATATCACCTTAAAAATTACTAACACTTTAGCAAAAGAAATCCAAGACGCGATAGGAAATGTAAAACCACAGAAACTTCGATCTAGAAAACAAAGCAACATATTCATACCACAAGATATACACACATGCTCGCACGTATTTGTACGCGAAGATGTGTATAAAGGAAGCTTAAGCTCCCCCTACACAGGCCCATTTTAAGTTTTAAAGAAAAATAGTAAACATTTCAACATACGACTGAATGGAAAAGATTGTTTAATTTCTATTGACCGTTTGAAACCCGCATTTATATTAAACCCAGATGCATTTCCGTCTAAACGAGAAACTGCAATAACTTCAAAAAATAAAGTAACATCTAAAAATTTAACACTTAGTAAACAGTTTAATAGTTAATAGTAACATGGAATAAATAATGATTAAAAGTAATTGTTAGGAATTTTGAAAATTTGAATTTATAAATAAAATGTATTAACACACAATTAATTTCTCCTATTACACAGATTAAAATTTCAAACCTAGATAAATTTAGAATGACAGAATGAATTTGTAAACACACACTATTAATTTCATTAAAATTAGTTATAATTAGGTGTTGAACTCTAATGAACTTTACATTGGTTATGGAATTTTATTTATGTTTTTCTTAATACAATTTCATTGAACCCTAACAAGCTCTACATAAACAAATTTCCATATCCAAATTATTTCGCAATACGATTTAAATTTTTATTCATAGCAAATAATATAGGTCAAATTTTATTATAAATTTAATGCGAGCATAAGCTATATTACACTCAAGTTGCTTTAATGTTAACGTAAGTCATTGCACGGAAAAGAATTTTATGCAAGCGAATGCAAGCGAATCAATTTTGTTCTTTCTAAAGGCAATAACATTGAATGAACGATTTTTTGTATATATAAACGGAAGAAATATCAATAAATATATTAGTATTGTTCTACAAGTTAAGAACGACTTTTAATTATACCCAAGTGAATCTGCTACGGTATTTATAATTTCAAGCGTTGTGCATAGGTTTTGTACCGTTGCACACTTACTACAAGTACAGGTATTTGAACCTGGGCTTACTTCCAACAAAGTACAGGTATTTGAACCTGGACTTCCAATTTATTTACCTGCAAGGTATACCTACCTATTGCAGTGAACATCAAGGCGGCAAATTAAGTTTATTTGTCGCGGTACAAAAACATTAGGACTTTTAAATGAGGGGAGTGATGTAGCGGCAACACTTTCTTTCGAAATTCGAAGTAATAAATTATCCAATACGGATAACTTACAATCACGACAGATTACACTCATCAGCACTGGCATTCTAGATTTTGCTAATTACCACGCCAAGAGTGTACCGTTCAACAACAATGAACAGCAGTTCCGTCGTAACTCGCAATGAGTTGATTTTTAGCAGTCCATCCGCCAACAACACAACTTTTGTACCATCAGTAAAATTATTTAATAAATTAAGTTTTATTTTAAAAGTCCGTCTTTTCACTTGGCAAATCACCAGTACCAACACCATCATTGACTGATTCTAACAAGTGTAGGTTCGACTCCCGTCCGGGAAAATAAATAAATTTTCCTAACATAAAATCTATACATGCACACAATAATATTTACACAATAAAAAGCACGAATAAACCAATTTGGTGAAAATCAGAAAACTTTACATAAACAATGGCGAAAATACCTATAGAAATTTGGAGTCAAGACAGAAGTAAAACTTTTTATGTACTCCAACCCTCAGCGAAGTAATAAAAAAAGGTAAATATGAAGTTGTATTATTATTAAACAAAACAATATGTGATTATTATTTATTTTAAAGCCAACAGCGCAGGATAATCTCTAGTGGACGTACCACTTAAGGCCCCATGGTTTTTCCATACAATACAAATTGAACCTAAATTGCAACTTCCCGTGGATATTCTAAAAGTACTCGCATCATCCCTAGCGGATGTACCACTTAACGTCCTATGACTTTTCAATACGGAAGTGAACAGGATCGTCCCAACTGAACCTCAATCGTAACATTCTGTGGATTTTGCAAACGGACCTTAATGGGATCATCTCTTACAGACATACAGTTAATGTTCTATGGATTTTCCATTCAGATGCTATTAGGATCATCCCTAAGTGGGCCTAAATTTTGACGAACCGCGAATATTCTATGGGATTATTCAGTAGGATTATGAATAGAGAAGATAGACCTAATATCCAGAAGTTTTCCATACAGGGATTTAATAGGTTCATTCCAAGTTCCCAACGTTCGACGGTGAGGCCTGATTTTGCCCTAAGATCTAAAATTCTCAAAAAAAAATATTCTACAACCAGATTTTAAGCTCGCTAGGTCAACGCGTTCTCAAGTTAATGTGAAGACAGGTAGGCAGACGGCAAAATGAAAGAACCGAAATATTTTTAATTTAATACAGGTTATCTATGGCTTGGAATATCATATTGCTAGCTAAACAAAATTTGGTTTACAAAATAGTTTCTCTAATAAAATTGGGTTTCTACACATTTATTGGAATTTTTAATTCATTTTGCATCATACATTTTTCAGAATTTGTATTTTGACATTATTCTACTATTATTTAAACTCTTCTCACCATTTAAATAACGTGAACATTTTTATGGAATGGTATAAGTCTACCATTTAATGGTATTTGTCTTCAATTTTTAAAATAAAAATTATAATCTAACAAGAAATTGGAAGTTATTTCAATCGGTTAAGCAAAAACTACACACATGTATAGGTATGAAAAAATAGCCTCCCATAGACTAAGTGCTTTCTAGTATTTCTCTAAATAATTACTAAAAAAATTAGCGCTTTCACAGTTTACGTACATTATTGGATGTGTATTGGATAACCCCGGGATATCCTAAAAACGGTCTATTACTATCCCTGCAAATTTGAGTTGGTAGATAAAATGTGCGTATGGCTATGGTATCGTGTATGGAAGTCGCATAATCGCATTTTGTATCAGCGGTTGGCATTTGGTAGTCGGTTCGGTCGTCAGTTCGCGTTCTCGGTACTTCCAGTAGGCATTAATCAGCTGAGACAGACGCAGCTTGAATGTGCACCATTTATAATTTGATCAGGTTCAGGCAAACATTAGTGCAAATGCGCAGCAAACTTTCAATTTTCCTGCATTTAATATATACTATATATATATATTTTTTTACGAAGTTGATTTCTAGCGATTGTGATTCTTGTACTAATTGTAAATATATTGTAACTTTGTTCACTTTTAATAAAAAAATAATATATTTATATACTATACTGTTGCGAGCGTGGCCTTTGGTTCCTTATTTAAAACACAATATTAAATTTTTAATATGCAAGTTTTTTATTTCACTTCAATCATACAATTCACAAACTTTCAATTAATCAACTCAACGTTAATTATCGGTAATACTGTACTTTTAATTATCGCAATCTAATTACAACACTTTCGTTTCTTATGACTATCGCTTGTTAACACTGCAACGTCTAAGACAATACTCTTTCTCTGACGTGGACAACTGTTATATTTATACCCTAGAAACTCTCCAGATTGTTCTGGAGTGTTCTATTCGAGAATCCTCTTAAATATTCTATTCAATCTATTCTTGAACCTTCCCGAAGATTCTATCATCGATTCTCCGAACCTGAAGTTGTTTACTCTCCATTGCCAGTAGATGTCACCGGTTTGCTCTTTCTATTGCACGTAACACTGCCCCCTTCTTAAAATTGTTCGTCCCGAACAACACGGTATTGATGCTCGTATTATTGACACAAGCGGTCCAAATGAACAATTTTACGCTTGCCTCTTGTGCCACGCTGAATCTTGTATACCACGTCATTAATTCTAGTTACTACTGAATACGGTCCCTCCCACTGTTGTTGTGGAGAACGTCCCTTATGTCGTTTCGGGTTGTACAGCCAAACAAGATCACCTTCGTTAAATCCTGCGGAATTAGCACGTAAGTCATAGGGGGTTTTCATCCGATCAGTATTTGCTGCTAATTTCGTTCTCGTGGCCTCGTGCACATCAGCTAATTGTTGTTTGAGCTCCGATACGTAGTCTTCTGGTAACTTTTCTTCACCTCTGGGGGTACCAAATTTGAGGTCGTTGGGTAAACGCATCTCTCTTCCGAATATGACTTTAGCTGGGGTTTGTCCGGTAGTGTTATGAATGACTGATCTATAAGCCATTAGGAATATGCCGATCCCAATCGCGTTGATGATAAACAACTACTTTCTTAAGATGTTCGATTAATGTTCTGTTGAAGCGCTCTACCATGCCATCAGATTGTGGATGTAGAGGAGTTGTTCTGGTTTTTCTTATTCCCAACATTTTACACATCTCCTGGAAAGTCCGCGATTCGAAGTTCCGTCCTTTGTCCGAATGAAGTTCGTGAGGCACACCAAACCTACTGACCCAATTCGTTATTATTTGTTCCGCAACTGTGGTTGCTTTAAAACTGTGAAGCTGCTCAGTAAATTTTTGTTGTTCCTGCTCGATTTCTTCAATTTTCAAATTTTGTTCTTTTGTTCATCAAAACGGGCTTCCATTTTGCTCATTAAAGTACTCAAAACCTGTTCCATTTTCATCGCAGGCTCTTCTTCACCTTCGGTTTCTTCCAAGTTATCTTCGAAAACAAATGTCTCAAGATTCTTTCCTTCCTCTATCAAAGCTTGTCTAAGTCGCTCGAATAGAACTTTCTTTGCACCTGTCGTTTGTAATGACCGGTTCCCTAACTCTACTTTCAAATCCTGCATTCGAAGCTCCTCTACTTTGCGCCCCATTACTTTAGTAATTCACTTAAAGTTGAATATAAATTATTTTCCAGAATATTCAAAATTTAACACAATTTCACAAAATTAATCACACTTTGAATTTTTAGTCAATTGCCACCACTTTATTTCGCGAATTTATCTCACTTCTGACACCAGTTGTTGCGAGCGTGGCCTTTGGTTCATTATTTAAAACACAATATTAAATTTTTAATATGCAAGTTCTTTATTCTGTTCTGTTATATTTATAGCCTAGAAACTCTCCAGATTATTCTGGAGTGTTCTATTCGAGAATCCTCTTAACTATTCTATTCAATTTATTCTTGAACCTTCCCGAAGATTCTATCATCGATTCTCCGAACCTGAAGTTGTTTACTCTCCATTGCCAGTAGATGTCACCAGTTTGCTCTTTCTATTGCACGTAACAATACATACATACATATTGAATTGTTCGTGAAGTGTTGGTAATTTTTGCAAGAATGTAACGTATGTATGTAATAGGTATGTCAGAATTTATTAAGTTACTGCGGCGTATAGCAATTTGTTCTTCATATTCTAAAAGTTCTAATTTTCCTAATATATTTGTTGGTGAGGTTTTTTAGGCTGAAACACAGCGGCGCGGTAGTGCTGCATTCATTTTGTTTTTGCAAAAGAAATATTACAACAACAATATCGCTACTATTGCCGGTACCTCGTTGGTATTCTTCAGCCTTAATACAGTTACATTCCTTTATTATTTTTTATACATAAAGTCTCTTAAAAATAAAGAGTGGAGTGTTTGGTCACAAAACTATTTGTTATCTGAAATCAGAATTAAGATTATATAGAATAAGCTTGTATTATAGAAAGAGAGATAATAAACACGGCTCTTTAGTCTTCAATACATATGCCCGAAATCGGCAATGTTTATTAGAAGATATTTTGCGAAAAAATTATAGATTTGAAAGAATAAAATTATTAATACAGCGAGGCTCTGCTACCATACCTTCACAAAATCGATGCTTAATCTATATTCCGTGTATATGTTAAAGTGACTCAGTTCGTCTAATTAGTCATTAAGTACATATATGCTTATAGTACTATAATACATCCGATGCATTTAGACATTTGTTCAATTAACCCAATTAGTGTATATTTTAAATGTTCTACATTTCTAAAAGTATTTATTTTTTTCATCAGGAAAAATTTGACACTAACTGTACCATACTAAGAAAGAACTAAGAAAAATTATCAAGTTCTTACAGGTTTATTTACAGGTAAGCCTTATCACAGTTTTGTGAAGTTAAAAATAAAACGTTTACATGTTATATGACTCTTAAGAATTTTCTTTCTGAAAGCCGGTATTGAAAAATTATTTTTCTTTTTCTTTATAAAAAAATAAAGGTGTAAGTGTAACATTAAGTTGTTCAATACCCCTATTCTTTTTACATACATAAAAAATATATTAATTAAATGTTATAATATAATATATGTAATGTATATATGTACATATAACATTGCTTGTCCTGTTTTTTTTATTATTATTCGTGATTTAGTGAGGAAGTGCTCATACTACACCCTGTACATTTCTAAAATTGCTAAGTGTTCAGTAGATCTCAGAATTTTTTTTTTATTACTAGAGGTAAATTCTAGGTTAATATACAGTTAGACCTTCTTACTGTTTTACACAGTTTTGGTGCTGTGAAGCCAGAAGCATTTTATATTCCTTCCAGAAAATTTTCCCTATTGTAAGGCATTAGTTTACTTATAGCACAAGGGATAGATAGACTAATAGTATGAGACATAAATGAGTCACATGTTTACTAAAATTATAAAGAAAGAACAAAAACAAAAAAAGGATACCTTCCACAAATCAGCACTGCATTTTTCTGATTTTTTTTTATTGACTAATGAAAGAATTACTCTAGTATCCAATTAAATTCTTTAAAAAAGTAGCTATGACTCAACTGTGTACGTTACAAAGCATAGTATATATGATTATTGTAAAAAATATCGGTATCAAAGAATGAAAATTGCTGCCATGAAACGATTATATATCGAAAACGGCCTTAATTAATGTATTATTTACCAACCACTTGTTGAATAAATAAATCAAATTGCTTTGAAAGAAGAAAAAAAAACTTAAGGCTGGCCTTAAAGATCGATGCTCATAAGCTCAGGATGCAAGTTGGTATTAGTATTGAAAGATTAAATATTATTTGAATATGTAGTACCTTCTACACTAATATATCCTATTATCAGCCAAGGAAATACTCATAATATTAAGAAAATTTGTTGTATTGGTCGTCTCAATAAGCACAATCACAAACACTCTTCCTCTCTGAATTTTTATTTTTGGCTTCAAAGGCTAATGCATCATTTTATACATTTTAACGGTTTTTATAGACAACTTAACTCGCTGATCTGAAAGTAAAGATAAAATAGACACGTAGAGAATTTAAATGCCAAAAATAAAAGCAATTACAGATATTACATCACGTCATCTGCGAAGATTAATAAAAAGTGCATCAGAAAATACTTGTAAGAAAATAGTTCAATCAGATAGAGGTGTATACATAATGCAGTATCTACCTTTGAAAATGGAGACGAATTCAATATTAGACAGAGTAGATTCAACTTTCCTTCAGCCAGTGCAAGGCTGTCATTCTAGTTCTAAAAGGGGGTCCTCCAAAAATTATTAGTGAGACTTCATCACGTCTGAACAGAAGACTTTTTACTTCCGACGTAAAATCGCTGAGTGGGCAATAGATTATGATATAACGCACACAAGCCTCTCTGCTTTATTAAAAATACTAAAAGAGCATGAATGTCATCATCATTTACCTTCCGATGCTAGAACTGTTCTTCAGACTCCCAAAACTGTTAACGTAGAGACCTTTAAGCCTGAAACACAGTGCTGGCTTTTTCAACCTGGCCTCACCAGCTTTGACAGTTCTGTGGAATGTATGAGATCAGGTTATCAAGCTCCCAATGCCAAAGTTGGTGAGGCCGGCCTGGTTGAAGTTGAACTCGAGTAGGTCTACTTTCTACTCTGTTGAAACTTTGTCAGCTTTGACAGCTAATTTTTGTTATTATTTGATGTCAACATTGTTAAGGAAGGATTTTATATACTTAAAATTGGTAGAAAACAGTTCAGGAAAATGTTCGAGGAGAATTTAATTAATTTGGTGCGTGATAACGAGATTTTATTTAATCTGAACAGTCGGCATTATAGAAATGCCAATAAAAAGCAGGAAGTATGGAAAAATATTTCCGAGAAATTAAAAGTTCCAAGTAAGTTGTGGTTTATTAATATAAATTAATGAACATGAGCAATAAAATTAAAAATAGTTTCAGATTGTAAGCAGAGATGGATAGATTTCGGAAGGAATGTTCATTTAATGATATGCCATCAGGAAGCGCGCGAAAGGACCGCGGAAAGTGGGAGCATTTCCATAGTTTATGTTTTCTGAAGGATTCGATAAAACCCAGAAAGTGAGTTCAAAGTATTTTGTTAAATATAAAGATGTGTTTAATTTGAATTATCCTTAGGACCTGTGGAAACTTCAGCACAGAAGATACGGTTAATGAAAATGCTTGTCAAGCGACACTTCATTGCTTTCGCATCCATTCCTGTTATCATGACACCATCACCTACAACGACATTTTCTAATGTTTATATGAATGAAGTAACACGCGAAATCATGTCGGCATAATGTAGGAAGAGATTCCTCGTCATCTATTCAGGGCATATTTTCAGATACGCCACCTATTCCCTCTCCTAAAGTTTCCAGGTAGTGCAAGACTTCAAATGACGATAGTATTGAGAAGTTATTTGCGAGTTTCTTGGATGAAATAAGGAGCGTTGTAAATGTGGAGCAATCTTCATTGCCTGTAGCAGAAAACTTTTCGGAGAATGAGCTGTGTTGGATAAGTAGCTTAAGTAGTGTGGTTATCACTGAACAGCTGCCTCTGATGAATCATGTACAAATATACTGAGCATAGACATGTATATTAGAGAGACATTGAAATTGGAAATATCTAAACTCGTGCCATCTGTTGGGATGGAAAAATAATGATCATGATATTTACGTGATCCTGGCAGTGCTTTAGGTATTTTAGAACTGAAAATCTTAACCTGGTAATACTATAGGAATGGCGGAAGGGGAAGACGGAATGAAAAATATTGTCTGGGAAAGGAACTGGCTGGAGGGACAGTAAAAAAAGTAGGTGATGAGCGGTTCGGAAGCTGTGTTGCTACCCAGAGAATGAGTTTTGTTCTTTAACCTTTGCTATCATCAGAAGTGGGATAATTATCCATAAAGCCATGAGATTGTAGAACGGTTTAGCGAAAAAAAAAGTTTTGAAATATAATTTGATTGGTGAAGTGATTGATAAAGTTTTGAAACCTTTTCTTAAAATCTTGCAGATTTGTGTGAACGATATTGCTGATCGTGTGTGTAGTATTTTTGCGAAACGAGGGAGTGGTATTTGTGCAAACGAGTTTTAAAAACAAAACAATAAATTTACAAAATAAAATTTGTATAGTGTGTGTGGCAAACAATTTTTCCTGGAATTATTCTCAAGGACGCCGCAACCATTGAAAAAAAAAAGATAAGTTTTTTTTTGTTAATTTTTCTTAATAAAAACAAAAATCAAATTATATTAATAAAATAAGATCGCTATGAGTCATAGCCAGCACGATGCTGTTGACGGGGATGACTGTGAGATTGAAAATAATTCGACCATAAATCGACAGGATTCGTCTTTGGTTGATTTGAAGGCGGTAGAAAACATTATTCGTTTGGTTCAGGGGGGTTCTAGAAATCAAGTAGAATCGTTGGGATTTCCTAGTTTTGATCCCGATTATTCGAGAATAGATATAAAAAAGTGGTGCGAAGATGTAAATGTTCGCATTCAGAGAGATGCAATGAAAGACTTTGATACTATTCCGCGGGTTAAAATATCTCTGCTGGGACGCGCCAAAGATTGGTATGATAAATATGGCTACCAGCATTATTCTTGGAAAGACTTACAATCGTCCTTAATACACACCTTTTCTAGTGGTAGTGATGTCATTGATCAGTTACGTAAAGTGGCAAATTTTGAAAGTTCCGAATCTGCGACGTACAACGATTTCGTTATGGAAAAAATATCACAGATAAGTCGCCTACCATTTGAGATTCCAGAGGAAATGGTAGTTCGTGTTATTATCGGGTGCATTACAGATAGAACGCTTAGGAATTCTTTAACCTTTGTCATGCCCAATACTGTACAAAGCCTTATTGATCATTTGAGCTCAATACGGGAGCCACCACGGCGAAAACAGGAATTCTCTCGCTCACGAACTCACCAGGTTAGAGTGGGACAAGTTCATACACCTATACCATCAAGTTCAATTCACAAAGATGGTTTGTCGCCCGTGGCAAAGCGTTTTCGTACAAACAACGATAAAAGATGTTATGAGTGTGGCAAAATGGGGCATATTAGGAATAATTGTCCCAATAATAATAAGCCTTCAGAGTCGTCAGACTCTACTCTTAAGCCAGAGTCCAATAAAAAATGTGATTTTTGTAAGAAATCTGGGCACGATGAAAGTTCATGTTGGGCTAAGCAACGAGCTGAACGCAAAAGGGTAAACGTCTGTGAGAAGTATTTTAACAGCAATCATTTCACTCCTGTTATTATAGGTGGAAAATTATTCCACTGTTTATTGGATTCTGGTTCTGACTGTTCCTTGATACGTTCTAATATAGCGGACCAATTTAAAATATGTAGAGAGCCTCATTTTGTATCGATACAGGGCATTGGTAAACAGCCTTTATTGCTCACTGAGAAAATAAATTTGTTAGTCGAGCTTCAGGAAATCAACTTAGAAATTATTTTTCACATAATTAAAGATGACTATTTGGGTGTAGACTTGATAATTGGACGCGACGTGTTAAGGGATCCATCACTAGAAATTGTGGTAGATACCTCTGGTTCTATTTTAAAAAGAAAGACGTGCAATATGCCTGTGCTTTATGATGTTCATTCGCCTGCCATACCACATTTATCACCGAAGGATACCGAACTACTCCATTCACTTCTTAATAAATATTCTAAAAATATAATTAAGGGCTTCCCTGTCGAAAAGGTTGTTACGGGGTCTTTACAAATTCGTTTGAAGGAAGATTCTATTATTAACTATCACCCATATCGATTATCCGCTTCAGAAAGAAAAGTTGTTTCTAACATCATAGCAGATTTAAAAACGCATGACATTGTACGTGATAGTTGTTCACCATTCGCTAGCCCCATGGTACTCGTACGTAAAAAGAATGGACAGAATCGATTGTGTGTAGATTTTCGCGCTCTCAATCGCATCACTATTAAAGATCGTTATCCTCTTCCAAGGATCGATGACCAACTGGACCGATTGGCTGGAAATATTTATTTCACATCATTGGACATGGCATCTGGATTTCACCAGATTCCAATTGCTGAGAACTCAATTGAAAAAACCGCATTTGTTACTCCGGACGACCACTGTGAATTTCTTCGTATGCCGTTTGGACTGGTTAACGCTCCAGCAGTATTTCAACGTGCTATTAATACAGCGTTAGGAAATCTTAAAAGTACAATTGCTGTTGTGTACTTGGATGATGTTCTTATACCATCAAAGAGTATTGAAGAGGGGTTAGAAAGGCTTGAAATTGTATTAAAAGCGTTGTCAGATGCAGGATTTTCGTTGAATATAGAAAAATGCATGTTCCTACAATCCAAAATTGAATATCTCGGACAGGAAGTATCAGCTCAAGGTGTACGGCCCAGTACAACGAAAATAGATGCATTAGTTTCATCACCAACACCGACCAATGCTAAACAAGTGCGACAATTTATGGGTTTAGCAAATTATTTCCGTAAATTTATCCCAGAATTTGCTGCAAAAACAAGTTGTATAACGCAATTAACTAAAAATAACGCTAAATTTGGGTGGACGCAAGAATGTAACGAGGCTAGATCGTATATCATAAAGCAACTTACTGCTAGGCCAGTACTCACAATATTTGATCCGGAATTACCAACTGAACTTCATACGGACGCCAGTGCGGTTGGATATGGAGCCGTCCTGTTCCAGCGAATCAATGGTGATTTAAGAGTTGTAGCTTATTTTAGCAAAGCTACAAAACCTTATGAAGCAAACTATCATAGTTATGAGCTTGAAACATTAGCAGTTGTAAATGCTGTAAAACATTTTAGAGTCTATTTGTTAGGGGTACACTTTACCATTATTACCGATTGTAATGCATTAAAGGCAACAAAAAATAAAAAAGATCTGCTGCCCCGAGTTGCAAGATGGTGGAAATATTTACAGGATTTCGATTTTGACATCATCTACCGTAAAGGAAAAATGGTTCAACATGTTGACTATCTTAGTAGAAATCCTCCTATAAAGATCTGTTATAATCTTAATAGTCTTACCGATAACTGCTTGATTGTTGAGCAGCAAAGAGATTGCGATACAAGACATCATAAACAAAATAAAAAGCAATGATCCCAACGTCTCATCACAATACGTAATTAAATGTGGATTGCTATATCGGAAATTACAAGACTGTAATAAATTGTTCGTACCACAAAAGTGTCGACTGGTACTAATGAGAAGATATCACGAGGATAATTGTCACATCGGATGGGAAAAAACATTAATAAAAATGCGAGAACATTTTTGGATGCCATCAATGGCAAGGAATGTTCGAAAATTCGTAGAATCCTGCCTGATTTGTTTGATAGCTAAAAGACCCTCCGGTAAGAAGCAGAGCACACTTTATCCAATAGACAAGAAACCAGTTCCATTTCACACAATCCACATCGATTGTATGGGTCCTTTTGGTGAAAAAACAATAGATAGTGATCGTTATATATTGATTATAATAGATGCATTCACGAAATTTGTTGTACTTAAACCGCTGAAAACTTTACAGGCACAAGAAGCAGTGCTATGTATTAAAAATTTTATTATGTTATTTGGAGCGCCATATAAAATTGTGAGTGATAAAGGAACAAATTTTACCAGTGAAGAATTTCAAAAACTTTGCACTTCTTATGGAATCGAACATCATACAATTGCACCTGGGATGAGTAGATCTAATGGTCAAGTGGAGCGTTACGTAGATACTGTAGCAAACTTATTAAGAACTAATTTGAACACAAGCTTAGAATGGACGACTTATGTGAGTCGAATACAGTTGGCTTTAAACACTACTGCTAACAAAACGACAGGCCTTTCACCCTTAAAGGTGTTGACTGGAATAGATGGGCGCACTCATGAAGTGGGTGCACTTTTGTCACAACTAGACTTACAGCCCGAATACGACGATTTAGAAACAATAAGAAGCTTGGTAAATGAACGAACGAAAGAAAATGCAACCAAAATGAAAGTTAGATTTGACAAAAATAAGACAAAGCCTACTCGATTGGAAATTGGAACCAAGGTCCTGTATAAAAGTAACCAAATTCGAAAGTCGAAACTAGATGTTCCTTATCAGGGGTGTTATGGAGTCATTGGTATTCTACCCAACGACAGATACAAGCTGAAGCGAGAACACTCGAAGGTGGTTATAACGGCTGCTCGAGAGTCTATCAGACCCATTATTGACGAAGATGGTCCAGTATTTAATTAAAAAGGTGAGATTTATTTATTTTTATTTAACCGGTGGACAATCTGAAGTTTGCCTCTGAACTGCTGAAGTTTTGGTCTAATTTATTTCTTGTTTTTAACTGTTGTGCCATTAGTCAATTCGTAAACAAGCTTAAGATTGCCTCTGAGTTGCGATTGATTGGATTGATTCGTGGACAAGCTTAAGATTGCCTCTGAGCTGCGATTGATTGAATTGGTTCGTAAACAAGCTTAAGATTGCCTCTGAGTTGCGATTGATTGGATTGATTCGTGGACAAGCTTAAGATTGCCTCTGAGCTGCGATTGATTGAATTGATTCGTGGAGAAGCATAAAATTGCCTCTGAGTCACAATGACAATGCTTATTATAGTAAACTGAGTGTAAATGGGCAAGCCATTTCGGAGCATGCTTGAGATTGTCAGTAGTTTTTATAAATTTCTTTAGTGTATGGTTGCTGTAATAACACGCTGGTTCATTCTTAGATTTCTTGGCGGGCGTTGTTAACAACCTGTTCTTGTTCTGGATTGGATGATAAACGACTGTGAATTGTTGATGTGTGACAGGGGAAATTTCCAATATACTCCTACTTAAAAAAAAAAAAAAAAAAAAAAAAAAAATGTATTATTCTGAATTCATTAAAGTTAGTTTTTGTATTTTAATCTAATGATGTTTTTACTATGAATTTCATCGAGAGCGATGAATATTTCAGAATGGCCGTATTAGAGAGACATTGAAATTGGAAATATCTAAACTCGTGCCATCTGTTGGGATGGAAAAATAATGATCATGATATTTACGTGATCCTGGCAGTGCTTTAGGTATTTTAGAACTGAAAATCTTAACCTGGTAATACTATAGGAATGGCGGAAGGGGAAGACGGAATGAAAAATATTGTCTGGGAAAGGAACTGGATGGAGGGACAGTAAAAAAAAGTAGGTGATGAGCGGTTCGGAAGCTGTGTTGCTACCCAGAGAATGAGTTTTGTTCTTTAACCTTTGCTATCATGTATGTATATATATTGAGATGGTCAAAATGAGTGACGATTGATCAAGGACGGCTTCCAGCGACATGCTCACGCAGAGTAGACTGAGCTTCTGACCTGAAAGGTTATTCACTGTCACCTTAGAATAAACTAATGGAATTATAGTAAAAGATTAAAAACATATCAGATTTGTTTTCAATTAAGACAAATATCACAAGCTATTTATGAAGTGGGCATCGAGGAAGAGATATGCTACCGGATAATATTAAAAAGGAAACGCAGATAGAAATTTTAAAGCTAACCACAGAGAAAATTCAAATGTATGGCACTTAAGTAACCATAAACATCGCTGAGTATTAATATTGTGTGTGTGTTTTTTTTTTTTATTAGATTAGATTTTAGGATAACTTGGTAATGGGTTAGTTTAAGTTTATTAATAATGTGTGAGCTTTTTTACTGTTATATTTTAGGATAAGTTGGTGATGGGTTAGTTTTAGTTTATTAATAATGTGTGAGTTTTTTTACTGTTATATTTTATGATAAGTTGGTGATGGATTAGTTTTAGTTTATACAATAATTAGAACATTTTTTTGTTTTTTTAATATATTTATTCCAAAACAAACATGCTTATCTACTCAACTCCTCATCTACTTATTTTATTATTAAATAAATATTCCTTTAAAGCATCTCTTATTTCAACTGCGTTTATGGCAGGAAAATTTGAAGAAAAACGCCGGCAATCTGGGAGCGTTTTTACCTCTTGTCGCCAAAGTCCTTCTACTATGGTTCCATCTTCTTCGTGGTCAACGTACTCGCGTGGGCAGTAATTACTGTCATAAATTTTTACGAAGTTATGTAGAAGAATGGCAGCCTTAACAATTTTTTCAGCATTGGATGGTAACATATGTAATTTGTTCACAAGAACACGCCACCTCGCAGTTAAAAGTTAAAATACCAAATGCGTTTTCAATTACTCGTCGTGCCCTTGATAGCCTGTAATTGTAGTAGGTCCGCTTTTCACTTAAAAGCTTTCCAGGGTAAGGCCTCAAAAGAAAAAGTTTTAGGGGGAAAGCTGCATCTCCAATAAAGTAGTGAGGGCAAACGAAATTTGAATTCTTCAGTACGGTTGACCCAAGTAAATTCAATGTACCACTGAGGTGCTGCTTTCCAAAAGATGACTGGGCGAATCTTATCAAATTCATAGACTTTATTCTAAGATCAAAAAATTAGTACTAAAAATAATAAATTGTTTTTTATTTGAAAAATATGCAAGAACTACACCAATTGAAACAATTGATTTTAAAGATTCAAATAATATGTCCCACTATCCGACATGTATTTCGGTGCCGCTGTAGAATCTCACTTAAGTGAAAACAAAACCTTAACATGTGAACAAATACAATTTTTTAAAAGCAAGTGTTTAGATTTTTATATAGAACTGTTGAATCAAGTACTATATATTTCACATTTGATTTCAAAGACGAATTACTTCAAAAATTATATGTTCTTGAACCGCAAGAAGTGGTCTCGAGCAAATGTCGCTCAATAATACCGCTATGTACATATTTTCCTAATATTATTAACTCATCAGAATATCAAACAAATTAATTACGAATGGCGAGAAATAAAGTATCTTGAATTTTCAACTTTATTTAATAATTCCACTATAAATGATATTGAGATGGAGATATTTTGGAAAAATATATGTCAATTAAAAAATTGAAGTGGTCAAATAGCCTATTCTTTATTAAGAAAATTTATTTTTGCTATTTTAACTTTACCTTGCTCGTCCGCTAATGTAGAACGAACGTTTTCACACATAAATATTTGGATGCGGAAACCTTAAAAGGCATTTTATTGTCCAAAGATTTTTTGACAAAAAACAGAGTGAAATGTTTTAATATGCATATAACTGAAAACATGCTTAAACGCTTTAACTCTAAAATGTATTACAAATAGTTTAGTATAAATAATACTTACTGCATAAAACTTAAATGATAAAATTGAAATAGGGCAAATGGCAATAAGATGTTAATCTAATCTAATTTATAGTTCTGGATACATTCTTAATTTTTTTAATTTATATTTTGTTGGATTTCTGTACTATCTATTGTCTGTTGAAATAAATTACGTTTTGAAAAAATTATTATGTGATTTAATTCTTTCACCGATTTTCATACCCAATTCACGATTTTTTCTCCAGCATTTTCCCGATTTTTGTACATTACCATCTGGCAGCACTGACTGTCTCTGGTCTTAGCTGTCATTCACTGTAACAAGGCGCAATGAGGTGCTGCACTGAGCCATTGTCCCGACAGCCTAAACCAAGCGCTCATCACATCATCATCTATTTTCGGTTGTTTTTAGGTTTGCTGGAAGTGGAAAATTGGTGTCACCGTCTCGTGATTGGACAGGAGAGAAACTAAATATTCCAAAGCCTGATCTGGGAACGGCGGAAGTTCGCGTAAGTTTAGTGCTTAGTAGCATATAAGTAAAATTTCTTGTTCGTGGACGGAACAGACCCCAATATAAGAACAGTTTTAATTTTAAGAAAGCTGTGAGATTGCAAGAACCAGTTGCCGATTCGTTGAAACTATGTTTCGTAAAAAAGATTTTGGGAACTGCAAGTAATATTCTTTTCAATTTATTTTTTTAATAAATACTTTAGACTCTCTTGTTTATATATACACAATAGAAAATTATGAAAGTATCACCTACATCAGATATTTCACATCAAAATAACCTTGTCGGTAGATTATGTATTGCATTATTTTAAGATTTATTTTTCCTTGTATTATGTACATTTTTAGGAACACATCTTCAGTAGTCAGTAGATCTTCAAGGATTTTTGCCGCTGTAAAGCCTTGCGATGTTAAATCGCATATTTCTCGCCATGACGATGATAAAAATATAAATCCTTCGTTACAATACTCAAATTTGGAAAGTGGGCATGAAGGTAGGATTGAAAACAGCTTCTAATTTTTATGAAATCTGATGAAACAAATCTTTTTAGGATCGCCATTCTCAATAAATACAGACAGTCCCAGAAGAGAAGGCTCATGTTAGTAATTTATTGTAAACTTTATATCTATATTAAACAATAACAATTAATTCTTGTACACCTGCGATATCTAAAAGATTTAAAAAGACAGAATATTGCCATGAGTTTTAGAATGGAAGCTTTAATAGAGAATCAGAAGCAAATTATGGAGTGGATTAAAAACATTTCAAATTATTCTAAAGAATTAGAGGATGAACCACTTGAACTTGAGTATTTTCCTATTGGAAATGGCGAGCAGTTGGAAGAAATTGAGGATCGTTTGCATAATAAGGAATTAAAAAATAAATTGGTAATAACGTAATTTTGAATTTTCTTATTCAAAGTATTTTTATTTCTTAAGGTAAAAGAACTTGTACAGTTTTCAACTGGCTGCGTAAAGACTTGTCTAGGATATTAAAACAACTATTTACAAACGAAAATGTAGTATTTTTTGGGAAAAAGGGCAAGAAAAACTTCTCAAAGCTATCATTGTGTGCAATAATTATGGATAAGTTTCTACTTAATAACAGTACGTGCACTTATAATTATATCTATCTAATTCAGAATCTCTTCGCACTGATATTAGGATGAAGAGCGCTACAAATATTGAGATCCAGAATCCCATACAGATTTGGCTAAGGCATGCATCTGAGAGAGCATCAAGTCAGTCGGGAAAAAACAACGAGACATAATAGTTATATTTTTTATATATTACTCATACCATTTTATAGTATTTTTTGGGCGCAGCTCCATATAATGTACCGTGATTTTATTTATTTTTTTATATATAAGGATGAAAAATGTAACTAAGTTTATCATATATTTTTATTATAAGAGAATAGCTGCCTACTTGAGTACAAAAATCTTTTTTTGATAAATGAAACAAATATCAAATGCACATTCAAAAAAAGATTTGATAATAAATGTCTTCGACCCCCTTTCTGTCCAATTATTATTTCCATTGAAAGAAAACTTGCAGTCTTATTTTCATTCTGCATTTAAGTGAAAAAATTAAAATTGAAAATGGAATGATTTCGAACTTGTTTTAAAGAATTTAAGATGCTTAAAAATTGTGTTTTTTCTCGAATACAAAATTTATAACAGTTCCTTTTTATAGAAACTCGATTTCTTACAATCGTCTTAAAAGTGTCATTTTTCGCCTATACATATTTCTTCAATATTTCATATTTTTCTTATACTTTGTTAATAGTTTAGGCGCTGTAAACATCCAAACAATATTCTCAAAATCCATTGATACGATGTCCTATAAGTAAAGTTCTATTATGTTATAAGAGGGCATTGAAGACTTCCCAATTTGATCCTTAGAATATTCTTAAAGACGTTGGCGGGATGTCCTAAAGATTGCGTTCTATTAAGTCACATGGACGTATACAATAGTTACTAATGTTATCCTTAGGATATTCCTGAAGACGTTGCCTGGATGTCCTGTAGATTACGCTCCATTAAGTCGTACGAATTTGTATAATAGTTCGTACTGTGATCCTTAAGAAACTCCTACTGATATTGTTAGGATGTCCTTAAATTATATTAAAACGTGTTATCAGGCCCACCAAAAGACATCCTACGCTAATCATTTGGATATTTTAAAGACATTAAAGGAATATCCCGAGAGAGGACATTCGGTTCTCCAATAAACATCCCGCTGACGTTTAACTGATCAAATGCAACATCCCAAGTACATCGCACATATCCCGCGAGTATATACCTCGGATAATTGACGGACGTCGGAACGCAGTCTGGGAAACAGTTTCCTAAACTCATTAACGCAACACGTTTATGTACGTTTTAAAATATCCGTTAACAAATGGGATATGCAAATGATCTATGTCCAACAGATGAAATAGTCTTCTTTTAATAGGAGGATCTCCAGTGTTCATAAGTATAGAGTCTATTTTTGTAATCAGGACATACCTACGATGTGTTGAAGATGAGCTTCTGAATTAAATAATATCAAGACCCAAAAACGTAACAGAATAAGTGTTGATAATGTTTCCTCATTATTAATGTTTGTTAGAGAGCTTATAATAAACAAACAACTACAACCCCCAAATATTTTGCTGAAGGCTTTTGATGAAATTTCAATTCTGCTAATGACAAATATGCCAAAGAATATTAAATTAACAAACAGGGAAAAACACGTAAACAAGAAGTTCCTGTAAGACATACATATATGCATGTATGTAATACCTACGGCTTAAACAAATTTATTGCATACGCTTTTTTTTCAACAATAAGGTGTTTATTAAATTTCTGTTACTGTCCACTAGTTGCTAACTGTCCTTGTTTGAAGTTTATGCATTCGAGGAACAGTGATCAGTGAGTGTTAAAGCATTGTTTTAGTAGTGTGTCAGAGATAATATTTATAAAAATGAGCAGCAATATTCATTTAAAGCAAAAAAGTTTTCTGTTCTGTAATTTTTATGTATTGAAATAATTTTATTTTGTTAGTAAATATACCTGTTTTGCTATAAATAAGACTTTTTTTAACTCAATTCCAGACTTTATCCTTAAACCTTCTGTAATTGATATACGACATTATGGTCCACTTCACTCCTTCGACAATTTCTACAGCCACTCACTGTCATTCGGATTTCACTTAATAAGGTTAATTATTCAAAATGAGGGCACTCCAAAATAATTCAAATGCCCGACTTTCACAATAAATCATTTAACCGGAGATCTATCGCGAGATTTTTTTTTACTACGGTTTTATTCAAATTTCTACCACTTTTTCTTCCGTTTTGCTACCTAATGAGACTTGTGAAGTGACGACATTGCCTTGTATATAAAGCTTCAGAAGGTAAAACGCTTATTTTCATTTTTTTTTGCGAATTCATTAAGTTTGCATATCGACTTTGGAACTAGTTTCATTTGCGAACTCGTGTCAACCACTTTATACGTGCAGAATTTGTTAAGAAAAAGATGTCGAACACTCTTCGGTGAACACCCCAATAAAATACAATAATGCTGTATTGAAAGACCCTGGCACAGTATACTGTGACCCTAGCCAAGGCCACGTCCTTAAACGGTGGGTATATAGATCGACAGTGGTTACTTAATTATTAGCATGAACATCAGGAAACAGTAAAATGAAGGTAAATTAAATAGTATAATACTTAAAGTAATTGAGCAGATAGTTAAGTAGGTAGGAAATGCATACGTAACAAAATGTTTGCTGGGAATAGATTCCCTTACCCTACTTAGTGTAAAGTAAAAATACTTTGGATGTATTTCCCAAATTTTGAGCATTTATGAAAGTTATATATTGTTTGAAGGATTTCAATGCTGCAACAGAAAGGTCATATTCAGCAGTCAATATAAGCAAACCTGAAATAAGAAATCTTGGAAACTGATGGAAACATGAAATACAAGATCTTTGTTAAAAGGCCAACATTATTTCATGTTAAGCCAATGAGGAATTTATTATAATTTTAGATATGTATAAAAAGCTGAAATAGTAAAAATTTTTGAAAATATTTTATATAGAATAGAATAGAATAGAATATGTCAATTTATAATCCCAAATAACATAAAATTCACTTACATTCTATTTTTCCGTGTAGTTTCCAAGTTTCCAAATAGCACTAGAAATATTCACTATTTACCTAGATAGATTTGCACTATTTTCATTAAAATGAAAACTTTAACAGTGTTATAGTTTCACTAAAGAAGTTCTAAATAACCGAATAAACCGAATAATTGGAAAAAAATTTCCGTTACTAACTAAAACGAGATGCAACAGAAAGCAGGAAGTATTTGTCGAACTATTTGTTTCCCAATTCATGATTTGCACTACATACCTATTAGATATAATATGCATTAGAAAGAACTGCTTTACAGGAACTTGTATGTTGAACGAATCGTTTATAATTGCCTGCAAAGCTTTTAGTTTCCGGCTAATACGGATCAGTACACCTAACATAAAATTAATGAACAAATCGCAGATAATTAAAAATGGAATTGAGAAGTTTCTAGATATCTGAATTAAGGCTCAAAATAAAGCATTTAAATTTCACGCACTTTCCTTGCATTCCTAGATTCTTTTTCTCAACCTTACCAAATACACTTGACTCACTTCTTCACTCAATATTTGTATCTGAGAATAATTATCACTGTATTTCGTGAAATTTCTTCATTATACTAAATTTAAATTATTTTGTTCATACACACACCGTTTCTTCAAATCTTTTTATTTACCCGATTTTTTTAAAAAACACGAAATTCCGCAACAAATTTACAAACACCGGCCGGCAACTTAACGTAAATTCCGCCAAATACTCAGAAGCCAGAGACTTTTTAACACTTTCGTTAGCATTTAATAAAGATTTGCTCGTACCTCACTTTTCAGTTTGTTGTTATTTTCATTTTATGTTTTAGCAAAGCAACAGGTTGAGAGAAAGAGCATTGTTTTGACTTGAAATCTAATCTTTTCATAACACAATAACAGAGCAACAATGCAGCAGCTGACTGGCAGTGTTCACTCATTAAGTACAAAATGGAATAGATTTAAGTGTAAAAATGTTTACTTAATATAACCTATTACTCACTAGATGGCAGAGAGGGCGACAAGAAACTGGAATACTGGAATAGTGCTAACAAATTAAAGCAGTCCGAAAAACAAACTTTTTGCTAAGCTTTCCAGGGGCTGGACTCCGCAACTGTGAGTGCTAATCAACGAGTTACGGCGACAAAATCGGTCGGCACCATTCTGTACAGCAACATGGTATTGCCATTAGGTCAACATTTAATTTGTCGTCGTAAATGTCGTGTCGGAATCATTGTGTTTCGGCCTTAAGAACTAAAGAAGATGCAAATGAGAAAATATCACGTACCCAATTCTAACACAATGACACTGATATTGTTTGTACATAAGCGCCGTAAAATTTGTACACCTGTACACAATTGTACAACCTATGCGCAATTTTAATCGTTTTTATTTTCATATACTCAAAAGTCTTTACTGAGTTTCAAACGTGAACGTAAAAAAGTTAATAATTTTGAAGAAAAGTTCAGTGGTAAAAAGTTTGTGAGTAATATTTGCTTCGTGCCCCTATGTTTATTTCACGGGTTTTCCTGCGTCAATGCACCAAGCCCAAAGCCATCCAAACCTAAGTATGGATTTGACAGCGAAGACCAAAAATGGCGGCGTGAAACATACACAAATGCAGGGCAATTTTGGGTACGCTCATGTAAACGGATCGTACATATGATTGCATCTCCTTTAGTTATTACCTCGTTGGTGCCCAAGGCACAGTATATATATTCTACAGTAGATTAGCTCTGTCAAAATGTCAAAACGGCTTGATCCACCGGCAGGAGACATGCCATTGAAGAAAAAAGGTGAAAAAAGTCCTCAACTAACACAAAGATGTGTATTTAAATAATAAGTGGGAAAAAGAGATTTTCAATATGCAAAATCTCCTGTGAACAAGAAAGAGAGAACTGGATGAGTGATCAACGTCAATATGACAATTCGAAACCTCATCTTTTACCCACTAGAAGTGTTGTGTTTAAGTTAAGCAATTAATATTATAATTTATATAGTAGCGTGGCTTAATTTTTCAAGAAATAATTTTTGTAAAAAGTTGAAATGTGATCGTCAATGATTAACATAAATTCATTGAAAAAATGCGTAAGTTAAACTATTTTAAGAAGCTGCCTGGTTGGAACTCAGTTGATATTGACATTTGCATAATTTTAATTATTGTTTAAAATTTACATAACATAATAATATTCGAAATTTTTCAGAATTCTTGATTGTTGATTAGGAGAAATTCTATTGGCGGCTTGTATTAAGTATAATCTACAAAGTACATATATAATTTATTGATAGTTTTGATCATCCCCCAATATGTATAAAATTTTAAAATAGACGTATGCAGTTTCATAGTGTGGTCATAGTTACCACAAGTGGGGAATAATTTTGGCGCCCTTAAAAATTTGGGCGCAATAACAGTCACTTCTTTGAAGACCGTGAATGGCAGTGGATAACACTTTGATTTGATTTGATTTAACCAAAAACAATAACGAGTAAGTAATTGAATGTTTATTGCTTTTTTATGCACAACATTTTCATTTTCAGTGTACCAAGGCAGACACAGGAAATGCATTAAAGGATGTGATGTGGGATCCTATTCGAGGGTATATCCCTTACCGAAGAACGAAGAAAGGTAAGTTATTTATTTTTATATTAAACTGAAAATATAATCAAATCAGACCAAAAGCATGTTTTGTATGTCCCAGCTTAAGCTACGTAATATAATACAACGTTGGACAACTCGTTAACTCAAGTAGAATTAAGGCGATGACACAATGGTGGCTTCGGCTCTCGCTCCGGCTTCGGAGCCGAAGCCAGCTACTGTCAAATCGTTGAACTCGAAGCCGACTATGACACAATGGCGGCTTCGTAGATTCGTAAAGAAGTAGTTAAATACAGAGGGAATTGAAGAAAAATAAAATGAATAATAATAAACGGGTGCAAGTGTTGAATTTAATTGCGATGGCTAGTTATGGCTACTTGATTTTGAAATCTTTAAGAAAAGAAAGAAAAAGACGTTTTTGGGTGCGTGAAATTTACATGCAAAGGAGGGAGCATGGTTTTTTTGAAACGACTTATAAATTAATTAAATCGTCCGACCATGAGATGTTTAAGCAGACATTTAGGATGGATGTGAGCAGCTTTAACGTTTTGCTTAGGCTAGTTCATGAAAAATTGCAAAAAGTTTGCATAAGAAAGCCAATAGAGCCGGAGTGCAGATTGGCATTAACCTTAATGTATGTACATTTATTTCATAAGATAAAAAAATAATGATAACTTTACTTCAGGTATCTAGCGTATGGTGTTCCACGGCAAATCTTGGCTCTAAAATTTAGAATGGGAGTGTCTACTGTGGCAAAAATAATTTTGGAGACGACTCAAGTATTGTGGGATGAACTTTCACCAATTTATTTGAAGCAAAAGTGTCAAGACGATTGGTCACAAATCGCCCAGGAGTTTGAGGGAATGTGGAACTTTCCAAATTGTGTGGGAGCTATCGACGGCAAGCACATTCATATAGTCTGTCCGCCGAACGCAGGGTCGGAGTATTTTAACTATAAACACCGGCACAGTATTGTACTAATGGCAGTATGTGACGCCAAATATCAATTTACCGCCATCGATATTGGGGTTCCTGCCAGCAGAAGCGACGGTGGTGTGTTTAAAGAAGGTAGTTTCGGAGAGCATCTTTTAAGAAATACTTTGGATTTTCCTCCGGAGAAAGTGTTAACAAGAAGTTCGCTGAAGATGCCACATTATTTTGTGGGTGATGCTGCATTCCCTCTTAGGACAAACCTTATGAGACCGTTTCCAGGGCGAAATTTAACGGATCAGCAGGAATATTTCAATCGTCGATTATCGAGGGCCAGAAGAACAATTGAAAATGCTTTTGGTATAATGTCTTGCCGGTGGAGAGTTCTACTGCATGACATATATTGCCACCCAAAAAATGTAAGAAAAATTGTTTCCGCTACAGTGGTCTTGCACAACTACTTACGTAAAGAATGTGTTGAATATTGCCCACCCAATTTCGCAGACCGTGACATGGGTGAGTCTATCCAAGAAGGACAATGGCGACAAGAAACCACGGAACTTCAGTCTGCATCTCCCTTTGGGAGATCAAATCATGCTTCGGTAACGGCATTTTCACTGCGAGAACAGCTATGCCAATACATTTGTAATACTAGATTTCCGTAAATTAATAAAAAAAAATTAGTTAAGTTTCATGTTTTATTTATTTTTTTTTTTCGAAATAGTCGGAGTTTTTTATTTACATTGTATAATACTCCCTCCTGTATTTCGTCTAACTCGTCCACTGATAGTTCGGCCAGGTCAATTTTTTTAGCAATTGATTGCATGATTATCTCGGTGGGCGACGCCTCTGTTGTTTTCAAAAATTTATTCGCCCCGTCCAAAAAGTTAGAATGCTGCTTATCGCTTGCAGTCGATGGGCCAGAATTCCTATCACCACCTGCTCTTTTTCTTGCAGGAGTACTATCCACAATTAGAGCACGCGGTAATTCTCCTGAAAGGACTTCCGATGCTTCTATCGTAATGCACCTGCCGATAGCAAACGCGGTTCATCTGGCACTTCCAGCTCGAATGTACCTTGCGCCGTCTCCTCATCCAGCCCTACTTCTGGTGGCAACGGTTGGTAATTGCTGAGAGTTTTTCTAGAAAAGCAAGATATTATATTTTCATATTAAACAAAATTAATATTATTTTTTCATTACATTGGGGCTATATGTGCATCCACAAAACTCAGAAGCTCAAAAAATCTCCATTTTGGTTTGTTTACCGCCCCACTTCCCGACGGAGTGGTCCGCATTTTAGCCAACTCCAGTCTATAGGTGTTTCTCAGAGACTTCCACCTCGCCTTTAATTTCTCCTCTAAGTAAAATAATATTTTTTTTAATTCAAATAATTTCAAAAGTATAAAAAAATGTTGAAAACTAATAATTAATCAAAACACAATACAATACAATACAATAAAAAACACAAAAATGAATTAAAATAAAAGCACACTCACTAGGAATACCAATTTCCTCGCTTATTTTCTTCCACACTTTTTTAAATTATTTTTATAATCCTTGTCGCTTTTGACATATAATAAAGAATTATCCTTGACCATTTCAATTAATTTCTCTTCGTACGCCATTGTGAAGCCGCTGAAAATCAAATATCAACTGATAGCGGCTTCGGCTCCCAAATCGAAGCCGGAGCCGGAGGCGCCATTGGGTTAAGCAGCACTGCCATACTTACATTTGATTTGGACAGGTTTCGGCTCCGAAGCCGAAGCGAAAGCCGCAGCCACCATTGTGTCATCGCCTTTAGTATAATAGGAATACATTGTAGCAAAGAAATAGAATAGAAAAATCATTTATTAAAGAACCTCAGGTTATGTACATCGAGTAAGTAATAGCTAGTAGGTATCTGGTATAGTCGATAAAATACAAAGTTGTTTAGCAAACCAAAAAAGGAGCACTGAACAGACTCATTGCTGCAGAAAGCAATTACAGTAATATAGTCAAATAATGAAGTCAAACAATAGAGAGCCTAAAGCACTTAAAGTAGAATGGCAAACACCAATTAACAAATGAAAAAGTAAAAAAGTAAAGGTAAAGTAACAGCTGACAGTAGATAACAAGATTTCAAACTTAAAAGAACAAATAAAAATACAACTCATCAACTGATATGTAATCCATTTTTTTTTTTTTTATAATAAAGTTATATAAAACCAGTCTCTAATACTAGTCTAAATCTAAGTCAAAGTCAATGCATTTATTTCTGAGTACGCTGCTTAAAGCAACGTAGAACGTTTTGCTCTACGACAATCAACAGTTTGGATCTTAGATTAGTTATTACACAGCAAAATAAACAAAAATCAAATTAAATCTAGTAAACAGTTTTTATAACATTATAGATTGGATAGCATTGTAAACATATAAAAATAGTTCGGTTTACGGAGACAGTTGAATATATCGAGTATACAGATTAACTAACGGATACGTCGAATATACAGATTATACGGGCTAACATAATTAGAAGCATTATTTGTCATGGATATATACAATTGTTGTTTTATGCGGATGTGGCAATGTATCCGCTGAATTGTACAGCCTTAGTAAAGCTAGAACGTGCATTCAAGGCCTGCCTGCGCTATGCTTTTAGACTAAGACGCCAGTCTCACATATCTTCACCCACTAATTTGTTACTGCCGGGACCAATGGACAAGGTATATGAGATTACAGATTATACAGATTAAACAGATCCGACCTATTATATAGCTTATAAGGTCATCTTGAATTATTACCAGCGTTAAAATTGGATTAGATTTCACGGGAATAACATACATCTGTTACACAATCCGTGTACAGTATTAAGGCCAGATAGTAGATGTCGAAGCAGACCAGACTGGATCCATTTAAACTTCCCCCAGTATCACACTCAGAACCGGAACCCGATCTACATAGCACACACATTACACATCATGAAAATATATAGGTATAAAGAAACAATGAATGAAGAAGTCAGGCATTATACACCAAGACCAAACAGTCAATTGATTAGTGGTTTGTCCATTGTTGCTAGAAGTATCAGTGTCATGACCACCCGTAACTATTCCTGAAACGTTTACCGAGATGATTAGTTGTATAACGTGGCTGGGTTAGTTATACGATGATTCCAGTGTCTTTCTTGAGTTCCACTGAGGTGTTTTGAAGTTTTGATGATTTATCACGTTCGTGGTTCCAGATGCAGCATCCAAGTTGTCACTCACTTGGGTCTAAGATAGCTTAAGGGTCGCTTTCTAAATTCCTTGAGTAGGATGATTTACCTAATTTCACCCGGCAGTCGGTTCCAACATATTACGACACGTGGGAAAATATTCCTACTACTGAATTGTGTACTTACGCGCGGGTAAATCATTCGTTTGTTGTCCCTTATGCTCCACAAGAGCCGGTTTCGCACATAACCAGGTAGAAGACCCAGTCTAGCCTTATGTATGAAAGATAGAGCGTTCACTTCATACATGCACTTGAGTTTTGGATGGATTCAACACCAGGTGGCCGATCTTACAACTCCATCTAGGACCCCATTGATGGTTGACATTAATTCTTACAATCCTTCTGCCGACGCACCTGCATAGATCTGGATGTCATCGGCATATATATGAAAACCTACGCCGTTCAGGGCATCGTTGACGTCCTTAATGTGCAATGAGAATTGTAGGGGAGCCAGAATAGCACCCTGGGGTACTCCCGCTCTCAGTGATCTAAACGATGATTGATTCTCACCAGACCTGAGCATAAACAGTAGCTGCCAATAATCCTGCAAGCAGTTTGGGAGAAGCCAAAATGAGATCTCGGATTGGATATTAAATGAGGTGAAAATGACAATAACCAATTGTAACTTGTTTAAATACATAATATAAAATAGTTCCTTTGGTAAAGAATATCGCTTTTAGGATTTGATTTTGTTTTACCCTGTGTGTATATGCTAATTTTTTTTTATTGATTTATTTATTTATACATTCAACCTTTAACAATATGTCATTTTAAACTGGAAAGGCTCTATTTACTATAAAACCCCAGCTTAAATGCTATGTTACAAACGTTGAATGCACGTTTTATTGTATTAAGTAACTTAGTTGATTAAGTTATCGAATCGAATAAAGCTTACGATTCAACATTACACAACAATAAGATTACATCCCAAGAAAAGTATATTTACATTAGTGCATGAATTCAAAGAAAAGAAATATCAAAATAAAAGTATACAGCATTTGACCTCCATAAACGTAACTAATTGAGTTCTAAAGTAGCTAAAAACTTGGACTAAAGGCATAAAATAGTTAAAAATGTCGCAGCTTCTAGTTGGTTCCTGTAGACTGCATAGACAGCATACCTATTTTAAATTGAAAACAATATTGTCTTCAAAGAAGTTTTATTTTGCTTTTTAGTGCTTTCTTATGGCTTGAAAGGTCCGGTAGAGCCGACTTAAAGAAGATTTGGAGCCACTTAGGTACCGTCGTCCTTTGCGAGAAGCATTTCTCAAAAGATATGCTTACCAGGACTGGTATGTTAAAAAACATGCCATGCCAAAATTGGAAGAGGTATTTTTTTACCTACCTAAAATTATTTTGAGATTTAAATATTATTTTTATTATTATTATATTTTAAATTATCATACCCTAGATGAAATTATGTCCGTCCGTATGTTTATCCGCCCCTCTGTCTATCTGTCTGTCCTCTCGATAACTCAAGAACGCGTTCACTTAGAGAGCTGAAGTTTTATACACGGGATTTTGGTCGCCGTGGATATAAGTCCTTTTCTGATTCTGTTTGTAGTTTGTTTTCCAACTCTTGCTCATTTGCTGCGTAATAAATTATAGAACCTTGACTGATAAATAATCTTTGATATACTGTGAAAATGATCAGTCCTAGACATTTTTATTGTACTGAAAAGTTCTTCAGAATATGAAATTCTATGAAATTGCCTGTACTCATTTTTAATGCCGACGAACCATACGAAATTATGTACGGGCATTCATCTAGGGTATCATAAGATTGGGTCTTAGACAAATTCTAGCTTTTTACTTGTTCTTTCTATTTTTCTTTTATTCTCTTCATTTCTAATTTATTCTTTTCTTTTCTTCTTTTCTTCTTTTCTTTCCTTTTCATTTATTTTTTTATTTTATCCGCAACCTTTTCCTTATTTTTGTTGCCCCTTTTATATCATAATGTAGGACTTTGGAAGGACTCAAGTGGGGAAAGTTGTTGAGCCATCATTATCTTGCGAAGAAATAGGAGGTATTGAGGGTCTAGAATCATCTCCTGAAGCGCCATTGCAAGATGCTGTCGATCTAGATCTTGCCGGCATTCAGGCTCATGATCATACTGGCTTCATCGGTTCGGCGATTTCACTTGCAAACAGTGCAAAGAAATCCCAAGAAGATAACGGATGCCTTGAGGGCTTAGAGTCATCCCGTGAAGCATCCACGCACAATGCTGTCGATTCAGATGTTGCTGGTATTCACGGTCATGATCATACATACTGTTTCACTGATCCCGGAATTTCGCTTGCGCGCCATGCAGAGAAATCCCGGGAAGACAGAGGATGCTTTGAGGGTTTAGAATCATCTCCTGAAGCGCCCTCGCAAGATGCTGTCGGCTCAGATCTTGCAGGTATTCAGGCTCATGATCATACATATTGCTTCATCGATTCAGGAATTTCATTTGATTGTAGTGCAGAGAAATCCCAGGAAGAAGCTACTGTTTCGCCAGTGCAGACATATAGTCGTCATTTGAATCAGTACATATCTCCAGATTATATGCTTCAAGATGGTATTGATAAAGTGACTGAAGTTGATCGCAATAAGGAAGGGTCATCTTCGGCAGGACAGCGAAAATTCATATGTCCCCAAAGCACGCCAAAAAGAAGGCCTCGTAAACTATTATTCGCTTATGCGAATTCTACTTTTGGTTGTGAAGCCTCTGTTCAAACGAACAAAACCCTTTCTCTTAATACACCAAGAAAAAGAAAAGTTCATGAACAAATGTCAGTACTGCGCGAAGAGAATAAAAAACTTAAAAAGGAAAATAAAAAATTGAGGCTTCGACAGTACCCTAAAATAATTCTAAATGCCGTTACACAACAGTTACCAAAAGACCTTGCAGTTTTAGTAAGAAATTACTTGAAAAACAAAAACAGAAAGTCACAAGGAAGAAGATATTCAAAAGAAATAAAATTGTTCGCCCTTGAAATATTCTGCCGTGCTCCGAAGATATATAAACGCTTGTCAAAGACTATGAATTTGCCCAGGAAATCTTCTCTGAGGAAATATATGGAAAGGTGGCCTGATGAGCCAGGCCTTAGCGACAGGCATTTATTATCACTTAAATTAAAGGCACAAAACGCTTCGCACATGTCGAAATATTGCACAATAACTTTTGATGAAATGTCTCTAAAATGTAACCTATTTTATGACTCCAAAAATAGTGTTATCATAGGGTTAGAGGATAACGACACCATGAGAAGGAACCGTATTGCCAAGAACGTTTTGGTTTTAATGGCCCACGGGATAACAGAAAATTGGAAGCACCCGCTGGGGTACATATTCGTGCAATCTACTAGTTCTGCTTTTGAAGTGAAGCGTTTAATATTTAATGCAGTGATTCGCCTTCGTGAAATGGAGTTCCAGCCGATTGCTGTTATTTGTGACCAAGGGTCCAATTTCCAAGCTTTGGCAAGTCTGCTGGAGATAAAGATAGCTAATACAGCATTCTTAGTACACTCTAAGCCAATCTTCTTCATGTTCGACCCTTGCCACCTCATAAAAAGCTTGCGAAATAATTTCATAAAATATTGTTACCTTTCTTCTCGCACTTTGCACCAGCATACGACGCTCCCTTGATCAAACCACCGCTATTAAGTTGCCACCTGGCCGAGCGGTCACCGGTATTTCGGGCGGAATACGGCAGTTTGGGGCGAGCCAGTTATGTCCTGATTTCGTTTATTTCCTCTCGCAAGCAAGCACTTGTATTGGGTGTGAAAGAGGTGAAGGGGACGCACACTATCCCTCTTGCCGTTTGAATAATTAAAAAAAAAAAACAGGAATTCCTTTGTACTGATAACTTTTAATCCAGAATTAACAAAAAAAACTTGCTCTCGCTTCACGAGCCTTCCTTTACAAGATTCAGCTACACACAACATGGCGTCTTACAATTTTCGCGGCCTACGTGACTAACTCTATTACAATTTTCTTAATCCATCTTATACTAAATTAGCTTGGGCCGACATCTATCGCTACAGGTTGACATTATATTACTAACTTATTTCAATTCTTTTTTAATTCTTTCTGCGGGTCTTATCTACTTTTAAGAAGACATTACGTTACTGGTTCATTTTAATAATTTTTTAATTCCGATTTTATCTGATTGTAAATTTTTATTACATTACTAATTCATTTTAATAAGTTTCTCTTTTTTTTTTTTTTCTTTTTTACAGTTGTTACAACTACCTGCCAAAATGGCTCTACCGATTCTTTATCTTCCATACTTGTCCAAAATTATATTTGCTCTTTCAATTCAATCAATTTTACTTTCATACTTGTCAACAATTTATATTTGTTTCTTCAATTCAATAAACTTTACTTTTTCATACCTGTCTAAAATTTATATTTGCTCTTTAAATTAAATAAATTTTACCTTTTCATACTTGTCAAAAATTTACATTTGCTTCTTCAATTCAATAAACTTTCACTTTTATTACTTGTCTAAAATTTATATTTGCTTCTTCAGTTCAATAAACTTTACTTTTCATACTTGTCTAAAATTTATATTTGCTTCTTCAGTTCAATAAACTTTACTTTTTCATACCTGTCTAAAATTTATATTTGCTCTTTAAAATAAAAAAAACTCTACTTTTTCATACTTGTCAAAAATTTATATTTGCTCTTTCAGTTCAAGCGATTTTACTTTTTCATATCTGTCACCAATTATATTTGCTCGTTAAATTCAATAAATTTTACTTTCTCATACTTGTCAAAAATTTATATTTGCTTCTCTAATTCAATAAATTTTACTTTTCCGTACTTGTCAAAAATTTGTATTTGCTCTTTCAATTCAAGCAATTTTACTTTTTCATATCTGTCAAAAATTTTATATTTGCTTCCCTAATTCAATAAATTTTACTTTTCCGTACTTGTCAAAAATTTATATTTGCTCTTTCAATTCAAGCAATTTTACTTTCTCTTATATTTGTCAACAATTATATTTGCTCTTTAAATTAGAACTCTCCTTGTCCATCTGGGACGTGTCAAAACTCGACTTCCTATATTTATGATGACATGTCTAAGTACAAGTCCAACAAAATGTTCGGGCTTCATACTGGTACGTGTGGTTTGCCCTCTATTACCATCGGTTGAAGTGATCTCTGAATTGGAGTAGATTTTATTCGGGAATGTAATAACGCACTGGGGTTAGCATAAGAACGTGTCTCTAATCTGGTTTGAGGTTCTGCTATTGTGTGATGTCTACCTTCTGACAAAGAACAGCTGACCGACGGAGATGTCAGGTTCGGTTTTGTTTTGTTGTGGTTCGGGTTTTTATTCGCTGCTAGTTTTGTGTGGCCGAGTCGAAAGTTTGTTTAATGGATTTACTCTCGGCAAAAGATAACATGACCACGGGAATTGGTTATAGTCATTGTGCCTTTTCTGCGCTTAATTCTTCTGGGGACCTTGGTAAATCATATGGCTAGAGGAGATGGGAAAATTCCGGTAAGTCGTTCTGTTAGAATTCTTCCTCTGTTAGTATTTCGGGGTTCAACTGATAATGTATGTCTGGTTTCAGCAAGAGCGCAATATTCTTCCAATTGCGATCACACGAATGCTGTTGAAATATTCTAAAGAGGCTCGGCCGACCTATTTGTCTACTGTCCGCCTTTATAACAACATAGCCTTGCCTGTATCACATATCCGTCGGTCAGTCAACACTTTCTCGAAGGAAAATGCTATTCTGAGGATGCATAGGGATCCTCAACCTAAACAAACTAGAGGAAAATAGTTAGGTAAGTCGTTTTGTTACACTACCCTCCCCTCATAAGCTTGTAGCTCCGTCCAAGCTAGCTGATTGTATAGGAGTGGGCACCCGGTATAACTCTTGCATTGAGAAATCAACGAAGTCGAGGAACAGGAAAATAAAATCGTTCTAACGAAGGCTAATTCTGACGGAGTTAGTGGGAAACTTATCTATTCTGTTAATGCAGAGACAGGTTGAACAAAGATCTTATCCTTATTAATTTTTGTCAGCCACTACGGATTGTAGAAAGAATGAAGAAGAGATAGAGAAATTAAAACCTTCTAACGAAGGCTAACTCAGAAGGAGTTAGTGGGAAATCATCTGCTCATTTAAGGCAGAGGCAGGTTAAACAAGGATCGTGTCCTTATAAATTTTTGTCAGCCACCACGGATTGTAGAAAGAATGAAGAAGAGATAGAGAAATTAAAACCTTCTAACGAAGGCTAACTCAGAAGGAGTTAGTGGGAAATCATCTGCTCATTTAAGGCAGAGGCAGGTTAAACAAGGATCGTGTCCTTATAAATTTTTTGTCAGCCACCACGGATTGTAGAAAGAATGAAGAAGAGATAGAGAAATTAAAACCTTCTAACGAAGGCTAACTCAGAAGGAGTTAGTGGGAAATCATCTGCTCATTTAAGGCAGAGGCAGGTTAAACAAGGATCGTGTCCTTATAAATTTTTGTCAGCCACCACGTATTGTAGAAAGAATGAAGAAGAGATAGAGAAATTAAAACCTTCTAACGAAGTCTAACTCAGAAGGAGTTAGTGGGAAATCATCTGCTCATTTAAGGCAGAGGCAGGTTAAACAAGGATCGTGTCCTTATAAATTTTTGTCAGCCACTACGGATTGTAGAAAGAATGAAGAAGAGAAATCACTAAGACTTTGTCCGGCTTGATCTGTGCATGGCGACTCAGAGACACATCTCCGAAGTCACGCCGATCCTTGGTTAGAGCTCGATATCGGTCTCGGTATCGAAAATCAAAAGTGCACTCTCAGCCCAGCAACCCAAAAAATCTGGTCTGCCAGTACACCTCCGGCCTCCAACACCAAGTCCAGTCGGAGAAGCCTCTGCAACCAGTAACCTAACCAACTGATTGCAGGACCTTTCCGCACGGGCATCTCCCCCTGACCGCAGATCGACATTCGTTTGAGGGTGTGCGCCAAGGTCTCCAGCAGGGGTTAAAATTTTGAAGACAGTCTTTACTGCGGAATTCCTACGGCAGCGCGGCCTACGTAGGGTACCATGTAGGAGGGGTTTTGACTCATTGTCAAGCAAGGGAGTGTGAAAAAGTGGACTAATTTACCAGAGGTATACCGGCCGCTAGGTTGGGTAGGTCCTAAGCGGCACATTGGTATCCTGTAGTTACCAGTTAAGCTGGCTGGATGCCTTCTTAGGGCTACCAGGAAGGGTAGTTTCTTTCGCGGTACGGGGCCAGCCTGTCGACGTGGACAGTTCGCATCTTTCCACCTTGACACTTTTTTATCTTGAAGACCACTTCGGTTACAGCCTCGGTGATCTTGTATGGCCCATCCCAGTCGCACTGCAGCTTTGGGCACCGCCCGATTACGCGTCTTGGGAAGTATAACCAAACAAGTTGATCTACTTGGAAACTGGGTTTCTTCGACCGCAGGTCATAGTATGTCTTCATACGCCGGCTCGCAATGTTCAGCATAGCTCGATTATTCTCGTGGATCTCATTCAAAGTCGTGGTGAGATTATCCAGGTACTCATTGATTGACGTAACTTCAGTAGGGGGGCTTCCCAAGACCATCTCCAGTGGTAAGCGCAGTTCTCGTCCAAAGAGGAGCTTAGCTGGTGTCTGTTTAGTGCTATCTTGCACACTTGCGCGATATGATAGTAGTAGGTACGGAACGTATTGGTCCCAGTCTCTTTGGTGTGAATTTAGAAATTTCGCCAGATAGTCTAGGATTGTTCTGTTAAATCTTTCGACTAAACCATCTGACTGTGGGTGCAAGGCTGTTGTGCGCGTTTTTTCCACTCCGAACTTTTGCAATACCTCTTGAAAAACAGCACTCTCAAAGTTTCTGCCTTGATCTGAATGGAGCTGTAGCGGGGCTCCATGTCGGCTGAATACAGCTGAGATGAGTGCATCCGATACAGTCTCGGCTGTCTGATCTGGTACTGGAATTGCTTCGGGCCACTTAGTGAAGTAGTCCATACAGACTACTAGGTAGCGGTTTCCTTTATTGGTCTTTGGAAGTGGTCCCAATATGTCCACAGCAACTCTTTCGAAAGGTGCACCAACGTTGCATACCTGTAGAGGAGCTCGCCGTCTTGGCCGCGGCCCTTTCCGTGCTTGACACTGTGCACATCCAGCACACCAGTCCTTTACATCCGTACTACTGCCCACCCAATAATATTTCTGTCGAAGTTTACCTAACGTCTTATCAACACCGAAGTGTCCGCCACTTAGAGAGTCGTGTACCTGTTGGAGAACAACTTTTCGAAGAGATTTTGGGACCAGGATCTGTTTAATAGTTTCTGCTCCTTGACTGATTATTCGAACGGCGATGTTATTTTCTAGTTTCAGAAGAGACCACATTGACCAATACGATTTAATTTCAGGGCTCAGGTCTTTGATGCTGTCTTTATCTGGGCGCTGACCCGTAGTCAGCCAACTCCGAATACATCGTAAGGTGAGGTCTCCTTCCTGTTTTTGAACTATATCTTCTTGGGTGGTGATTAGGCGAACTATGATGGTGTCTTTCTCTTCGAGCCGTTGACAATAGTGACAATCAGTTGTGGAACAAGGACGGCGTGACATTGCATCTGCGTTACTGTGACTTTTACCTGGACGGTGCACAATTTCAAAATCATAGGCCTGCATGCGTTCTATCCATCTTGCTACTTGTCCCTCGGGACACTTAAAGTTCATCAACCATCTCAAGGATGCATGGTCTGTTCGAATTGTGAACTTTTTCCCCAGTAAGTAGGGCTGAAAATGTGAGCAGGCTTTGACTATCGCAACCAGTTCTTTCCTGGTGACACAGTAGTTTCGCTCCGGGCGACTGAATGTCTTGCTGTGGTATTCCACTACGTGTTCTTTCCCGTCCTTAACTTGCGAGAGAATAGCTCCCCAAGCGTGTTGACTGGCGTCTGTGTCCAAGATAAAAGGTAAATTTTCGTCAGGCTGCGTAAGTATAGGCGCAGTGGTTAAGCGGTCTTTCAGCTCTTCGAACGCTTCTTGACAAGCATCTGTCCAGAGGAACTTTCGACCTTTCTCCGTAAGCTCTGTTAATGGTTTCGCGATAGCTGAGAAATTTTTAACGAATCGCCGATAGTAAGCACAGAGTCCGAGAAATGACTGTATATCCCTTCGTGTTTGTGGTCGCGGCCAATTCTTGACAGCATTAGTTTTGTCGGGATCTGTCGACAACCCGGAGTCACTGATGACGTGTCCTAGGAACTTCACCTCTCTCTGACACAACTGACACTTCTTTGGTGAAACTTTTAGATTTGCTACTCTTAATCGGGCTAAGACAAGGCGGAGATTTTCTACCATTTGTTTGAACGTGGGGCCATGTACAATAACATCGTCCAAATATACTAGGCACGCCTGAGGTGGAATCCCTTGGAGGACGATTTCCATGAGCCTCTGAAAGGTGGCAGGGGCATTGGTTAGTCCAAATGGCATAACTGAAAACTCCCACAATCCACTGCCTGTAGTGAACGCGGTCTTTTCGCGGTCTTCTTCTTCCACTTCTACTTGCCAGTAGCCCGACTGTAGGTCTAGTGTCGAAAACCAGGTAGAGCCGGTGAGTGCATCAAGAGTCAGATCGATACGTGGCAGCGGATATGAATCCTTTTTGGTGACTTCGTTTAGCCGCCTGTAGTCGACGCAAAATCTAGTCGAGCCATCTCTTTTTTTAACCAGTACCACTGGAGAGGTCCACGGGCTATTAGATGGATTTATAACACCCTGGCTTCTCATATCGTGCACTAGATTTTCCGCCTCCTGACGCTTGGCCAGCGGAAGCCGCCTTGGGGGCTGTTTAATTGGTTTACTGCCGCCGACGTCGATCTGGTGCCGTATTATTGTGGTTCGGCCGAGATCAGTCTTGGTTTTCGCAAAGACGTCTTGGTGTTCTAGGAGTAGCTTTTTCAATATTATCTTCTGCTGATTATCAAGGTGCACCGTTGTGGGTTCCAGCAATTGGTATAATTCGGGTGGTAGACTATCGATGTTAGGTGTTGCTTCTTCGGGCCAGCTGATGATGTTTGCAGCCACCTCCACATCTGCTAGAGAGGTGTTAGCTTTCAGTTTGATTGGGTCATGTGTTAAGTTCGTCACACGAACTATCAGATTTCCATTGTCGGACTGGCAGACCGCTGGTTCCATCCAAAGAGAAGATGGGACATTCTTTGGAGATATCAAAACGGTTTCTTGTTCACCCACTAACGGGTTGTAAAGTGCTATGAAACAGGAGGACTCAGCTGGTATTGTACAGTCCTGTATCGTTCTAACAAAAATATCACTAGTCTCCTCCACTATACGGACGACCTCCTGGGCGATTTGAATGAAGCGTTTCTCTAAATTAATTGAACATCTGTGACCCGCAAGAAAATCCATTCCAATAATGCAGCTGTCGAAGACGTCAGCTACATAGAAGGTATGCGTGGTGAAAAAGTTTTCAATAGCTACTCGCAGCTCAACGACACCGTCTACGATACTGGTTTCTCCTGTAACATTTCGAATTTGCGTGAAGGATGGTTTGAGATGAAAATGGTTTGGTAACTGGGCGAGTATTCTTCTGTTGAGAATCGAATGCGTAGCTCCGGTATCCACAATCATGTGGCAGACGAGTCCTTCAATTCTTCCTTCTATTTTAATGGTACTACAGATCGTACCTCGGCTGACTGTTAAGATAGGTGGGGCTGGTAGATTTGAAACTGGCAATCCCATTGGGTTCTGCGTTTCCGCTTTATCCGCGACAACGGGTGTAGGGTGGGTGTTTGTTGTGTGGTGGATCGGTGTATTATTGGGTCGTGTGTTGGGGGTTAAGGTGTCAATATTTGCAAGGTTGGCGTGAGTAGTAGGTCGTGTGTAGTTTAATAGGGTGTTAATGGGTGGGGAGTTGGTTAGGGGATTAGTCAGAGGAGGGGTTGTTAGTGTATTAGCGGGTGGAGTTTGGTTGATTAAGGTGTTAGTAGGTGGTGGAAGGTTTGTTAATGGGTTAGTAGGTAGTGGAAGGTTTGTTAGTGTGTCAGTGGGAAGGTTAGAGTTGGTTAATGTGTTAGTAGGTAGTGGAAGGTTTGTTAGTGTGTCAGTGGGAAGGTAAGAGTTGGTTAATGTGTTATTACTAGGTGGTGGAAGGTTTGTTAACGTGTTAGTGGGAAGGTAGCAGTTGGTTAATGGGTTAGTAGGTAGTGGAAGGTTTGTTAGTGTGTCAGTGGGAAGGTAAGAGTTGGTTAATGTGTTAGTAGGAAAGGAGGAATTGATTAGTGCGTTAGCGGGAAGGCAGGAGTTGGTTAAGGTGTTAATGGGAAGTGAGGTGTGGGTGGTTTGGGTGTGTGTTGTGGTAGTGTGTTGAGTGTTGGTGTGTGTAGTATTGGTGTGCGTAGTGTTAGTGAGTGTAGTGTTGATATGGTGTGAGGCGTGGCTGAAGTAAGTGGTTATTGTGTTAGGTGTAAGGTTGGTGAGCGGCTTAGGCTTAGGTACGTGTGTAAGATCGGAGATTGGTGTAGGGTAGGCTACGGTATAGCCGAGGACGTGCTGACGCGCGGGACTTGGAGCGTTGGTGAAGTATGCTGGTCTCTGCTCCCTGAGATCAGCTGACTGGTGTTTAAATTTTCGCTGAGACTAGATGGAGTACTATTTGTGCACCTTTCTCTGTTTGCCAAGAGCTGCTGTATCTGCGTTTGCTTCGGATTCGGAGGTCGTACTACATCCTCCCCCGACTCATTTGGTACCAGGCGGATATTAATCGCTCGGTTAGTGGGATGCCCTTCAATAAGGTCGAATTTTACACGATTTCCAGGGATTAATTCAGTTTCTGGATTTGCAACTGGGTTCTGAAAATTTGCGAAATGAAAAAAGACATCCCCTTGAGTCTCATCACGCACGATAAAACCGAACCTTCTTCGAACGTCATATCGGCGGATAGCCCCTGCCACATTTCGAGCTATGACGTTTGTTTTAGGATAGGTAGTAGCGAATGTAGGAGCTGTTTGATTTGTTTGAGCTAGCTGCGGCTCCTTCACGCTAGCTCGCTGGCGTTTCCCGGCGCCATCTGTGCTGAATTGCTTCCCCCTTGTTCCCTTCTAAAGTCTGGCGGTTCCCTTGGTGGAGGTCTAGTATTACTGGAGGCAACGGCTACCCTTATGTTTCGTCTCGCGGCCCGGGTCGCTCGATGATTAGCTTCAATTCGAAAAGCTGTCTGGACAGCATCTTGTAGAGTAGGCGGATTGAAGTCTCGCACTCTCTCTTGAACGTCCAGGTTATATATTCCATCTAAGAAATGCTCCAATGCTATTTGATCTCTTGCATCCTCTGGACAATATGCAAACTTGAGCCTAGTCAGCCGTAAAAGATCCGTGGCATACTCCGAAAAGCCCTCTCCATTCTTCTGAATTCTTGTGCTCAGCTGGACGTGGCTCACGGACTGTTTATACTCCGCGCCGAATTGTATTGCTAGTGCGTTCCTTGCTTTAGAGTACGATCTTCTAGCCTCCTGACCTAACGTTTCGTAAAAGCCCAAAGCCATGCCGCGTAGAGAGGCAGCTAAATAAAGAGCTTTCGTTCCATCGTCCCAACCGTTTGCTTCCGCGATCGCTTCGAAGTGTACTTCGTAGTGATTCCAAGGAGCTTTGCCATCGTACTCCGTGGGTGAAAGCATTGGTTTCCTTATGTACTTATCATTTGCTAGGGGCGTTGGCCGATGAGAGGTTGACGCAGGGGCCTCCCTTGATCTTGGTGCCCCTCCCGGGTTGGAACAAATACCCGTGGGCGGATTCGTCTCCACTGGATTAGACTCGTTGTGTAGGTTTGGGACTTCTTTTGCGCACTTGGCAGAGGAAGGTGTAGACTGACCACTCGGTTGCGAAAGGCCACCGGTCTGGTCAACGTACTGAGCGTTTTGTGGCGCCTCAGATTCATCCATTACCTTATGGACGAACGCGGATGGACTGAGGATTGATATCTCGGTCATCTGCTTCTGTAACGTGGTGAGCTCCTCTCGGAAGGACGTATGCTGTCCCCGTAGAGCTTTAACCTCGTTACTGACCTCCGCTATGGTATTTGATTGAGCATTGAACTTTTCGCTCAGCTCCTCGAGCTTCTGCAAGATCTTATCGAGCTGTTCCTCTGCCATTCTGCTTGATCGCTTCTGATTTGGTTGAGGCCAAGAATAATTATTGAAAGAATATGAAGTAGCGCAAATTTGGAAAGGAAATGGTTTGGTTGAGGACAAGGGCCCACGAATGTTCCCGTATCCCAACTGTTACGAACTCTATGTTCTCTTTGAAGGCGCCCTTGAGGCCGAAACGTTACAAGACGTCGCGTGTGGAAATATTACCTCGTTCTCTGTATGAACTATGAAAATAACAGAGAACTTATTCGTTATCAAAAGTCAGAATTGGAAAAGACCCACGTCTTGCGAAAGTTAATAACTTATGATTATTTCCCGCAACACCGAAAGTAATAAGGTCAGGTTTAAATGCCAGAAGTATGTCCAGCCCTTACGCAACTACGATGTTAGTTATTGACGTCTAGTGCTAGCCAGAGGCACGTTCACTGCAAATACTGTACCCTAATTATATGAGCAATATATGGAAAATCTCGAAAATATTTTGTTGGTTGTAGGGCATCTGCCCCAATTGTTGCTTCTAATAAAAAGAAACGAATCTGAAGCTTGCTTAACACGCCTAGGTAGATAAGGCCAAAGCGCCAAAATATGTGCAATATTCGGCCAAAACTCAATCAAATTACTGACTCTCAAAATTTTAACGCTTGATTAGTACCAGCTCTATTAACGTACGTAGCGAAATAAAAGTCCATGAACCGAAATATGTGAAATATTTCCAACTCTTCGGTTAGAAGAATGGCTAGTATACGAAATTTTACGGTGTACTTAACCCACGTAGATAAATGAAAGCCACAGAGCCGGAATGTATGAGATACTTCTAATATTTCAATCCACAGAATGATTAATAACCCAAGTTGTACTGTTTTATCAACTCCAGTTCATATACGCTAACCCAAAGAGCTAGAATATATGAGATATTTCTAACCCTTCAGTGGAAATTCAATAGAATTACTGATTTACCAAACCCGAAGTTGGATTGACTCAGGTACAATGATACGATTTGGTCAATGAAAGCAAAAGGCCGAAGTATAGGAAATACTCCCAACCCTTCAACTAAACTTCAATCAGCTTACTGATGTCCAAAATCTGAAGTTTATCGATGTGGTAGATAAGTAACACCGAAGAATACTTCTCAGCTGTCGATTACGCGTCAACTTGTTGGTTCAACTTTGATCAAAAATATCGGAAATCCTCCAAGTACCTACTGCACTGGGTTATAACGCAAATGGTTTAAGAAAATATACGAAAAATGCAGAACGCTAGGTATCGGAACGAACCAAACGAGCAACTACTGATAATGTTGCTCAATGTTAGACTCAGCGTTTAAATTTATTCATGTAGATCTATCCAATATTTTGTAACCCGTAAGTTGTCGGCACCAGATATAGAAGCTTTATTAATTGAGAATGTTTGAACATAACAATGTTTGAACATAATGTTGCGAAAGTGCTGCGTGGTAATCACATTGGCGAGACGTATTTCAAATGTTGCCTCAATAAAATCAAAATTAACTTTTAGGAACTGCGTCTATCTAACTATTTTGACTATTTAATTTACACTGAAAATGATAAAAACTAAGAATTTTGAGGATTAATTAGTCTGCACTTTAGCATTCGTTTACCAGTAAACTTAAAGAAATATTGGAAATTCCCTCCACTTTATAGGTCGTGGATTATAAAAGGTGGAACAACTTAGGAAAATGTTTCGTGGTTTTCCAACCGTGTATTGTGAACTATATAAAAAAAAAACCAATAAACGAAAACTACTTCGCGTTTTATCAATTCGTCACTATCAGATCTAAGCAGGTACTGAACATTTCTTGCACCTTATACGTAATTGATTATCTGCTCTAGATCAATATGAAAAATGTTTTGTTTCCCAATCGTGTGTTAGCCAATTTAAAATTTGGAAACTATAAATGGTGTTTTGCACTTTATAATCTCCCGTTAACAAATATAAGGGAAAAGTGGAGAGTATTCCGTGGTTTATACGCCGTCGATGAACAAATTTTGACGATTTAAAAATCACTTGATATTTCGCAAATTGGGCAAATTCAAACAAATCTGGAACACATTTTCATTCCTTGTAAATCGTTGCACCAGTATACAGAAACTACAAAACAATTTCCTCCATGGCTATTCGCCCGCTAGCAAATATAGAAATTATAAAAACACACTTCGCAAATACTAGTGAGAATGAGAAAAATCTATGGCGTATTTAGTGGTCTATAGATTACCACGAGCAATACTAAGAGAAAATATCGACTTTACAACTCGTTGGTTTGAAAATATTAGTACGTCTAAAATTATTTTGTGGTTTAAAGTGTTCGCTATTTTATTGATTATTTCAGCCTTTCTCCAAGAAAAATCCTTCGTTTGCAGATCCCGTAAATATGAGCAATATTCTGTTTCATTCCACTACTCAATTCGTATATAATACAACGAGAGAAAAAAAAACAAATCTGAAAATTATTTCGTGCCAAATTATTGCGTGGTTTACACCATAGCAGTTATAGGAATACTCTAACACCAGTTTAGGTTTACCCGAAACGTTCACTGCCACATATCAACTTCTTCCGAGGTATTTTGTTATCCGCCAGCCGTTGTCGTCCAAATATAGGAGCTTTATTTATTGTTTTACACTATCTGACACATTAACCCGTAAGTGTAGGCAATGGGCGTATTATACGTTCACTTGTAACTCGCAGAATAACAATATAGCAAAAATTTGAAAGTTATCTTATCCTGACAAAATTGTTTACTTCTATAGGATCTTCTAGAAGTCTTTCTTCCTCCACGATCGCTGACACTAAATATAGAAAATTTTATGTACGTGGTCGATCGTTGATTCGCTCATAATAGAGAATCTAGAATTGGTTTTCGACTCGTCCAGGCGTATATACAAAAAAAAAAAAAAAAAAAAAAATTCCTAAAGAGTACGTTGTGTTTCGGTACTCGGTGAAACATAGATAATTTTCTTAATTATACTGCTATATAAATGGTTAATTAGCAAATATAAGAGTTGACAACTCGTCGAGCAGCAAATATGAAGAATTCTATAATTCGGAGTTCAAGCCATTTACTATGTAATGATATAACTTAATGTAATGATTTCTACTGCGGCAATCGCTGACGCCACATATTCATAGAGAACGCTAACTCGCAAATATAGGGAATATGTAACGTCTTTTGTTATTTACATATAAAAAAAAAAAATATTTCTGAATTTTTCGATAGCTTATTAGCAAATATTAAGTTTGACAAAATATGTCAGAATTTCTTCTTTTTTTTTTTTTCCTCGTTTCTAGCGAATGTCACGTAATATGGATAATATTTTGTTCTCCTCTCAATCGTTGGTTAGCAAATATTTAACAAAAGAAACAACAAAATAAAATAAAAACAGTATGGAAAGTGTTTTGTGGTTTATCAAACCTTCTTCCAGCGAATATAAAAATTTAAATAAAAAAAAATAATATGGATAATATTTTGTTCTCCTCTCAATCGTTGGTTAGCAAATATTTAACAAAAGAAACAAACAAAATAAAATAAAAATAGTATGAAAAGTGTCTTGTGGTTTATCAAACCTTCTTCCAGCGAATATAAAATTTTTTTTTTTTTTTCACTGATTAGCAAATATGTAACTGTATATGCAGAATAATTTCGTATTTTATCAATATTTTACTAGTAAATTTAAAAAAAATAAAAAAAAATATATAGAATATAACTTTCACTTTGTAAGTCGTTGATTAGTAAACGTGAGCAGCATGAGAAAATTATTGTGTGTTTCTAAGGTGCTCGCTCTCAAATATGTAAAAAAGAAAGAAAAATCCTAGAAAATTTTCTGTTTCGGATATATGTATATGCCGGTGTCTCGTAAACGTTAGCAAATATGGAAGATTTACAAATTACACAAGAGAATAATGTTCTACTTACTCTAGTTAACCTCACTCGAAACTATATTATACCACAAGATAACGATGATAATTCTTTCAGCATGTTCAATAGCGAACGGTACAATTAGCCTATAACGTCAGCGCCCAACGGTAATTGCTTTACCTCTGCAACTGGAAACAAGATCCAAAATTCCGCATGCGCCATACAACTCTTCTTGTAACTCGTGGGGTCCCTTTTACGGGATCGGCGAGACCCCACACTTGACACCAATTGTTACCTTTCTTCTCGCACTTTGCACCAGCATACGACGCTCCCTTGATCAAACCACCGCTATTAAGTTGCCACCTGGCCGAGCGGTCACCGGTATTTCGGGCGGAATACGGCAGTTTGGGGCGAGCCAGTTATGTCCTGATTTCGTTTATTTCCTCTCGCAAGCAAGCACTTGTATTGGGTGTGAAAGAGGTGAAGGGGACGCACACTATCCCTCTTGCCGTTTGAATAATTAAAAAAAAAACAGGAATTCCTTTGTACTGATAACTTTTAATCCAGAATTAACAAAAAAAACTTGCTCTCGCTTCACGAGCCTTCCTTTACAAGATTCAGCTACACACAACATGGCGTCTTACAATTTTCGCGGCCTACGTGACTAACTCTATTACAATTTTCTTAATCCATCTTATACTAAATTAGCTTGGGCCGACATCTATCGCTACAGGTTGACATTATATTACTAACTTATTTCAATTCTTTTTTAATTCTTTCTGCGGGTCTTATCTACTTTTAAGAAGACATTACGTTACTGGTTCATTTTAATAATTTTTTAATTCCGATTTTATCTGATTGTAAATTTTTATTACATTACTAATTCATTTTAATAAGTTTCTCTTTTTTTTTTTTTTCTTTTTTACAGTTGTTACAACTACCTGCCAAAATGGCTCTACCGATTCTTTATCTTCCATACTTGTCCAAAATTATATTTGCTCTTTCAATTCAATCAATTTTACTTTCATACTTGTCAACAATTTATATTTGTTTCTTCAATTCAATAAACTTTACTTTTTCATACCTGTCTAAAATTTATATTTGCTCTTTAAATTAAATAAATTTTACCTTTTCATACTTGTCAAAAATTTACATTTGCTTCTTCAATTCAATAAACTTTCACTTTTATTACTTGTCTAAAATTTATATTTGCTTCTTCAGTTCAATAAACTTTACTTTTCATACTTGTCTAAAATTTATATTTGCTTCTTCAGTTCAATAAACTTTACTTTTTCATACCTGTCTAAAATTTATATTTGCTCTTTAAAATAAAAAAAACTCTACTTTTTCATACTTGTCAAAAATTTATATTTGCTCTTTCAGTTCAAGCGATTTTACTTTTTCATATCTGTCACCAATTATATTTGCTCGTTAAATTCAATAAATTTTACTTTCTCATACTTGTCAAAAATTTATATTTGCTTCTCTAATTCAATAAATTTTACTTTTCCGTACTTGTCAAAAATTTGTATTTGCTCTTTCAATTCAAGCAATTTTACTTTTTCATATCTGTCAAAAATTTTATATTTGCTTCCCTAATTCAATAAATTTTACTTTTCCGTACTTGTCAAAAATTTATATTTGCTCTTTCAATTCAAGCAATTTTACTTTCTCTTATATTTGTCAACAATTATATTTGCTCTTTAAATTAGAACTCTCCTTGTCCATCTGGGACGTGTCAAAACTCGACTTCCTATATTTATGATGACATGTCTAAGTACAAGTCCAACAAAATGTTCGGGCTTCATACTGGTACGTGTGGTTTGCCCTCTATTACCATCGGTTGAAGTGATCTCTGAATTGGAGTAGATTTTATTCGGGAATGTAATAACGCACTGGGGTTAGCATAAGAACGTGTCTCTAATCTGGTTTGAGGTTCTGCTATTGTGTGATGTCTACCTTCTGACAAAGAACAGCTGACCGACGGAGATGTCAGGTTCGGTTTTGTTTTGTTGTGGTTCGGGTTTTTATTCGCTGCTAGTTTTGTGTGGCCGAGTCGAAAGTTTGTTTAATGGATTTACTCTCGGCAAAAGATAACATGACCACGGGAATTGGTTATAGTCATTGTGCCTTTTCTGCGCTTAATTCTTCTGGGGACCTTGGTAAATCATATGGCTAGAGGAGATGGGAAAATTCCGGTAAGTCGTTCTGTTAGAATTCTTCCTCTGTTAGTATTTCGGGGTTCAACTGATAATGTATGTCTGGTTTCAGCAAGAGCGCAATATTCTTCCAATTGCGATCACACGAATGCTGTTGAAATATTCTAAAGAGGCTCGGCCGACCTATTTGTCTACTGTCCGCCTTTATAACAACATAGCCTTGCCTGTATCACATATCCGTCGGTCAGTCAACACTTTCTCGAAGGAAAATGCTATTCTGAGGATGCATAGGGATCCTCAACCTAAACAAACTAGAGGAAAATAGTTAGGTGAGTCGTTTTGTTACACTACCCTCCCCTCATAAGCTTGTAGCTCCGTCCAAGCTAGCTGATTGTATAGGAGTGGGCACCCGGTATAACTCTTGCATTGAGAAATCAACGAAGTCGAGGAACAGGAAAATAAAATCGTTCTAACGAAGGCTAATTCTGACGGAGTTAGTGGGAAACTTATCTATTCTGTTAATGCAGAGACAGGTTGAACAAAGATCTTATCCTTATTAATTTTTGTCAGCCACTACGGATTGTAGAAAGAATGAAGAAGAGATAGAGAAATTAAAACCTTCTAACGAAGGCTAACTCAGAAGGAGTTAGTGGGAAATCATCTGCTCATTTAAGGCAGAGGCAGGTTAAACAAGGATCGTGTCCTTATAAATTTTTGTCAGCCACCACGGATTGTAGAAAGAATGAAGAAGAGATAGAGAAATTAAAACCTTCTAACGAAGGCTAACTCAGAAGGAGTTAGTGGGAAATCATCTGCTCATTTAAGGCAGAGGCAGGTTAAACAAGGATCGTGTCCTTATAAATTTTTTGTCAGCCACCACGGATTGTAGAAAGAATGAAGAAGAGATAGAGAAATTAAAACCTTCTAACGAAGGCTAACTCAGAAGGAGTTAGTGGGAAATCATCTGCTCATTTAAGGCAGAGGCAGGTTAAACAAGGATCGTGTCCTTATAAATTTTTGTCAGCCACCACGTATTGTAGAAAGAATGAAGAAGAGATAGAGAAATTAAAACCTTCTAACGAAGTCTAACTCAGAAGGAGTTAGTGGGAAATCATCTGCTCATTTAAGGCAGAGGCAGGTTAAACAAGGATCGTGTCCTTATAAATTTTTGTCAGCCACTATGGATTGTAGAAAGAATGAAGAAGAGAAATCACTAAGACTTTGTCCGGCTTGATCTGTGCATGGCGACTCAGAGACACATCTCCGAAGTCACGCCGATCCTTGGTTAGAGCTCGATATCGGTCTCGGTATCGAAAATCAAAAGTGCACTCACAGCCCAGCAACCCAAAAAATCTGGTCTGCCAGTACACCTCCGGCCTCCAACACCAAGTCCAGTCGGAGAAGCCTCTGCAACCAGTAACCTAACCAACTGATTGCAGGACCTTTCCGCACGGGCATCTCCCCCTGACCGCAGATCGACATTCGTTTGAGGGTGTGCGCCAAGGTCTCCAGCAGGGGTTAAAATTTTGAAGACAGTCTTTACTGTGGAATTCCTACGGCAGCGCGGCCTACGTAGGGTACCATGTAGGAGGGGTTTTGACTCATTGTCAAGCAAGGGAGTGTGAAAAAGTGGACTAATTTACCAGAGGTATACCGGCCGCTAGGTTGGGTAGGTCCTAAGCGGCACATTGGTATCCTGTAGTTACCAGTTAAGCTGGCTGGATGCCTTCTTAGGGCTACCAGGAAGGGTCGTTTCTTTCGCGGTACGGGGCCAGCCTGTCGACGTGGACAGTTCGCATCTTTCCACCTTGACACTTTTTTATCTTGAAGACCACTTCGGTTACAGCCTCGGTGATCTTGTATGGCCCATCCCAGTCGCACTGCAGCTTTGGGCACCGCCCGATTACGCGTCTTGGGAAGTATAACCAAACAAGTTGATCTACTTGGAAACTGGGTTTCTTCGACCGCAGGTCATAGTATGTCTTCATACGCCGGCTCGCAATGTTCAGCATAGCTCGATTATTCTCGTGGATCTCATTCAAAGTCGTGGTGAGATTATCCAGGTACTCATTGATTGACGTAACTTCAGTAGGGGGGCTTCCCAAGACCATCTCCAGTGGTAAGCGCAGTTCTCGTCCAAAGAGGAGCTTAGCTGGTGTCTGTTTAGTGCTATCTTGCACACTTGCGCGATATGATAGTAGCAGGTACGGAACGTATTGGTCCCAGTCTCTTTGGTGTGAATTTAGAAATTTCGCCAGATAGTCTAGGATTGTTCTGTTAAATCTTTCGACTAAACCATCTGACTGTGGGTGCAAGGCTGTTGTGCGCGTTTTTTCCACTCCGAACTTTTGCAATACCTCTTGAAAAACAGCACTCTCAAAGTTTCTGCCTTGATCTGAATGGAGCTGTAGCGGGGCTCCATGTCGGCTGAATACAGCTGAGATGAGTGCATCCGATACAGTCTCGGCTGTCTGATCTGGTACTGGAATTGCTTCGGGCCACTTAGTGAAGTAGTCCATACAGACTACTAGGTAGCGGTTTCCTTTATTGGTCTTTGGAAGTGGTCCCAATATGTCCACAGCAACTCTTTCGAAAGGTGCACCAACGTTGCATACCTGTAGAGGAGCTCGCCGTCTTGGCCGCGGCCCTTTCCGTGCTTGACACTGTGCACATCCAGCACACCAGTCCTTTACATCCGTACTACTGCCCACCCAATAATATTTCTGTCGAAGTTTACCTAACGTCTTATCAACACCGAAGTGTCCGCCACTTAGAGAGTCGTGTACCTGTTGGAGAACAACTTTTCGAAGAGATTTTGGGACCAGGATCTGTTTAATAGTTTCTGCTCCTTGACTGATTATTCGAACGGCGATGTTATTTTCTAGTTTCAGAAGAGACCACATTGACCAATACGATTTAATTTCAGGGCTCAGGTCTTTGATGCTGTCTTTATCTGGGCGCTGACCCGTAGTCAGCCAACTCCGAATACATCGTAAGGTGAGGTCTCCTTCCTGTTTTTGAACTATATCTTCTTGGGTGGTGATTAGGCGAACTATGATGGTGTCTTTCTCTTCGAGCCGTTGACAATAGTGACAATCAGTTGTGGAACAAGGACGGCGTGACATTGCATCTGCGTTACTGTGACTTTTACCTGGACGGTGCACAATTTCAAAATCATAGGCCTGCATGCGTTCTATCCATCTTGCTACTTGTCCCTCGGGACACTTAAAGTTCATCAACCATCTCAAGGATGCATGGTCTGTTCGAATTGTGAACTTTTTCCCCAGTAAGTAGGGCTGAAAATGTGAGCAGGCTTTGACTATCGCAACCAGTTCTTTCCTGGTGACACAGTAGTTTCGCTCCGGGCGACTGAATGTCTTGCTGTGGTATTCCACTACGTGTTCTTTCCCGTCCTTAACTTGCGAGAGAATAGCTCCCCAAGCGTGTTGACTGGCGTCTGTGTCCAAGATAAAAGGTAAATTTTCGTCAGGCTGCGTAAGTATAGGCGCAGTGGTTAAGCGGTCTTTCAGCTCTTCGAACGCTTCTTGACAAGCATCTGTCCAGAGGAACTTTCGACCTTTCTCCGTAAGCTCTGTTAATGGTTTCGCGATAGCTGAGAAATTTTTAACGAATCGCCGATAGTAAGCACAGAGTCCGAGAAATGACTGTATATCCCTTCGTGTTTGTGGTCGCGGCCAATTCTTGACAGCATTAGTTTTGTCGGGATCTGTCGACAACCCGGAGTCACTGATGACGTGTCCTAGGAACTTCACCTCTCTCTGACACAACTGACACTTCTTTGGTGAAACTTTTAGATTTGCTACTCTTAATCGGGCTAAGACAAGGCGGAGATTTTCTACCATTTGTTTGAACGTGGGGCCATGTACAATAACATCGTCCAAATATACTAGGCACGCCTGAGGTGGAATCCCTTGGAGGACGATTTCCATGAGCCTCTGAAAGGTGGCAGGGGCATTGGTTAGTCCAAATGGCATAACTGAAAACTCCCACAATCCACTGCCTGTAGTGAACGCGGTCTTTTCGCGGTCTTCTTCTTCCACTTCTACTTGCCAGTAGCCCGACTGTAGGTCTAGTGTCGAAAACCAGGTAGAGCCGGTGAGTGCATCAAGAGTCAGATCGATACGTGGCAGCGGATATGAATCCTTTTTGGTGACTTCGTTTAGCCGCCTGTAGTCGACGCAAAATCTAGTCGAGCCATCTCTTTTTTTAACCAGTACCACTGGAGAGGTCTACGGGCTATTAGATGGATTTATAACACCCTGGCTTCTCATATCGTGCACTAGATTTTCCGCCTCCTGACGCTTGGCCAGCGGAAGCCGCCTTGGGGGCTGTTTAATTGGTTTACTGCCGCCGACGTCGATCTGGTGCCGTATTATTGTGGTTCGGCCGAGATCAGTCTTGGTTTTCGCAAAGACGTCTTGGTGTTCTAGGAGTAGCTTTTTCAATATTATCTTCTGCTGATTATCAAGGTGCACCGTTGTGGGTTCCAGCAATTGGTATAATTCGGGTGGTAGACTATCGATGTTAGGTGTTGCTTCTTCGGGCCAGCTGATGATGTTTGCAGCCACCTCCACATCTGCTAGAGAGGTGTTAGCTTTCAGTTTGATTGGGTCATGTGTTAAGTTCGTCACACGAACTATCAGATTTCCATTGTCGGACTGGCAGACCGCTGGTTCCATCCAAAGAGAAGATGGGACATTCTTTGGAGATATCAAAACGGTTTCTTGTTCACCCACTAACGGGTTGTAAAGTGCTATGAAACAGGAGGACTCAGCTGGTATTGTACAGTCCTGTATCGTTCTAACAAAAATATCACTAGTCTCCTCCACTATACGGACGACCTCCTGGGCGATTTGAATGAAGCGTTTCTCTAAATTAATTGAACATCTGTGACCCGCAAGAAAATCCATTCCAATAATGCAGCTGTCGAAGACGTCAGCTACATAGAAGGTATGCGTGGTGAAAAAGTTTTGAATAGCTACTCGCAGCTCAACGACACCGTCTACGATACTGGTTTCTCCTGTAACATTTCGAATTTGCGTGAAGGATGGTTTGAGATGAAAATGGTTTGGTAACTGGGCGAGTATTCTTCTGTTGAGAATCGAATGCGTAGCTCCGGTATCCACAATCATGTGGCAGACGAGTCCTTCAATTCTTCCTTCTATTTTAATGGTACTACAGATCGTACCTCGGCTGACTGTTAAGATAGGTGGGGCTGGTAGATTTGAAACTGGCAATCCCATTGGGTTCTGCGTTTCCGCTTTATCCGCGACAACGGGTGTAGGGTGGGTGTTTGTTGTGTGGTGGATCGGTGTATTATTGGGTCGTGTGTTGGGGGTTAAGGTGTCAATATTTGCAAGGTTGGCGTGAGTAGTAGGTCGTGTGTAGTTTAATAGGGTGTTAATGGGTGGGGAGTTGGTTAGGGGATTAGTCAGAGGAGGGGTTGTTAGTGTATTAGCGGGTGGAGTTTGGTTGATTAAGGTGTTAGTAGGTGGTGGAAGGTTTGTTAATGGGTTAGTAGGTAGTGGAAGGTTTGTTAGTGTGTCAGTGGGAAGGTTAGAGTTGGTTAATGTGTTAGTAGGTAGTGGAAGGTTTGTTAGTGTGTCAGTGGGAAGGTAAGAGTTGGTTAATGTGTTAGTAGGTGGTGGAAGGTTTGTTAACGTGTTAGTGGGAAGGTAGCAGTTGGTTAATGGGTTAGTAGGTAGTGGAAGGTTTGTTAGTGTGTCAGTGGGAAGGTAAGAGTTGGTTAATGTGTTAGTAGGAAAGGAGGAATTGATTAGTGCGTTAGCGGGAAGGCAGGAGTTGGTTAAGGTGTTAATGGGAAGTGAGGTGTGGGTGGTTTGGGTGTGTGTTGTGGTAGTGTGTTGAGTGTTGGTGTGTGTAGTATTGGTGTGCGTAGTGTTAGTGAGTGTAGTGTTGATATGGTGTGAGGCGTGGCTGAAGTAAGTGGTTATTGTGTTAGGTGTAAGGTTGGTGAGCGGCTTAGGCTTAGGTACGTGTGTAAGATCGGAGATTGGTGTAGGGTAGGCTACGGTATAGCCGAGGACGTGCTGACGCGCGGGACTTGGAGCGTTGGTGAAGTATGCTGGTCTCTGCTCCCTGAGATCAGCTGACTGGTGTTTAAATTTTCGCTGAGACTAGATGGAGTACTATTTGTGCACCTTTCTCTGTTTGCCAAGAGCTGCTGTATCTGCGTTTGCTTCGGATTCGGAGGTCGTACTACATCCTCCCCCGACTCATTTGGTACCAGGCGGATATTAATCGCTCGGTTAGTGGGATGCCCTTCAATAAGGTCGAATTTTACACGATTTCCAGGGATTAATTCAGTTTCTGGATTTGCAACTGGGTTCTGAAAATTTGCGAAATGAAAAAAGACATCCCCTTGAGTCTCATCACGCACGATAAAACCGAACCTTCTTCGAACGTCATATCGGCGGATAGCCCCTGCCACATTTCGAGCTATGACGTTTGTTTTAGGATAGGTAGTAGCGAATGTAGGAGCTGTTTGATTTGTTTGAGCTAGCTGCGGCTCCTTCACGCTAGCTCGCTGGCGTTTCCCGGCGCCATCTGTGCTGAATTGCTTCCCCCTTGTTCCCTTCTAAAGTCTGGCGGTTCCCTTGGTGGAGGTCTAGTATTACTGGAGGCAACGGCTACCCTTATGTTTCGTCTCGCGGCCCGGGTCGCTCGATGATTAGCTTCAATTCGAAAAGCTGTCTGGACAGCATCTTGTAGAGTAGGCGGATTGAAGTCTCGCACTCTCTCTTGAACGTCCAGGTTATATATTCCATCTAAGAAATGCTCCAATGCTATTTGATCTCTTGCATCCTCTGGACAATATGCAAACTTGAGCCTAGTCAGCCGTAAAAGATCCGTGGCATACTCCGAAAAGCCCTCTCCATTCTTCTGAATTCTTGTGCTCAGCTGGACGTGGCTCACGGACTGTTTATACTCCGCGCCGAATTGTATTGCTAGTGCGTTCCTTGCTTTAGAGTACGATCTTCTAGCCTCCTGACCTAACGTTTCGTAAAAGCCCAAAGCCATGCCGCGTAGAGAGGCAGCTAAATAAAGAGCTTTCGTTCCATCGTCCCAACCGTTTGCTTCCGCGATCGCTTCGAAGTGTACTTCGTAGTGATTCCAAGGAGCTTTGCCATCGTACTCCGTGGGTGAAAGCATTGGTTTCCTTATGTACTTATCATTTGCTAGGGGCGTTGGCCGATGAGAGGTTGACGCAGGGGCCTCCCTTGATCTTGGTGCCCCTCCCGGGTTGGAACAAATACCCGTGGGCGGATTCGTCTCCACTGGATTAGACTCGTTGTGTAGGTTTGGGACTTCTTTTGCGCACTTGGCAGAGGAAGGTGTAGACTGACCACTCGGTTGCGAAAGGCCACCGGTCTGGTCAACGTACTGAGCGTTTTGTGGCGCCTCAGATTCATCCATTACCTTATGGACGAACGCGGATGGACTGAGGATTGATATCTCGGTCATCTGCTTCTGTAACGTGGTGAGCTCCTCTCGGAAGGACGTATGCTGTCCCCGTAGAGCTTTAACCTCGTTACTGACCTCCGCTATGGTATTTGATTGAGCATTGAACTTTTCGCTCAGCTCCTCGAGCTTCTGCAAGATCTTATCGAGCTGTTCCTCTGCCATTCTGCTTGATCGCTTCTGATTTGGTTGAGGCCAAGAATAATTATTGAAAGAATATGAAGTAGCGCAAATTTGGAAAGGAAATGGTTTGGTTGAGGACAAGGGCTCACGAATGTTCCCGTATCCCAACTGTTACGAACTCTATGTTCTCTTTGAAGGCGCCCTTGAGGCCGAAACGTTACAAGACGTCGCGTGTGGAAATATTACCTCGTTCTCTGTATGAACTATGAAAATAACAGAGAACTTATTCGTTATCAAAAGTCAGAATTGGAAAAGACCCACGTCTTGCGAAAGTTAATAACTTATGATTATTTCCCGCAACACCGAAAGTAATAAGGTCAGGTTTAAATGCCAGAAGTATGTCCAGCCCTTACGCAACTACGATGTTAGTTATTGACGTCTAGTGCTAGCCAGAGGCACGTTCACTGCAAATACTGTACCCTAATTATATGAGCAATATATGGAAAATCTCGAAAATATTTTGTTGGTTGTAGGGCATCTGCCCCAATTGTTGCTTCTAATAAAAAGAAACGAATCTGAAGCTTGCTTAACACGCCTAGGTAGATAAGGCCAAAGCGCCAAAATATGTGCAATATTCGGCCAAAACTCAATCAAATTACTGACTCTCAAAATTTTAACGCTTGATTAGTACCAGCTCTATTAACGTACGTAGCGAAATAAAAGTCCATGAACCGAAATATGTGAAATATTTCCAACTCTTCGGTTAGAAGAATGGCTAGTATACGAAATTTTACGGTGTACTTAACCCACGTAGATAAATGAAAGCCACAGAGCCGGAATGTATGAGATACTTCTAATATTTCAATCCACAGAATGATTAATAACCCAAGTTGTACTGTTTTATCAACTCCAGTTCATATACGCTAACCCAAAGAGCTAGAATATATGAGATATTTCTAACCCTTCAGTGGAAATTCAATAGAATTACTGATTTACCAAACCCGAAGTTGGATTGACTCAGGTACAATGATACGATTTGGTCAATGAAAGCAAAAGGCCGAAGTATAGGAAATACTCCCAACCCTTCAACTAAACTTCAATCAGCTTACTGATGTCCAAAATCTGAAGTTTATCGATGTGGTAGATAAGTAACACCGAAGAATACTTCTCAGCTGTCGATTACGCGTCAACTTGTTGGTTCAACTTTGATCAAAAATATCGGAAATCCTCCAAGTACCTACTGCACTGGGTTATAACGCAAATGGTTTAAGAAAATATACGAAAAATGCAGAACGCTAGGTATCGGAACGAACCAAACGAGCAACTACTGATAATGTTGCTCAATGTTAGACTCAGCGTTTAAATTTATTCATGTAGATCTATCCAATATTTTGTAACCCGTAAGTTGTCGGCACCAGATATAGAAGCTTTATTAATTGAGAATGTTTGAACATAACAATGTTTGAACATAATGTTGCGAAAGTGCTGCGTGGTAATCACATTGGCGAGACGTATTTCAAATGTTGCCTCAATAAAATCAAAATTAACTTTTAGGAACTGCGTCTATCTAACTATTTTGACTATTTAATTTACACTGAAAATGATAAAAACTAAGAATTTTGAGGATTAATTAGTCTGCACTTTAGCATTCGTTTACCAGTAAACTTAAAGAAATATTGGAAATTCCCTCCACTTTATAGGTCGTGGATTATAAAAGGTGGAACAACTTAGGAAAATGTTTCGTGGTTTTCCAACCGTGTATTGTGAACTATATAAAAAAAAAACCAATAAACGAAAACTACTTCGCGTTTTATCAATTCGTCACTATCAGATCTAAGCAGGTACTGAACATTTCTTGCACCTTATACGTAATTGATTATCTGCTCTAGATCAATATGAAAAATGTTTTGTTTCCCAATCGTGTGTTAGCCAATTTAAAATTTGGAAACTATAAATGGTGTTTTGCACTTTATAATCTCCCGTTAACAAATATAAGGGAAAAGTGGAGAGTATTCCGTGGTTTATACGCCGTCGATGAACAAATTTTGACGATTTAAAAATCACTTGATATTTCGCAAATTGGGCAAATTCAAACAAATCTGGAACACATTTTCATTCCTTGTAAATCGTTGCACCAGTATACAGAAACTACAAAACAATTTCCTCCATGGCTATTCGCCCGCTAGCAAATATAGAAATTATAAAAACACACTTCGCAAATACTAGTGAGAATGAGAAAAATCTATGGCGTATTTAGTGGTCTATAGATTACCACGAGCAATACTAAGAGAAAATATCGACTTTACAACTCGTTGGTTTGAAAATATTAGTACGTCTAAAATTATTTTGTGGTTTAAAGTGTTCGCTATTTTATTGATTATTTCAGCCTTTCTCCAAGAAAAATCCTTCGTTTGCAGATCCCGTAAATATGAGCAATATTCTGTTTCATTCCACTACTCAATTCGTATATAATACAACGAGAGAAAAAAAAACAAATCTGAAAATTATTTCGTGCCAAATTATTGCGTGGTTTACACCATAGCAGTTATAGGAATACTCTAACACCAGTTTAGGTTTACCCGAAACGTTCACTGCCACATATCAACTTCTTCCGAGGTATTTTGTTATCCGCCAGCCGTTGTCGTCCAAATATAGGAGCTTTATTTATTGTTTTACACTATCTGACACATTAACCCGTAAGTGTAGGCAATGGGCGTATTATACGTTCACTTGTAACTCGCAGAATAACAATATAGCAAAAATTTGAAAGTTATCTTATCCTGACAAAATTGTTTACTTCTATAGGATCTTCTAGAAGTCTTTCTTCCTCCACGATCGCTGACACTAAATATAGAAAATTTTATGTACGTGGTCGATCGTTGATTCGCTCATAATAGAGAATCTAGAATTGGTTTTCGACTCGTCCAGGCGTATATACAAAAAAAAAAAAAAAAAAAAAAATTCCTAAAGAGTACGTTGTGTTTCGGTACTCGGTGAAACATAGATAATTTTCTTAATTATACTGCTATATAAATGGTTAATTAGCAAATATAAGAGTTGACAACTCGTCGAGCAGCAAATATGAAGAATTCTATAATTCGGAGTTCAAGCCATTTACTATGTAATGATATAACTTAATGTAATGATTTCTACTGCGGCAATCGCTGACGCCACATATTCATAGAGAACGCTAACTCGCAAATATAGGGAATATGTAACGTCTTTTGTTATTTACATATAAAAAAAAAAAATATTTCTGAATTTTTCGATAGCTTATTAGCAAATATTAAGTTTGACAAAATATGTCAGAATTTCTTCTTTTTTTTTTTTTCCTCGTTTCTAGCGAATGTCACGTAATATGGATAATATTTTGTTCTCCTCTCAATCGTTGGTTAGCAAATATTTAACAAAAGAAACAACAAAATAAAATAAAAACAGTATGGAAAGTGTTTTGTGGTTTATCAAACCTTCTTCCAGCGAATATAAAAATTTAAATAAAAAAAAATAATATGGATAATATTTTGTTCTCCTCTCAATCGTTGGTTAGCAAATATTTAACAAAAGAAACAAACAAAATAAAATAAAAATAGTATGAAAAGTGTCTTGTGGTTTATCAAACCTTCTTCCAGCGAATATAAAATTTTTTTTTTTTTTTCACTGATTAGCAAATATGTAACTGTATATGCAGAATAATTTCGTATTTTATCAATATTTTACTAGTAAATTTAAAAAAAATAAAAAAAAATATATAGAATATAACTTTCACTTTGTAAGTCGTTGATTAGTAAACGTGAGCAGCATGAGAAAATTATTGTGTGTTTCTAAGGTGCTCGCTCTCAAATATGTAAAAAAGAAAGAAAAATCCTAGAAAATTTTCTGTTTCGGATATATGTATATGCCGGTGTCTCGTAAACGTTAGCAAATATGGAAGATTTACAAATTACACAAGAGAATAATGTTCTACTTACTCTAGTTAACCTCACTCGAAACTATATTATACCACAAGATAACGATGATAATTCTTTCAGCATGTTCAATAGCGAACGGTACAATTAGCCTATAACGTCAGCGCCCAACGGTAATTGCTTTACCTCTGCAACTGGAAACAAGATCCAAAATTCCGCATGCGCCATACAACTCTTCTTGTAACTCGTGGGGTCCCTTTTACGGGATCGGCGAGACCCCACACTTGACACCAATTGTTACCTTTCTTCTCGCACTTTGCACCAGCATACGACGCTCCCTTGATCAAACCACCGCTATTAAGTTGCCACCTGGCCGAGCGGTCACCGGTATTTCGGGCGGAATACGGCAGTTTGGGGCGAGCCAGTTATGTCCTGATTTCGTTTATTTCCTCTCGCAAGCAAGCACTTGTATTGGGTGTGAAAGAGGTGAAGGGGACGCACACTATCCCTCTTGCCGTTTGAATAATTAAAAAAAAAACAGGAATTCCTTTGTACTGATAACTTTTAATCCAGAATTAACAAAAAAAACTTGCTCTCGCTTCACGAGCCTTCCTTTACAAGATTCAGCTACACACAACATGGCGTCTTACAATTTTCGCGGCCTACGTGACTAACTCTATTACAATTTTCTTAATCCATCTTATACTAAATTAGCTTGGGCCGACATCTATCGCTACAGGTTGACATTATATTACTAACTTATTTCAATTCTTTTTTAATTCTTTCTGCGGGTCTTATCTACTTTTAAGAAGACATTACGTTACTGGTTCATTTTAATAATTTTTTAATTCCGATTTTATCTGATTGTAAATTTTTATTACATTACTAATTCATTTTAATAAGTTTCTCTTTTTTTTTTTTTTCTTTTTTACAGTTGTTACAACTACCTGCCAAAATGGCTCTACCGATTCTTTATCTTCCATACTTGTCCAAAATTATATTTGCTCTTTCAATTCAATCAATTTTACTTTCATACTTGTCAACAATTTATATTTGTTTCTTCAATTCAATAAACTTTACTTTTTCATACCTGTCTAAAATTTATATTTGCTCTTTAAATTAAATAAATTTTACCTTTTCATACTTGTCAAAAATTTACATTTGCTTCTTCAATTCAATAAACTTTCACTTTTCATACTTGTCTAAAATTTATATTTGCTTCTTCAGTTCAATAAACTTTACTTTTCATACTTGTCTAAAATTTATATTTGCTTCTTCAGTTCAATAAACTTTACTTTTTCATACCTGTCTAAAATTTATATTTGCTCTTTAAAATAAAAAAAACTCTACTTTTTCATACTTGTCAAAAATTTATATTTGCTCTTTCAGTTCAAGCGATTTTACTTTTTCATATCTGTCACCAATTATATTTGCTCGTTAAATTCAATAAATTTTACTTTCTCATACTTGTCAAAAATTTATATTTGCTTCTCTAATTCAATAAATTTTACTTTTCCGTACTTGTCAAAAATTTGTATTTGCTCTTTCAATTCAAGCAATTTTACTTTTTCATATCTGTCAAAAATTTTATATTTGCTTCCCTAATTCAATAAATTTTACTTTTCCGTACTTGTCAAAAATTTATATTTGCTCTTTCAATTCAAGCAATTTTACTTTCTCTTATATTTGTCAACAATTATATTTGCTCTTTAAATTAGAACTCTCCTTGTCCATCTGGGACGTGTCAAAACTCGACTTCCTATATTTATGATGACATGTCTAAGTACAAGTCCAACAAAATGTTCGGGCTTCATACTGGTACGTGTGGTTTGCCCTCTATTACCATCGGTTGAAGTGATCTCTGAATTGGAGTAGATTTTATTCGGGAATGTAATAACGCACTGGGGTTAGCATAAGAACGTGTCTTTAATCTGGTTTGAGGTTCTGCTATTGTGTGATGTCTACCTTCTGACAAAGAACAGCTGACCGACGGAGATGTCAGGTTCGGTTTTGTTTTGTTGTGGTTCGGGTTTTTATTCGCTGCTAGTTTTGTGTGGCCGAGTCGAAAGTTTGTTTAATGGATTTACTCTCGGCAAAAGATAACATGACCACGGGAATTGGTTATAGTCATTGTGCCTTTTCTGCGCTTAATTCTTCTGGGGACCTTGGTAAATCATATGGCTAGAGGAGATGGGAAAATTCCGGTAAGTCGTTCTGTTAGAATTCTTCCTCTGTTAGTATTTCGGGGTTCAACTGATAATGTATGTCTGGTTTCAGCAAGAGCGCAATATTCTTCCAATTGCGATCACACGAATGCTGTTGAAATATTCTAAAGAGGCTCGGCCGACCTATTTGTCTACTGTCCGCCTTTATAACAACATAGCCTTGCCTGTATCACATATCCGTCGGTCAGTCAACACTTTCTCGAAGGAAAATGCTATTCTGAGGATGCATAGGGATCCTCAACCTAAACAAACTAGAGGAAAATAGTTAGGTGAGTCGTTTTGTTACACTACCCTCCCCTCATAAGCTTGTAGCTCCGTCCAAGCTAGCTGATTGTATAGGAGTGGGCACCCGGTATAACTCTTGCATTGAGAAATCAACGAAGTCGAGGAACAGGAAAATAAAATCGTTCTAACGAAGGCTAATTCTGACGGAGTTAGTGGGAAACTTATCTATTCTGTTAATGCAGAGACAGGTTGAACAAAGATCTTATCCTTATTAATTTTTGTCAGCCACTACGGATTGTAGAAAGAATGAAGAAGAGATAGAGAAATTAAAACCTTCTAACGAAGGCTAACTCAGAAGGAGTTAGTGGGAAATCATCTGCTCATTTAAGGCAGAGGCAGGTTAAACAAGGATCGTGTCCTTATAAATTTTTGTCAGCCACCACGGATTGTAGAAAGAATGAAGAAGAGATAGAGAAATTAAAACCTTCTAACGAAGGCTAACTCAGAAGGAGTTAGTGGGAAATCATCTGCTCATTTAAGGCAGAGGCAGGTTAAACAAGGATCGTGTCCTTATAAATTTTTTGTCAGCCACCACGGATTGTAGAAAGAATGAAGAAGAGATAGAGAAATTAAAACCTTCTAACGAAGGCTAACTCAGAAGGAGTTAGTGGGAAATCATCTGCTCATTTAAGGCAGAGGCAGGTTAAACAAGGATCGTGTCCTTATAAATTTTTGTCAGCCACCACGTATTGTAGAAAGAATGAAGAAGAGATAGAGAAATTAAAACCTTCTAACGAAGTCTAACTCAGAAGGAGTTAGTGGGAAATCATCTGCTCATTTAAGGCAGAGGCAGGTTAAACAAGGATCGTGTCCTTATAAATTTTTGTCAGCCACTACGGATTGTAGAAAGAATGAAGAAGAGAAATCACTAAGACTTTGTCCGGCTTGATCTGTGCATGGCGACTCAGAGACACATCTCCGAAGTCACGCCGATCCTTGGTTAGAGCTCGATATCGGTCTCGGTATCGAAAATCAAAAGTGCACTCACAGCCCAGCAACCCAAAAAATCTGGTCTGCCAGTACACCTCCGGCCTCCAACACCAAGTCCAGTCGGAGAAGCCTCTGCAACCAGTAACCTAACCAACTGATTGCAGGACCTTTCCGCACGGGCATCTCCCCCTGACCGCAGATCGACATTCGTTTGAGGGTGTGCGCCAAGGTCTCCAGCAGGGGTTAAAATTTTGAAGACAGTCTTTACTGTGGAATTCCTACGGCAGCGCGGCCTACGTAGGGTACCATGTAGGAGGGGTTTTGACTCATTGTCAAGCAAGGGAGTGTGAAAAAGTGGACTAATTTACCAGAAGTATACCGGCCGCTAGGTTGGGTAGGTCCTAAGCGGCACATTGGTATCCTGTAGTTACCAGTTAAGCTGGCTGGATGCCTTCTTAGGGCTACCAGGAAGGGTCGTTTCTTTCGCGGTACGGGGCCAGCCTGTCGACGTGGACAGTTCGCATCTTTCCACCTTGACACTTTTTTATCTTGAAGACCACTTCGGTTACAGCCTCGGTGATCTTGTATGGCCCATCCCAGTCGCACTGCAGCTTTGGGCACCGCCCGATTACGCGTCTTGGGAAGTATAACCAAACAAGTTGATCTACTTGGAAACTGGGTTTCTTCGACCGCAGGTCATAGTATGTCTTCATACGCCGGCTCGCAATGTTCAGCATAGCTCGATTATTCTCGTGGATCTCATTCAAAGTCGTGGTGAGATTATCCAGGTACTCATTGATTGACGTAACTTCAGTAGGGGGGCTTCCCAAGACCATCTCCAGTGGTAAGCGCAGTTCTCGTCCAAAGAGGAGCTTAGCTGGTGTCTGTTTAGTGCTATCTTGCACACTTGCGCGATATGATAGTAGCAGGTACGGAACGTATTGGTCCCAGTCTCTTTGGTGTGAATTTAGAAATTTCGCCAGATAGTCTAGGATTGTTCTGTTAAATCTTTCGACTAAACCATCTGACTGTGGGTGCAAGGCTGTTGTGCGCGTTTTTTCCACTCCGAACTTTTGCAATACCTCTTGAAAAACAGCACTCTCAAAGTTTCTGCCTTGATCTGAATGGAGCTGTAGCGGGGCTCCATGTCGGCTGAATACAGCTGAGATGAGTGCATCCGATACAGTCTCGGCTGTCTGATCTGGTACTGGAATTGCTTCGGGCCACTTAGTGAAGTAGTCCATACAGACTACTAGGTAGCGGTTTCCTTTATTGGTCTTTGGAAGTGGTCCCAATATGTCCACAGCAACTCTTTCGAAAGGTGCACCAACGTTGCATACCTGTAGAGGAGCTCGCCGTCTTGGCCGCGGCCCTTTCCGTGCTTGACACTGTGCACATCCAGCACACCAGTCCTTTACATCCGTACTACTGCCCACCCAATAATATTTCTGTCGAAGTTTACCTAACGTCTTATCAACACCGAAGTGTCCGCCACTTAGAGAGTCGTGTACCTGTTGGAGAACAACTTTTCGAAGAGATTTTGGGACCAGGATCTGTTTAATAGTTTCTGCTCCTTGACTGATTATTCGAACGGCGATGTTATTTTCTAGTTTCAGAAGAGACCACATTGACCAATACGATTTAATTTCAGGGCTCAGGTCTTTGATGCTGTCTTTATCTGGGCGCTGACCCGTAGTCAGCCAACTCCGAATACATCGTAAGGTGAGGTCTCCTTCCTGTTTTTGAACTATATCTTCTTGGGTGGTGATTAGGCGAACTATGATGGTGTCTTTCTCTTCGAGCCGTTGACAATAGTGACAATCAGTTGTGGAACAAGGACGGCGTGACATTGCATCTGCGTTACTGTGACTTTTACCTGGACGGTGCACAATTTCAAAATCATAGGCCTGCATGCGTTCTATCCATCTTGCTACTTGTCCCTCGGGACACTTAAAGTTCATCAACCATCTCAAGGATGCATGGTCTGTTCGAATTGTGAACTTTTTCCCCAGTAAGTAGGGCTGAAAATGTGAGCAGGCTTTGACTATCGCAACCAGTTCTTTCCTGGTGACACAGTAGTTTCGCTCCGGGCGACTGAATGTCTTGCTGTGGTATTCCACTACGTGTTCTTTCCCGTCCTTAACTTGCGAGAGAATAGCTCCCCAAGCGTGTTGACTGGCGTCTGTGTCCAAGATAAAAGGTAAATTTTCGTCAGGCTGCGTAAGTATAGGCGCAGTGGTTAAGCGGTCTTTCAGCTCTTCGAACGCTTCTTGACAAGCATCTGTCCAGAGGAACTTTCGACCTTTCTCCGTAAGCTCTGTTAATGGTTTCGCGATAGCTGAGAAATTTTTAACGAATCGCCGATAGTAAGCACAGAGTCCGAGAAATGACTGTATATCCCTTCGTGTTTGTGGTCGCGGCCAATTCTTGACAGCATTAGTTTTGTCGGGATCTGTCGACAACCCGGAGTCACTGATGACGTGTCCTAGGAACTTCACCTCTCTCTGACACAACTGACACTTCTTTGGTGAAACTTTTAGATTTGCTACTCTTAATCGGGCTAAGACAAGGCGGAGATTTTCTACCATTTGTTTGAACGTGGGGCCATGTACAATAACATCGTCCAAATATACTAGGCACGCCTGAGGTGGAATCCCTTGGAGGACGATTTCCATGAGCCTCTGAAAGGTGGCAGGGGCATTGGTTAGTCCAAATGGCATAACTGAAAACTCCCACAATCCACTGCCTGTAGTGAACGCGGTCTTTTCGCGGTCTTCTTCTTCCACTTCTACTTGCCAGTAGCCCGACTGTAGGTCTAGTGTCGAAAACCAGGTAGAGCCGGTGAGTGCATCAAGAGTCAGATCGATACGTGGCAGCGGATATGAATCCTTTTTGGTGACTTCGTTTAGCCGCCTGTAGTCGACGCAAAATCTAGTCGAGCCATCTCTTTTTTTAACCAGTACCACTGGAGAGGTCCACGGGCTATTAGATGGATTTATAACACCCTGGCTTCTCATATCGTGCACTAGATTTTCCGCCTCCTGACGCTTGGCCAGCGGAAGCCGCCTTGGGGGCTGTTTAATTGGTTTACTGCCGCCGACGTCGATCTGGTGCCGTATTATTGTGGTTCGGCCGAGATCAGTCTTGGTTTTCGCAAAGACGTCTTGGTGTTCTAGGAGTAGCTTTTTCAATATTATCTTCTGCTGATTATCAAGGTGCACCGTTGTGGGTTCCAGCAATTGGTATAATTCGGGTGGTAGACTATCGATGTTAGGTGTTGCTTCTTCGGGCCAGCTGATGATGTTTGCAGCCACCTCCACATCTGCTAGAGAGGTGTTAGCTTTCAGTTTGATTGGGTCATGTGTTAAGTTCGTCACACGAACTATCAGATTTCCATTGTCGGACTGGCAGACCGCTGGTTCCATCCAAAGAGAAGATGGGACATTCTTTGGAGATATCAAAACGGTTTCTTGTTCACCCACTAACGGGTTGTAAAGTGCTATGAAACAGGAGGACTCAGCTGGTATTGTACAGTCCTGTATCGTTCTAACAAAAATATCACTAGTCTCCTCCACTATACGGACGACCTCCTGGGCGATTTGAATGAAGCGTTTCTCTAAATTAATTGAACATCTGTGACCCGCAAGAAAATCCATTCCAATAATGCAGCTGTCGAAGACGTCAGCTACATAGAAGGTATGCGTGGTGAAAAAGTTTTCAATAGCTACTCGCAGCTCAACGACACCGTCTACGATACTGGTTTCTCCTGTAACATTTCGAATTTGCGTGAAGGATGGTTTGAGATGAAAATGGTTTGGTAACTGGGCGAGTATTCTTCTGTTGAGAATCGAATGCGTAGCTCCGGTATCCACAATCATGTGGCAGACGAGTCCTTCAATTCTTCCTTCTATTTTAATGGTACTACAGATCGTACCTCGGCTGACTGTTAAGATAGGTGGGGCTGGTAGATTTGAAACTGGCAATCCCATTGGGTTCTGCGTTTCCGCTTTATCCGCGACAACGGGTGTAGGGTGGGTGTTTGTTGTGTGGTGGATCGGTGTATTATTGGGTCGTGTGTTGGGGGTTAAGGTGTCAATATTTGCAAGGTTGGCGTGAGTAGTAGGTCGTGTGTAGTTTAATAGGGTGTTAATGGGTGGGGAGTTGGTTAGGGGATTAGTCAGAGGAGGGGTTGTTAGTGTATTAGCGGGTGGAGTTTGGTTGATTAAGGTGTTAGTAGGTGGTGGAAGGTTTGTTAATGGGTTAGTAGGTAGTGGAAGGTTTGTTAGTGTGTCTGTGGGAAGGTTAGAGTTGGTTAATGTGTTAGTAGGTAGTGGAAGGTTTGTTAGTGTGTCAGTGGGAAGGTAAGAGTTGGTTAATGTGTTATTACTAGGTGGTGGAAGGTTTGTTAACGTGTTAGTGGGAAGGTAGCAGTTGGTTAATGGGTTAGTAGGTAGTGGAAGGTTTGTTAGTGTGTCAGTGGGAAGGTAAGAGTTGGTTAATGTGTTAGTAGGAAAGGAGGAATTGATTAGTGCGTTAGCGGGAAGGCAGGAGTTGGTTAAGGTGTTAATGGGAAGTGAGGTGTGGGTGGTTTGGGTGTGTGTTGTGGTAGTGTGTTGAGTGTTGGTGTGTGTAGTATTGGTGTGCGTAGTGTTAGTGAGTGTAGTGTTGATATGGTGTGAGGCGTGGCTGAAGTAAGTGGTTATTGTGTTAGGTGTAAGGTTGGTGAGCGGCTTAGGCTTAGGTACGTGTGTAAGATCGGAGATTGGTGTAGGGTAGGCTACGGTATAGCCGAGGACGTGCTGACGCGCGGGACTTGGAGCGTTGGTGAAGTATGCTGGTCTCTGCTCCCTGAGATCAGCTGACTGGTGTTTAAATTTTCGCTGAGACTAGATGGAGTACTATTTGTGCACCTTTCTCTGTTTGCCAAGAGCTGCTGTATCTGCGTTTGCTTCGGATTCGGAGGTCGTACTACATCCTCCCCCGACTCATTTGGTACCAGGCGGATATTAATCGCTCGGTTAGTGGGATGCCCTTCAATAAGGTCGAATTTTACACGATTTCCAGGGATTAATTCAGTTTCTGGATTTGCAACTGGGTTCTGAAAATTTGCGAAATGAAAAAAGACATCCCCTTGAGTCTCATCACGCACGATAAAACCGAACCTTCTTCGAACGTCATATCGGCGGATAGCCCCTGCCACATTTCGAGCTATGACGTTTGTTTTAGGATAGGTAGTAGCGAATGTAGGAGCTGTTTGATTTGTTTGAGCTAGCTGCGGCTCCTTCACGCTAGCTCGCTGGCGTTTCCCGGCGCCATCTGTGCTGAATTGCTTCCCCCTTGTTCCCTTCTAAAGTCTGGCGGTTCCCTTGGTGGAGGTCTAGTATTACTGGAGGCAACGGCTACCCTTATGTTTCGTCTCGCGGCCCGGGTCGCTCGATGATTAGCTTCAATTCGAAAAGCTGTCTGGACAGCATCTTGTAGAGTAGGCGGATTGAAGTCTCGCACTCTCTCTTGAACGTCCAGGTTATATATTCCATCTAAGAAATGCTCCAATGCTATTTGATCTCTTGCATCCTCTGGACAATATGCAAACTTGAGCCTAGTCAGCCGTAAAAGATCCGTGGCATACTCCGAAAAGCCCTCTCCATTCTTCTGAATTCTTGTGCTCAGCTGGACGTGGCTCACGGACTGTTTATACTCCGCGCCGAATTGTATTGCTAGTGCGTTCCTTGCTTTAGAGTACGATCTTCTAGCCTCCTGACCTAACGTTTCGTAAAAGCCCAAAGCCATGCCGCGTAGAGAGGCAGCTAAATAAAGAGCTTTCGTTCCATCGTCCCAACCGTTTGCTTCCGCGATCGCTTCGAAGTGTACTTCGTAGTGATTCCAAGGAGCTTTGCCATCGTACTCCGTGGGTGAAAGCATTGGTTTCCTTATGTACTTATCATTTGCTAGGGGCGTTGGCCGATGAGAGGTTGACGCAGGGGCCTCCCTTGATCTTGGTGCCCCTCCCGGGTTGGAACAAATACCCGTGGGCGGATTCGTCTCCACTGGATTAGACTCGTTGTGTAGGTTTGGGACTTCTTTTGCGCACTTGGCAGAGGAAGGTGTAGACTGACCACTCGGTTGCGAAAGGCCACCGGTCTGGTCAACGTACTGAGCGTTTTGTGGCGCCTCAGATTCATCCATTACCTTATGGACGAACGCGGATGGACTGAGGATTGATATCTCGGTCATCTGCTTCTGTAACGTGGTGAGCTCCTCTCGGAAGGACGTATGCTGTCCCCGTAGAGCTTTAACCTCGTTACTGACCTCCGCTATGGTATTTGATTGAGCATTGAACTTTTCGCTCAGCTCCTCGAGCTTCTGCAAGATCTTATCGAGCTGTTCCTCTGCCATTCTGCTTGATCGCTTCTGATTTGGTTGAGGCCAAGAATAATTATTGAAAGAATATGAAGTAGCGCAAATTTGGAAAGGAAATGGTTTGGTTGAGGACAAGGGCCCACGAATGTTCCCGTATCCCAACTGTTACGAACTCTATGTTCTCTTTGAAGGCGCCCTTGAGGCCGAAACGTTACAAGACGTCGCGTGTGGAAATATTACCTCGTTCTCTGTATGAACTATGAAAATAACAGAGAACTTATTCGTTATCAAAAGTCAGAATTGGAAAAGACCCACGTCTTGCGAAAGTTAATAACTTATGATTATTTCCCGCAACACCGAAAGTAATAAGGTCAGGTTTAAATGCCAGAAGTATGTCCAGCCCTTACGCAACTACGATGTTAGTTATTGACGTCTAGTGCTAGCCAGAGGCACGTTCACTGCAAATACTGTACCCTAATTATATGAGCAATATATGGAAAATCTCGAAAATATTTTGTTGGTTGTAGGGCATCTGCCCCAATTGTTGCTTCTAATAAAAAGAAACGAATCTGAAGCTTGCTTAACACGCCTAGGTAGATAAGGCCAAAGCGCCAAAATATGTGCAATATTCGGCCAAAACTCAATCAAATTACTGACTCTCAAAATTTTAACGCTTGATTAGTACCAGCTCTATTAACGTACGTAGCGAAATAAAAGTCCATGAACCGAAATATGTGAAATATTTCCAACTCTTCGGTTAGAAGAATGGCTAGTATACGAAATTTTACGGTGTACTTAACCCACGTAGATAAATGAAAGCCACAGAGCCGGAATGTATGAGATACTTCTAATATTTCAATCCACAGAATGATTAATAACCCAAGTTGTACTGTTTTATCAACTCCAGTTCATATACGCTAACCCAAAGAGCTAGAATATATGAGATATTTCTAACCCTTCAGTGGAAATTCAATAGAATTACTGATTTACCAAACCCGAAGTTGGATTGACTCAGGTACAATGATACGATTTGGTCAATGAAAGCAAAAGGCCGAAGTATAGGAAATACTCCCAACCCTTCAACTAAACTTCAATCAGCTTACTGATGTCCAAAATCTGAAGTTTATCGATGTGGTAGATAAGTAACACCGAAGAATACTTCTCAGCTGTCGATTACGCGTCAACTTGTTGGTTCAACTTTGATCAAAAATATCGGAAATCCTCCAAGTACCTACTGCACTGGGTTATAACGCAAATGGTTTAAGAAAATATACGAAAAATGCAGAACGCTAGGTATCGGAACGAACCAAACGAGCAACTACTGATAATGTTGCTCAATGTTAGACTCAGCGTTTAAATTTATTCATGTAGATCTATCCAATATTTTGTAACCCGTAAGTTGTCGGCACCAGATATAGAAGCTTTATTAATTGAGAATGTTTGAACATAACAATGTTTGAACATAATGTTGCGAAAGTGCTGCGTGGTAATCACATTGGCGAGACGTATTTCAAATGTTGCCTCAATAAAATCAAAATTAACTTTTAGGAACTGCGTCTATCTAACTATTTTGACTATTTAATTTACACTGAAAATGATAAAAACTAAGAATTTTGAGGATTAATTAGTCTGCACTTTAGCATTCGTTTACCAGTAAACTTAAAGAAATATTGGAAATTCCCTCCACTTTATAGGTCGTGGATTATAAAAGATGGAACAACTTAGGAAAATGTTTCGTGGTTTTCCAACCGTGTATTGTGAACTATATAAAAAAAAAACCAATAAACGAAAACTACTTCGCGTTTTATCAATTCGTCACTATCAGATCTAAGCAGGTACTGAACATTTCTTGCACCTTATACGTAATTGATTATCTGCTCTAGATCAATATGAAAAATGTTTTGTTTCCCAATCGTGTGTTAGCCAATTTAAAATTTGGAAACTATAAATGGTGTTTTGCACTTTATAATCTCCCGTTAACAAATATAAGGGAAAAGTGGAGAGTATTCCGTGGTTTATACGCCGTCGATGAACAAATTTTGACGATTTAAAAATCACTTGATATTTCGCAAATTGGGCAAATTCAAACAAATCTGGAACACATTTTCATTCCTTGTAAATCGTTGCACCAGTATACAGAAACTACAAAACAATTTCCTCCATGGCTATTCGCCCGCTAGCAAATATAGAAATTATAAAAACACACTTCGCAAATACTAGTGAGAATGAGAAAAATCTATGGCGTATTTAGTGGTCTATAGATTACCACGAGCAATACTAAGAGAAAATATCGACTTTACAACTCGTTGGTTTGAAAATATTAGTACGTCTAAAATTATTTTGTGGTTTAAAGTGTTCGCTATTTTATTGATTATTTCAGCCTTTCTCCAAGAAAAATCCTTCGTTTGCAGATCCCGTAAATATGAGCAATATTCTGTTTCATTCCACTACTCAATTCGTATATAATACAACGAGAGAAAAAAAAACAAATCTGAAAATTATTTCGTGCCAAATTATTGCGTGGTTTACACCATAGCAGTTATAGGAATACTCTAACACCAGTTTAGGTTTACCCGAAACGTTCACTGCCACATATCAACTTCTTCCGAGGTATTTTGTTATCCGCCAGCCGTTGTCGTCCAAATATAGGAGCTTTATTTATTGTTTTACACTATCTGACACATTAACCCGTAAGTGTAGGCAATGGGCGTATTATACGTTCACTTGTAACTCGCAGAATAACAATATAGCAAAAATTTGAAAGTTATCTTATCCTGACAAAATTGTTTACTTCTATAGGATCTTCTAGAAGTCTTTCTTCCTCCACGATCGCTGACACTAAATATAGAAAATTTTATGTACGTGGTCGATCGTTGATTCGCTCATAATAGAGAATCTAGAATTGGTTTTCGACTCGTCCAGGCGTATATACAAAAAAAAAAAAAAAAAAAAAAATCCTAAAGAGTACGTTGTGTTTCGGTACTCGGTGAAACATAGATAATTTTCTTAATTATACTGCTATATAAATGGTTAATTAGCAAATATAAGAGTTGACAACTCGTCGAGCAGCAAATATGAAGAATTCTATAATTCGGAGTTCAAGCCATTTACTATGTAATGATATAACTTAATGTAATGATTTCTACTGCGGCAATCGCTGACGCCACATATTCATAGAGAACGCTAACTCGCAAATATAGGGAATATGTAACGTCTTTTGTTATTTACATATAAAAAAAAAATATTTCTGAATTTTTCGATAGCTTATTAGCAAATATTAAGTTTGACAAAATATGTCAGAATTTCTTCTTTTTTTTTTTTTCCTCGTTTCTAGCGAATGTCACGTAATATGGATAATATTTTGTTCTCCTCTCAATCGTTGGTTAGCAAATATTTAACAAAAGAAACAACAAAATAAAATAAAAACAGTATGGAAAGTGTTTTGTGGTTTATCAAACCTTCTTCCAGCGAATATAAAAATTTAAATAAAAAAAAATAATATGGATAATATTTTGTTCTCCTCTCAATCGTTGGTTAGCAAATATTTAACAAAAGAAACAAACAAAATAAAATAAAAATAGTATGAAAAGTGTCTTGTGGTTTATCAAACCTTCTTCCAGCGAATATAAAATTTTTTTTTTTTTTTCACTGATTAGCAAATATGTAACTGTATATGCAGAATAATTTCGTATTTTATCAATATTTTACTAGTAAATTTAAAAAAAATAAAAAAAAATATATAGAATATAACTTTCACTTTGTAAGTCGTTGATTAGTAAACGTGAGCAGCATGAGAAAATTATTGTGTGTTTCTAAGGTGCTCGCTCTCAAATATGTAAAAAAGAAAGAAAAATCCTAGAAAATTTTCTGTTTCGGATATATGTATATGCCGGTGTCTCGTAAACGTTAGCAAATATGGAAGATTTACAAATTACACAAGAGAATAATGTTCTACTTACTCTAGTTAACCTCACTCGAAACTATATTATACCACAAGATAACGATGATAATTCTTTCAGCATGTTCAATAGCGAACGGTACAATTAGCCTATAACGTCAGCGCCCAACGGTAATTGCTTTACCTCTGCAACTGGAAACAAGATCCAAAATTCCGCATGCGCCATACAACTCTTCTTGTAACTCGTGGGGTCCCTTTTACGGGATCGGCGAGACCCCACACTTGACACCAATTGTTACCTTTCTTCTCGCACTTTGCACCAGCATACGACGCTCCCTTGATCAAACCACCGCTATTAAGTTGCCACCTGGCCGAGCGGTCACCGGTATTTCGGGCGGAATACGGCAGTTTGGGGCGAGCCAGTTATGTCCTGATTTCGTTTATTTCCTCTCGCAAGCAAGCACTTGTATTGGGTGTGAAAGAGGTGAAGGGGACGCACACTATCCCTCTTGCCGTTTGAATAATTAAAAAAAAACAGGAATTCCTTTGTACTGATAACTTTTAATCCAGAATTAACAAAAAAAACTTGCTCTCGCTTCACGAGCCTTCCTTTACAAGATTCAGCTACACACAACATGGCGTCTTACAATTTTCGCGGCCTACGTGACTAACTCTATTACAATTTTCTTAATCCATCTTATACTAAATTAGCTTGGGCCGACATCTATCGCTACAGGTTGACATTATATTACTAACTTATTTCAATTCTTTTTTAATTCTTTCTGCGGGTCTTATCTACTTTTAAGAAGACATTACGTTACTGGTTCATTTTAATAATTTTTTAATTCCGATTTTATCTGATTGTAAATTTTTATTACATTACTAATTCATTTTAATAAGTTTCTCTTTTTTTTTTTTTCTTTTTTACAGTTGTTACAACTACCTGCCAAAATGGCTCTACCGATTCTTTATCTTCCATACTTGTCCAAAATTATATTTGCTCTTTCAATTCAATCAATTTTACTTTCATACTTGTCAACAATTTATATTTGTTTCTTCAATTCAATAAACTTTACTTTTTCATACCTGTCTAAAATTTATATTTGCTCTTTAAATTAAATAAATTTTACCTTTTCATACTTGTCAAAAATTTACATTTGCTTCTTCAATTCAATAAACTTTCACTTTTATTACTTGTCTAAAATTTATATTTGCTTCTTCAGTTCAATAAACTTTACTTTTCATACTTGTCTAAAATTTATATTTGCTTCTTCAGTTCAATAAACTTTACTTTTTCATACCTGTCTAAAATTTATATTTGCTCTTTAAAATAAAAAAAACTCTACTTTTTCATACTTGTCAAAAATTTATATTTGCTCTTTCAGTTCAAGCGATTTTACTTTTTCATATCTGTCACCAATTATATTTGCTCGTTAAATTCAATAAATTTTACTTTCTCATACTTGTCAAAAATTTATATTTGCTTCTCTAATTCAATAAATTTTACTTTTCCGTACTTGTCAAAAATTTGTATTTGCTCTTTCAATTCAAGCAATTTTACTTTTTCATATCTGTCAAAAATTTTATATTTGCTTCCCTAATTCAATAAATTTTACTTTTCCGTACTTGTCAAAAATTTATATTTGCTCTTTCAATTCAAGCAATTTTACTTTCTCTTATATTTGTCAACAATTATATTTGCTCTTTAAATTAGAACTCTCCTTGTCCATCTGGGACGTGTCAAAACTCGACTTCCTATATTTATGATGACATGTCTAAGTACAAGTCCAACAAAATGTTCGGGCTTCATACTGGTACGTGTGGTTTGCCCTCTATTACCATCGGTTGAAGTGATCTCTGAATTGGAGTAGATTTTATTCGGGAATGTAATAACGCACTGGGGTTAGCATAAGAACGTGTCTCTAATCTGGTTTGAGGTTCTGCTATTGTGTGATGTCTACCTTCTGACAAAGAACAGCTGACCGACGGAGATGTCAGGTTCGGTTTTGTTTTGTTGTGGTTCGGGTTTTTATTCGCTGCTAGTTTTGTGTGGCCGAGTCGAAAGTTTGTTTAATGGATTTACTCTCGGCAAAAGATAACATGACCACGGGAATTGGTTATAGTCATTGTGCCTTTTCTGCGCTTAATTCTTCTGGGGACCTTGGTAAATCATATGGCTAGAGGAGATGGGAAAATTCCGGTAAGTCGTTCTGTTAGAATTCTTCCTCTGTTAGTATTTCGGGGTTCAACTGATAATGTATGTCTGGTTTCAGCAAGAGCGCAATATTCTTCCAATTGCGATCACACGAATGCTGTTGAAATATTCTAAAGAGGCTCGGCCGACCTATTTGTCTACTGTCCGCCTTTATAACAACATAGCCTTGCCTGTATCACATATCCGTCGGTCAGTCAACACTTTCTCGAAGGAAAATGCTATTCTGAGGATGCATAGGGATCCTCAACCTAAACAAACTAGAGGAAAATAGTTAGGTGAGTCGTTTTGTTACACTACCCTCCCCTCATAAGCTTGTAGCTCCGTCCAAGCTAGCTGATTGTATAGGAGTGGGCACCCGGTATAACTCTTGCATTGAGAAATCAACGAAGTCGAGGAACAGGAAAATAAAATCGTTCTAACGAAGGCTAATTCTGACGGAGTTAGTGGGAAACTTATCTATTCTGTTAATGCAGAGACAGGTTGAACAAAGATCTTATCCTTATTAATTTTTGTCAGCCACTACGGATTGTAGAAAGAATGAAGAAGAGATAGAGAAATTAAAACCTTCTAACGAAGGCTAACTCAGAAGGAGTTAGTGGGAAATCATCTGCTCATTTAAGGCAGAGGCAGGTTAAACAAGGATCGTGTCCTTATAAATTTTTGTCAGCCACCACGGATTGTAGAAAGAATGAAGAAGAGATAGAGAAATTAAAACCTTCTAACGAAGGCTAACTCAGAAGGAGTTAGTGGGAAATCATCTGCTCATTTAAGGCAGAGGCAGGTTAAACAAGGATCGTGTCCTTATAAATTTTTTGTCAGCCACCACGGATTGTAGAAAGAATGAAGAAGAGATAGAGAAATTAAAACCTTCTAACGAAGGCTAACTCAGAAGGAGTTAGTGGGAAATCATCTGCTCATTTAAGGCAGAGGCAGGTTAAACAAGGATCGTGTCCTTATAAATATTTGTCAGCCACCACGTATTGTAGAAAGAATGAAGAAGAGATAGAGAAATTAAAACCTTCTAACGAAGTCTAACTCAGAAGGAGTTAGTGGGAAATCATCTGCTCATTTAAGGCAGAGGCAGGTTAAACAAGGATCGTGTCCTTATAAATTTTTGTCAGCCACTACGGATTGTAGAAAGAATGAAGAAGAGAAATCACTAAGACTTTGTCCGGCTTGATCTGTGCATGGCGACTCAGAGACACATCTCCGAAGTCACGCCGATCCTTGGTTAGAGCTCGATATCGGTCTCGGTATCGAAAATCAAAAGTGCACTCACAGCCCAGCAACCCAAAAAATCTGGTCTGCCAGTACACCTCCGGCCTCCAACACCAAGTCCAGTCGGAGAAGCCTCTGCAACCAGTAACCTAACCAACTGATTGCAGGACCTTTCCGCACGGGCATCTCCCCCTGACCGCAGATCGACATTCGTTTGAGGGTGTGCGCCAAGGTCTCCAGCAGGGGTTAAAATTTTGAAGACAGTCTTTACTGTGGAATTCCTACGGCAGCGCGGCCTACGTAGGGTACCATGTAGGAGGGGTTTTGACTCATTGTCAAGCAAGGGAGTGTGAAAAAGTGGACTAATTTACCAGAGGTATACCGGCCGCTAGGTTGGGTAGGTCCTAAGCGGCACATTGGTATCCTGTAGTTACCAGTTAAGCTGGCTGGATGCCTTCTTAGGGCTACCAGGAAGGGTCGTTTCTTTCGCGGTACGGGGCCAGCCTGTCGACGTGGACAGTTCGCATCTTTCCACCTTGACACTTTTTTATCTTGAAGACCACTTCGGTTACAGCCTCGGTGATCTTGTATGGCCCATCCCAGTCGCACTGCAGCTTTGGGCACCGCCCGATTACGCGTCTTGGGAAGTATAACCAAACAAGTTGATCTACTTGGAAACTGGGTTTCTTCGACCGCAGGTCATAGTATGTCTTCATACGCCGGCTCGCAATGTTCAGCATAGCTCGATTATTCTCGTGGATCTCATTCAAAGTCGTGGTGAGATTATCCAGGTACTCATTGATTGACGTAACTTCAGTAGGGGGGCTTCCCAAGACCATCTCCAGTGGTAAGCGCAGTTCTCGTCCAAAGAGGAGCTTAGCTGGTGTCTGTTTAGTGCTATCTTGCACACTTGCGCGATATGATAGTAGTAGGTACGGAACGTATTTGTCCCAGTCTCTTTGGTGTGAATTTAGAAATTTCGCCAGATAGTCTAGGATTGTTCTGTTAAATCTTTCGACTAAACCATCTGACTGTGGGTGCAAGGCTGTTGTGCGCGTTTTTTCCACTCCGAACTTTTGCAATACCTCTTGAAAAACAGCACTCTCAAAGTTTCTGCCTTGATCTGAATGGAGCTGTAGCGGGGCTCCATGTCGGCTGAATACAGCTGAGATGAGTGCATCCGATACAGTCTCGGCTGTCTGATCTGGTACTGGAATTGCTTCGGGCCACTTAGTGAAGTAGTCCATACAGACTACTAGGTAGCGGTTTCCTTTATTGGTCTTTGGAAGTGGTCCCAATATGTCCACAGCAACTCTTTCGAAAGGTGCACCAACGTTGCATACCTGTAGAGGAGCTCGCCGTCTTGGCCGCGGCCCTTTCCGTGCTTGACACTGTGCACATCCAGCACACCAGTCCTTTACATCCGTACTACTGCCCACCCAATAATATTTCTGTCGAAGTTTACCTAACGTCTTATCAACACCGAAGTGTCCGCCACTTAGAGAGTCGTGTACCTGTTGGAGAACAACTTTTCGAAGAGATTTTGGGACCAGGATCTGTTTAATAGTTTCTGCTCCTTGACTGATTATTCGAACGGCGATGTTATTTTCTAGTTTCAGAAGAGACCACATTGACCAATACGATTTAATTTCAGGGCTCAGGTCTTTGATGCTGTCTTTATCTGGGCGCTGACCCGTAGTCAGCCAACTCCGAATACATCGTAAGGTGAGGTCTCCTTCCTGTTTTTGAACTATATCTTCTTGGGTGGTGATTAGGCGAACTATGATGGTGTCTTTCTCTTCGAGCCGTTGACAATAGTGACAATCAGTTGTGGAACAAGGACGGCGTGACATTGCATCTGCGTTACTGTGACTTTTACCTGGACGGTGCACAATTTCAAAATCATAGGCCTGCATGCGTTCTATCCATCTTGCTACTTGTCCCTCGGGACACTTAAAGTTCATCAACCATCTCAAGGATGCATGGTCTGTTCGAATTGTGAACTTTTTCCCCAGTAAGTAGGGCTGAAAATGTGAGCAGGCTTTGACTATCGCAACCAGTTCTTTCCTGGTGACACAGTAGTTTCGCTCCGGGCGACTGAATGTCTTGCTGTGGTATTCCACTACGTGTTCTTTCCCGTCCTTAACTTGCGAGAGAATAGCTCCCCAAGCGTGTTGACTGGCGTCTGTGTCCAAGATAAAAGGTAAATTTTCGTCAGGCTGCGTAAGTATAGGCGCAGTGGTTAAGCGGTCTTTCAGCTCTTCGAACGCTTCTTGACAAGCATCTGTCCAGAGGAACTTTCGACCTTTCTCCGTAAGCTCTGTTAATGGTTTCGCGATAGCTGAGAAATTTTTAACGAATCGCCGATAGTAAGCACAGAGTCCGAGAAATGACTGTATATCCCTTCGTGTTTGTGGTCGCGGCCAATTCTTGACAGCATTAGTTTTGTCGGGATCTGTCGACAACCCGGAGTCACTGATGACGTGTCCTAGGAACTTCACCTCTCTCTGACACAACTGACACTTCTTTGGTGAAACTTTTAGATTTGCTACTCTTAATCGGGCTAAGACAAGGCGGAGATTTTCTACCATTTGTTTGAACGTGGGGCCATGTACAATAACATCGTCCAAATATACTAGGCACGCCTGAGGTGGAATCCCTTGGAGGACGATTTCCATGAGCCTCTGAAAGGTGGCAGGGGCATTGGTTAGTCCAAATGGCATAACTGAAAACTCCCACAATCCACTGCCTGTAGTGAACGCGGTCTTTTCGCGGTCTTCTTCTTCCACTTCTACTTGCCAGTAGCCCGACTGTAGGTCTAGTGTCGAAAACCAGGTAGAGCCGGTGAGTGCATCAAGAGTCAGATCGATACGTGGCAGCGGATATGAATCCTTTTTGGTGACTTCGTTTAGCCGCCTGTAGTCGACGCAAAATCTAGTCGAGCCATCTCTTTTTTTAACCAGTACCACTGGAGAGGTCCACGGGCTATTAGATGGATTTATAACACCCTGGCTTCTCATATCGTGCACTAGATTTTCCGCCTCCTGACGCTTGGCCAGCGGAAGCCGCCTTGGGGGCTGTTTAATTGGTTTACTGCCGCCGACGTCGATCTGGTGCCGTATTACTGTGGTTCGGCCGAGATCAGTCTTGGTTTTCGCAAAGACGTCTTGGTGTTCTAGGAGTAGCTTTTTCAATATTATCTTCTGCTGATTATCAAGGTGCACCGTTGTGGGTTCCAGCAATTGGTATAATTCGGGTGGTAGACTATCGATGTTAGGTGTTGCTTCTTCGGGCCAGCTGATGATGTTTGCAGCCACCTCCACATCTGCTAGAGAGGTGTTAGCTTTCAGTTTGATTGGGTCATGTGTTAAGTTCGTCACACGAACTATCAGATTTCCATTGTCGGACTGGCAGACCGCTGGTTCCATCCAAAGAGAAGATGGGACATTCTTTGGAGATATCAAAACGGTTTCTTGTTCACCCACTAACGGGTTGTAAAGTGCTATGAAACAGGAGGACTCAGCTGGTATTGTACAGTCCTGTATCGTTCTAACAAAAATATCACTAGTCTCCTCCACTATACGGACGACCTCCTGGGCGATTTGAATGAAGCGTTTCTCTAAATTAATTGAACATCTGTGACCCGCAAGAAAATCCATTCCAATAATGCAGCTGTCGAAGACGTCAGCTACATAGAAGGTATGCGTGGTGAAAAAGTTTTCAATAGCTACTCGCAGCTCAACGACACCGTCTACGATACTGGTTTCTCCTGTAACATTTCGAATTTGCGTGAAGGATGGTTTGAGATGAAAATGGTTTGGTAACTGGGCGAGTATTCTTCTGTTGAGAATCGAATGCGTAGCTCCGGTATCCACAATCATGTGGCAGACGAGTCCTTCAATTCTTCCTTCTATTTTAATGGTACTACAGATCGTACCTCGGCTGACTGTTAAGATAGGTGGGGCTGGTAGATTTGAAACTGGCAATCCCATTGGGTTCTGCGTTTCCGCTTTATCCGCGACAACGGGTGTAGGGTGGGTGTTTGTTGCGTGGTGGATCGGTGTATTATTGGGTCGTGTGTTGGGGGTTAAGGTGTCAATATTTGCAAGGTTGGCGTGAGTAGTAGGTCGTGTGTAGTTTAATAGGGTGTTAATGGGTGGGGAGTTGGTTAGGGGATTAGTCAGAGGAGGGGTTGTTAGTGTATTAGCGGGTGGAGTTTGGTTGATTAAGGTGTTAGTAGGTGGTGGAAGGTTTGTTAATGGGTTAGTAGGTAGTGGAAGGTTTGTTAGTGTGTCAGTGGGAAGGTTAGAGTTGGTTAATGTGTTAGTAGGTAGTGGAAGGTTTGTTAGTGTGTCAGTGGGAAGGTAAGAGTTGGTTAATGTGTTAGTAGGTGGTGGAAGGTTTGTTAACGTGTTAGTGGGAAGGTAGCAGTTGGTTAATGGGTTAGTAGGTAGTGGAAGGTTTGTTAGTGTGTCAGTGGGAAGGTAAGAGTTGGTTAATGTGTTAGTAGGAAAGGAGGAATTGATTAGTGCGTTAGCGGGAAGGCAGGAGTTGGTTAAGGTGTTAATGGGAAGTGAGGTGTGGGTGGTTTGGGTGTGTGTTGTGGTAGTGTGTTGAGTGTTGGTGTGTGTAGTATTGGTGTGCGTAGTGTTAGTGAGTGTAGTGTTGATATGGTGTGAGGCGTGGCTGAAGTAAGTGGTTATTGTGTTAGGTGTAAGGTTGGTGAGCGGCTTAGGCTTAGGTACGTGTGTAAGATCGGAGATTGGTGTAGGGTAGGCTACGGTATAGCCGAGGACGTGCTGACGCGCGGGACTTGGAGCGTTGGTGAAGTATGCTGGTCTCTGCTCCCTGAGATCAGCTGACTGGTGTTTAAATTTTCGCTGAGACTAGATGGAGTACTATTTGTGCACCTTTCTCTGTTTGCCAAGAGCTGCTGTATCTGCGTTTGCTTCGGATTCGGAGGTCGTACTACATCCTCCCCCGACTCATTTGGTACCAGGCGGATATTAATCGCTCGGTTAGTGGGATGCCCTTCAATAAGGTCGAATTTTACACGATTTCCAGGGATTAATTCAGTTTCTGGATTTGCAACTGGGTTCTGAAAATTTGCGAAATGAAAAAAGACATCCCCTTGAGTCTCATCACGCACGATAAAACCGAACCTTCTTCGAACGTCATATCGGCGGATAGCCCCTGCCACATTTCGAGCTATGACGTTTGTTTTAGGATAGGTAGTAGCGAATGTAGGAGCTGTTTGATTTGTTTGAGCTAGCTGCGGCTCCTTCACGCTAGCTCGCTGGCGTTTCCCGGCGCCATCTGTGCTGAATTGCTTCCCCCTTGTTCCCTTCTAAAGTCTGGCGGTTCCCTTGGTGGAGGTCTAGTATTACTGGAGGCAACGGCTACCCTTATGTTTCGTCTCGCGGCCCGGGTCGCTCGATGATTAGCTTCAATTCGAAAAGCTGTCTGGACAGCATCTTGTAGAGTAGGCGGATTGAAGTCTCGCACTCTCTCTTGAACGTCCAGGTTATATATTCCATCTAAGAAATGCTCCAATGCTATTTGATCTCTTGCATCCTCTGGACAATATGCAAACTTGAGCCTAGTCAGCCGTAAAAGATCCGTGGCATACTCCGAAAAGCCCTCTCCATTCTTCTGAATTCTTGTGCTCAGCTGGACGTGGCTCACGGACTGTTTATACTCCGCGCCGAATTGTATTGCTAGTGCGTTCCTTGCTTTAGAGTACGATCTTCTAGCCTCCTGACCTAACGTTTCGTAAAAGCCCAAAGCCATGCCGCGTAGAGAGGCAGCTAAATAAAGAGCTTTCGTTCCATCGTCCCAACCGTTTGCTTCCGCGATCGCTTCGAAGTGTACTTCGTAGTGATTCCAAGGAGCTTTGCCATCGTACTCCGTGGGTGAAAGCATTGGTTTCCTTATGTACTTATCATTTGCTAGGGGCGTTGGCCGATGAGAGGTTGACGCAGGGGCCTCCCTTGATCTTGGTGCCCCTCCCGGGTTGGAACAAATACCCGTGGGCGGATTCGTCTCCACTGGATTAGACTCGTTGTGTAGGTTTGGGACTTCTTTTGCGCACTTGGCAGAGGAAGGTGTAGACTGACCACTCGGTTGCGAAAGGCCACCGGTCTGGTCAACGTACTGAGCGTTTTGTGGCGCCTCAGATTCATCCATTACCTTATGGACGAACGCGGATGGACTGAGGATTGATATCTCGGTCATCTGCTTCTGTAACGTGGTGAGCTCCTCTCGGAAGGACGTATGCTGTCCCCGTAGAGCTTTAACCTCGTTACTGACCTCCGCTATGGTATTTGATTGAGCATTGAACTTTTCGCTCAGCTCCTCGAGCTTCTGCAAGATCTTATCGAGCTGTTCCTCTGCCATTCTGCTTGATCGCTTCTGATTTGGTTGAGGCCAAGAATAATTATTGAAAGAATATGAAGTAGCGCAAATTTGGAAAGGAAATGGTTTGGTTGAGGACAAGGGCTCACGAATGTTCCCGTATCCCAACTGTTACGAACTCTATGTTCTCTTTGAAGGCGCCCTTGAGGCCGAAACGTTACAAGACGTCGCGTGTGGAAATATTACCTCGTTCTCTGTATGAACTATGAAAATAACAGAGAACTTATTCGTTATCAAAAGTCAGAATTGGAAAAGACCCACGTCTTGCGAAAGTTAATAACTTATGATTATTTCCCGCAACACCGAAAGTAATAAGGTCAGGTTTAAATGCCAGAAGTATGTCCAGCCCTTACGCAACTACGATGTTAGTTATTGACGTCTAGTGCTAGCCAGAGGCACGTTCACTGCAAATACTGTACCCTAATTATATGAGCAATATATGGAAAATCTCGAAAATATTTTGTTGGTTGTAGGGCATCTGCCCCAATTGTTGCTTCTAATAAAAAGAAACGAATCTGAAGCTTGCTTAACACGCCTAGGTAGATAAGGCCAAAGCGCCAAAATATGTGCAATATTCGGCCAAAACTCAATCAAATTACTGACTCTCAAAATTTTAACGCTTGATTAGTACCAGCTCTATTAACGTACGTAGCGAAATAAAAGTCCATGAACCGAAATATGTGAAATATTTCCAACTCTTCGGTTAGAAGAATGGCTAGTATACGAAATTTTACGGTGTACTTAACCCACGTAGATAAATGAAAGCCACAGAGCCGGAATGTATGAGATACTTCTAATATTTCAATCCACAGAATGATTAATAACCCAAGTTGTACTGTTTTATCAACTCCAGTTCATATACGCTAACCCAAAGAGCTAGAATATATGAGATATTTCTAACCCTTCAGTGGAAATTCAATAGAATTACTGATTTACCAAACCCGAAGTTGGATTGACTCAGGTACAATGATACGATTTGGTCAATGAAAGCAAAAGGCCGAAGTATAGGAAATACTCCCAACCCTTCAACTAAACTTCAATCAGCTTACTGATGTCCAAAATCTGAAGTTTATCGATGTGGTAGATAAGTAACACCGAAGAATACTTCTCAGCTGTCGATTACGCGTCAACTTGTTGGTTCAACTTTGATCAAAAATATCGGAAATCCTCCAAGTACCTACTGCACTGGGTTATAACGCAAATGGTTTAAGAAAATATACGAAAAATGCAGAACGCTAGGTATCGGAACGAACCAAACGAGCAACTACTGATAATGTTGCTCAATGTTAGACTCAGCGTTTAAATTTATTCATGTAGATCTATCCAATATTTTGTAACCCGTAAGTTGTCGGCACCAGATATAGAAGCTTTATTAATTGAGAATGTTTGAACATAACAATGTTTGAACATAATGTTGCGAAAGTGCTGCGTGGTAATCACATTGGCGAGACGTATTTCAAATGTTGCCTCAATAAAATCAAAATTAACTTTTAGGAACTGCGTCTATCTAACTATTTTGACTATTTAATTTACACTGAAAATGATAAAAACTAAGAATTTTGAGGATTAATTAGTCTGCACTTTAGCATTCGTTTACCAGTAAACTTAAAGAAATATTGGAAATTCCCTCCACTTTATAGGTCGTGGATTATAAAAGGTGGAACAACTTAGGAAAATGTTTCGTGGTTTTCCAACCGTGTATTGTGAACTATATAAAAAAAAAACCAATAAACGAAAACTACTTCGCGTTTTATCAATTCGTCACTATCAGATCTAAGCAGGTACTGAACATTTCTTGCACCTTATACGTAATTGATTATCTGCTCTAGATCAATATGAAAAATGTTTTGTTTCCCAATCGTGTGTTAGCCAATTTAAAATTTGGAAACTATAAATGGTGTTTTGCACTTTATAATCTCCCGTTAACAAATATAAGGGAAAAGTGGAGAGTATTCCGTGGTTTATACGCCGTCGATGAACAAATTTTGACGATTTAAAAATCACTTGATATTTCGCAAATTGGGCAAATTCAAACAAATCTGGAACACATTTTCATTCCTTGTAAATCGTTGCACCAGTATACAGAAACTACAAAACAATTTCCTCCATGGCTATTCGCCCGCTAGCAAATATAGAAATTATAAAAACACACTTCGCAAATACTAGTGAGAATGAGAAAAATCTATGGCGTATTTAGTGGTCTATAGATTACCACGAGCAATACTAAGAGAAAATATCGACTTTACAACTCGTTGGTTTGAAAATATTAGTACGTCTAAAATTATTTTGTGGTTTAAAGTGTTCGCTATTTTATTGATTATTTCAGCCTTTCTCCAAGAAAAATCCTTCGTTTGCAGATCCCGTAAATATGAGCAATATTCTGTTTCATTCCACTACTCAATTCGTATATAATACAACGAGAGAAAAAAAAACAAATCTGAAAATTATTTCGTGCCAAATTATTGCGTGGTTTACACCATAGCAGTTATAGGAATACTCTAACACCAGTTTAGGTTTACCCGAAACGTTCACTGCCACATATCAACTTCTTCCGAGGTATTTTGTTATCCGCCAGCCGTTGTCGTCCAAATATAGGAGCTTTATTTATTGTTTTACACTATCTGACACATTAACCCGTAAGTGTAGGCAATGGGCGTATTATACGTTCACTTGTAACTCGCAGAATAACAATATAGCAAAAATTTGAAAGTTATCTTATCCTGACAAAATTGTTTACTTCTATAGGATCTTCTAGAAGTCTTTCTTCCTCCACGATCGCTGACACTAAATATAGAAAATTTTATGTACGTGGTCGATCGTTGATTCGCTCATAATAGAGAATCTAGAATTGGTTTTCGACTCGTCCAGGCGTATATACAAAAAAAAAAAAAAAAAAAAAATTCCTAAAGAGTACGTTGTGTTTCGGTACTCGGTGAAACATAGATAATTTTCTTAATTATACTGCTATATAAATGGTTAATTAGCAAATATAAGAGTTGACAACTCGTCGAGCAGCAAATATGAAGAATTCTATAATTCGGAGTTCAAGCCATTTACTATGTAATGATATAACTTAATGTAATGATTTCTACTGCGGCAATCGCTGACGCCACATATTCATAGAGAACGCTAACTCGCAAATATAGGGAATATGTAGTCTTTTGTTATTTACATATAAAAAAAAAAATATTTCTGAATTTTTCGATAGCTTATTAGCAAATATTAAGTTTGACAAAATATGTCAGAATTTCTTCTTTTTTTTTTTTCCTCGTTTCTAGCGAATGTCACGTAATATGGATAATATTTTGTTCTCCTCTCAATCGTTGGTTAGCAAATATTTAACAAAAGAAACAACAAAATAAAATAAAAACAGTATGGAAAGTGTTTTGTGGTTTATCAAACCTTCTTCCAGCGAATATAAAAATTTAAATAAAAAAAAATAATATGGATAATATTTTGTTCTCCTCTCAATCGTTGGTTAGCAAATATTTAACAAAAGAAACAAACAAAATAAAATAAAAATAGTATGAAAAGTGTCTTGTGGTTTATCAAACCTTCTTCCAGCGAATATAAAATTTTTTTTTTTTTTCACTGATTAGCAAATATGTAACTGTATATGCAGAATAATTTCGTATTTTATCAATATTTTACTAGTAAATTTAAAAAAAATAAAAAAAAATATATAGAATATAACTTTCACTTTGTAAGTCGTTGATTAGTAAACGTGAGCAGCATGAGAAAATTATTGTGTGTTTCTAAGGTGCTCGCTCTCAAATATGTAAAAAAGAAAGAAAAATCCTAGAAAATTTTCTGTTTCGGATATATGTATATGCCGGTGTCTCGTAAACGTTAGCAAATATGGAAGATTTACAAATTACACAAGAGAATAATGTTCTACTTACTCTAGTTAACCTCACTCGAAACTATATTATACCACAAGATAACGATGATAATTCTTTCAGCATGTTCAATAGCGAACGGTACAATTAGCCTATAACGTCAGCGCCCAACGGTAATTGCTTTACCTCTGCAACTGGAAACAAGATCCAAAATTCCGCATGCGCCATACAACTCTTCTTGTAACTCGTGGGGTCCCTTTTACGGGATCGGCGAGACCCCACACTTGACACCAATTGTTACCTTTCTTCTCGCACTTTGCACCAGCATACGACGCTCCCTTGATCAAACCACCGCTATTAAGTTGCCACCTGGCCGAGCGGTCACCGGTATTTCGGGCGGAATACGGCAGTTTGGGGCGAGCCAGTTATGTCCTGATTTCGTTTATTTCCTCTCGCAAGCAAGCACTTGTATTGGGTGTGAAAGAGGTGAAGGGGACGCACACTATCCCTCTTGCCGTTTGAATAATTAAAAAAAAAACAGGAATTCCTTTGTACTGATAACTTTTAATCCAGAATTAACAAAAAAAACTTGCTCTCGCTTCACGAGCCTTCCTTTACAAGATTCAGCTACACACAACATGGCGTCTTACAATTTTCGCGGCCTACGTGACTAACTCTATTACAATTTTCTTAATCCATCTTATACTAAATTAGCTTGGGCCGAAATCTATCGCTACAGGTTGACATTATATTACTAACTTATTTCAATTCTTTTTTAATTCTTTCTGCGGGTCTTATCTACTTTTAAGAAGACATTACGTTACTGGTTCATTTTAATAATTTTTTAATTCCGATTTTATCTGATTGTAAATTTTTATTACATTACTAATTCATTTTAATAAGTTTCTCTTTTTTTTTTTTTTCTTTTTTACAGTTGTTACAACTACCTGCCAAAATGGCTCTACCGATTCTTTATCTTCCATACTTGTCCAAAATTATATTTGCTCTTTCAATTCAATCAATTTTACTTTCATACTTGTCAACAATTTATATTTGTTTCTTCAATTCAATAAACTTTACTTTTTCATACCTGTCTAAAATTTATATTTGCTCTTTAAATTAAATAAATTTTACCTTTTCATACTTGTCAAAAATTTACATTTGCTTCTTCAATTCAATAAACTTTCACTTTTCATACTTGTCTAAAATTTATATTTGCTTCTTCAGTTCAATAAACTTTACTTTTCATACTTGTCTAAAATTTATATTTGCTTCTTCAGTTCAATAAACTTTACTTTTTCATACCTGTCTAAAATTTATATTTGCTCTTTAAAATAAAAAAAACTCTACTTTTTCATACTTGTCAAAAATTTATATTTGCTCTTTCAGTTCAAGCGATTTTACTTTTTCATATCTGTCACCAATTATATTTGCTCGTTAAATTCAATAAATTTTACTTTCTCATACTTGTCAAAAATTTATATTTGCTTCTCTAATTCAATAAATTTTACTTTTCCGTACTTGTCAAAAATTTGTATTTGCTCTTTCAATTCAAGCAATTTTACTTTTTCATATCTGTCAAAAATTTTATATTTGCTTCCCTAATTCAATAAATTTTACTTTTCCGTACTTGTCAAAAATTTATATTTGCTCTTTCAATTCAAGCAATTTTACTTTCTCTTATATTTGTCAACAATTATATTTGCTCTTTAAATTAGAACTCTCCTTGTCCATCTGGGACGTGTCAAAACTCGACTTCCTATATTTATGATGACATGTCTAAGTACAAGTCCAACAAAATGTTCGGGCTTCATACTGGTACGTGTGGTTTGCCCTCTATTACCATCGGTTGAAGTGATCTCTGAATTGGAGTAGATTTTATTCGGGAATGTAATAACGCACTGGGGTTAGCATAAGAACGTGTCTATAATCTGGTTTGAGGTTCTGCTATTGTGTGATGTCTACCTTCTGACAAAGAACAGCTGACCGACGGAGATGTCAGGTTCGGTTTTGTTTTGTTGTGGTTCGGGTTTTTATTCGCTGCTAGTTTTGTGTGGCCGAGTCGAAAGTTTGTTTAATGGATTTACTCTCGGCAAAAGATAACATGACCACGGGAATTGGTTATAGTCATTGTGCCTTTTCTGCGCTTAATTCTTCTGGGGACCTTGGTAAATCATATGGCTAGAGGAGATGGGAAAATTCCGGTAAGTCGTTCTGTTAGAATTCTTCCTCTGTTAGTATTTCGGGGTTCAACTGATAATGTATGTCTGGTTTCAGCAAGAGCGCAATATTCTTCCAATTGCGATCACACGAATGCTGTTGAAATATTCTAAAGAGGCTCGGCCGACCTATTTGTCTACTGTCCGCCTTTATAACAACATAGCCTTGCCTGTATCACATATCCGTCGGTCAGTCAACACTTTCTCGAAGGAAAATGCTATTCTGAGGATGCATAGGGATCCTCAACCTAAACAAACTAGAGGAAAATAGTTAGGTGAGTCGTTTTGTTACAATATGATATTATTTATGAATACAAGACAGCAAGCTGGAGTGATGTGAAAATGTTTTATGAACGAGATAAAGAGAGACATTTCCGTAAAGCTCCAAAGTTGACTGACGCGCACGTGTATCCAAACAACTTCCCGAAAATGAAAGTTAAGTTCACTACACAGATTTTTAGTCACACTGTTTCCACAGGTATTCTATCCGAAACGAAAGAAAGTGCATGGAGCACAACGGCTGTGAATACCGCAGAAATAATTTGTATCTTTGACAAGCTGTTTGATATCTTCAATTCATCATCTGCCTTTGAGCTGAAAGATTCAAAGAGGCCCTTTGTTGGCGATGAAAGACAGTTGCTCTTTTTGAATAATATATATAGAATTTTAAGTAATCTAAAATATATTACTAAAGACGGAAAAGATGTAACTGATGGAATAAAATGCCTCAACGGCTGGTTGATTACCATACAAAGCTTGAAAGAGATATGGTCTACCATTAAAGTTCAGGGAAATATCAAATATTTGTTAACCAGACGGTTAAATCAAGACTGCTTAGAGAATTTCTTTGGATGGATACGCCAGCAATTTGGGAATTCCTTACGTCCTACTCCCAACCAATTTATAATGGGCTATAAAAAATTATTTGGGATCCAATTCATGGAACTTCTACAAACTGGTAACTGTGAACAAGAGGAAGAGTTTCATTTCCCTGACATGAGTTCGAACCATTTGGTTGAGAAAATAATGGACACAGCGAAATCTTCTGGTTCTCAAAACATTACAATGTTTCCAGGCGATTACAAACAATTAAGTTTTGATGAAGAAAATGCACTTTTTTATGTTTGCGGGTACCTATACAAAAAAAGTCGCGGATTTCATCAGTGTACTCGCATTGATGAAAATACTGATTATAATCCATTAGGAACATATCTTCAATTAAGACAATTCGAAAGTTGTCATTTGGAGGTTCCTCCGGAAGGATTTTATTTTTACATTAAACGTCTTGATGAGAAGTTATCCAGCATTTTCGATGAAATAATCGCCGAACGGGATATAAATGGCATTTTGCTTAAAATCCTGAATGAAGTTCCTGCATATGAATGTTGCGTTAATTTCTCGAAGGAAAAATTAATTTCATTTTTTATTCGAATCCGTATTTTTTATATATTAAAGTTTTTTAATCGAACAATAAAAACTACTGATAAACGCAACAAAATTTTGTCACTAACGCATTGTTGAGTTTACTATTGCGTAAAATGTATTTTTGCACATAATTCCGGCTATCACATCAATTAAATTCTCAAATAAGCAGACTTCTTCCTTGTGTACTCACTATCATTATCTCATTTAAACTCCTAATGGGTCGTTGGGATAGGCCATTGACTTGTATAACATGCACCGCTGACACTACTGGAATTCCTTACATTATCATCGGATCACTTTTCTATAGTTGTCTCTTTGGTTTAATACTTTATTCCGGTGAACTTCAAGTAATAAGTTCTATACAAAATCCACCAAGTCCAGTTTCAGTCAACGGATTCTCCAAATGAATATATAGAATAGAAATGGATGGCAATACTAATTTGAGATCTCTTCTGTCCCCCATACCTACTTCTAGGGATAAGCAAACAAAAATTGCACAATTTTATTTCCTGAAAAATCTTTAATGAATATTTGATATTATAGGAGATCAAGCAGTTAATTAGTACGTTTACATGAATACTTGAGTACTTGACTTGAAACTCAAGTAAGGATTTTGGTGGAATTAATTTCAATTATCTCACTTGAAATTTTCTTGAAATTTAACAAAAATCACAACCTGAATTGTCAACGATAATCTTTTGTTTCTCTTTAACAGTTTCATAGCTCGTAGAAATGAAAATGTACTGCAGTTGCGTTTACATGAATTTTTTCAAGTAAATTGAATAACAATTTTGTGATTTACTTGACGTCAATGCGCGTTTACATGATATTTTGACTACTTGATCTGTAATTGTTATATGTAAACGTACTGCATGTTATACACGTCAGTGGGATAGGCGGAAAAAATGAAATGTTGCAAGTTTTAGGTGTGTTGAGGAACTGTGCATAGATAGCCAATTCCATGAAATTAAATTAAGCTAAGCAAGATAATGATGCATATCAGCAATTTCACAATAAACTTTCACCCATCATCATCACAGACATGTATGCAGTTTTAGTCAACTTGAAGAAAGCGATAAATCAAGCGAAAAACAACGGGCCTCACTCCCTTGAGGTAGGCCAAGGCAAAACATGAAGACTCTACAAGTTAGGAAGCAGAGGAGATTTCAGACTGTTTTCAACTAGAAAAGGAAAGAAAGAAAAAAAGTAACAAAAACATCAAACTCTTTAAAAAATTTACAAATAAAGACAAAAAATGGGAAAGCGCAAATTACATGCAACGAATCAGAGTAACAAATGATTCATTTTCGTAAATGCATGAGAAGGGGTGGGCGTAATTTTCAGATTTTACTCTTATATAATGTGCCCGCGTTTTTGTCAAAGCACGTTTTTTCGGAAATTTTGAGATGCCAACCAAAGTTGGTCCCAAACTTGTTGCTGTAATCCTATGATATTTGAACACAACGTTCCCAAAGTTATTGTTGAAGAATTCCGATTTTTTTTTTAATTTTTTTATGGTTGGGTACGAAATCTAGAAAGACAAAATCCAGAAGCGACAAAATTCAGAGGAAATCCAGAAACGATACCCGCGCGCACGAATACCTTTCCTAGATTTACTCTTAGTTTGAATTCTTCATGATGGTTAGTACATTGGGATTTGGCGATGGTAGATTTACATCTTATGGGAACGTGTATCATCCAGAATGAAGTTCGGGCGCAACCCAATTGTGCCCAATTTATATGCATATGAAGAAAGGTGTAGCTCAAGGACTCGCTTAAATGTGTCCGTAACTAACGATTGTTAAGTTGTAAAAAATGATTTTTAAGCCACATCTTTCTTTATATACATATAAACTGGGCACAGTTGGGTTGCACCAGAACTTCATCCTGGATGACAGATTTCCATCAGATGTAAATCTACCATCATAAAATCACATGTACCAAACAGTACATATATTTAACAATTTGTAAATTTTAAATAATTTATATATTTGTAGAATAGCATTATAAACATTTTTACAATTTCCGGATTTTGGCATGTATTTTATCGTTTCTGAATTTTGTCATGTTCTTATTTTTTTATATACAGGGTGGGCCAAAAGTCACCATGGGGTTTAAAAATTTAATAACTTTTTCGTTTATATATTTTTTTTATTTTTTTTTTTCCATTATTTATTCTCCAGATGTTATTTATATAATCTAAAAAAAAATAAAAAAAATATATAAACGAAAAAGTTATTAAATTTTTAAACCCCATGGTGACTTTTGGCCCCCATGGTGACTTTTGGCCCACCCGTATATAATGTCTGTAGTAAAATCGTATGATACCGTGACGGACAAAATGGCCGACCGTGGTTCATAGCGCTGTTATACCTTATTACTCAAAGAAACCAATATTGGTTTGTAGGGACCCAAACAAATTCAATTAAAATTTTTCGACGGAAAGAAATAAGGACTTGTAATAATTCTAAATTATAAACAAAAGAAGAAGCTACCGCGCATCCATATCAAGACGTTTTGCGGTGGTGTTTTTCTTCTGTTTGTAATTCAGAATGATAACAACTGTTAAGTTCTTTCCATTGAAAATATTAGTTTATTATATTTTCTTTCTGTCTTCTCAAGTAATATGCAATAAAAGACCAAATACTTTTTCTTCTCATTCAATTGGTGCTAGGGCTAACAAAAGCCTTTATTAAGTTTAGACTGATGGTGGATATGCCTCTTGGGGAAACCAGCCATCGAAAATAAATGGTTAACGATCCATATGCAGTACCTCAAAAGGTGGATTGGAAATTTGCAAATATATTTTTTAAATTACCATAATTTTCCGACCGTCGATTTTCTGCAAGCCTATAGGATTTAATCCAGTCATCATTATTTCGTAGAAGTCTCTTATTCACTTTTTACGTCGTACATTGACTGAATTTTGGTGAATTCATTTAATCCATCTACCAAAAAAACACGAAAAGAAATCCATTTAAGAGATAACGAACATAAAAAAAAAACTTGCTTTACTTTTTTTTTAAATCTATTTTCGTGCACACATTTTTCAATTATAAATATTTAGATCAAAACTACTATTTAGGTACTCTAGATAGATTTCTAATAAACTTCGAAATCCACAAGTTCAATTTTACGCTTAGTCAATTCGTAGATTGGTGGTCCAATCAAATGAACGGCTTCTTCATAGGTTAGTTTCCTTCTCCAAAAGAGTTTCTGTTAACTAGAAATAAAAATAGCCATGAAAATAAAGGCATATATACCTTGCTCAATTTATCTTTGTTCTCCTTCAAAACCTCAGTTTTGCTAAAGTGACTAATTGCAGTGCTTACATATCTATTTGGGATTCTAATGACTACGAACAGTTTCTCAACTGGAAATACTGTGTACTTCATTCTCATCCAGTATATACTTAGGACCAATTTTTTTATCTAGAAGAAATAAATAGAATTATCAAATTTTTGATACTTTGCTATATAAAATAATAGAGAGAACAGTATCAGAGTAGAATTTTGTTTCAGAGCTTTTGCTCAAGTGTCCCTAATCTACTTCTAATAGCACATGGCTAGTCTGAAAGCAACACATATAGAGCTCTTTCGATGATGTTAAGCGATCAGTAGTCAGGACACAATATAATACCTACTGCGTACCTGCTTGCGGTGCGGAAACCATCTGCCGGCCTACATCGAAAGCATAGTCGACTTCGCTGGGATGTATGCATGCACACTACACATGTCTGACATGAATACGAGCCGAACAGAGTAAAGTGGTAATATCATCACACACAATTTAAAATCGAGGGAATATGCCATATATTTTTCAACTCTGTTATTGCTTCTCTACCTGAACATAGTCAATTTTTGTGACTTTTTGCAAATTACTTTGAGCTCCAGTAATTCTATCAAAAAGTTCTACCTTGGTAAATAATTTTTGCTCACTAAGAGTTATTGCGCGAATTCCAGAGCAAGACTTGTCCGCTGAATAATTGTTACTTTTAAAAGACCATCTGAGCATGACAAAAACCATCCAACCAAAGCATGTTCCGGATTCATGAAAGGCATGCGACCGTCTTTCAGTTCCACCTAAAATGGACTAATTAATTTTGGATACCAATTGAACAAAAAAAAAAACGTACCACCAAGCCTTTCTACAACATATTCCAAATTTATTTCTGTCACATGTGTTTGGGCATTTATTGCAGCATGCAAAGCTGTCTCATTACATACATTTGCTATATCTGCTCCAGAAAATCCTTAAGTTAATTTTGCCAGTCGAGAAGGTCTTTTTTCAGAGCTATCGATGACAGATTACTCTCCTTTCTTGTAAGGAGGCCAAATCAATTAGACTATGTCGATTGAATCACCCTCGACGCAATAATGCCTCTGTTAATTAAAAAATGTTTTTTACTGCAGTAAAAGTAGACTGTCTACCTTACCTTATCCAAAATATCAGCTCTATTAGTACTTGCATGTATTAATACACCTTTCTTTGAAGTCATCGCATTCATCTCAACTAGTAATTGATTTAATGTTTGTTCAGATTCTCCTGAGCGGCCAATAGCATCAATTTAATCATATCAAGTCCGGCACTTGTGTTTAGTAGCTACAGAATTAGCGTGCAATGTATCTCCACAAGAAGAAGAGCTCATTTTGATACTTTTGCTTCTAGTTTTTGATACTTATCAAATTTTGTTGCTTCCGTAATCGCCATATGATAGATATTTAATTCCACCTAACTTCAGTTAAGGGATTTCAATGAATTTATTTCATTATACGTTCCTTCCTTTAATTACAACATCATCTTGAATTATTGTTCCCATTTCCATATCAGCGCTAATTTCAAGTTCCTTAACTTCTCCTGCAGCTGTGTTGAGAGAATTCATTCCAGTTATAGCCTAAGTGATGTAATGTGATAAGTCTACTATTAAAGTTCTATGTAGCTTTTCTTACTTCTAGATTCCTTCAATGGGTATATATCTGATGAAATGAAAGACATCGTCCTCTTTATTCTGATTCTTAGAGTATAACAGAGTTCCAAAATAACAAAAGAATCATCCATTGTCCATAAGTCTTCCACTTTAACTCCGTCAAATTCTGCAAATTCTCGAATAAGTAAAAAACTAAAAACTGAAACCACAGTATATATATTCCTATAGCACAGTATATTCTGCATACCTATTTATATCATCATCTTATTTTGTTAATAATTTTGGATATCGCTATGTATATCGCTTTTATCAGTTTATTTGGACACAATAATTATTTCAACTAGAGCAGAGGCTGGTTGTCGGGTTGATCGAAATAGAGGTCAACTCTAAACTTTGTTGGAGTACCAACTCTTTATTCTTAATAACTGATCAATCCGAAGATAATCACTGAAATTCAGAAAGATAAGAAACAGTATTGTTTAAGCATTTGATTTCTCGGCGCAACTATATAAAATTAGCAATGAACAAAGCTTAACTTGGATAGAACAAGCGTTTCTAACCACATTTTACGCAAAAAATATTTTACCGAGACGATTGTCTTGAACAACGGAGCCAGCTGGACGAACCTGTCTTAAAAAGAAATATTAGGGCATTAGGCCGTGAAAACAAAATAATCATTATCCATTGCCCATAATTCTTCCACTTCAACTCTTTCACATCCTATACACATTCAATTCTCGGATAAGTTTCGTGAAAACATCTGGATCACTTTCAATTAAACACAAAATTTCCAACACTCACTTTCAGTCATATATATTCCCTACTTCCTTACTCAAAAATAATAATCGTAAAACAATAACTAATAGATAACTTTTTGGAAAGGTTTTTATTCAATGAGAAAAACCTCCAGCGAATTGATGCACAAAACAACATTTGACATTTCTCCGAGGCACACTATCAAAAGATTTCAAACTTTTATTTGGTTTACGAGCGAGGTCGCAAGCATGTATTGTTCACTTATTGGTTTACGAGCGAGATCGCAAGCATGTATTGTTTTATTTTAGAGAGCATGCTATCTACTTTTGGCACATATGTATTCCTATGGTACTTTTCACTTCCTCTTATGTGAAAAAAAATATTTGAGGTTATGTGAAAATATTTTAGGTTATGTTTGATTTCATTGCCAATGAGAGGTTTTCAGTTGCTTGTTCTAAGTTGGGCTACTGTAGAATATACTGTGCCCAAGATATATTGAAGACAAGGTATTCCCGACTCGAACCACGTTCCGCCATTTTTTGTTAAAACTCTTTTTCCCTTCTTCTTCATTCACTGAAGTACGTCACAGGGCATCAGCTGTAATGTGTCAAAATTCTTTGCGCTTGTACTACCGTTGTTTTGAAAAGTTTGTTTTGTTTTAATAAATTATTTTGTGTGATTTGTGTTGCGATATTTCTAGAAAGTGACTATAGACTACAGGACATTCTTTTAAATGCACCAAAACACAAAACGCGCTTGAAAGAGGCTGTTGTACCATCAGTGAATGTTTCTCACAAAATAAAAGGATCTTCACCAAGAATCAAAAGGACGAATGAACTGGCTCAAGAAACAATTACCTCCTACGATAGGTAACTATGTAATTTTGTTAACTATACCATTTAAGATAAACTATGTTTTTCTAAAAAGGTTAAAACAACAAGAATCCATTTCGGATTGTTTACCGGAAGCTACAGAAGAGACAGAGGCAGAATTTCTTCACAACGAGGAGTCAATTCAAGAGGAGGTATTAATTCAAGGCAAACAGAAAAAAGAAGAAATGAAGAAAAATGAGGCCATAAGTAGCCTTACCGATATTGCAGTCCAAACAGAGTAATTTCCAACTTTACTTTACTAATTTACTTGTTGCATTGAATTATCATAAATAAATGCTGATTTGATTTGATTTGATTATTAGTTGATTATAAGCAATTTTGAATACAATAGAAATGTGTAGTAACACAGATTTCTGATTTTAGGCTACCGCTACGTATCTTCAGATAAATCTTGCAACCTTTTAGCAACAGCAGCTTCTGCAGTCGCTAATTTATAAGGTTGTGGCAACGTCCCTTGATCTAAAAGGGAGGACTGATTTTTTGCTGATACGACGCTGTCGGAGCCTTTTGGCATTGGCTCCTGCAGCAAAGAATTTTAACTGACCCAATGTTGTCAGAACATTAATGAAGCCACATTTTATGGCTGCAGTTTACAAAATAACAGACAAATTTCAGCAATTTTGCTGCCAAATCTTGTAGAATAATAGCTGAATCTTTGTTTATATTTAAGCTATATGGCTGAATCAACATACATTTAGCTGAATTTGCAGCATTATAAACGAAAATAATAAAAGAAATTTTTGATTTTTTCTTGTTTTTATTGTGAACGATTGCAGTGGAAATTTAAGGAGAATATTTCACTTTACTGCAAGTGAACTGAAAACTTTTAAATTAATTTTAAATGAAATTTAAATTTACCTCACTCCGATGGGGTTGAACCTTGGACCTCCTGCTTATGAAGTATGTACTCTTGCCAGTATTCTGTTGATGCCCTTCCTAAGACTTCTTTAAAAAGCGTTCTTAACTCATTTTCAGCAACTTTTTTTATCAGTACTCCAATTTGTTGTAAACTCAGCAAAATTTCAGCAATATAGAAGATTTTAGCCGAAACAAACCTTTTATTTCCAGCAAATGGTTGTATATTCAACTTTTATTCTGTTATACCAGCTTCGTTTTACTAATTTGCTGAAAATATATCAAATTTTCAGCGAAATAGTTGCAGTTTCCATATTTTCAGCAATGAACTTGCGTTCGGGTTATCAATTGACAGTTCTTGTTTTCTGCTCTGGGAGAATACAACAATTGCACTCAGTTATCGACGTCAAATCTTTAACAACTAAATTTTCTTGTGTAAAGAGTGCTTATTTGACTCAAATTTTAATGTATAAAGTAGTGGAAACTTGCAGTAACGGAGAAAAAGAACTGTGTACAGTGCCTGCATCATGGGAATTGAACTCGAGTTTATACTGGCCACCAGGACGAAATGCATTTTCATTAAGAAAACATACAAATGTATTCCCTGATAAAACTTGGAGCAGTGAGCCATGTAAGGTGAAAAAGGATAATATAAGTAGCTTCCGAGATGTCCTACAGATAGAGAAAAAATTGTGTAAATATTCGGATACAGAGGACGAAATAAAGTAAGTATTATTTTCATATATTAATTGTGAATTAGTTATTAAAACAGAAATTTTCCTCAGTGCTGGTAAAATGATGTTAAAAAAACGAAAACATCCTGGACGTATAGAAGAAAACATAGACTATAATAAATATATGTTACCAAGCCCTCATGTCAGTGAAGTGAAGGTTTTGTCTCCAAACTACGAATCCCAAATTGAAAAAGAAACCACAAGTGTTGTTGTATTATCTGAAGAAATAATACCAGGAAATGAAATTCAACAAGATGATATAAATATCACCAATGAGTCGCAATTTATTAATTGTGATATATTGTCAAGCTTAGGCTTACCCATAAACACTGCAGTGCTTGAACAAAAAGTAGAACAGTATTTGGAAAATCAAAAAAACTGGAGGCAAACCAGAAGCAAATTTTAGAAAATCAGAAAGATTTGAAAGAAGTAATTTTAAAGTCCTTAACTGGTTTTCAATTACAATTTGAAAAATTCATTGAATTGATAAATAGAAATGCCGTCAATACACCAGACGTGGTAGAGAAAAATATTTTGGAGGAGGAATTCTAAAAAAAAAAAGAAATAAGGAATTCGCATCTACGTTCGTAAAATATATGTGTAAATTTGGTGGCATAAACGGAAATAATAGACATGAGAAAATTACTTACATGGTGTTTGATGCAATATTTTCAAAAAAGTTTGTTACGGAATGTTCTTTTACGGGATCTTCTAAGTCTTCTAGAGATAAAGTTGCCTTTAAATGCTTTAAAAACTTTATTAATGAATTTTACAATATAATAAAATTGGCAGATAATACCTACACTGTGGATTATAATTTGCAATTCATTAAAAAAGTATTAAAAAATAGTCAAAAACGTTACATGTTGAGCATGGCAGTTAAACGGTATAGAAACTTATAATATAAATTTTATCATATTAATAATTTTCATTATTTTCCTTACAGCAAATCGGAAGCTGAAGCAGATGACAACAAAGAAAATAAAAAAAAATAAACAAAATATCGACGATGAAGCTAAAATGAATGAAGGTGATTCATCGATCTAAACATATTTTTCTCTTTGTATTGCATACACGATTTTATTTTATGTTTACTTTAAAATTAATGAAACTATTTTTTTTATTGTTTTGCTACATGTGAAAATAAATATATACATTCACCGTTTACACATTTTTAGATTAACAAATTTTAAAGGAAGTTACAAATGGAACCGAATAAAGGAAATACAGGGTGTTTGGTATTATTTAATATTGTGGCAAAAACAAATTAAATTAAAAACATTCTTTATTAACTCTCATTTTATTTCATATTTGAATCAAATCACTTTGAAACAAAGTGTGTAGCAATGGAATAAATACAGTTTTGTCTTTATATTGTAAAGCAACCAGTTTACACTTAATGTTATCTATTGTGTATATTTGTTGACTATTTTCTTCACATGTTGATTGAAATATATTCAAATAAGAAGATCTGATAGGCAAATCAAATAAAGGGCTTATATTTTTCAAGCTGATACCATGTAAAAAAAAATCCTTTTCAGAATTAGTTGCAAATTTCATTTGAACAATTTCGCCAGTTTTTGTTAGAAACCATTTATCTTTCATTTCTGTAGTTAGTTTAAGTCCATCTCTTATATCAATACGCGTAAATCTGTTATTAATTTTCTTTTTTAAAATTTGGAAATAATTGATCAGACTGACAGTCAGTTTTTACATTATTTTGAATTTCTGAGATACATTTTACTGCTTGACTTAATGGATTGTTTCCGGTTCGCAATAAACACTTAATATAATGCAGCATGTTTTCAAAAGGATATGAAGAAATTGTTTCCAAAACACCAAATCTTTTGACGTCATCAACTAAATGGCATAAATTATGAACATTACTGGTAATTGTGTCTGCTCCATAAATATCAATGTATTTTTTAATGAAATCATTTAGTAACATTGCAGCTACATCTAAGTAACCAAAATACTCTTTGTTCGAACATATAGTAATAGCACAAAATAACAATAAGAAATGTTGATACACATAATATGGCAAGAAATCTTTTAAAATGACAGGTGAAATATAAAAGAAGAATGTTCTAAACTCTAAACCTTTCCAAAAAGATAGACAATCAAGACCTCTAATAGCACGATGAATTTCAACAGGCATCCTACATTGTAACAAAAATGTTGTTATTTCTTTAATTTCATATGCAGACCATTTTGTTTTATGAGAGAAGGTACCATCCCTCCATCTTACTAAAAACCGCTTCATTAAACCCAAATCAATTAAATGTAGAGGATCGGCTATAGGAAAATCATCCACCATATTTATTGGCAGGTCTTCAATTGGGGACCTTTCCTTGTGATGATCAGGATCTCTTCTTTGTCGGAAACTTGTATTAGTCCTTCTAGGCAAATCTGTACGCTGGAAACTCATTCGATGAGAAGAATGATAGTATTCGCCTGTTATAACACATTTAATGCAGCCATGGTAAGCATTAAAATTAACACTACCTGCAATATAATACTTATTCTTGTAAAAACACTTAGATAATATTTTACTTATTGAGATATGGGTATACCTTTAACTAAAGCCCTAGCTGGTGTGTCGCATATGATGCATCTTATACGTATGTTTATTTTGTAACCGTTAATAGAGATACCATTTTCTAAGATTTCTTTCATTTCATTGGCAAATGGTTTCAAAAACGAATTAGAAGGATCGCTTGTACCGCAATATATTCCAATAACCATAGGTTTAAAGTACGGCATGTTATGAATGTTGCATAAAATTGGCCAAAATTTTATTTTGGAACTGTTGTATACAGGCAAGCCGTCCATATTCACATTTATTTCGATGGATTTATCTTTCGTTATATTAGAAAAATAGTTCAATAGACACGGTCGTATTCCCTGATGCCAATACTGACCACTACCCATCGGCACAATTGTTATAGATCTTGCGGTTTGCAAAAGAGTTCTTGAAGAAGTTGGTATGTTTTGCATGCCTACTTTTTGCAAAAGGGATATGAGTCCTGTTACTGCAGTATGCCTTATGTTGAAAGTAATTGTCCAGCTTTTCAGTAATTCACATAAATTTCCTTTAATAGATACTCTATTCGTCGCAAAATCCATCCCATAGTTTTCTTCGTCGCTTTCTGTATCTACATATTCATCATTGTTATGCTGCAAGTATATACTTTCCGAGTTAGAGCAAGGTTCAAATTTTGAAACATATTCCGAAGATATGGGAAGAATATTCTAAAATTAATATACATAAATACAATTTATATTTACATATAAAAAATTTAAAAATTGTCATCATACTTCATCGGTAAAAGTTGAAATGCTATTTAATGGTCCGCTAGATGCGATAGATATTTCCGCAGTTTCAGAATTGGTTTCTGAGCAAGGACGCAAAATTAGTTCCTGGTGTAATACATCAAGACGCTTTGAAATAATTCTTTTTCGCAATCTAAAATAATGTCCGCAATTTCTGAATTTTTTAAACTTTGTTACGTTAATCACTTTATTTTTTTCCATGGTTTAAAAACGCAAAAGCTATAATACGCACTATTCGCGTGTCATGAAAATTATCAAATGACTCGTAATGTCAAAGATGGTAGCAATAAAGTTGTGATTTCAGATAGAGTGCTGTAGTAGCAAAACTGTTTCTTTCGACAACAAAATGCCTGCATTTAAGTTGTTTTATCATCCATTAAGTATTTTTTATCAGCAAAAGCAATTATTAGAAAAATTGCTGCAAAAGCAGAAACAATTTTAGTTATCAAAACCACCAATTTTCAGGCAAAATGAAAAGTATCCAATAAGCTTTTATCAGGTAATGATGTAGCTGATATTTGCCTGCCAGTAACAATAATACAGGAAACTTTCTGTCTCAGCAAGTAGGCTGAATCATGGATTCTTGAAGTAAGGCTGCCATCCCCACAATATAAGCTAAATGTTTGAAACAGCCAAATTATCTACCTTTTTCACCGCTACAACCATGAGAGAGCCTAAAATGACTTCAAGAATTCAGTACCTCCTTGATTCAGCCAAACGTGGGTTGACACAACGCTTTTTCAGCTTGAATTTAGCTGCGGTAGCCAAATTATCCATTGTGTGTTACTTGGGCAGGTAACGTAGCCCAGTCCAAAACACCTCAGACAATCCTAGTCATAGTATCAAATATTGTCACTAACGCTCTCAGACAACCTCCAGCACCCAGACACAGGAAAGGTCTAAGGTCAAATTGCAGCCTCCAAGACCACATCAAACAAAAAGTTGGCATCATCTCCTGGTCAGCCATACGGTAGGAAAGGAATTCTCCAGGCATACCCTGTGACGTATACCACTAGACGGAATCCCCCTCAGTGGCCCAGAACCCAGTCTAGAGCCAGCAAAATAGTTGGAATTTTCCGGACACTTTTTGTATGGAAAAAGTGGTCTGGTACCGGCATAGCGTAACTACTAAAAACCCATATATAAAAAAATCAAAAAACCCTCAAAACCGAAAATTGGCTATTTAAAAAAAAACAATATAAACAATAAATCATACAAATTTAATAAGCTAATCATGCTTAAAACATGGTTAGCTTATCTCTTAAATGGTTAAAGAAAATTGCATCAGCAATTTTCCTCACATACCATACATTTTATTCCCACAAGACGACTTGGGAAAAACAAAAGTTTCAGTTTACAACCCAAGTCGTTTTTACAGAAACAATTACCACTTCAAACAATAAAATTAAAAAAGAAATCCGTCAGTACCGTCAGTACGATTTGCTGCGAAAAATAAAATATGTATGTACATACGTACATACATATTGTGTAAAATGCTTTCACGATAAAAAACGCGCGCCGCATAAATGCATATATGCGCGCCGCGATTTCAAACGATGGGACGGTGGCTGATGTTTTTGAAAGTGTAAGATTACATTTTTGAAGCCACCGTCCGAAGCAAATAATTCTGGACATGTTTGAACAAGTCCAGAATTAAAAAGTAAAATTTTCTCATGATAAGAAAATGCAACTTAGCATTTTCTATCCTGAACACCGGCTCTTGATCACGATGAAGGTGATCAAGAGTTGAGTTGATTTTTAAACGAAAAAGCGGCGTGGTCTCGGGTCTCAAGAGTTGAGTTTTAAAAAGAGTAGAGTTCTTTTTTATTGAACTTGGTCCGGCTCGGCGCGGTCTGGAAAATTTTATGAAAAGAAGAATAAATTTGTATAGAACGGTATCTTAAACGAATACAAAAAAAAATAAATTTGTCAAAAACAGTGTGTAATAGAAAAGTTCCTGAAAAATAAGATGTGTAAAGCCCTCTTGGGGAGATGGTGATTAGAAAATAAAATACCAAAGTAGAAGTTGAGTTAAGCAAGTGTTTAATATAAAAAGAAAAAGTGTTCAAGGCACCTTGGTGATTGTTGATTTTGGATACGTTATATGCTCAGCGCCCAGCGAGCAGGAAAGGTATTTAACAAATTGGCGCAGCCGGCAGGATCAAGGAAGCTTGGTCAAGTTAAACGATCGTAAACGCTTAAAAAGCCCTGGTCCTATACGAATCTACGGGGAACCTTTGACACTAGCCAGGCTATAAGGCCACGTCACCCCCAACGCTCGGGATAGATATCATCTGTAGGCGCCTCTGCTTCAGGCGAGCAAGCGTTCACTCCATTAAGAGTGAAAAGACAGCATTAAGAGACTTGGACCTCCAGATTGGAATTCATCACCAAACATCAGAAGCTCTTTTCCAGCACCGAAAAGAAGTCAGGAGCACGGACACCCATTCAAAACCAACTCCAGAAGGAAGATATCACCGTTCCTGGGTTGAAGGGGATTTCGAAGAAGGATTTAAGCCCCCCTTTCAGCCATATCCAGGGGAAATAAGTAGGTCTAGGGCCCCCCGGCAGCAAACAGAAGATCTAAAAGAAATACTTCGTTCTAGAATTGAAAGGGATCTCGAAGTCGGCAAAAGCCCGCCTTTCAAACTCAGCCAAGGGAATTAAGACGGCAGGAGCCCCCCTAGTAGCAAAAATAATCTAGAAGGGAATACTGTAAGAAGGCTAAAAGCCCCCGTTTTGGACAACGCGGGACGCTTATGCAGCAGGAAGACTCTATTCCGGCACGTGAGGCAGGATCACACATAGACTCCATACCTTCATCCGACGCGGAGAAACCCCCAGGTGAAAATCTTCATCACCTCCGGGAAGGTACAGACAACACCCCAGAGGTCGGCAAAACAGAATCATGTAGCCAGGACAACTCATATTTATCCCAACAGCAACAAGCCGCTGGAGTTCGCCTTCGAAGTGGTACCGTTTTAACAGGGCCCACAGTAGCAAATAAAGTCAGTCTAGATAAGTTTTTAGATAAGTTATTAGAGAAGGCACGGGAATCCGATAAGCTCACTGTCACGCACTGCGACGCTCTTGACCACAGATTAAGTCAAGGCAGAGAGCAGAGGCTGACTTTGCGATTGCATGATGTAAGATTTTAAATGTACTTCCTAAAATGTTACGGTTGATTACAATTTGTGTGTTGTCTTAAAATTGTATTTTTGATGACCTTAGAATGTAAGAAGAATGTAGGTAACACTAGATTTTTGTATATAAATTGGCCGATGGCAGGAAAAAAATCACTGTTTCCCGAGACGCGGAAAGAGTTGTTTTAAATTACCTATCCTCGCTCCTAAAGAAGGCAGTCCAAGAAGTATGTTGGACGCCAGGCTCTACTCTGGTAACATTAGCTGGTCATATTGACTTAGTTTCTAGATTTCTGATATTACAGCATCTCCGGACGGTTTTTTTTGTGTGCCAAATGCATCCCAAGTGATTAGCAAGGCAGTGAGATACGATCAGGTTAAAACCGGACCGGTTTCAGAACCTGAAAGCAACCGTGGCTGGCCACGGTTTGACGATGGCTGATTCATACGGTTTCCTACCGAATGTAATGCAAAACTCATTAAGTGCAAGACATACGTTTTGGTTTTTCCCGGACGGTTTGTTGAAATTTAGTGCAGTGCAGTAGTAGAGAATCAATGAACGAAACCATATGATATGTAGGTACATTTAATAAAATAAATTGAGATTTGTTTTGGAGGCAATGTACAATATTTAAAATAATATTAAAGTTTTAAGTGTTTTTTCTAGTGTTGTAAAATGCTTGACGCAAAACGGCTAATTTTTGAAATCGAGAAAAGACCATAGGGCCATGGATAGGGCTTGGTAGGAAATATATAAAGAAATCTTCCCGGAATGCAAGAATGAGGAAAAGTCCAATCGGGATAAGCAAATTATTTATTTTAATTATTAAATGATACTGCCAAGGAACTGGTGAGATAAAATAATCGGTAAATTCATTTACTGTCCGCCCATCTGCAGTGTTGTTGCTGTTCGATTGGAATATCATTCATATAAAGTTATGTCCATCTCTAGCACGAACAAAATTGTGCAGAACGCAAACTGCTTTCACAATTGCTATTCCAAAATCAAGTGATACTGTTATATTTGAGTGAAGAACTCGCCATTTGTTGCTTAAAATTCCGAAGGCGCATTCAACATATCTTCTTCCAGAATTTAATCTGTAGTTAAATATACGACGTTTATCTGTGTAACGAAGTCAATTATCATATGGAATTTTCAGAACGGCAACACTTTCAGGTCTATAAAAGGCCAGCTGGCACCGAGAACAAATCGCATTCGTGAGCGAGCTAGCTGTTGTATACCTAAAAAGGGTTAACAATGATAATTGTAATTAACAATTATCATTGGGAAAATCATTAAAACATATTTAATTTTCATAAGCTAATCATGTTTAAAATATGGTTAGCTTATCTCTCTGCAAAGCGAAAAATTGCCATCAGCAATTTCGTCACATTCCTTTGCACAAAACCAAAATATTTTCCCATAAGAACGACTTGGGAAAAATAGAAGTTTTAAGTTTCATCCCAAGTCGTTTCATTAGAAAAAAACAAAAGCCCCACGACAAATCTTACCTTCAGTAAGATTTGTCGTAAATACGATATGTATGTACATACATACAAACATACATATCGGGCGCATAAAATTTTACGTCGGTGAAGACTGAAATGATCAAGTCTTCACCGAAAAAAGCTCTTATCAGCGAATTGTCGCGAGCTGCATACATTGTGATCGCAACAATGTATGCACGATAGCACGACGATGGTTGGATATTTATGAAAATATCACATTTCAATTCCAACCATCGTTCGTCGCGATAATTCTGGGCATGTTGAAACATGCCTAGCGGTAAATAATTTTCTCAGGATAGGAATGCTAATTAAGCACTTTCCTATCCTGAGCAACTAGACTTGCGATTACAAAAATCCAAGTCGAGTACAGTCGGTTTTAGGCAGTCAGTTTTAAACAGTCGGTTTATTGGCATATTATCGGGCGGTCACGGAGTTTTAGCAATAACGAAAAGTTGTGAAATAGAAAGTTAGAAGTGAATAGAGGAAGTAATAAAGAATGGTTGTAAAAGGAAAAAAGTAGTGTTTTAACAATAACGAAAAGTTGTGAAATAGAAAGTTTGAACCTAACAGAGAAAGTGTCAGCACCCGAGGTTTTCGTGTGACAACAAAATTGGATAAGGTGCTGCTAAGGTATTGACACCTGAAGCACCGACTGATTAGTGAGTACCCCCATATCTATAACAAAATTGGCGCAGCCGGTAGGATAGTGGAAGCCTGCTTTCTAAAGTCAAAATAGAAAGGCATAAGAGCTTTAAAATCCGCTATCCTGCGAACCTAAGGGGTCCCATTGACTAAGCCACTCAGGCCAAGTCACCCCCAACACTCGGGTAGATACCATCTCTAGGCGCCTCTGCTCCAGGCGGGCAAGCGTTCACCCCAAATAGTGCACAGGCACCACCGAGGGATACTATCAAACACTCCAAAGAAGGAAGTGGAAAACCATCCAAAACCTCCCAGAAGGACGAGTACAGATCAGCAAGGACACAGCTCTAAAAACAGCCTGAAGCTCCAGCCAACCAGACGAACAAACGCTAGCAGTCAACGATCCGGAGTTGAAGAGGAAATCGAAGACGGCTTACAAGCCCCCTTTTCAACTAGATCCAGGGGAAGTTAAGACGGCCCAGGGCCCCCCCAGCTGCAAAAGTAAGGCGTAATCAACCGACCAAGGATTGAGAGGGAACTCGAAGGCGGTTAAAGAAACCCCCCTCTCAATCACAGCAAAGGGATCTAAGCAGGCAAGGAGCCCCCCTTTCACCAAACAGCGCATCATATGCCAGCCGACAATCCTGCTCTACCTCAGCAGGAAACAGACGCAGCAGCGAGGGAAAACTCTCCATCTTTAGCCGACGCGGGATCAGCCCCAGGTGCCAATACACAGCACCCCGGTGAAGGTACATCATCTGCTGCAGGAGATAAATCTCCGCCATTATCCCCAGCAGGACCTCGACTTCGAAGTGGGACCGTTTTACCAGGTCTTAATAGACAAGTAAGTCTTGAAAAATTTTTAACCAAATTGTACGAGAGAGCGCGAGATTCAGGTACGCTAGCCGTTACTCAGTGTGATTCACTCAGCAAAAAGCTGAGTCAAACCCGCGAAAATAGACTCGCACAAATACAGACACTGAAGGAAAACACAGTTCGGTTCCGTGAGGAACTAAGTAAGCTTACTGAATCCACGCGCCCCCTCCCCGTAGATAAGGAGAATATTAAAATTTTAAATTTAGAATTAGGAAAGAATAAGAGTGATAATTTAAGTGATAGTGATAGTGACGGTGAAGTGACTGAACCAACTCCCGAAGACCTGCTAATCGATTGGCTCGAAGAATCCTTAACGGAAATCAGCCCGGAAACAAGCCCAGCTAGTCCACCCAAATTTAAATTTCCAGTCAATAGACTACACACAATGGTGGATTACGCTAAAGTAGCTAAGCTCACAGCTCAACTCGTTCCCTTATTTTCGGGTGAAAGTACCCCACAATTGGGTCGAGAATTACAAACCTTCATTGGCTGCTGCAAACAAACTATGCAATGCCTTAATAATGAAGAAAAAGTGGCTTTCATTCAGGTCCTTCCCACAAGACTCAGAGGTGACGCATATCAATTATTCGCTTCAGACGTCCCCGCTTCATTTCCTGAAGTAGAGGAACGTTTAAATAGAACGTATCTTCCCCGTGAGACATATCAGGAGCTGGTGAACAAATTAATTACCACCAGACAAAACCCGTTAGAATCTCTCACTGTCTTCATTACAAGATTGAAACAGTTGTTGACGATTTGTAACGAGGCAGCGACACAGAAGTATGGAGCTGAGGCAGTCCCTGCTGTGAAAACACAGCTGATGGATTTTGCCAAAAACGCTCTGAAAAGTGGAGTAACTAACCCACACCTGTGTCAATATTTGCTCACGCAGGGAGAAGGCGATTTAGAGTCACTAATTCAAAAAGCCTTGGACATGGAGAAATTACAACAAAGTGCTACATTCGTCCAGACTCCTCTGGTACAAGCTCCTCCAATGGCTCCAGTAGACCCAGATTTACGAGTGAGAGCTTACTATAGAGCTCCTTACTATCAAATGCCATCAACACCTATGTTCGCATCACCTCGAGCTCCAAATCCAACCCAGTTTTCACGCAATGTGAATAACCCAGGTTCATCACAGTCACGACAAAGACCGTTTACAAACACTGATGCCAGAAACTCGGATACAGATGCACTGGTCCGTAACATCACGTGTAATTTCTGCCAGCGAAAGGGTCATACATATACAGATTGCCTTAAGCGCAAGAACACCCCTTTCTGCTCAAACTGCAAAATCTATGGACATGACGTCCGTGATTGCAGAAAAAGTCAACAGACCCAACAAATTGTTCCTCCACGCCTCTCCAACAGACCTACACAGGATCAACACAACACAAAAAGTCCTCAAGTCTTCAATATAAGACTCAAATGCACCTTTTGTGGTCGCCGAGGACATGCAGACGAAGACTGCCGCCAGAAGAAAAAATGGGAAGCCCGGAGTCAGGGAAACGACATGCAGTCGACCCAAAACTCCCCGGCTCGACTATAAACCCAACTAAAAAATTAAAAGGGTCACCTCAAGCGCCCGAATCCGGTGTCCCTACAGTGAAACTTCCACTGGACATAAGCCTTAACGGCCATACAAAACTAGTAGTGGACACTGGCGCTGAGGTTAGTATTATTAAGAAAAGAGCAATTAAAGACCTCAAGATAATTAATTCCAATGAGGCATGCACTTTACAGACCCCTTTTGGAACCGGAAAGACATTGGGAAATTGCAAGGGCAACTTCAATTTTAAAAATAAAATTCCCTGCAAGTTTCAGGTGGTACAAAACCTGCCAGGTCTTTCCGATGACGGCCTTTTAGGAAACGATTTCCTATCAAACAATTGTAATGTTGAAGGCCCAAATAGAGCACTCAAGTTTCCTTGTACGGAAACAAATCCCGAAGAGTTTACTGTGCCCTTGTCATGCAAAACGGACAAGCTGTATTCCAGAAAAGCAGTCGAAGTGAGGTCACTTGCAGAAAAGATTGAACCTAAACAGGTTAAGCTATCTACATGCAGTGTCTCCAAGGCATCTCAAAAGAGTAATGCTGGCTGCCAGGTTCAACAAGAGCCGACGGAATGCGAAAAGAGCTGTCTGGGTGATCAAGAAACCAGCGATATGAGGCAGCATCTGGTTACTCTAGAGGAACCGATATGCATACCTGCTAGGTCACAAATTATCACCACAGTCCCGTTACGAGTGAAGGAAGAAATGCTCTGTTTATCTAAAGAGATAGGCGACGGAGTCTTCCTGGCCAACAGTTTACTCCCTACTGGGAAAGAAACAGTGCTAGTTGCCATACTCAACATTAACAATTTTAAAGTAGTCATCAACAGTTTATTATTACAACTGCTCCCTATACATGACTACGCCGTCATCCCAATAGGAGAAGCCACTGATACACAACACGTTCTCAAGCCGAATAAATCGCAAGCGAGTAACACAAACATCAGTGAGCCTCCCAAGGCAGAACAGAAGTCAAGCAAAACTTCTTTCTCCAGAATACCTAGATATAAGTTACTAACGCGGCCCAAGAGCCCCATACAAGACGTGTGCGAGCTCAGTAAGACCCGAACAGAGGCAGCAATGACTCCACCGTCCAATAGAGTAAATTATAAAAAAATTTCGAGGCCCAAGAGCCCTATAAAAGATGCGAGCGAGATCCAGAAGCCGATAAACAAGATGCCGAGGACTCCTCCGTCCAGTTTACCTAGATTTAAAATATATACGAGGCCAAAGAGCCCTATAACAGGTGCGTGTGAGCTCAGTAAGACCTATTCTCAGGCAAAGACGACTCTACCACCCAACCAAGTTAGTGTTAAGAAACAACAGTGGCCCAAGAGCCCTATCACAAGTGCGTGCGAGCTCAGTAAGACCTACTTAAAGGCAAAGTCGACTCCACCACTTAATAAAATTAGTACTAAGAATACAAGGTGCCCCCTGAGCCCGATAAAAGACGCGTGCGAGATCCGTAAGACCTCATTGAAGGCAAAGTTGGCTCCACCGTCAAATAGTATTAAGAGAACCAATTTTTCACGGCCTATTAGCCAAAATACGAATGCGTGCGAGTACTTGGACCAATGTAAAGTACCCCTAAATTACGGTACTCCACCAATAAAAGAGCAGGAAGCACATGCCCTGCCGACTAGTAAAGTAAGTAAAAATAATCACAAAAAAAGGTTACAACAACCTAAAACTAACATAAGCTTTTCGGAAAACACATCTATCTTACAACACGTAAAATACTTATTTCCGGATCATGAAGATCCCACACATACTCCGCGAGTCAACAGGTTAGACCAAGAGCTCAGCCTAGACCCAAATCTAAATGCGGAAGAAAAAGCTTCGATATCCGAACTCTGCTACGAGTACAATGATATCTTCTTTCTAAAAGGTGATAAGCTCACATACACAAATGCTATCACCCACAATATCCCTTTAATACAAGATCAAGCGCCCATAAACCAAAAGGCCTACAGACTACCAGAGACCCAGAGACAAGTGATCAACGAGCAATTAAGAGAAATGCTAGAAAACGGGATAGTCCAAACTAGCAAAAGCCCTTGGAATTCACCCTTATTAGTTGTCCCCAAAAAGGCGGGACCCGATGGTGAAAAAAAGTGGCGCGTCGTTGTCGATTTTCGTAAATTGAATGAAAAGACAATTGGCGACGCATTTCCGCTACCCCGAATCGAGGATATTCTTGACCAACTAGGTCATGCCAGGTATTTTACCACTCTCGATTTGGCCAACGGCTATCATCAAGTCTTAGTCGACAAAAAAGATCGACATAAGACCGCTTTTAGCACTAATTACGGGCACTACGAATTTAAGCGTATGCCATTCGGACTCAAAGGAGCTCCCGCTACATTCCAACGCCTCATGAACTTCGTTCTGACAGGCCTACAAGGCCTCGAATGTTTCGTGTATCTTGACGACATCGTCATTTACGGGAAAAACCTAAATGACCACAATGATAAACTTCGCAAAGTCTTCGACAAATTGAGAGAGAACAACCTCAAACTGCAGCCAGAGAAGTGCCAGTTCTTCAGAAGAGAAGTTGTTTACCTAGGGCACAAATGCTCTAGCGAAGGTGCATTACCAGACCCCAGCAAAACGGCCTGCGTCCAAACATTTCCTGTTCCCAGAACAGTAAGGCAAGTTCAGTCCTTTTTAGGACTCGCCAATTACTATAGGAAGTTCATTCCGGACTTCTCTAAAATTGTTCGTCCAATCACGAATTTACTCCGCAAGGACGTAAAATTCAATTGGACCGAGAAATGCCAAGAAGCATTTCAAAGCATTAAAAATGCTCTAATTTCCCCACCACTTTTAATCTATCCAGATTTCTCTAAACCCTTCAATCTTACAACGGACGCCAGCAACGAAGCATTAGGCGCCGTGCTTTCCCAAGGAGAAGTGGGAAAAGACCAGCCAATCGCCTATGCAAGCCGAACGCTGAACAAAGCCGAGAGAAATTACTCCACAATTGAAAAGGAGTTATTGGCTATAGTCTGGGCCACTAGGAATTTCCGATGCTACCTCCAAGGCAGGAAATTCACGGTCTATACTGACCACAAGCCTCTCAAAGGTGTCTTTAACGTTAAAGACCCGACTTCCCGTTTGGTGAGATTTCACCACAAATTATCAGAATTCGATTATACCATCGAATATAAACCAGGGAAGTATAATACCAATGCGGATGCATTAAGCCGCATTCCACAAGTATTAATCGAAGACAATACAGGCAACACTTTAACGGTACAAGCCCAAGTCCACCACACTATGGACTCAGATGTGGAGGAAAACATTCCCCCAAGTAAAAAGAAAACCAAAAAACCCGCTCATTGCTTCGCCGTGACCAGAGCTCAAAAACAAAGAGCCCAAGAGGCCAATACTAGCTCCAGCGCTGAAACACAGCCCACGGCAGCGGAAGATAAAGAAACTAAACTCCCAGAGGCGGAAATACAACCCCCTGCTACGCTTGAACAAGACATAAGTCCAGTCAAGGCACCTGAGATAATCACGAGTCCCAAGGAAGTTCAAACAATCCTAAAGGATTACCACGACTCTCCTTTCGGCGGCCATCAGGGTGTCATTAAGACTTATAAAAGAATCAGACGCAAGTATTGGTGGAGGCACATGCTTAGCGATATAAAAAAGTACATAAAAAAATGCCCTAAGTGCCAAACAATGAAGGCATCGCCACAATTCAAGATGCCAATGGTAGTAACGGACATCGCAGAACAACCTTTCGACAAGGTTTACCTCGATATAGTAGGTCCACTAGAAGAGACCATATCAGGTAATAAATATATCTTAACTTTCCAAGATAATCTCACCAAGTTTGTCGATTGGTATGCCATACCAAATGGAGAAGCAGTAACGGTGGCGCAAATCTTTTTCAATGAGATTGTCACGCATTATCGCATTCCAAAGAGAATAGTCACCGATCAGGGAACTAATTTCCTGAGTGAGCTATTCAAGAAGGTCTGCAAACTGCTAAAGGTAAAGAAGTTACAAACTTCCGCATACCATCCACAGTCTAATGGAGCACTAGAACGTGCCCATAGACCATTAATCGAATATCTGCGTACAATCGTAGACGAGAATCCCAAAACATGGGATCAATTCCTACGAACCGCTGCATTCGTGTACAATAACAGTGTACACGAGGGTACTAAACTAACCCCGATGGATTGCCTTTACGGCTTCACAGCGGATGTCCCCACTAATTTAAAACGGGACCCTGAGCCCGTATATAACCACGAAAGTTATTACCATATGCTCAAATACAGATTACAAAAATCATATGCCACGGCTCGTAAAAATCTCTTAGCCAGCAAACAACGCTCAAAGGCATATTACGACAAAACAGTCAGGCCTCTCACTTTCCATCTAGGAGACAAAGTCCTCCTCAAAAGTGAAAGCCGCAAACACAAATTGTCTCAAATCTGGGTTGGCCCATATCTGGTAATAAATGTACCCAGTCCAACAAACACTACCATAAAAATAGGCAAACGGCAGGTTGTCGTACACAACAACCGTTTAAAGCCCTATTATGAGTAGCATACTGGTACATATATCTTTAGCAAATAAGTTCCCATCATACAAAATTCTACAATTAAATTAAGTTCTTCTAGTTACACACACAAGATCATCTAGTACGACTAATTGACTAACGAAGCCTATCCTTCATTTTCTACAGAACATGAAGCACATATTGGTGTTAATATGTTGCTTTCATCTGGCAATGGGACAAACTCAAACGGAAGCCTACACAATAAGTCCCCTGAACAATACAGGAATACTATATGAGGACTTAGGAAAATTACAAGTATACCAGAGTACATGGAATATACTAACGGAGATCAACCTAAGGGAACTGGGCAACCAAACGCTTATGGCAGAACAGGCGGAGCACTTAGTTCACCGACTATGTTCGAATCGCTCTCAAACCGATGAGCTATGCCTGGTACAGCAAAAACACGTTCATTCTCTCTTAGAAAATATCAAGAGAAGAACAAGTGTCATTCGAGAAGTGGTCCCCAAATCAAGATCAACCAGATCCATCTTCGATGGAATAGGCAATGCAATGCACTACCTATTCGGGACCATGGACAGCACTAATGAACAAGAGGTATACAGTCGACTCGAGGAGCTCGAAACAAATACAAAAGCACTAGCCGACCTGGAAAGACAGCAGATCAGTGTAGTCAAAACTACACTACAACAAATTCAAAAGCCACTGACATCTCTGCAGGAAAGACAACGTCAAATAAATCTCCAGGTAAATAGAATGCAAAATATCACTGATGATTTACTAATGAGACAATTAAGGCAGGAGATAATTTCAAGCCTGACCTTACAAATTGTCGAGATTGAGTACAGGCAACAAGCCTTACTCGACATAATAATCTCCAGTAAAAATCACCAGTTGCATCCGCTAGTGGTGTCTCCCAAAAGTTTATTAGAGATATACCACAAGTCCCACGCTACTTGCCCAGATGCACAAAATTGTCTCTCCCTGTTATATCAGACAGCGGAAACAAAGGCTCGTATAGTCCAAGACAAATTAGTTATTAGAATACAACTTCCGATTTTCAATTTACCACGAATGAAGTTGTATAGGATACATAGTTTCCCTATCCATGTTAATAAAAAACAATCATTGGTACCCGAAATACAGTACTCGCACGTAGCGCACCAGGTACAGACACAGGATATTCTATTATTAAAAACACAAGATCTTAAAATCTTCAAAAAGATCACTCAATCTTCCAAAGAGGACACTTACATCGCTAAGCTAGGCATTCCCATAACAAAGGCTACAATGTCCAAAGAATGCGTAGTGAAGCTGCTCTTTAATCCATTAAAGGAAGAGCCACAGTGTCAATTTAGAGCGCAAATACCTCCCAGAGACCTACTTATTAAATTAAGTAAACCAAATTCTTGGATATTCTCGTTGATAGAACCAACAATTGTACACCTTCAGTGTACCCAGCAATTCCTAACTTCAAAAATAGAAGGCCAAGGAATAATTACTATCAACCATCCCTGTCAATTACAAGTAGGATCACAAATCCTACATTATGAGGCAGAGAATATCCAGCAATTGAGTCTCAAACAACCCAACTACTTCCCAAATATCGCTCCATTAGAGCAAATGGTAGAAAAATATCTTAAGGCCACCTTCCTCCAAACAATTTTGAAAAAATCGAAGTTTTTTTTTTGTCATAAATTGCTACTGTATACTCGTAGAAATAGTATAGAATTAGTCCCGAACGTCAGCAAGACCGAGAAGCAGGTATAAAAGAGTGGGGAGCGGTGCGGTAAATCCGGCCGCTCGAACGCCTTCGGTAGCGGCAGCTGCTGCGTGCCTTCGGATCGTCTTATTGTTATGTTCCCCTCTATTTCTCGAAAATATTCTGTCCTTTACAATTAGAGAGCGTCCTTCGTATATAATAACTTGGCGTCAAGACTCTACCGCGTCTCTAAATACGGCAATACAAGTGAAATTTTCGTTGGTGATGGTTGTTCGCTTCACGAATAAAAACTTTAAACTGATTTTTCTCCGAACCACGTTTTTTCGCATGGATGACACTCTCATTTCAAAACTATTGCACTTATCGATATGAACCAAACGGCATTTTACTCTTTAGATATCTGGCTATGGCCTCAAGCAGAATCAGAAATATTCATCATTATTTAAAAAAAGTGATAAGCAATTAAAAGTGAAAAAAAGGGTGAAAAAATTCCAAAGTCCGCCATTTTGTTTTTTTTCATTGAAAATGTTTCATTCTGCTTGAGGCCATAGCCAATTAGATACAGAACATGAAACCGTTTCGTTTTTTGATTTTAGATAATTCGCTTCGAAGAAATGATGTCATCCATCTACTAATCGGATGAGTTTCAGCAGCCATTTTCAAAACCGCCATTTAAAAAAAAAAAAAAAAACCAATATTTTCAGGTATTTCATATATGTGCTTTCATATGTAAAAAAAATTGATTACTCAACGTGTTTTGTACTATGAATAAAATTTATTGGAAAAAATCACGTTTTTTGGAGGAAGGTGGCCTTAATGAAACCAAAGAAAAAATACCGTCGGAAGAAATACAGACAGAACTATATTCAGGAGATGACACTAACAGCATCATCCTAGAAGGTACCCAGTCATTAAAAGAACTGGACAAAAAATTAGAAAAAATAGTTCCTCATATCAGTCACCACCCTACACATGTCCTAGCTGCAACATCAGTATCCTTAACTGGTGTTGTCATCACATGTATGGTACTGTACCTGGTCGCCAAATTGCTAGTCCCATTCATAAAAAATTATCGTTCACGCAAGCCTAAGAAAACCCCAGAGGCGGAGGAACAAAGCAAACAATTCGAAATAATCGAACCTACCCCTCTAAAAAGGACCCGCACCCTACCACCTACTAGGTCAGTGCAAGTGGTATAGTATCACCACTTCAAATGGTCATCAGCATTATCACTGGTACTAAAATACAGACAAATGTAAGTGGTTTCTATTAACCACAAATAAATCAGTTAATCATAAAAACGAAAGGGGAGAGGACATACGTATATAAGTACTAAAGCATAGATTTAAGGAAAACTAGTGTAATAAAAACATATGTATATCCAAACTAAAAACAAGGACAAAACGAAACCCTCCCCCGCTAGTGTTTAATAAATAATATAAAAATATAAATATTATCATTATTAACCCAGAATAAAAATTAAATAACCACTAACTTTAGATCATAACAAATATACAAGTGTAACAAAAAAAAAAAAAAAACATAACATACATATGCATAACACACAAAACAAAAAAAAACAGTAGAAAATAGTAAGATAATAAAGCAATAGAATAGAATAGGATTAGATATTTAAAAACAATTTTAGAAAATAAGATAACAAAAATTTTTTTATTAAAATATAAATAAGAAAATATGTAAAAACGAAAACCTGTGCCAAACCGACCAATAGCCGAACCAATGAAAAAGCCCCAACAACAACTTCCCCTGAGAATTATTCCTCTTCAAAGAATAATCCTCTTTTTCGCAGGGGGAAGGATTGTTGTATACCTAAAAAGGGTTAGCAATGATAATTGTAATTAACAATTATCATTGGGAAAATCATTAAAACATATTTAATTTTCATAAGCTAATCATGTTTAAAATATGGTTAGCTTATCTCTCTGCAAAGCGAAAAATTGCCATCAGCAATTTCGTCACATTCCTTTGCACAAAACCAAAATATTTTCCCATAAGAACGACTTGGGAAAAATAGAAGTTTTAAGTTTCATCCCAAGTCGTTTCATTAGAAAAAAACAAAAGCCCCACGACAAATCTTACCTTCAGTAAGATTTGTCGTAAATACGATATGTATGTACATACATACAAACATACATATCGGGCGCATAAAATTTTACGTCGGTGAAGACTGAAATGATCAAGTCTTCACCGAAAAAAGCTCTTATCAGCGAATTGTCGCGAGCTGCATACATTGTGATCGCAACAATGTATGCACGATAGCACGACGATGGTTGGATATTTATGAAAATATCAAATTTCAATTCCAACCATCGTTCGTCACGATAATTCTGGGCATGTTTAAACATGCCTAGCGGTAAATAATTTTCTCAGGATAGGAATGCTAATTAAGCACTTTCCTATCCTGAGCAACTAGACTTGCGATTACAAAAATCCAAGTCGAGTACAGTCGGTTTTAGGCAGTCAGTTTTAAACAGTCGGTTTATTGGCATATTATCGGGCGGTCACGGAGTTTTAGCAATAACGAAAAGTTGTGAAATAGAAAGTTAGAAGTGAATAGAGGAAGTAATAAAGAATGGTTGTAAAAGGAAAAAAGTAGTGTTTTAACAATAACGAAAAGTTGTGAAATAGAAAGTTTGAACCTAACAGAGAAAGTGTCAGCACCCGAGGTTTTCGTGTGACAACAAAATTGGATAAGGTGCTGCTAAGGTATTGACACCTGAAGCACCGACTGATTAGTGAGTACCCCCATATCTATAACATAGCGAACAGTGAGCATCAAGCGGACTAAAAGAACCATCAGCAGAAAATCATACAAAGTGGATAACATCGAAGGTAAAAAGGAAGAAAGAAGGGCAGAAGACACAAAACATCGAAAGGATAGACGGGAACGAGCCAAGAAGATTAGACGTTGGCTCAAGTTAAAGAAAGAAGTAAGCAATTCAGCATTTTCTGAAAATATCACTGGCCTTTCTTTACAGAATAACTCCCCACTAATGGGGAGTAAAATTAAAATTCCAAAGAAGAAGCGAAAAATTCGCCCAACAAATAGACCTCTATCAGGGCAACAGGCAGCCACAATATTTGACGCCGGAACTAAAGAGGCACTCATCGCCCCATATCTTAAGCAGATCGCAGAACTCAGGTGCACGATAGTAGAATTACAGAGGAATTTCCAGCAGCAGAATACCCGGACAATGACTAAAGAACCAACTACTCAAAGACATGTAAACCCACAACCTGGAAAATCAACTGGAAAACAGAAACCGCCCGCTAGGATACAAGTAAGTTCTGAAAACTCTAAAAATCCTCATAGTTCTAGTGAAAATAGATTTAGTATCCTCGATCAGGATATGGCAGACAGGGTTATGTCTGAAAAACTTCCACCCATCGTCACTTACAATATCGAAACCAATGCTACCATAGAAACATTGAAATCTTTCACGAACGACTTCAGCCTGAAAAAAAATCAACAAAAACGTGACACACATCCACGTGAATAAAACCAGCGATTTCCAGAAAACTAAAGAGCTTTTAGAAAGCGCCAAGAAGCAGTACTTCACGTACACACCAAAACACATTAAGACGCACAGCTTCCTAATTAAAGGCCTCGACGGCACATTCAACGAAAATGACATATCACAAAACTCAAGAAGCAAGCTTATTACCGAAATTTTGAAAGTTTCCCGTTTTTGCACGAGGAACTCCTAAAATAAAACCCTAGACATGTGGCTTGTCCAACAGTCCCATTCAGGCAACATAAAGCACCTCTTCAATGCGAAATATCTTCTGTACCAATCAGTCTCTATAGAAACTCTAAGAAGAACAGAGATTCTTCAATGCAAAAACTGCCAAAGATATGGGCATACTGCTGCGAACTGCAGAATGATATATCGATGCGTTAAATGCACCACAAACCACGCTCCTGGAAAATGCCTAAAAACATCTGACGATGCGCCAGGAACTGTCCCCAATACCTAACCATCTTAAAAATAATACAGGAGAAAATGGAAAATCTTCGGAAAGAAAACACTTTCAAGAGAGCCTCAGTCAATAATTATGTGCAACCTAACGTTTCATTCGCTAACGTGTTTAGCACCACCAACCAAACGTTGCCCAAAAATCGGGCAAACATCCCAACTCTACCGGAAAGCTCCCCGCTTTCATTTTTTAACAACGAATGCCACTCTTTGTTCGGAAATAGCTTCGCGAACATCCTAAGACAAATAAGCGACTTCCTACTTCAGTATAAAAACATCAACTCTACAGACGAGAAGAAACTTGCTCTCGTCTCCTTCTTATTTCAAATAACCCAATGAACTCCACACACGGCAAACAAGCAAGTTAAATATACTCTGTCTCAAAATAGTATCTCTAAATATCAACTCTCTCATAAACAAAAGCAAAAGGCATAATCTAGAAATCTTTATAAAGCAGAACAAACCCCACATAATTCTCCTCTCAGAAACCAGGCTTAAGGGGAAGCATAAGCTAGACTTCAAGAACTTCACGCTCATATATTCCGATAGACCCAGCGGAATTGGAGGCGATACAGGCATATTAATACACAATTCCCTCAACTTTATCCCCATACTAGTCCCAGACCAACTCTCTTCAATAGAGCAAACCACTATCAAGCTCATCTGCGATAAGTCCGAATTCATTATTTCTTCTATCTACAACCCACCATCCTTACCATACGCCCTAAACCCGACCGACTTAACTAAAATTCTCCAATTATCCAACTCTATCCCACGAAACAAAACAGGCTACGTCATCATTGGAGGCGATTTCAACGCCAAGCACCCATTCTGGCTAAACACCACCACCAACTCCTCAGGCAACGCTCTATACAACTGGTACACCACAAACGCAGTCGGCCTAAACATAAACCTGCAGTCCAGCAGAGACCCCTCTCATCACGTCTCAAACACCCATACCTATTTAGACCTCTTCATTACATCCGCTAATCTGAGCATTGAGACAAACCCGAGCTATCATCCTTTTCTGGAGTCTGGACCTTTCGAATCCGAGCACGACTCTATAATTCTCAACGCTAAAATCTCAGATACGTACTGCCCACAGAACCCAACAATAGTACGCAACTACAGCAGAACGAATACGTACAAACTCAAACGCACCGTAAACAGAGACCTCCTATCCCTAGATATCCCAGTAGATAGAAACATTAACATCCAGGAAATAGATGAAAAATTAATAGTCTAACCAACATCCTAAACAACGCCATTGATTCCTCAAAACCCCAAAATGCACGATCCACAAAAACTCTCAAATCCCTCTCCCAGAACTAACTATTAAAATAATCAATACTGAAAATAAACTTAGAAAAATCCTCCACAGAAACAGATATAATCCCTCCTTTAACTACCTAAAATCTAGAATAAATTTACTCAATACACTAATAAAAAACCAAATAAACACTCACTACAATAACCACTGGAACCAAAAACTCTCTAACATTAATCTAGACACCAACAACTTTAAAATAATAAAAAACGTAACTAATAACCCGAGCTCCCGAGCCTTCCCCAACCTAAACACAACTACTAACAACACTCCCACCACCGTGATAGATAACAACGCTAAAGCTGATCTCCTCGGTAATTACTTTAATATCACCAACTCCACCAACTCCATATTATAACAAGATGCTAACACCTTGACCATAACTAATAACATAAAACCACAATTCCACAATAATACAAGTCTCATCACAGCCTTTAGTTATACACACACAGCAACAGACCCCAACAACAGCCCTCAACAGACACCTGCTCCCAGAAACAATATCCTCAACTTCACTAACGAAAAACTCATCTCACAATACATACGCAGCCGGAAGAATAAAAAGTCGAGTGGTCCGAATGACATCCCAAATTTCATCATCAGAAAGCTGCCTCCAACTTTCTCCCAAAAACTTTCCTTTATTTTCAACCACTGCTTTAATATAGGCCACTTCCCTAAAGCGTGGAAACAAGCCAACATCATACCCATACGTAAGCAGCACAAACCCCCCAACCTCCAAACCAGCTACAGACCGATATCGCTCCTGCCAGCACTTGGAAAACTCTACGAGTGCTTCTTAAAAGAGAAAATCCTCGACCATTGTGAGGAATGTAACATAATCCCGATAAACCAATTCGGATTCAAACAATTCCACGCTACATCACATGCGCTCTTAAAAATATAATCTGATATCTCACACAAAGTCAACCAAAAAACACCCACAATAGCATGCCTACTGGATATTGAAAAAGCCTTCGATTCAGTGTGGATTGAAGGACTAATCCATAAAATGCTAAATCAATTTGGCTTCCATCCCCATCTCTGTAAAGTAATCTACAGCTACCTCACCAACAGATCCTTTAGAGTTAAAATTGAGAATCAATTCTCAAAAGATTTCTACCCCGATTGAGGCCTCCCCCAAGATTCCATCCTCTCCCCAATGCTATATAATACATACACTTCCATCACCCGAATCTATATCTTCAGATATAAAATCTCTGCATTACGCAGATGATGTTATAATCTTCATTAGCTCCAAGAACGCCTTACTCGCAATAAATAAAAATAATCGTTATCTTCAATCCATCTTCGAATACTTTTGCGAATGGAAACTCAAACTAAATGTGAGCAAGTGCGAATCCATAGTCTTCACAGGAATTAAAACCTGCACAAAACGCCAAAAGAGACTTCTTCGTGACATGAACGTCCAAATCAATAACTCACGTATCACCCAAGTAGTCAAGTACCTCGGCCTCATGCTCACCCGAAATTTCAAATTCTTCCGCCACATTGACTATATCATAAAGAAAGCCACAATCGCATATATCAACTTGAGACCAGTACTCAAGGCAGCTCTGAACAGCGAATTAAAATAATATGCTATAAACAACTTGTCAGACCCATTCTTATGTACGTGTGCCCCATATCGACGGACATATCTTCCGCCCAAATGGAACTCATACGCATAGTTGAAAGATCAATCCTAAGAAGATGCACGGGACGATACAGGAAACCAAATTCTTATCATTATTTCAGCAAGAAAACTCTCTACCAAAGATCCAAAATCTCCAGAATAGACCGAGAAATAATCAAACACTCCCTCAACTTTTTCAAACGACTCGAATACTTTCAAAACCCACTTCTCGATGACTGCCTGAATTTCCCTACAGAATACCTGGAATCACCTAATTACAGATACCAGATACCGGTACTTATAAAACACCTAAATAATACAAATTCCCTCCATAACAACGCAAATGAGCTTATCTACTACCACATACCCAACAACCCAAATCTGCCACATCTTGTATACAACATAGCAGAGTGAATAGAATTTTCAGAACTTACCTGTAATAATAAACCAGATAAATGAACTCTTATCTCATAAGTGTAAATTATATTTCAACGTACTCATAAGACAGGATACCTGTATACATAATTGGGACTAATTTTAGCTAGCTTAAAATAAGACTAAATTACTTAAGTTAGCATTTGTCTTCTTTAATTTCTAGGATTGAGATGTGGCTGTCTTCACCACGAGCTACAGGCACCATCCTCTGGTTAGCAATCTCAGCGAAACATTTATAGAGTTTCGCGATTGTGAACAAAGTCACTTTGATCGCTGAAAAAGGTTATTAATAAGTAGGCCTTGATTCTGATTGAAAAATGAAAAAACAAAAGTTTGTATTTTTGATTGTCATTCTAAGTTACGACTAATCGGATTAGGTTGTTTGACAAGAAAAAGAATATTAATATCTTTCGTCCTTTTGAAAATATTTTTTAACGAGTCTGTCCGAGTCTAGTATCTTAAGTTTTCCTGTCCGTCCGTTCAATTATAAATTTTATACTATTCTAATAATAGATTTTCGTTCAATATTGTATTCATTTGTGCCGTTGAATTATATTGTGTTAAGGCTCAGCAACGTGCCGTATTGTTTATTTTATTTTGTGTCGAGTTACACTTCGAAAGGAGTTTCTGTTGGAAATATAAATCATAAAAGACGAAACAATTCTTTTCATTGGAATACTGCTCACTACAAACTAGGTGAGCTGATAAGTATTCTCCCACATCCAGCAACAACTAGTAATAGTGACGCAGTTTCAATACGTCAAGGATTTGAGTGTTCTCCTCACCTTATAGTTGAGAACCTGGGTCCCTACAGGATTACACATCAAGTTGAATGCCGATAACAAATCTTCAAGGGACATATACCCTAAACCCCACATCAAGACTTCAACTGGACTTGAGTGCTAATAACTGTCATAGACATTGTTTCAGCCACTCATACCCTCACATCGATGTTCCTTCAACAAATTAAGTATACGAGGAAACCATTTCAAGAGGTTTCCAATACGTCAAAACTAAATGTATGAGGTAACCATTTCAAGAGGTCCCCCCAATATAGTAAAGATATAAGATTGACCCTCCTTTAACCTTTATACTAAGTCAGGTATTACGAGTAGTTTTTTATGGTAGGCCATTTTTCTCGTAGGATAGATCAAAACGGATTAACCAGAAACATGATTTAATTAAGTAGGATAACTTTAGGTAAAAATTAGGGTAAAGAGAATAATACTCTCAGTCTAATTATAAGAACTCAGGAATTCTTAGCAAGTAAGTTAGAATTGTTAACTGTAGTAGGTCAATAAAAAATTGTTGTTTAAAAAAAAACAAAAGAACAAATCAGACAATCAACAAGCTTTGACTGGCTAAGAACTTTACTGAACTTAGCTGCGAAAGAAGTCAATTGACTCAGCTCCCACCGAATTTGAGGTTATCCAAACTTGAGACTTACCCGTCCTCCACTGTATTTTAGAAATATTCCACTCCCACCGAGTTTGAGGTTATCCAAACTTGGGACTTACTCATCTTCCGCTATATTTAGGAGTATTCCACTCCCACCGAGTTTGAGGTTATACAAACTTGGGACTTACTCATCTTCGGCTATATTTAGGAGTATTCCACTCCCACCGAGTTTGAGGTTTTCCAAACTTGAGATGTATCTTTCTCCCTCTGTGCATCAGAGTATATACAAAAGATAGACCAACCTATGATAAATCAAAGAGGGGAATTTTTGTGTTCAGATAAGGGAGAACCGTTACCCAAAAATAATAAAAGTGGAAAACTAACAAGTGTGTATTAAGTTTGTAAAACCTTATGAACAAAAGGTTAGTAATAAGTGTGTATTAGTTAAGAACGGGAACTGTCACAGACACCAAGAACGTGTTGTAAAACCTTATAGATAAAAGGATAAATTTAGTTTGTACATAAGTTCAATATTATATTTGTGTTAGAAGATAAACAAAAAATAAATTAGAAAATAAAAACTTTAGTTCAGTACAAAAATAAATCAGTGTTCTCTGTTAAAATTCTTTGGTCGTTTGTTCTTCTTCTTCCTCGTCGTTGAACACCATACTTTGACCCAGGCGTAGCTCAAGAGCTGACTCGCAACCCATTCAACGTATATACAGATCTTTACATCTGTCAACTGTATTCTTGGGTAAAGTATCAAAATATTGCAGTTCTGAGCTTTTGTATTTGGTGAAATGTTTAAGTTTTTGTTTATTATAATTTTCCTGAACGTCGAATTTGTAAATACCGTTCCGTCTCCTCTTCCATCAGAGCGATAGACATTAACATATATAACTCTATAATTATATTTTTTAGTTATAGTAGATACTCCAATCCGGTACGGCTAGGAAATTTTATTCGTGTATTAAAATATTAATTCGAAATTTTTTGCCATTCTTCCTAGATAGTGGTGATTTTTCTATGAGCTTCAATACACCCCACACTACTTGTCAAGTTTCTTTTAAGATAGCCGCGACAGTACTTCTTCCCATGAGAAAGATATACTGGCATACTGGGCAGAGTTTGAGTCAGTTGCTAAGTTCCTAAAAGTTAAAAATAAAATTAAATATTTTTTTTGTTATTTTTTTTTATTTTCAGTTAAAGAAATGAAGAAGAAATGAACGAACATTAGAGACTCCTACCGAAAATTTAGTAAGGAACAAAAGTTAGTTAGACGTGACCATCCTGCTGTCAAGAAAAAAAAATACATTTAAGCGGGCATTCTACATTTTTTAGATCCAGTCTTGGAATGAATATATTAAGTTCAATTCTTTCATTTGCAGCACTGAAGGAAACTAAATCGATTTGGGTGAAAATAATGATTCATTATTGCTTTTTACAGATGAACCGTTTTCTCCAATTGCGCCCTCTCCAGCCGTGGTACAAGAAAATCGATGTGAGAAGCAACAATCCACATTACAACAAAGACCTACTAGAAATACTGAAATCGAGACAAACATTACTAATTCTAATTCCGATGAAGATAGCGACAAATCGTTCCTCCTGAACAGTTTACCCAAAGTTTACCAAAAGTTTCAATGAATTGAAGAATTTAAAAAAGGATGATTATTTATTAATCAATTTAATGACAAGTGGGGTTGGAGTTACAGAATGAGCGTCACAGAACTGCTCAGACGTATCGTTGCTGAGTTCAAAAGACTCCCAGAATCGGATTCTGAAAATATTTAAAATTTAAAACACATTCATAAATTTATTAATTTTAGAAAAGGGGTTAGTATAGGGACTTAAAATACTTCCCGTGACTTTTTGGTGTTAAGCAAGACTTAATGTGGCTACAGAGCTGCCGATCTGTCTTGTGCCTTGGTCAAATCGGAAGTTATTTGCTGCTTCCAGCAGCTCGCTATTTATAGGCAGAAACACAATGGGAGTTATGTCTGTCGGTGATTTTAACAATGAAGCCCTGCAACTTTGATCGAGACGGCTTGCAGCTGCGTATAATATTGAGATCTAAAGTACGTCATTCTGTGAGAATGGAGAGGACATTCGAAAATTCGCTGACAGAATGAAAGAGCTGCTAAACAAAATTAAAACTATTTTTAAATCAGGCGTAGGGAATAAGACAATGCAAGTGCATCTGACGGGAAGGAGATTCCAATCTCTAGATGAAGTACAAGAAGAAGGTAGTTATTTCGAGAAGGATGCAACGAGGCTCCAGAGCAGACAACCAGAAGTCTGAGGAAGCAGACGGAACTTGAATTCCGCAACAATGCGAGATAGTTGGGGGGGGGGGCGAATCGCTTCAACATAGATACCTGAAGACCACCCAGAGAAGTTTTATAGACAGGCCCAGCTCCACATTTCATTTTCTTTGTGCATATGATAATGCACATAAAATAAGTTGCATTCTTTCACGGACGAGCTTGGATCGTCGTGAGAAAGCAAAAAAGCTTTTCACGAATATGTGGGTACCTGGGAGCAGCAAGCCCAAATCTCGGGTAATCGTTTTTTTAAACCGCCGAATGGAAGTTCGATAATAAAAACAAGATTTTAGGAAACGAAAATTGAGGTGTACAAATTATTAATAAAAAGAAAATTTTAGGAAACCAAAATTTAAGTGGTTTTAGAAATACTGGTCAGAATTAAAACTCAGTAAATACACAAAGGCTGTGTGCTCTCCGTCAGAGCACGGCCCACAGGCACACAACACTAGACACATCCAGTGCTTCCAGTGTGGGCAAAGAGGGCATATTACTAGGCAATGCTAATCAAGAAAACAGCCACCATACTGTGTAAAATGCCGAAACTATGGTCACAATACTGGTAGTTGCCAAAGACAAAGCATAAGGTTCGCAGATACTTCATGGGTTCTCCAGGACAGCTGAAACAGACACAGAAATCCTTTATTATCAATTTTGTAGAACCTGCGATCATTACACCGCAAACTGTTTGAAAAAATATCTAGCGGAACAAGGAGCTCAAAAGAAGGGAAACGGGGAGCGGCAGCTGGGGGAGTTATCCGCAGCTGACTTCAATTAACAGAATTCAATACCATGAAGACCTCACAGAAAGAAGCTAGTGTAATAGAGTTAAGTTTGTTAAATAATTGCATTATTTCAGTAGAATCGAATATAGGAATAACAGCTGAATTAACATTATTAGTAGATACACGTGTAGCATATAACATAATTAAGGTAAATCGTATTAAATTCTTTGTATGAAATAGGTTTATGTTAAAGAAAAAAAGGGAAAACATTGTTATTAGTGAAAGTTGACCTGTAACTTAGAGCAATAAGGAACAGAAGCGGGTGTGAAGAAGTTCGGTTCGGAGTTTGAAAGAGGAAAAGCTAGAAGTACAACATCCGGATGCCATTTTTTGATTCGTGGTAGAAGTGTGAAGTCACAGGCTCGAGCAGAGCAAGTAATTCCATAAAACAGCAAGTAAAATTTATAAAAGTGTTCTAGTGTTCTTAACGATTGGGAAAGGTGTATAGGAGCACAGTACAATAAAGCAGTCAACTAATCGAAGAGGAGATAAAGCTAAACCAAAACGAAAAGAAAGGAAACCGGATTTGAGCAAAGAGATTGCTATTGGGAGCCGTAAGAGAACTTCCAGAAGAAGCTGATATTCCAGCGATTGTTATAAGGCGACTCCAGGAAAAGACGTCGCAATAAGCTAAGATCTAAGATCACGTATCGCAGTTAGCGTTCTAAGGGAAACGAACAAAAGAGATATAGAAGAAGTCGGAAGCATTTTATGGTATTAATAAGATCATCAGATGCGTGCTATTTTATAAAGCCTTCACACCCGCTGGTACAAGTCGACATGTGTAATAATAATGGAGCATTTCGGTTAAGGTTACGCGCACAGGTTAGTTACGTTATTGAATATTTAGTCTAAAGATTAATTCTCAGGATATGATATTGAAATGATTAAATTATATTTAAGCTTACAAGTAGTTACGCACTATAAGTCATATTATAATAATTAAATACCGGTATATGAACTTGAATGAGTCGAGTTTTAATTCAACCCTTTCTCCTCAGAGATAATAAATGAAAGAAACAAAAACAGAGTTACACTATACTGTTTCGTAATAGTAATAATGGGATAGTAAATAATCACGAAAACACTCATTTAACGGGATATTTTATTTTAAATCAAAATTATATAAACGCTCATCAATACCTTTATTCCGAAATTCCATTACATTATGTTTGGGATTCGAAGATGTGTATTTGGGAGGAACGAAAACGTGAACAAGAAAAAATAACTATTCGTATATATTTGTTACGTGCCTTAACTCACGCGCGACATTTTTGGTTGCGACCAGCTCAGGGAGATGGGGTGGTTCGATTGAGGTTCAACGTCTTCGAGCCAGAAGAAAGGTATCGTTCACAGGAAAAGATGAGTCAACTTTGGGCGCCACGTAACTTTTAGGGATGGGAAGTGACGAAACCACTTCACTTGGTGGAAAGGAGAATGAAGTAAAGTCGGGTATTACGTTCTGCTGTCCTAATGATTCGTCCGTTGTGAAAGAAAACGATATTTAAGGTTTAATTAAAATTTTACGTTACTTTAATATCTCAAAAAAAAAAAAAAAATCGGCACAAGAATAAAACTAAAAGCAAAAAAAAACTTAGATTTATATTCCCGGCTTATAGCAGGACTACGAGATTTATTTTAAACTTATATTTATCACCACACCTTTGTACGTCTCCTTAACGGAAATCACAATACAACTTTATCTACCTTGAATGCGATGGACCAAGGTCGGCATATTATAATCGATCGAAATGAAATGTGTTACAATAGAAGATTAAGAAATAAACCTGGATTACACATATATACAGCAACATCTGACCAACTGTACCGATAAATCTATCTACTTATATAGATACATATACATATATACGCATACCTAACGGAAAGCAATATTGCCACGGAATCCTCCTTTGCCCAATTAATCCGTTAACCCGATTGATAGGTAGACGGGAAACTTACTCAGTTTACCTACTTAATGATTTGCTTATTAAATTGACGATATGATTTATCTCCACCAACCTAGTTGGCCGCGAACACCGGCAAAACAAAAAAAGGAATATATCTACGATCAAGTTACCCGGGATAGATATATTTGCATATTGACACAAAGGCACAAAAACAAGAAACAGATAAAATTAAGAGGAAATAAAAAATACTGTCACGACACTTCAATTTTCTTCTTTCCGACGAAATATTTCTGAATTTTGCGAGGTGATGAAATATTGGATAACGGGGTCGATAGCAAAAAAAAATCTAAACCCCCAATTATGTTACAATTACTCAGAAAAACGTATATATATCGAGTTAAGTATATTATATAAATATATTGTAACAGAATCACGAAAAGAAAAACTCACCTCCCGGTTCCCAGACAACATCAATTACATAGCCTGAATGTCCTCTGAATTGCTGAACAGTATCACAATCCTTCATTGCGAAATATTCATAAAATAAAATCAGCACCAACAGCACATAAGATGACAACTTTCGGGTGAACAGCTAGAGAAATCTCTACTAATGGCATGGCAACGACTTCCATGAGAAATTTCTTCAAGTTGATGCCATTCCAATGAATCCGATTCTGATTCCTCCGGAAATTTGATTATTTCAAAAGTGAGTTGCTTTGCAACAGCAATGCATGCTAAATTTCGTGACCAATCATTTCCTGATAATCAAAACAATAAATTTGATCACTTAATCAGACGTGACATTTCAGTCAGCTGACCACACGGAGATAGGCATTGAACTCAATTCGATTTCCACAATTCCGCGCGACACCTAGTCCATCCACAAGAAACCTCGCAGGCCTCGCAAGCTCTGCGCCCATGACGCGCGTCACAAGAAAAAGAAAATTCAACATTTCTCTCGCTAATGCCATCTCACTAATTCTGTGAAGTCCGAAAATTTACTAAAATTCAAGGCAAGCTAATCCGGCTGGTATAGAAAATAAAACCAATCAATGAGCTGACACTCATTGCTCGGGCGTACGCGCTGCAGCGTCATTTGCCTTAGTGTCTCTCATCACTGAAAAGTGATAATACGCGGCAACGTGTACGTCGGTCCATTGAATATTAAAACTTACCAAGTTGACAGCTAGGAAAAAAAAAAAAAAGTAAGAGCTGCCGAATAGTCTGACGCTGATTAAATTGCAACCAATGCCGCAAGAGGAAAGCAACTGAATAAATTACATTTAATGTCAAATAATCTGACATTTCCTGAAATAAAAGCACAAATAAAGGTTTAGCCAAGATTAGAAAAGAAAGCATTGAATAATCTGACATTTCCTGAAATAAAAGCACAAATAAAGTGTTGGCCAAGATTAGAAAAGAAAGCATTGAATAATCTGACATTTCCTGAAATAAAAGCACAAATAAAGTTTTAGCCAAGATTAGAAAAGAAAAGCATTAAATAATCTGATATTCCCTGAAATAAAAACGCGACTGGGACGGGCCATACAAGATCACCGACGCTGTAACCGAAGTGGTGTTCAAAATAAAAAAATGTCAAGGTGGAAAGATGCGGACCGTTCACGTCGATAGACTGGCACCATACCGCGAAAGAAACAACCTCTCCATATAACTACTAATACAAGTCCTGGTAACCCTAAGAAGGCATCCAGCCAGCTTAACTGGTAACTACAGGATACCAATGTGCCGCTTAAGACCAACCCAACCTAGCGGCCGGTATGCCTCTTGTAAACTAGTCCACTTTTCACACTCCCTCGCTTGACAATGAGTCAGAACCCCTCCCACATGGTACCCTACGGAGGCCACGCTGCCATAGGAATTCCACATTACAAACTGCCTTCGAAATTTTAACCTCTGCTGTGCTAGCACTCGTGCGGCGTAACAGACCAGTTCGACAGCTCGAGCTGGGTGGGGAGACTTGGGGACACACCCTCGAACGAATGTTGAGCAGCGGTCGGAGTGAGATGCCCAGTGCGGAAGAGGTCCTGCAATCAGTTGGTTAGGTTACTGGTTGTAGAGGCTTCTCCGACTGGTCTCGGTGTTGGGGGCGGAGGTGTACTGGTAGACCAGATTTTTTGGGTTGCTGGGCTGCGAGTGCACCTTTGGTTTTCGATACCGAGACCGATATCGAGCTCTGACCAAGGACCGGCGTGACGTCGGGGATGTGCTCCTGACTCGCCATGCACAAATGAAGTCCGACAAAGTGTCCTTCCTTCATTCTTTCTATAATACACGGCTGGATATAATTTAAAAGGACTCGATCCTAGTAGAACCCATCTCTACCTTAAATGAGTAGATGAATTTTGATTGACCGTCTATAGCTCTAACCCCTTCTGGGTTATCTTTCAGTGGACGTTTTAACCTTCCTATCCTTCCTTCATTCTTTCTATAATACACGGCTGGATATAATTTAAAAGGACATGATCCTAGTAGAACCCATCTCTACCTTAAATGAGTAGATGAATTTTGATTGACCGTCTATAGCTCTAACCCCTTCTGGGTTATCTTTCAGTGGACGTTTTAATTTTCCTATCCTTCCTTCATTCTTTTTATCATACGTGGTGGCTGAATTTAATTTAAAAGGACACGATCCTAGTAGAACCCATCTCTACCTTAAATGAGTAGATGAATTTTGATTGACCGTCTATAGCTCTAACCCCTTCTGGGTTATCTTTCAGTGGACGTTTTAACTTTCCTATCCTTCCTTCATTCTTTCTATAATACACGGCTGAATATAATTTAAAAGGACACGATCCTAGTAGAACCCATCTCTACCTTAAATGAGTAGATGAATTTTGATTGACCGTCTATAGCTCTAACCCCTTCTGGGTTATCTTTCAGTGGACGTTTTAATTATCCTATCCTTCCTTCATTCTTTTTATCATACGTGGTGGCTGAATATAATTTAAAAGGACACGATCCTAATAGAACCCATCTCTACCTAAAATGAGTAGATGAATTTTGATTGACCGTCTATAGCTCTAACCCCTTCTGGGTTATCTTTCAGTGGACGTTTTAATTTTCCTATCCTTCCTTCATTCTTTTTATCATACGTGGTGGCTGAATATAATTTAAAAGGACACGATCCTAGTAGAACCCATCTCTACCTTAAATGAGTAGATGAATTTTGATCAACCGTCTATAGCTCTAACCCCTTCTGGGTTATCTTTCAGTGGACGTTTTAACTTTCCTATCCTCTCTTCATTATTTCGGTGATCCGTGGTATGTACTAGTGTCAAGCCTACCAACCCCAGCGAGAGATGAGTTAGCTTGGACGGAGCTACAAGCCTGTGAGGGGGGGGGGGTAGTGTGTAACAGAATCACGAAAAGAAAAACTCACCTCCCGGTTCCCAGACAACATCAATTACATAGCCTGAATGTCCTCTGAATTGCTGAACAGTATCACAATCCTTCATTGCGAAATATTCATAAAATAAAATCAGCACCAACAGCACATAAGATGACAACTTTCGGGTGAACAGCTAGAGAAATCTCTACTAATGGCATGGCAACGACTTCCATGAGAAATTTCTTCAAGTTGATGCCACTCCAATGAATCCGATTCTGATTCCTCCGGAAATTTGATTATTTCAAAAGTGAGTTGCTTTGCAACAGCAATGCATGCTAAATTTCGTGACCAATCATTTCCTGATAATCAAAACAATAAATTTGATCACTTAATCAGACGTGACATTTCAGTGAGCTGACCACACGGAGATAGGCATTGAACTCAATTCGATTTCCACAATTCCGCGCGACACCTAGTCCATCCACAAGAAACCTCGCAGGCCTCGCAAGCTCTGCGCCCGTGACGCGCGTCACAAGAAAAAGAAAATTCAACATTTCTCTCGCTAATGCCATCTCACTAATTCTGTGAAGTCCGAAAATCTACTAAAATTCAAGGCAAGCTAATCCGGCTGGTATAGAAAATAAAACCAATCAATGAGCTGACACTCATTGCTCGGGCGTACGCGCTGCAGCGTCATTTGCCTTAGTGTCTCTCATCACTGAAAAGTGATAATACGCGGCAACGTGTACGTCGGTCCATTGAATATTAAAACTTACCAAGTTGACAGCTAGGAAAAAAAAAAAAGTAAGAGCTGCCGAATAGTCTGACGCTGATTAAATTGCAACCAATGCCGCAATTACATTATTCTGACATTTCCTGAAATAAAAGCACAAATAAAGGTTTAGCCAAGATTAGAAAAGAAAGCATTGAATAATCTGACATTTCCTGAAATAAAAGCACAAATAAAGTGTTAGCCAAGATTAGAAAAGAAAGCATTGAATAATCTGACATTTCCTGAAATAAAAGCACAAATAAAGTGTTGGCCAAGATTAGAAAAGAAAGCATTGAATAATCTGACATTTCCTGAAATAAAAGCACAAATAAAGTTTTAGCCAAGATTAGAAAAGAAAAGCATTAAATAATCTGATATTCCCTGAAATAAAAACACGAATAAAGATTCTTAGCCAATATAGGAAAATCAAGGCCGCTGAATAATTTGACACCCATTAAATTACAACTACAGATAAAAAGTTTAGCAAGTATCGGAACCAAAAGGTTAACCAAAGATTAGTAACAAACTTATAAATTTGGAAAAAATGGCGAGAATGAATTGCAAAATGAACTGTTAACTAAATAGGAGTAAAGAACTTAATATACATTATAAAATTAGAAAAATGGTGAAACTGAATTGTAAAATGAACTGTTAACTAAATAGGAGTAAAGAACTTATAAAATTAGAAAAATAGTGAAAATGAATTGTAAAATGAACTGTTAACTAAATAGGAGTAAAGAACTTGTAAAATTAGGAGCTTGCAAAAAACAATTTCAAAACCAAATGTCAACTAAAAATTAGTACCAAACTTATAAAAAATAAACTGTTAACTAAATATCACTAAGAAACTTGTAGAAGTAAAAAATGATCAAAGTGAATTCCAAAGGAAGGGAACTTTTAGATGTAGATGCCACTAGTTAAGGTTAGGATAGTTAAGCAGCGAAGTACGTAGCGCCACTCGGGAAAAATTGTAAGCGATCAGATTGAAAGTGAAGATAGAAAAGTTGTGTGAAAGCCGCCATATTAAGTTTGGCTCTGTTCTAGAAAGCACAAAAGAAACGAAATAGGAATTTTGTTAACACTTGTAGAGCAAAATACCAAGTTTTTTCTGGTAAAAATAAAACCGATAAGTTCACCTAATAGTTTGCTTTTACTTTACACCCCGGACCAACCAAATACCTCAGGAAGAAGAGAAGAAGGGAAACAAACGGTGAACCGACAGTACAGTAATCCTAAAGGGGCCCAGGTAACCCAGATTTATTCTTAAAGTATTCGCTGGCGTGTTCACCACGAACACCCCTACCAACTTGCACTCCGCTTGTAACGCTCGGCTAAGTGGACGTACTCCAAGTAACGGATTCCGTAACGGCAACCGCCGCCGCCCAAACCAAAGCGTCGACTTCTAAATAATTTACAGCAGCCTGACTACGTATTCTCTAAGCCTGCCCGAATTTGGGGCGGAAACTGTAACAAACTATCATCCAGGAATATTTGGTAATTTTCGCTTGAGGGCGCAAGAAGGAAATATTGTAAGAATATATTAGATTCAATATTTAACTGCTTATCTTTTCTTTCCTTCTGGTTACAGATCACTCCCAAACAGGAGGAAAATTATCTCCGAGCTCCGTTAATTCCTTCTCGACACCTCAGCAAATTTGTCCTCGTTTTTTTTTCAAGATGACCGACGCTTGGGTGACCTCGATTCACTCTAGCTAGTTATAATCTTTCTTTTTCCTTTAAAACTATTAGATTTTCTCCTAGGTCCCTCCTTTGAGAAAATATCATCGGCGTCGCCTCTTTGTACTTTCTGATGGAACTTTTCTGGGTAATATCAAAGAGATGGCGTCCTTATTCGGACGATTTTACAGGAGCTCGGCTTCCAATCACTTTTTGAAGAAAAACTGAAGTGTGATGTCTGTATTGGTACCACTTGCCTAACCTCTTCTCCCAAAGCGCGCGGATAACGGCTGACGGCGGCTAAAAAAACTCACGTGACTTGTGTTCGATGTCATGATTGGCGGAGACTTAAAGAATGTTCCAAATCTATTTCGAATTGGAAATGTACTAGCTCCAATGGACTAGTTGTCAAAACCCGCCTACACAATTAGTTTTGACACGATTGAATTGGCTATAGTGAATAATTCGCGGTGACAGATGAAATTCTGTGTTTACTGAAAAAGTTTTTCCCGAGTTATTATACGTGATTATATGTTTTTGTTTTTTTTTTGTTTATTTGTTGTGAAGCAACATAAAGTTAGGAGGTGTAGTAGCGATCTTGCCTTCCGCTTTTGCCTAACAGTTTTCCCCAGTTTTCCCGTGTCTATGTATGTACCTAACCTCTATCTTACGTCCTAATCTACGAAATGTAATCTTATCCAATATATTTGACTGGTTTGTAAGTCTCGTAGTACTCCAAGTTCGGTATTCCGCGGATATCCCGTGTAAAGTAATGACTGATGTGTTTATTGGTTGCTGCATCGTTCGACAGTGTTCCATTTACTGTGCCCAACTCCAACGTACTCTCTTCCTTTTGGATATTGCAGGCGTCACATTGAAGATTCCAGGACGGCTCTAGGTAGTAATGCGGGCCTGAAATATAGAAACGGGGAAGTAATTCAATCTTTAAAGAGGATATAGACACGACATGACGACACAACATACACCAGGAGAGTTCCTAATGTTAGATAAGTATAACCGTACTGACTGGACCCGATTCTTTGTTTATAAATTGTTCAATCCTTTTCAGGGACACCTCAAGCCGAAAATACTTTGACTCTTTACTATTGCGACGGGTGGATTACACAACAACAATAATAAGGATCGCATCAGGATTGAGAAGAGCATGCTAGTATGAGTATGCCCCTGGCCAGATAGTTGGTGAGATTCTTTTTATTTTCTCCCCATTCAACCTGCTTTCGACTGTTGAACTTCAGTTGACTTGAGCTGTATGTTTAAGGTATATTAACACCCAGTATAGAGCCAAGCAACTCGATTAATTTACTTAACAGCTTAGCCTGACTAAACTTTGAATTTTCGCTGGGGGGGGGGTACCATCAAGTGTTAGTCGCAATCAACAGTGATAAAAAAACTTTGCATGGTTAAATAAAAATTTGTATAAAAATGTTGAGTTTAATGACCTCTTGTTTAAGTATTATCACAGAGAGAATTTTGTTGAAATTATGCCTTAGCATTTTCTAATAGGGCTGCCTATTCTTTTTAACAGCGCAGCTATAGTTTAGGTAAAATCCTACACATAGTCAATTTCACTTCCTGGAGCATTTCCATAATTTCTAAGCTGTTAATTATCCAGAATATCAAAAAGACTTTATCAAAAACTCAGTAGTGTAGGCAGGTGTCGCTGCTCTTGACATTGTGCTGTTGCGGGGTAAAACGAATTTTATTGTAGCTACCTACACCATAATTCTTTCCTTCAATCTCTTTCGACCTCATCACCTGGTACTTAGCCTACAGGTTGGGTGATTTTTTTTTCTCCCAGTTTTAACATTTATCAATGACACACATATATATATACATTTGTTTTGATTTACTGATCGGCACATTGTAATTTCCTTCAGATGGTACCTAAAGTAGTGGACGGAAATAATATTAACACAATAATAAAATATGGGTACATAACATATTCAGTAAGTTCTCGCGATGTTGAATTGTTTCACTTACGAATATTACTAGTTTATGTTAACGTAATAACAAGTTTTCAAGACGTTCGAACATATAACGGTGTCGTATATAATATGTTTAAAGAGGCATGCATTGCAAGAAATCTATTCCAACATGACCGTGAATGGTATAATACCCTTCATGAAGCTTGCACATTTCAAATACCAAAAAAGTTATGAGAACTTTTTGGATATAATATGTGTATTTTGTAATCCAACGTCGTCTTTAGATATTTGGGAAACGTTGAAATTACTTTTATCTGAAGATTATATATGGTGCTTTGGTGGAAATTCGATTCGCGGATGCGAAAAGCTCTTGCCGATATAGCGAGAATATTGGCAATTCATAAAAAAACCTTGATGGATTTTAATTTGCCATCAATTAATCAAGATTTAATTGAAACCATTGATATTTTCGATCCTGTTGAAGAAGATAGGCTATATGTTGAAGCATATGGAAAATTAAATGGTTTCAAGAGCAATTTTTCGATATTGTTATATCAGTGGTAAATGGTTCCACATCGAGTAGTAAATATTTCCATTTAGATGCTTTTTCTGGTGATGGAAAGAGCTTTGTTTTAAATGCAATTTTAAATAAAGTTCGATCAGATGGAGGCACTGTTATAGCGGTTGCATGGTCTGGAATTGCCGCTATGCTACTTAAAAGTGGCACAACAGTACATTCAAGATTTAAGCTTCCGATAGATTTAACTGAGTCATCGGTTTGTAATATTCGGGGTAATTCACCTTAAAGCAAGTACATAAAATCTGCAAATATTATTTTTTGGGATGAATTTACAATGATCAATAAACATAGTATGGAAGCCGTAGACAGAACTTTACTCGATATTACCGGTATCAATAAACCATTCGGAAATAAATGAATTATAATGAGTGGTGATGGGAGGCAAATACTTCCAGTTATCAAATTTAATAGTAGATTGGGCACCATAGAGAGTTGCATTAAGCACTCAAATCTATGGGAAAATTTCCAAAGGTATACATTGGTTCAAAACATGAGAACTGATCCTGCGGAAATACAATTCTCTGAAAGGTTGCTAACAATAGGTGATGGAAAAATAACCAATACATATGGATTAGCTAATGATATTGAAGTACCGTCGGACAATATCGCATAGGATAATTTAATCCTTGATGTTTATGTCGAAAGCCTAGATGGTATACCAGCAGAACAATTATTAAGTACGGCAATTTTAAGTACCAAAAATGACACGGTACTTGAAATTAATGATGAAATTCTCACAAAACTGTCTGCACTTATTATAGTGCAAACAGAATTGAATGTGAGAATGACGCATTACACGAAATTTTTTACAATGGAGTTTATAAATACTGTTGTATACCTAAAAAGGGTTAAAGATGATAATTATAATTAATAATTATCATTGGAAAAATCATTGAAAAATATTTAATTTTCATTGCCATCAGCAATTTCTTCAAATACCTTCGCATATAATCAACATATTTTTCCCACAAAACGACTTGGGAAAAATAAAAGTTTTAAATTTCAACCCAAGTCGTTTCAATAAAAAAAAGCCCCACGACAAATCCTACCTTCAGTAAGATTTGTCGTAAATACTATATTTGACCGATAAATGACCAACACACCTCAATTAAGGAAAAACTGGGTTGGAAGTGAAACTGTTAAATAATAAGACGTGCGGACTTTCATATACCAAAAAAACTTAATTTATTAAAAAAATCTGAACACAAATTTGCTCTTCTTAAGCTACGTTCCTCATACAGTATAATTAGTTTAATTTTAAACAAGGCACTTTTACAGAATTATATTTGCTTAATTACTTTCACTTCACTTCTTAACTAAGGCTAGCAGAAATGTTCATCGAACGTATAAATCATTCGATGATTTCTTCTGCAACATTTAAATTTTGAAACAAATATTAAAATTATAATATTATAAGTTACAGCATTACCCTTTGTAGAAAAATTATAAAAAGAAAACAAATCAAATAATAATAAAGTAAACTGATTCCTTCAACTTAATTAATGCCAACACAACTCTAATTCAATTTTAATTTCACTCGCTGACGACTTGATGAAAAAGAAGAAAGATTCCTATTGCGTTCGCCCTTTTATAAACTGGTTCCGCTAACTTTTCCAAGTACTACCAATGTGCTTGATCTCCCAAAATTCCGATTACATGTAATAAGAAAGGCACATACATAAATATTGAAATAAAATATATAAATGAAATTGTAATAACTAAAATAAATTAAAAATAATAATTTTGAGGTTAATACGCATCTTTGCTGCTTTTATTTCTGGTTCAGGACCCTTTAACACTACAAAAAATACAAAAATAAATAAAATCTCTTCCTCTTGTGGTGAGTATGAAAATACTGATTCTGCTAGAAAACACACAGGGCAGTACGCTTTATTGCAGTACTAAACTTTTTGTCGTGGATTTTCGTGAAAATAAGTATTTTCATCTCTTTTTCAATTTCAATTGTCCTTTTCCCGCTAATTGGACAAATATAAATTGATTAATTTATTAAATAATTCGAAAAATACTTATTTTCGAGCAAAACTGGCCTTAGTTTTAAATTCTACGTAAAAATTTCTTTTTCCTGAATTTGCCTTTCTTAAACTGTCAATGAAGTTTAAGACGTCAGGTCGCTTTAAAGTTTCGCGGCCGGGAAATGTGTTTTTCTTTAATTTGTGCTATTTTTAATGTCGAATTTAAAAGAAAATTAGTTCAATTGGTAAGTGATGGTTCACTTTTGTTATTACTTAATTGAATCTCAAAGAAAACCTTAACAAATTATAAATGGATTTCATGTGATTTGTTGAGGTTATCTTTGTTTATGTTCTTGTTTTATTCTTTATTGACATGGAAATTTACTTATATGTTTGATTTATTATTAATTCACTTTATTCTTGTTTTTAGTCTCCGTTCACCTTGATCAGGTGCAGGCATTCCGCAATTCGTTTGCTTGTTAGGGTAGGAGCATACAAACATACATATCGGGCGCATGAAATTTTATGTCGGTGAAGACTGAAACAATCAAGCCTTCACCGAAAAAGCTCTTATCAGCAAATTGTCTCAAGCTGCATATGTATATCCGTGGCGGGGTTGATTTATTAACTAACACTCGTGTCGTTGGTTTCCACCTTTTTTTTATTAACGCACAACAACTACAACTGTTTTTCCTTTATTGCTATCGTTCTTTTTCTATAAACATCACTTTACAATTTTTCCTTTATAACTCTTTTTCTTTTTATAACAACTTTACAAATTTTCCTTTACAACTCTTTTTCTTTTTATAACAACTTTACAAATTTTTCCTTTACTTTTAAACGACCAACAAAGTCCGCGAGCCGACCCCGATCTTAAATATCTCTCATTTTTCTTTTCTTTTCAAACGCGTGACAATCCACTTCGCGAATTCAGATCAACTCACTGAGCTTTTTCCTTTTCAGGTGCCCAGTCCACCTGTACAATCATCGGTCAGTTCCCCGCAGTTCAATTGCAAAATTGCTTAAATTGTTTATTTGCAATTTTAAATTTCATCTCGAGACCAACAAACCGGCAACGAAAATCATACCTAAATTGTCGACCTTGCACTTCATTCTTTGAAATTTTATCCGTTTCTTTATTTTTATCAAACAATTAAAATGCAAAGCCGAACAGGCCACGCATAGCTATTCGAGGTGGAATATAGTACACAGGTGAACGAACCGCTGATGCACTGCGTTTCACCCGGTGAACAACCTCTGACGCAGCTATGTGTATATATTTTTTAATGAGAAAGAATGAGGGTAATCTTATCTTATTATTTTTTTGTAACTATGTTCTGCAGTAGGTCAGAATCTTCTATTATCTTATCTGCCTTTTTGTTTTGTTTTTTGTTTTGTGTTATCTAATTAGATGAGTTTGTGGTAACCTTGAATTTGCTCGTTGTGATGGAGCGGTACTGATTTCTTTTTTTTTGCGTAGGTAGGTACTGTTTTATTAAATTAACGTTGGTTGGAAAAGGGTTCATATTTCTATTCTCGTGATACTTAGCTTTAGGGTACGGATTCTTTTCCCCTGTTTTTGTGATGATCTGGCGTTTTGGGGTTTTTAGTTTTGAAAGACCAAGCTCATGTTGATCATTCAAAATGTTGCTCTGCGAGACAATACGTCGTGTGTCACTAGTTCGGCGGCCGAAATTCATCGCCAGGGTTCGGGGAATCTTGGTCCTGTCAGTCGTTCCCGACTGGCAGGGACCTCTTCGGTTATTGGTGCACCAGAGGGGTCGACGCACGCAGGTTATATGGATGGCTGAAGCCCGAGCACATTGTTATTATCAGGTGGATTTCAAGATCTTCCCCCATGGAGGTCAGGCTTTGGTAAGTGTTGATTTTGTGGAATATTATTTTTGTTTTTGTTTCTTTTTTCTTTATAAAGTTACATTCCCGATGAGTTTACTTGAAGTCCTTGTTGAGTGCAGACGTGTTTGCTTATGCTGAGCCATCGTAGCAACTGGTTTGTTTAATTTAATTTGTTTGATTGATAGTGGTCGATTTAAATTGAATGTGGATCGGGAGAAAATCTAACGTAAATTAACGTAAATTAATTCAATAATGATTGGGTTTTGTTTTTATTTTTAACGTGAGTTTCTGGCGAAGAAAGTGAGGACGCCGATCTGGCGTCACGCGCCATTTACCAGGAACGAAGGGAATTGCAAGAGTGATAGTGGCAGTGATAGTGCAGGATCGCATGAGGTCACGTGAAGACACAGTCATTCATTCACAAGATCTCTCATCTTTTATAAATGTATTGGGTGTTAGGGTGCATTGGTGGTGTATTGTGTATACGTAGCGTAAGTGTAAGTGCAAAGGTAAAGTTAAAGCGCAGGGAGTGCAGTTGTGTGGTGTATTGTACGTTATAATAGTGTAAAGGGGTCCCTCGCGCACACTGGCAAGCAAGTGCAAGTGTTAGTGTAAAGTGAAAAGTGATATTCAAAACTCAGGTTCAGTGAAGTGTGGACGAGCGGATGAGATAAGGACACCGAAGGAAGGGGAAAAGCAGGAACAAGTGGATAAGTGGACCAAAGCAAGGGAGTAGCATACTATTTCATATTCATATTCATTTTCTGATTCTTCTACTCTTATATTATATTTAGTATTCAGTAATATATTCATATATTTAAACATTTACTCATACTCATATGCTTACATACTTAAGTATCTAAATTGAGTTGTAGCCAGGATAACAGGATAGATAAAAGTATTAGAACGGAAGTTCAGGGACATTAGAATAGATTACACGGTATATAGATTAAATGGACGAGGACGAGGACGAGACAATAATCGGTAATGGCAACAAAAAGCTAACAGTTAGAAAAGTTGTCGAAGATGGTAAAACTGCCTATTCAACGCGTTAACATCACTAATTTTTGACATGGAAATTGGTTCGGATGAGTGCAGAAAGAGAAGTGGAACATTACGGCAAGAAGTGGTTAGGTATATAAGGGAGCATATAGAAAGGTTCTGGACTAGGTTGGTACATGCAGGTACGGAGGGAAATAGGGACAGAGTAGGAAACGGGGAAGAGATGAGGTCGGAGCAAGAAATTATCAATGATGCTCTGAGGGAATTGGGACTTGATCGGAGACGGGGTAGAAAAGAAGTGCTACTAGCTGTCGCAGAAATGTATAACAGAAGAATCGTAATATATACGGCAGGGACAGTTAGGAAACACCTGGGTGAAATCGATCAGTGAGGATTTTAGACGATATGATAAGTCGGAGCAGGAATGGGAGAGACTGGTCGAAAACAAAATTGCACTAAAAAAGGCAGCAGAGGAAATCTACGATCAAGATGAGTCTAGCTCTGAAAATACCGAAACGGAAGAAGAAGTATAGCATTTATAATATATAATATATATAAAAAATAATATATAATAAAAAATAAAAAAAAGTTACATTCCCCCCTTTCCCTTCTTTCCAGGAGGAACTTTTGTACTCTCAGGAGAATTTGGCGTTTGTGGTTGCTGTGCTGCTGCGTGGGATATAGTCCAGCACTACGGGTGCTGCGTTAGTCCTTCCCCCGAGCTCCAGCCGTGTTATGATGTGGAAGAGAACGTGGTGCGCCAGCCGTCGAACCGAGTTGAGGAGGATTGGGATTAATAGTGTACAAATAAATGTATTAATCTTGCGTAATAAAGGATTATGTTGAAAAGATGTGTTTTGTTATTTCTTATTCCTTTCCCCCTCTCAAGTGTGTGTGTTTTTTGTTGTTCTTTTTTTTTGTGTTATCGTAATGATTTCTCGATTGTATTTAGGATTTTTGTTTTAAACTCTCTTATTCTAAGAGTTGTTAACGAACGGGTTCTGATTTTGTTTCTGAATGTTTTCTTAAACTAAAACAACACGTGTCAACTACTAACTGACATACATATACAATAGATTGTATGTCTGTCTATGTTTGTTTACTATAAAGTAAAACATAACAATTGGAATTAAATTAAAATTTCAGTAGATTTATCTTTTCTTCCTTTTTTTTTTTAATATTGCTAAAGTGTGTAGTGTAGTTGTGTCGTTATTATTTTATTCCTATATGTGTATATACAGGGTGTCCCGGACTAATGCTGCAACATTTTGCCAAATGATTCCTCTCATCCAGACAAGCAAAAAATTGTATGGCAGGGGGTGGGGCAAAATGTCACCCTACCGACTTACAGGGTGATTAGTAAAATATGCTCTTTTTTCACTAAACACCCTATATCTTAAAAATTACAGGGTGTACGGTCACAGTTAAGGGCACACTGTATGCAGAACTTCATGGCCTTTCCAACGACAGCTCAACCAGCCCCGTACAGCTCTCCCCTCAGAAGTTATAAAAGTCTAAACTAAAAATTTCGGATTTTCTTTCCTTTTTTTTACTTTGACCTCTATTATTTTTGCAAAAAGGTCATTAACATAACCTTTTTTTATAAAAACTGTAAACTGTGGAGCCTCCTCTTTAATTTGACCTATTATACCCTATGTGCTATCTGTATCCGTTAAAGAGTTATTAACTCATAACCTATTCCGGTCACACCGAAATTAGACGATATTTTTTAAAATGACATGCTAAGGGAACAAATTATTGTTGAGAATAGGTTTGAAAATAGGTTTGAGAATAAGTTTAGAGCTAATAGCTCAACTCACCGATGTTACAGTTCATTTGAACTCAGAATCATATCCCTATGATGATTTGAATTTGAAATTTGATTTGAATAGATACGCATTGCTGTATGAGATGTATATAAAGTTTACACAATCATACTATGGTCATCAGTATCAGCCGTTCCTCACATGGGAGAAGTTCAAAACCGATGCTCCGATCGCTGTCATTGATTGCTCACATCAAAATGAAACAATAAAAACTGGACCTGTTGACATAAGGCTAGAATTCAAGACATCTGAAAATATACCGGCTAATACAACAGCATATTGTCTGCTTCTACACGATCGAATAGTGGAATACAGTCCGCTGACAAGTGAAGTTAGAAAGTTAAATTAAGAAGATGGCTGTCATCGTAGACGTTCAAGGATTCAAAACTAGTCTCAATGAATTTATCACTAAAGAACTGGCAATTTTAAACAATGAAAACCAGATACAGCACTTTATATTTCAACCACCGTTCAGATACAAAGATTTGACTTCAGCAAAAAAGAGGCAAGTAAAATGGCTTCAACACAATTTTCATGGATTCCGCTGGGATGATGGCTACATACCGTATCACAAGCTGTACACTATAGTTGAACCACTGCTTCGAAATAAAATCATGTATGTAAAGGGAGCTGAAAAAGTTCAATGGATGCAGAAGATAGTTGGAGAGAGTGAAATCATTATCAATGTCGAAGATGAATACAACTGTGGAAAACTAATAGAGATTAACACAAATGCGCCATCTTGCCAAGTTCATATTGGACAATGTGCTATAAGAAATACTTTTATAATAAGAAATTTTATTGGAAATAAAAACAAATGTTTATAAAAGATAAGACTTTTCAAACACACACATACCCCAGAACCCTCACTGACATCTTCTAGAATCTGTTCATGGTGATGTCATGTTGTGAAATTCGAATGATGCTGATATCTACAACTTCCCTGCTAAGAAAACTTATTTAGGTGCAGCAAAACCATGATGACGTCATGCCGATATCTAGAACTCTCCCGCTAGCAAAACCAAGGCATGCTGGTAGTTCCGGCTAAGGCCGCTAGGGTACCTTACTCAAGAAATGGCGTTTGCACCCAAACAGATGTCGCTGCGTATCGGCTAATGTCTCACTTCTAGAATCTGTTCATGGTGATGTCATGTTGTGAAATTCGAATGATGCTGAACTCTCCCGCCAATAAAAGAAAACAGGAAATCCAGGTAGTTCCGGCTAAGGCCGCTAGGGAACCTTACTCAAGAAATGGCGTTTGCGCCCGAACAGATGTCGCTAGAAAACCGGAACATGCTGGTAGTACCTGTTAATGCCGCTAGGGCGCAGTCAAGACCAAATGACACATCCCGGTAGTACCGATTAATCCCGCTAGGGCGCAGTCGAGACTCAATGGTGCACCCAAGACACAATGGTGCATCCAAGGCGCAAACCAATACAGCCAAGACACAAACCTACTTAGTATGGGCTCAACCCACCTAGCGACGGTGGCGCCATCTGTGGCGAAATCCTGGAAGCTATTACAGTGGTCCAGAAACGCCATAGTATATCTACTTTTTATAATAGTAGTTTTGTATACATTTGATCGACTTCCCCAACATTTCAGATACGAAAAAATATGTATCACTCGTCGTATACATTATTTCAAATGTTGTGGTCCATTCCGGAATGGACCACCCAGCCATATAAAATTTGTATACTTTTTTGGTACTGCATGCGACATCTAGCTCTTGTGTCATCTATGCTGCTAGCAGCGTTCACTGCCTATAGATAACAGTAAGAAGGTGTTCCCACCTAGATTAAGTAGTAGTTATAAGTATTTTAATGTCATCAAAGACAAAAGAATGTACTCCAAGATGCAGGAAAGGAAATAAATAAGGAAATACTGTTCAAAAGAAAAAGAAGAAATATGTAAACAAATATTCAGAAAGCTAGAAAGGTAGTCATACCGTCATTACCATATATAAAATAGACAAAACTGTAAGAAACTCTATTGTATAATAGTGAGACATCAATAAAGGCATTGCTAAATTGCTAAAAAAAAAATTATCAAAATTTAGTGGAATCTGTCGACATCAAAATATTTAATGAATATAAGTATAGATTTAACTATTCTGCATCAAATTGCTTTGCATGTTAATCTAAGTTTATTTATTATTATATTATACATCTTTAATTTCTAATGTTGTAATATCAGGTCGGTGTGGGGACAATAATGTTTATAGGTTATGTTAACATAATTGTTTTCAATCACAGATAATTATATACAACAACTGGACTGGCTGATCTAATGGATACAACAATGAGTTTATAATCTTCAGATAAGCAATTCATCAATTATATAACTAAGCACTGGTTCGTTGTTGCTATTTTTAGTTTTAGGTAATGTCCAGTAGGTACGTGGTCTTCTGCGTCGCAACACCTCGCCTTTTGGACGTAAGGTGGGGTTCGCAAGAAGACCGCGAAAACAGAGATAAGTCTTATGGAGCTCTCAAAGATTAACTAGATCGTAATAACCTTTTAATGTTTTGATGTTTATACAAATTTGTACATACTTTTATTGTCATTTACTTACTCAGCTGCGTGCTGAGCCGAAAAGTGTTGTTATTGCATATTTTTTTTCTCTTTTTCCTAGGAACTGTTTTACACCGTCGAACTATTCCCATTGAACAAAAAAACAGATTATTATATAGCGACTTGCAAAAAGTGTTACCTTCTACTTTTCGTAGGTAACATACGACCTGATTAAAGTTGAACTCCAGTTATATGGCTCGAAATTAGAAAAGAAATATATTGACAAAATAAAACTCCCGTGTGAAGCACTAAACACTTGAAATTTATTTCCCGCAAATGTATAAATTTTATGATAAGTGCGCTATTCCCGTATGACCTCATTAAAAAAAAAAAAAGAGACCGATCTTTAAAAAAGGCAAAAGTAAATAATTTTGACATGGAGCACAAGAAATTATTTAAGCAGGCAATTCTCTTTACGCTAATTAATGACGATTTGGCGTTAAATAAAATGCAATCAATTTTAATGTACCAAACAAAGAAACTTATCTTCATACGGTACAAGGACCGCTAATTCTTGAAATCCCAGAGGAATCGAAACGAATCCGGGTTAATCCTTTTAAACTTCTTCTTTCTGGATCTCCTTTTTGGCAGAAATAAGCAGATGCTTTCTTTTCTTTTTCCCTTAATCTTTCTTTTTACTTTTTTTTTTTAAATGTCTCAACTAGATACTACTCTTAACCACCTACTTTCTTCTTGCTTGACAAACTCAAACTTTCTGTCTGACACCCGCTGCACAACCAGAGATAAAAAGTATCAAACTCGTATCGTGGGTCGGACTAGATTTATGCTCGATAGTAACTCACTTATATGTGCATACTAGTTTAGTACACGACCATTTCTTTTCTAATATTTTTCTTTGTTCTGTTGAATTTCTAATTTTGAGTTGAAGTTCTCTGTGGCTTTGGCGTGCTATTATTTTTGTTTAATTTGAAAGTTTGTTGGCAAGTCTAAGGCAGGTAGTCATTGCAAAATTATATTCGTGTAATTTCTATTAATTAGCAAAGTTTCCTTTTGAGGTGTTTTGCTTTTTCTAAGAAAGAAGATCAGAACGAATTAAACAGGCCTATTTAAGGCTTCAACAAAACTTATGTCCATATACCGTAAAAGATAAGTATGAAGATTATTATGATTATTACATTACAGGTCTATGTCAACCCATTTTTACTTTGCCTCCTTCAACAATTCAAATCCCTTTTTTAATTACTTTTCCATTTAGAGAGTATACATCTTGCATTTGATTTTTATGATTTTACCGCATGCATATTTTTAATTTAAATTCATATTCTTTCTTCAAGTTACTGCTTTCAATTTAATTATTTGAAATTCTTTTGTAGGAAATTTAATTTAAAACTTAAACTTAGATTTAGTTCGCTAGATTTAATGCAGGTCTTTTTATGTCTCATTCTAGTTTTCGTTCTTTTTTTAAAGTTCATTTCACTTCCTCCTTTCAAAGTGGCTGTTAGAGTTTCTCATACACGTATTGAGTTACTGTCAAAATGGAGAGTGTCTCAAAAGATTATTCCTTGGATGATGATCGGGGGACAATAGGACTTATAGTAGAAAATCATTTCAAAAACAAAGGAAGAAGTAAACCAGGTAGAAGATATACAAAAGAGGTAAAATTGTTTGCTCTTGAGTTATTCTGCCTGTCCCCGAAAATATACAAACGGCTATCAGTGTCAATGGATCTTCTTTGCAAGGCTTCTCTCCGAAAATATATGGTGACGTGGCCTGATAAGCCTGGTATTAGTGCTACAAATTTATTAAAACTTAAAAGCAGAACACATGTCAGACGATGCAAAATATTGCACAATTTGTTTCGGCGAAATGTCCTTAAAGAGTAACCTATTTTATGATGTAAAAAATAGCGTTATTATCGGATTAGAGGACGACGGTGCCGAGAGGAGGAACATCATTAGCAAGAGTGTCTTGGTATTAATGGCCCATGGAATAACGAAGAATTGGAAACATCCGTTGGGTTACATATTTGTGCATTCTACATGTTCTGCTCTTAATGTAAAGCGTATATTATTTGATGCTGCCATTATTTGCGAGCAAGGATCTAGCTTTCAAGCTTTGGCAAGTCTGTTAGGTAGTGTAACAACTGTTAATACCGCAGTTTTAATAGACTGTAAGCCAGTATATTTTATGTTTGATCCCTGCCATTTAATAAAAAGCTTACGGAACAATTTTCTGAAATACGACATTGTTTTTGATGGTAATAATAGAGCAACCTAGAGAGATGTGAGAGCGATAAGTGAACGAGATAAAGAACGGCAATTTCGGAAAGCACCCAAATTGACTAATGCTCATATCTATCCAAACAACTTTCTAAAAATGAAAGTTAAATTTGCCACACAGTTATTTAGTCAGACTGTATCCGCTGGTATTCAATCGGAAGTTAAAACCAGTGGATCCAGTTCAACGGCTGTGTGCACTGCAGAATTAATAGGCAGACTAGATAAGTTTTGATATTTTTAATTCAAGCTCTCCCTTCAAGCAAAAATATTCAAGGAAACCTTTTGTAGGTTATGAAACGCAACTGAACTTCCTTAATGAAATATCAGCTACTGTAAGCTCCATAAAATGTATTAATAAAAATGGAAAAGATGTAACTTCCACAATAAAATGCCTTAACGGCTGGTTAATTTTCATACGGAGTTTAAAAATGATATGATCTACCGTAAGCGTGCAGGGCAATATCACACTCTTATTAACTAGAAAGTTAAATCAGGATTGCTTAATGAACTTTTTTTGATGGATACGCCAGTAGTTTGAAAATTGTGTGCAACCCACTCCTAGACAATTCATAGGTGGATATAGAAAATCATTTGGCATCCAATTCATGAAGCTTCTTGAAACCGGTAACTGTGAACAAGATGAAGATGCATTTAGTGCAGAGCATAGTTGAAACTGAGCAAACGAATTGTTCACAAAAGGTTATCTTGTTTCCGAAAATAAAAATATCACCGTCGATGAAGAAAATGCTCTTTTTTATGTTTGTGGTTATCTGTATAAAAAAAATCGTCATTTTCATGAGTGTATTCGTATGGATGAAAGCTCTGACCACAATCCTCTAGTCTAGCAGATTACTTGCGTTTAAAACAATTTGACAATTGTTATTTAGAGGTTCCTCCAGAAAATTTATTTTTATATGTAAAACGTCTTGACGATACATTATCGAGCATTTTCGACAACATTATTTCCGAACGTGGTATTGATGGTGTATTATTAGAAATCCTTAATGCTGTCCCTGAGTATAAATGCTGTATTAACTTTTCTAAAGAGAAATTTATTTTATTTTTCATCAGAGTTCGCATTTTTTACATATTGAAGTTTTTTAATCGTAAAGTGAACCGGAACAAAATTTTATCAGTAACCCATTGCTGATTAATTGAATTTTCCCCTTTCAGTGTACTGTACTACCATATCCCTCAAATTCTCAGTTTTCGAGATTAATTCTTCTCTACCCCTTCTGTTTATTGTGTTTATAATTCAATACGTAAATGTGTTTTCCACTAACCTTCTGTTCAATTATCCTAAATGCTAGGAAATTCAAAAAGTAATCTAATCTGTAGAAAGCAGGCCAGATCTTATATTCATTAATTTAATTTATATTCGTTAAAAAAAAAATTCTTCTATTCCAAAACGTTTTTTCCTTTTTGAAAACTGTATTCGACGACTACTTCTGAATGACCGACAAAAATACAATATGGAATGCACTGAACATTAACCCAGTATGTTATTAGAGAGAAGCACTGCAATCATTTCAAATTCCGAAATGATCGAAACTGGAGCTTTATATCTAAGAACGATCATAAAGGGATTACTCCTATTTAGGTCGGTATGATCATAAATGGAGGTGCTTTAATAAATTTTGTTAAACACCCAAAATACGCTGAGATCTGAAGACTATTCATTCTTTAAGAATGAGAATAGTAAAAGTACATACGGACGAAGGTAGGAAAATAAAAGAAGTTGTTATGGTCGTAGCGTATTGCATATAGCAACATGCTACACGGAAATACTGCAGCATGTACGCCGGCCCTCAAGTAGAACCACGTACTGAGCGCACCCCGACGAAGCAATGCTTCATCAAGCTCGCGTGACATGCGGGGACGACAGATTATGACTGAAAAGAAGAAGAACTCGCCTCTTTCCGCTGTCAACCACCAAAAGTGAGAAACGAGGAAAATCTTTAAGTCTTTAAACATCGGACGGATAAACTATTCAGCACGCAAAAAAATCAAAGAAAGTGAGTCATCAACGTGTAAAAATTAAATAAAACCAAATCGAAAAAGTCCTGGAAATGAGAAGGTTTCAGTGGAAATTGAAAAAGCGACGACAGTAATCAAACGAGTACTCCAGGAATTTCACAGGAATCATTTGTCGCACCAGGAGTATTAGTAGAAAGAAAGAATCGCAGAGAATTCAAAACGTGGAGAAGGGAAACCCCGTCCACTGGATTAAAACAGGTAGTCCCAAACCAGTAGGCTTGGGACGTGTAAATGCATGGTTTTAATCAAATAATTTTTTAAAAAAAAATTAAGAAAGAAACCAAATTTTTGATCAATGTGCTCCGAGCACGCAGTGAGCCCACAGACCATCATATGTCTGAGTACGGTCCGCAAATAATAATATTTAGACACATGTTTTTTTTTTATCCAATAAACGGAACGTTTAATGATGATACATGTTCATGAACCTAAAAGTTGAATAATGAAAAGAAATGACAATAGCATTCGTTAAGTGCACTCTGGTTACATAAGTTTTAAATTTGAGAATGGAAGTTGTTAGGCGTAGGTACATAGTGGACGTAGGTTCCAGCCATACGCTTTGTATGCAGACCAACTAAACCAATCAAGGTTGGATACCTAGGTATATTATTTGAAGTAATTATCTTTAGTTCTCGTAATGACCAGACAAGTAAATATTACTTTTTGCCATAAATTGCTGATAAACTACTGCAGTTGTTCTGTTACACGTTTTGTATGTGTTTAAGAGAAGAGTTTCTTAGTTGTTACGCCTTGATGACGTATCGCAAATGTTATATTTCTTCTTAGACACGTACATTTCGGTCAAAATTTATGATATTAAGCGATTAATAGTTTTAAAGTGCTGAAAAAGATTTCGATTATCATAACCCCCACGTAAGGCAGGAGATCATCTAGTTCTATTAGATATTTGCGTGCAAATACATTTGAGATAAGTTGTTTTTAGGTCGTAAGAGATACCTTTAGGACTAGGGAAGCTATTCATGTTAGAGGCTAACCCCAGCGGATGAATTCAAAAAAAAAAAAAAAAAAATTTTGTTTCAGGAAAGCAAAATAGAATCTCTCGACTTTCCTCCCTACTTTCGTTCGGATTACACAATAATCGGTAATAAATGCTCTAGAAGGCCTTCTCGAGATAGCGTACATCGAATCCTTTCGCCTAAATGTCCCTCCGTCGGGTTGCCTCCGCGCTTCTGAAATAATGTTGTAGTAGTTAGCATTGAATTAACCTATCATGGTACATGAGAGCTTTTGTTAATTTGAACGTAATTATCTTTAGATATATCTGTGTACATTAATTGAAGTAATTATAATTAGATTAGGCTAAAACTTTGTTAGTTTTGTAAATCACAGATGTTCCCAGCAATCCGTTTCGCTTACCAACTGCGGGGGTGAATTTAAGTTAAAACAATTAAAATTTTTTGTGTTCGGTTAGCAAAAGAAAACAAATGGAATAAATGAAATTATAACGTAATGTGGCGGTAAAGTTTTAATTTTTCCTTCACATCCTGGAGCCCTCTCTTCTAGCATAAGGGTCGTCTAGGTCCGCTCTCGTCTCTCTTAACAGGTCAGCAAAGGGACTTTGGAAAACAGTGCCACCCAAGGTCAATTGGGAGGATGGGGCTGGCAAAGGAAGGTAATAACACCTACGCCTTCCACCCAAACTACAGGTAAGTGACGTAAGGGTCCCTTCAGGACCGAGTGTGTGCTGGCTTGTTTGTTGAAGGCACGAAACTTTTTTTGATTATGGGTGATGACAAGCGGCAGGTTATTTCGGGAACTCCCCCACACTCTCCGCCACCCTTAGCCGAGGTGCTAGCATGCCACCCTGTGCTATCGCTGTCATCGAGTGATCTGTCAGCTCATGCTGGCAGTTCGGACTTCACGTCCAAGCCAATCACTCCAACATTACCATAAAAAAGTCGTAAAAAGAAAAGGCAGTGGGCCAAAAAAGAAAGAAATCGGTATTCCTACAACAACTTGTTGAGTGAACTGCGCCTGAAAGCAGCAGAACTCTTAGAACAACAAATAAAGCACAACAGCCGACTCAACTCAGATTCCAGGAAAGGAAAATTGAGAGCCTTTTTATAAGAACAAGCTTTTATTAAAATGTATTACGTCACTAACTGACGAAGACTTGAATCCGGACAGATAATGAGAAATATTTTAAGTGAAAGTATGGATCAATTTGTAGCAACAGGTATACATTTTTGTGTGATCTGATTTTTTTGCAGATCTTACATTTTAAACTTATTTTAGTACCATTTGTGAGATACCCCATATATGTATGTGGGATCGGAACCAACCCACTATCTTATCCTATGAAACACAAATGTAAACCCAGCCACCTTGATTGGCACCACTGAATACGCCCGCCATATTGGAGAGTGACAGGAGAAGTAAGAGCATAGAGCTAGAAGTAAGAAGTGAAGCGCAGAACATCGGTGCCATCCATTATTAATATCCAGCAATAATTTCTATTTTTATTAGTAAATCTTGTAATAGCAATTATATTAAATTAAATCCATCGAAATAAAGGAACTTGAAATTGAAAGGATTTTCCAATTATTTTGAGATTCCTACATGTATATGTCGTAGACACTTGATGTAACTCAACACTTTAAGAAAAGTCTTTACACTTCATGAAATGTAGACAGATAGTCCAACAGTTTGCGCTTAATGACTTCTTACGTGAAGTGTCTGAAAGTTTTAGTCACTTCGTGAAATTCTGTAAGGCTTTACGCCGATAGTGTAATACCAACCGATATAACCGAATGCTTGGATAGGGAGATGAGCGGTGAAGGGGGAGGTAGCGCCACGTGTATATGTGTCCGTGTGTTCGAGTCGCGTGTGTGTGTGTGTATGGCTGTCTCGCAAGTCTGAGCGCAACCTCTCCTTTCACCGTTCAAAGCATTATTTTATTTCCGCGCGACTATAACAATATAAATGTTGATGATGCAAATGCTCTTTTTATGCTTGGGATTATCTATATAAAAAAAAATCGTCAAATTCATCAATGTATTCGTATGAATGAGAGCGCTGACTATAATCCTCTAGTAGTTAAATTTCCATATGCAACAATGTGTTACTGGTATCTGCACACGACACGGTTGTAAATATATGTTTATGAGTTTGTAAGAGGAATTTTAGTAATTTTAGACTGAACCTGTAACTCGGTAAGTAATGGTTTTTTGAAAACGTTAGTATTAATTATTAATTGAATTTTGTAAGTTTTATAAATGTTGTTATAGTTACTGTACTATAACGCTGACCATATCTTCCGTGAGCTTAGAAAGATTTCAGAAATATTATAATTATCAAAAATGTCTTCAATGAATTGAAGTGTACAATCCCTCCACATTTGTACGTATATTCTGCTTTTATTAGTGCGAAAAAAGCACCTCACAATATCCAAGTTTTCACGAACTAATCATAATAACTAAAGCCAATTTAGACTATCTATGTAGATGCTACCATCAATGAACGTAAATAATGAATGCAGTGTCGTTTCTTGCGAACGCATCTTTTATGTACATTACAACAAATTCTACATGGACATTTCTTCGATTTTGTCCATATATTAGCGTCATCAAAACCTCATTTCAAATTGTCATGAGTTCTATTTAAAGTGAAATTAACATTAAGCGGACAATAAATTGTAAATTTTATTTCTTATAAATACCAACCACGACGAGTCAAATCAGGTATTTATCTCATGTAAAACATAAATTGTCACTTCGAAAAATAAACTCTACGAACATTTATCACAGTCGATTTTAACATTGAGATACATTGGAGCTCCACAAACATTACATTTTACATTTCCTCTTGCACGGCATCTAAGATAGCATTGTAAGCTGTATGCAGCTGCATGTTGGTTTCAATCCCACGACTCTGTAAGATTTTAAGTTAATCTTAATGAAATCACTACTCACTGAGACATCGTTTATTACTATTTTGGGGGAATATTCAGCCACTTCATTATGCCCATTATAGATTTCTTAATTGTCTCCAGATCAAAATGATCACAAATTCCATGTCCCATAAACTTGGAAGTTTCTACAGGAGCATCCTTTGAACGTAACATTAGTTTCAGAGTAATACACTTTCCTCTGCGCTTTATGTCCGTTAGACGTGAGTGAGCTTCAGTGTTTAATTGCTTTAAAAACTTTTCTAGTTCGTTAAACTCGGTGAATCTGATTTCCTAATTGACTTTTGCTGACACTGATTTTTTTACCTGGAAGATGTGGTGTAAAACGTAGTAACAATTTTCAACTCCTCGGCAAAATTGATGGAGCGTTTCACTTGGTTTTTTTTCCGAAATAACTTTGTAAAGTAGTCAAGTTAACTTGCTGAAGGTCACGACATGTTACCCAATGATTTTCTTTAAGATTTGCTATAGCCGACAGCGATGATAAATATACTGTGACCGATGTCTATTTAGAAAAATCTGTAATGAATTTACAAAAGTTATGTTTTCTGAATATCAGTTTATAAAATTTAATATTAACAGTGTGTAACCTGGCTAGTTTTCGTGTGAATGCTGCAAATACAGAGCACATGTAATCCTACAGCTTAACTTGATTATCAAGGAACCACAAACGAAAAGGTAATCATCGTCAGGTGACATGTTACTATCTGAATCCATGGAGAATGTCCATATTGTGTTTTTCACTGCATTTTTCAGGAACAACCTGACCCAACAAATGTTGTTTCAATTTACCACACAGCAAACAACCTCTGAGAAATAAAATTTTAGAAAAATGTTAACATTTTGTCTCATATACACATAAGATAAAATTATTATCTTACTTTCTTTTAGATATTCGAAGTCTTTGTGTTCAAATAGTTTCTTTCTAAAATCCTTTTCCTGGGCACTATCCGTTGTTGTACCAGAAGTAATTTTAATTAGATGTATATTTCTTTAAATTAATATTTACCTCGATATAAGTGCCACTTCCATTTCGGCTTGGTAGAACTGTCAAGTCAAACTGTCACAAACATTATTACAACCATTTTCATATTACACTGTCCGCATGGCATCTTTATGAACGAACACCACTTTGCGGTCAACACTGTTTAGTTTATGGAACAATACATTTGTAAGTAGATTGCCGACGAGTGTGTACTTACATATAACTAATACTTCACGGTCAAACAGCTATTTATTTATGGAACAACACATTTGTAAGTAGATTGACGATATTGTGTACTTACATAAAACGAATACTTCTTCCCGTAAATTGTGCAACTAGCTACTGTTCGCCCATTTACTTCCGTATCCTAGTTAATAGTTCTCTCTTATGGGAAAAATTTTGAGCTTTTTTTTTTTAATTAAAATTCTAAAATTCACTTTTCAGTACATTTTGTTCTTAGAACTTTACTTGAACATTTTTCTTTAGAATTTTTATACACTATTGATAGCTGAAAACCATCAATTGGATTAATTGGAGTGAGGCTAAAATTGATTCTACACTTTTTCTTCAAAATTTTTACGACAAAACTATAAAAGTAAAATACATTCACTTTCCTTTGCGGTGGTTGGCGTTGCTTTTCTTGTAATTTCGTATTAATGCAAATAGTTGTTTAATTTAACTTCACGTTTACTTTTAATTTGTAGGACAAGGATAAACTTAACAACGCGTCCACGTACAGAGCTGAGACTTGCTACATGGTATTTTCATAGCAATACATACTAAATAACATTTCAAAAATTGACTAAATTAGAAAAAAAACCTTCTTGATGTTGCCATACAATGTTTTTTGACTATATACATATTTAGACACTGTCTGACAATGCCTCGACGTAGAGAGCTGCAATTTGGCATATGGTATATTGGTAAATAAAATTTCAGAAATGAACTAATCCGGCAAACCATTTTTGATGCTATCATACAAATTTGATTTTTCACTGTATATTTGCAAATTATTATCAAACCCTTCTTGTGTAACTCACTGCAAACAAAACTTTTATTATAAGTGAATCATATGTCAATTCCCATAATTGACATGTGATGCACTGCGTTCGTAAATTGTGTCTCAATAATCCTATGTCAATTCCTATAATTGACATACCCTAAGCTGCGTTTGCAAATGATAACTTGCTTCGTACTGAAACAAAATGGTGGAAGGTAGTGTAGCGATTTAAAGATATCATTTGGTTATTAATTCATTTTCTTTAATTCCTCAAATTCAAGACTCTAACAATTGAAAGCAGTTTCTATAATTTTTAAATCTATTTAACACAACTAATTAAATATATAATCTCAACAAAAATTCTAATTTATCAATTTGCTCAAATATCACACGAAATTTCATGAACTAGATAAAGTCCTATGCGTTTTTACTTCATTCTGTTTCTACGTTATGATTCTTAAGGTACCCTTATCTGTTTAAAAACTATATACTTCAAATTTTCTTAATTAATAGACACGTGAATATTCAAATGCACTTATTCTACGTTAAATTTGTATTAAATTTTACAAATTCTTTTTTTTTTAATTAAACAAAAATTTCAGAAAGGGAATAATTTTTATTAATGGTTATTGAAAAATTTGTTTAGGTTAATTTGTGACTAGTAATTATACCTTTGAGGCATGCAATCACATTTGTCCCTTAACCTCAAACTGTTTAAAAAATGCAAAAAAAAATAATTACCTTTTTTAATAAATACTGACAAGTAAGTTCTTTATAAACCTTTACTTGTTGAAACCTTAATGTGAATTTGTACAATTCCAAAAAATGGCCACGAAATTTGGTGCTAGATTTGTATTCCAACAAAAACTTCCCAAGTGAAGCCGATGAACAATTTCGATGAAGAAAAATTCTAAGTCCAAAAAACCGAAAATAACTTAAGAAAAAACTTGCATGAAAAGTATACTATGACCGCTGGCATGTGTAGACTTTATGACTTTATGAATGAAAAAGAGATCGAGTAAAGGAATGACATGCCTTTTATAGACAGATTTGCTTCAATTTCACTATCCATAAAGTGAAATTATCAAATATTAGCCTTTTGTGCATAAATTAAGAATTTTAATTATTATTGGTATATGCCAAAATAAATTTTACATTTTTTGGCCTATTTACCATAAAAATTTAATATTACATTTCTTGATTTTAATTGATTTTTACGAATTTTTTATCTATAATTATCCACGCGCCATTTTTAGTTCATTCTAAATAATTAAATTCGCGAATTACGCGAATCCCGCGAAATATATCGCGAACGAACGGCACCATTAAAATCGCACGACGATTTTACCCCAATATGATATGTCAAATGTCATGGGAGATTGAAGTTTCGCTGTAACTCATTACTCGTATGTCAAACGTGCGCGAAGTGTTATTTAATAGTGTTTTTGTGTAGTGTAGTTTTTCATCGTTGGATAATATAATCTTCAGGTATGTGCAATATTTATTGATTTTATTGTGGTTTATTGTTGTTTTTAAGGTTGGTGGACATCTGTACAGGTGAGTTTGTTTTGGTTGTTTTCTCACCTGAAATATCCACTAACCTTCCGCATGCACCTTGTGTATATATAATAATTAGTGATGGCGAGGTCGAGCGAAGCGAGGCCGAGCTGTGTTTTTTATATGGTGGGTGGTTAGGGTGGGGGGGGGGGGGGGCTAGAACCGCAACTAAATTATCTGGTTGTATATATTAAAAAGTGACGGCGAGGGCAAGCGAAGCGAGCCCGAGCTGCGTATGACAATGTTGGTGGGGGTGAGGGTGGTGCTGGTAGATCCGTAACTAAATTCTCTATTCTCAGAGGGTCAAGGGATTTTGGTGAGGTGGCATGGGGAGAGGGGAGGGGGGAAAAACATTTTTTCACCAAACTTGGTGAGAACGTTCCCCTTGACTTCCTATTTCGTTTCCGCAAGTCCGTTTCCGCCAGGGGGGCTCGCATCGGGCGGGGGAGGGGGTGAAGTTTCGAACTTTGAGTGGTTATAGCGGGAGCTAGAGACGTCCGATCGGGACGTTTGATGGCTTAAATGAAAGCTGCCGTCGAGGGCTATCTATGGTATAAATTTCATTTGTCCAGGTGGAGAGGGGGGGGGGGGAATTAGAGGTGGGTGGGCTGGCTACGCTGCGCCTAGGGGTTGGATAGAATTAGAAGAAGCTTGCCTATTGGAAGGGGGTGGGGTGGTAGAAACAGTTAGCTGTCATATACGAGTTGAATTAGGAAAATCGGTTACGAGGGTGAAGAGTAATGGGTAAAACAATGGACAAACAAATTGGCAATTGTTTATCATGTAGTATAGGTAGGATTGGAATGGAAGGTGAGGGGAAAGAAGAGAGAGGTGAGGAAGGATGGGAAAGAAAATGTCATATGAAGATAAGAAGATTAGCTATCATATAAAAAAAGAATGAAGGAAATTGGTCAAGAGGGTGAGGAGTAATGGACAAAAGAGTGGAGGAATGTTGGTGAATAGAAATGAGTATGTAAAATGTAAATTGGTAACATATGGTGGGGTGAAAAAGGAGGGGTAAGGTGGGGTGGGGAAACATGCTTACCTATGAAGAACAGACAGTTGGCTATCATGTAAAAAAGGAATGACGAGAAACGGTCAACAGGGTGTGGAGCAATGTACAAAAGAGTACAAACGTACCCTATAGCTCTAACGAAATTGGAAGGAAAAATTTTTCGCCTGAATAGCCCACAAAAGTCCGGATTATTGCCTTAGTGGTAAGGTGGAGTTGCGCAAATCACTACAATTCATGGAAAGCCTTTCGCGTAACGGGGGGTTACACCCCCCGAACCCCCCCTTTTCGATATGGAAAAATCAGGAAAAATCAGGGCTTTCTAAATCTGCATTTAGTTTTTCAAATTGTACTAGAACAAAAATACATATATGCCCCCCCTCCTCCCTTCCATTAGCATGTGGATTTTTTCGGCAAATCAAAAAAAATAGTTTTCAACCTCCTCTATCGATCGGCACTTTCATTTTTGATCTACTACAAAATTTCGAATTTCCCTATTGTAGTACTAGAGAGAAAAATCATACGTCCATAACTTCCGTAAATTAAGTCCGATCGAGGAACGGTTTTCACCATTCGCACTGGACGGCCAGTAGGAACAATTCGTGGATTGGCGGCGTTTTTTTACATTTTTTAGGGGGGGGGGGCATAAAAATTTTTAGGGGGGCACATGTGATATATCAAATTAAAGCTCTCGGTGAGTACTATCTAATGGTATTGTTTTTTTTTAATCAACTTCATTTTTACCCCTTTTTTCTATTTTTTCCTCCGTCAGTGGAAAATTTTCCATACCTTCGATTACATTTACCCCAAATACTATATTATTTTTACTTTCTACCTCTATGGTACCTTCTACACACTACAAGCTTTCATATGCAATAAATTGCAAGTCAATATCTAACATAGGTCGGGAGCATTGGCCGTTCAAAGTTTCAACTAAAATTTCTATTTTTTAAATTTCACAAATCAGTTGAGTACAAATTTTATGATGCATTTTACGCCCATTTTATTGGTTTTACGTTTTTCACCATAACTCGGTCAAATATTAACCAATTTTAATGGTTTTTGGGTTTTTTTGGGGTATCTCGCGATGGTCTATCAATAGCGTTCGCTGTTTTTGGCTATTCTAACCTTTCCCGTGGGGGGAGGGGAAATATCGTTTTTCGATAATAATTCCTGTATTTGGTATCCTATCGGGAAACTAATGATACAGTTCTATTCAGCTAATCAGTATCTATGTTTTATGGAAGAACACTTTTTTAAGGGGGTACTTTGGGGTGGGGGGTAGGTAACCCTCAGCGGGGGGTCGTGTCCAGTATATCATGTTGGGTATCATATGAAAGGTCTTTACGAGTACTATGCAGCTGTGTATTTCGTTTTTTCATAGGCTATACTTCGTTCATACAAAATTTTCAAATTACATGTCTGTACATATGTATTAATTGATCACCACTCCATTTTAATATTGCTTAATTTTGTAATCAGATGCCTGATCATTTTTGTATGTTGCAGTGTCAACAGTATACCAACATTATTGCATGAATATTATGTCGGCCATTTTGGTATTGGTTAATTTTGTAATCAGATGCCTGATCATTTTTGTATGCTATAGTGTGAGCAGTATAGCATCATTATTGCAGGAATATTATGTCGGCCATTTTGGTATTGGTTAATTTTGTAATCACATGTCTGATCATTTTTGAATGCTGAAGTGTGAGCAGTATAGCAACATTATTCTAGGAATATTATGTCGGCCATTTTGGTATTGGTTCATTTTGTAATCACATGTCTGATCATTTTTGAATGCTGAAGTGTGAGCAGTATAGCAACATTATTACAGGATTATTATGTCGGCCATTTTGGTATTGGTTAATTTCGATCATTTTACATTTTGCCATCGTTGTAAAGTCTAATCTGTTTCATCTGTATGTAATATAAAATTTTAGATTTTTTATAATTTGTAAACAAATAAAATCAAAAATTTTTTTTATCTAATTAATTTTGTTGTATATTATAAATTGCATCATTTGCTGCATATTCCCGCTATCAATAATAATAAGAAGAAGATATCTATTATCTGTTAAAGTGTTCATGGCGTCAAGAAATACGTTTTATATGTTTATTTTCTAATAATTTACATATTGTATATTACGATTACTGCATTAAAAAAGGAATTACATTTTACTTTGTATTTTAATTGCGTGTAAATATCTGTACAGTCCACCGATCAAAAATTGTACAAATTTCGCAATTTTAAAATGGACGCAGCTAAATTTCTTGCAGTTTTGTTAATATGGTGCCTGTATTCCCGATCGAAATTTGGGAGCACAGAATTTTTCCTACCTTCAATAACAAGAGAATAAAATTTTTATACTCGCAAACCGAGCACAAGTGTCTAATATTTAAATAAAACATCTACTAATTTTAATTTCATTTATTTAAAAAAATAAATTTAAAATTGCCAAAATTAATTATTACTATTATTATTGCCATTGTCTCTCATTCCCTGAGCTATACGAAGTGCCGCCTCAGCTTGATTTTGAACAACCCCAATACCCGCAGCTGCCTCAGCTGCCCCAGCTACCCTTCTCCGCCTTTCACGGCGCCGCCTAATGGGCCCTCCTCCTGGGACTGCTTTTGGTGCTGGTGCGGGTACTGGTGCTGCTACTGGTGCTCCTACTGGTACTCAAGCAGGTACTGGTGCCTGTACTGCTACAGGTGCTGCTACTGGTGCCTGTACTGCTGGTGCAGCTACTGGTGCCTGCACTCCTTCCTGTTCTCCTTCCTCTTGATAATTCCTAATGTCCATTTTTCTGCAATTGAAATTTATTAATTTACTATATTTTAATTTATTAAAATGAATATAATTACTTACGAAAACAATAAACTCAACTGCTTCATTCCACTGTACCGATTATAAGAATGACTCATTCCATTAATTTTTTTTTTGCTGTTGAGGGGATTGCCAGCTAAGTTGTTTTTTTTTATTTTTATACATGGTGCTCATTATCGGTATAGGCACGATTCATCCCAAATTAATATTGTCAATAATTAAATTATTAATTATAATCATTAATAAAGATATTTAAAACAAATTATATAAATATCAAATAAAGTGCAGTATGATCAACATATCAATAATACTGCAAGCAAATATTTTCCGCCATTTTGAAATAGTTTCATTTTTTATCAGATGGCTCTGCAGTTCTTGATTAACGTTTTAAGGTCGAACAGGGACAAGTTGAAGAAAATTAAAGAAAGTCCAATATTTCAACATTTTCATCATTTAGCATTTTAATAAAAACAAAAACAAACACTCGAAACTTGCTACCATGGAATTTTTCCTAAACCGAATACTTCGTACATGTCAAAATTGCCTATAAAATTTCACATGTGGGCTATGGATAAGGTATAGCGCAAACATCAATATACCACAATCCAATAATTTTCATCCTGTTAAATTTATTATTGCATGCCTGTTCAATTATTTTAGAATATAATGATTTATTTTATTTGAATTTCTAATATAATTATTATTTATTTTAATTATTATAATACAACTAACGACGCACATATATAATGAATTATAGCACAAGAAAATTATTTTGATGATATTTCTAAATATTATTATATTAAAATTTGTGCGTTTTATCTTGCAATGTCTAATGGTACAAACAGGCACTGAAGTTAACCACAATCTGTCAAATCTATACCGAACTTGGATATGCTCCGAATAGTGACAAGCTGAAAATAATTAAAGAAAGTCCAATATCACAATATTTTCATCATTTAGGATTTTAATTAAAAAAAAAAAAAAAAATTATGTAAGTTTTTGTACAGTAATACGATCACAAATTTAGTAATTTTAAAATGGTCGGAGCTAAATTGTTTGCAGTAGTATTAGTATGATGCCCAAACTCCTGATTGAAAGTTGGTACCATGGAATTTTTCCTATTCAGTATACTTTGCACATGTTAAAACTCCCTATGGCTAAGGTACAGCACAGACATCAGTATACTACAAGAACAATTTTTAGATTATTTTCATTTTGTCAAATTTATTATTGTATGTCTCTTCAATTATTGTACAATATAATAATTTATTTTGTATTATGTTTTGTGACTTTCTCACATAATTACTATTATTTTAATTATTGTAATACAACTAATGATGCACATATATAAGGAACTATAGCACAAGAACATTTATTTAATGACATTTATAAATATTATTACTTTAAAATAATCTGTGCGGTATATCTGGCAATATCTGATGGTACAAGCAGGCACTGAACTGAACCAGAATCTGTCAAATCTATATTGAATTGAGATGTGCTTCGAATAGGGACAAGCATTAAAGAAAGTCCAATATCACAAAATTTGCATCATTTAAGATTTTATTAAAAGCAAAAAGAAACATTTCAATAAAATTATGTAAGTATTTGTACAGTCATATGATCTCAAATTTAGTAATTTTAAAATGGCCGCAGCTAAAGTGCTTGCAGTAGTATTAGTATGATGCCCGTACTTCTGTTCGAAACTTCGTACCATGGAATTTTTTGTGCTCCGTTTACTTCGCACACGTAAAAACTCCCTATAAAATTCCGTATTCAGTATTGTATCTGAATATTTTGTAGGGGACATTGGGGAATTGTGAGTCATGGGGAATTGTGAGTCACGTCAATATTTCACCATAATTGGAAAGTCTGACTCATGCAAATGGCTGTCATTGTCTTATATTTGACCAAACTCATTTTCCATTAGCAATCGATGCGTGTACATGTACTCGTTCGTTCCGTGCGGCAACCACTTGTAAAATTTTCTCAAAATATTTATTCCGAGCGTTTCTGTTTGCATTGATGTGACAACGCTTTTCGGAGAATCGATTCAGGTAAATATATTCATAATTATCTTATGGCATCGACATTTCAACTTTTAAAAGGAATTTCGCATAAACATGCAATGAGCGAATCATACACGGCCCTCTTGTCAATCAAAACGTTTGGGGAATTGTGAGTCACTTTCTTTGGGGAATTGTGAGCCACAACATCTTTGGCATTTTTCAAGCCAATATCGCATTTTTAACGCGTGTTTATAAGTTTTTATGCAAAATTCCAACAGAATATTAGTTGTATGGAGGATATGCCGAAGAAATTGAACCGAAACAATTCCATTCGCTGCGATTTATGCGATCGAGCTGTTCATTTGAAATGCGTCACTACTGGAGCCTATTTCACATGCCCGAATTGCGAATCCGAATAATTTTAATACCTTCCTTTTTACATATTTTTTTAAACTAATTGTTATGTAATTTCCAACCATAAAATAAATATTTTACAGCGATATTTTTGATTTTCCACTTAATTCGGACGGTGACTCACAATTCCCCAACATTTTTAAAAATCTCAAAAATGCATGTTTTTTGCCAACGCTCAGATTTTTTACTGTAATTTTATATAAATTATATATATTTATTATAAATATTTATTAAATACATTTATTTTATGTATTTTTAAGTGTTATTTTTAGTTTTCATTGAATTCAATTAATTTTTGTCGGATATTATAAATTGGTTCATTTGCTGCAAAGTCCCGCTATCAATAATAATAAGAAGATATCTTATTTCTGTTATTATGTTCATGGCGTCGCAGGCATATTTTTCTTTCGTTTTTAAGTATTCCATTAATATCATTTATTTTTAAGGATTTTTAATATTGTCTTCTTTTTTGTGTTTTTAGGTGTTTTTCTTAATAGTTAATATATAATATATTGCGATTAATTCATTACAAAGGGAATTACTTTTCAGTTTGTAGTTCAATGTAAGTATGACAAAATTGTATTTAAACATTTTATTATTATTTATATATTTTATTTCAATTTTTAGCTTTAATTAAACAAGACATTATTTAAAAGTTTTCAACTGAAAAACAATTATACATTGTTTTTTGAGGATAAGGTTTTTTGGAGGATAAGGTACAAATTGATTTCGGTATTTATTTATTTCTTTCTTTTTAATATTATCAAATCAAAAATACATATTAATTTGTTAGTGTTTAATACACTACTTTTATTTATTTATAATAAAAGTGCACGCGAGTGAATTCCAAATTATAATAAATATATTAAAGATAGCAAATAGGATTGCGGGTAGTTCAGTGCATTTTTGTATATCACTGTAGCTTGGATGCTTTTAATATATATCGAAGCAATTACTTTAACTAAGACAATTAGTACAAACTGGAATTAATGCATGTAAACTACTGCCAGCGTGTACAATTGTGCATTTAATTTTTATTATTTTTACAGTACACGAATTTTTTTGTATTTTTATGTTTGCACTGTCCTGTCATATTATTACATTTAAGCTTAATACATGCATTAAAAAAGCTATTTTCATTTTTCTTTATAAGCATTCCTGTTTGCTATATAATATATATAATGCAATAGAAAGTTAAGCAGTCCATATTATATATGTCAGTGATGTACATTGAACTATAACCAATTTTGGAAACAGTACGGCTGTATTAATTGTAAAGCATTGGAATTGACATAAAAATTGAGATAAATGTATTGCTTATATACGTTTATCTCTTACAAGTTCAATGAAATTTGACAACAAATGTGCAGAGGACCAAATTTTTAGTAATATTAAAAATTAATGTTTGGGATAATTAAAACAAGCTTAACTTAATAAATGATTTTAATTTAATGCAATATTTTATATAACATTTTCAGTGCTTACAATTGACAAATAATAATAAATTATGAATCGGTGTGTAATTCTACCAAATAGAGGGTAGAATCAGGTTGTTCAATATATGTGCCATTTTTTATTAAGCTCTAAATTTACAAGTCTGACATATGGATTGACTTCGTTAATATAAATGCACTACAAAAATTGACCTCAGTACTATATTCCTGACACTTTTGGTCTACGTCACAAGCATCAACTGAGAAGAACTGTAAACAAAAAAATTATAAATAATAAATAAATATTTTTTAAATAATTATTTAGGGTTATTCCTGATACAAATTTTTTATCAAAGACTATATATTGATAATATTTGCAGCCGAAATTCAAAACGTTTTATTATAATCGCTTTTTGAGCTATGTGCTCATTTTTAACTTACCGAGAATGATTATTTTCAATATTGGCACCGGCGTAAGAACTTTATTTTGACATAACCAACTGAGTTCACATGCAATAGAAAGTTAAGCACTCCATATTATATATGCCAGTGATGTACACTGAACTGTAACCAATTTTGGAAACAGTATTAATTGGAATGCATTGCAATTGACATAAAAATTGAGATAAATATATTGTTTATATATGTTTATCTCTTACAAGCTCAATTAAATTTCACAACAAATCTGCAGAGGAGCAAATTTTCAGTAATATTAAAAATTAATTTTTGGGTTAATTAAAACAAGTTTAACTTCCTAAATAATTTTAATTTAATGCAATACTTTTTATAACATTTTTAGTGTTTCTAATCGAAAAATAATAATAAATTATGAATTAGTATGCAATTGTACGAAATAAAGGGTTTTCACACCCTGTTCAATATTTCTGCCATTTTTTAAGCAGGAACGCTCAGTCCATTCTTATTATATGTTAGTTAGTACAGCTGTATTAATTGGAATATATTGCAATTGAGACACATGTATTGCTTATATATGTCTATCTCTTACAAGCTCAATGAAATTTAACAACAAATCTGCAGAGGAGCACATTTTTCTGTACCCTTCAAGCTTACCTTTCTAATCTACTATGATTTTTGTCCGACCTTGCCCTTATTTCAGTTTGAGGAACTTTTTTCCAAATTAAAAAAAAAATTATTTCTCAATTTGGGTTTATTTGGAATATATAATATTTTCTGCTTTTAATGTAGTCTGATTTTGATTTAATCCCGGAGTTCTAATGTATTTGTCGTTAAAATTTTTCCACATTTCGTTTCCACGATTTACCATGACTTTAATCCTTCATTCGCACTTTTTAATAAGTTGTAATGTTAAGATGGACTTAGTTTTATCCAGCACTCTTGCGGTTTTTATCGAAAATTTAAAAACAAAATCGGATTGTACGCGGAATTTTAAACTATAACATTTGTTTTTTTTTTTTATACGTTGTTCTCACAGTTTAAAACCATACTTCTCAAAAATCATAAAAACAAAAAATTATTTGTTTGTTTTGGGTTAGGATTGATTTCTATTGAGAATGTCTGCTCTTCGAAATCCACCATAATGTTTACCTTGCTTTTATCTTATACCTCAACTCAAGTCAGTTTTTTTCCAGAATACTGATAAATACGGTTTTTGGGTTTCCTCTATTTTAATAAAGATGGTGTCATCTTTATAATGCAGTATGATTTTTCGTCTGATTTTATGTCGAACAATACCGGTAGATTTTTAACAGGGCTCTGCTTTATCCTACATTTTTAGACCGATTTTCTTAAAAATAAACCGTCCCTTATACTGTATTTCTACCTATTACAGCAAGTAGCACTGCTGAAAACCTTCATGAAAACGTGGTTAGTTAATAGCTTGACCAGCAAGAAAATTTTATTATTCAAAATTTACCTGATATTTACTAATAAAATTTATAAATATAAAGAAAACATGAGTAGTTATTAGACTGAGGATATTACTCCATTCCAATTATTACATTTTCGGGAAGTAATAAAATAGTTTTAATTTTTTGGAAATTTATTATATTTATTTATTTATTATATTTATTATAACAAAAGTTTATAGTAATCTGTTACTTACAAGTATTTATTATATCTGTGGTACAAATATACTTCAATCGTTCAATTTATCGTTTAAGTCATGGGTTATTTTAACATTTTTCTTTAATTTTTGAAGAAAAATTTACGTTAACACGTTCATGTTGATGTCGATATTTATCATTTTCACTGTGATAGGGCGCTTAAATTCGTGTTTCGCTTCATCTGCTGTTGCGAATCATTTTTTTTATTATGCAGCTTACGAAGGGATTTGGGACATTTAAAGAAAATATACATATAAAATTTTAATGTTTTATCTATTAGAAAAATTTCTCATTGCGCAAATTACCAAGGGAATTTAATACGTTTAAAGAAAATTATATAAGTACCACTACGATTTATTTCATTTTCTTACGAAATATTGACAATAAGCTCTTTTTGGTTGGTTCGCACGTTTCAATATAATATAGAATTACAATTTCAACATTTCGTTTATAACGGAACATTTGCATTATACTATTTACAAAAGGTTCTGAGAGATTCATTATTATTCATACTTTCATTATTTACTAATTAAGATATATTTTGTATAGCATTAAGTAAGTTTCCTTCTCCATTTTATTTAATTGTGGACAACTCCAATTCTGCGTTTTTTTTTTTTGGTTTTTCTTCTTTTTTTTTTTATATATATATATATATACATACATAACTTTCCTTTCGGTTTTTATTTTGCATAATGCCTATAAGAAAGGGTAGCATAGGCCGTCGCCATAAGGGCTACAATAAAAAGCCTAAAATTCATCAGGAAGGAAATACGGGAAATGCAGAGCCTGTTGTTCCTCCTGTTCCTTCTGATGTGTCATCTGATGCAGAGAGTGAGGAATCTATAATTGTTCCAGCAAGGCCCAATCAGCATGAAACAGAACAGGTACAGAATTCGGGTCATGCTGTTGAAAGGTCTGCATCGTCGTATATTCCAAACGATGCATGGCTTAATGACCCTAGAATTTCGGAATGTTTAGATCATCCCATTTCGGAATGTTTAGATCATCCCATTCCTGATGATGATTATGATAGTGATGACAGTTCAGTTCCACAAAGAACTGTTTGGGAGGTACACAACCGCCAATGGATGTGTGATCCAAACTTAAATGTTGGTGCAGGCTCATCTACTGGTTTTGTTCCAGATGAACCTCATGCCGTTTCTCTTGCTGTTAATGTCCAAATAGAACAAATTCCAAATTTAGTTCAACAAGCCATTAACGCAACATCATCAGATTTTCCTGACGAGGCCATCTTTGTTAAACCAAGGATACCACGGAAGAGGAAAAATCGTAATTGGGGTAACAGAACACGAAAAACTTCAAGGAGAACAAATGATAATCCAATTCCGGATGAAGTTCCATTAGTTGTCGACGATGTTGACGTTGTTCCTCGGGTTCCACAGAACAATGAAGAAATTCCGGAATTAAGGAATTTCGTTTATCCGCCAGCATGCCGCTACATAGAGGAAGTAATTTCCACAGTATGTGCAGATATTGATGTACATAACTGTGGTGAATTTGATTCAATTTGCATTCACTGCAATGCGTTATTCTTTCAATGAGAGCTAAATTCTCGCGGAAAATATCGTCATTGTTGTAAAGATGGTACGGTTTGCCCAAGTCCATTAGGTCAATTTCCACAACTTCTTTTGGACCTATTTTTGGGTAACCATCCTAAATCAGAGCATTTCCTGAAACATTTACGCAAGTATAATTCTGCTCTATCATTTGTGTCGATAAGAGCTGAAACGGTTCATGTACCAGGAAGGCCTGATACTACTTTGTATACTATTCAAGGGAAATTAATTCACCGTATAGCGAATAGTATGCGACCACCTGGAAATGCTATTCCTCGATATGGCCAATCGTAAGTCTTTGATGCTGAGGAAGCTTTAAGGCAACGAGCGAATATCGATGTGGAACATGATCTCGATCTAGATTTATTAAGAGAATTAGATCGAGAACTACGAAATGTTAATCCCTTCGCTCAGTCTTATATACAAATGAGACAAGTTGAGGAAGATGTATTAGCGCGAGATGGCCCGGATGCCATTAAAAATATTAGAATGTTTTTTACACATTCAAATCCATCCGTTGATGTTCATCAAGGACGGTTGAATGCTCCAGTTGCAACGGATGTTGCAATGATATATAGGAGCCCAACTGGTATACCACCGATTGGATCTTTTTGTATATATCCAGTTGAATAGATATTGCGATTCGATGACCTATGCACTTCTTTATCCAAGTGGTGGAAGTGGATGGTGTCCTAATGAACACAATTATTCTTTATTAGAACATTATGGCTATCGTTTTTCTATAAGGGATAACGATAATAATATAATATTACGCTCTAGGAAGTTGTTCCAGGAATATGTTGTGGATGCTTATGTCGCAATTGAAGCACATCGTCTGCAATATCTGAGAACAATTCAGACTCAACTGAGACGTGATTCTTATATTAATTTGCAGGATCATATTCGAAATAGGGCAAATCAAGCTGGACTACTAGCGGGTATTCCAGTTATACTACCAAGTTCATTTATTGGAAGTCCACGTCATATGCAACAGGCCTTCCAAGATTCAATGGCAGTCGTGGTTAAACGTGGTAAACCTGATTTGTTTATCACTTTTACCTGTAACCCGAATTGGTATGATATACAAAATAATTTACTTCCGGGACAAAGGTATGTACATCGACCCGATTTAGTAGCGCGCGTTTTTGATATAAAAATGCAAGCATTTCTACATGAGATTTTTAGAGATGATATTTTGGGTCGAGTTATTGCATATATGGGGCAAATAGAGTTCCAAAAAAGGGGATTACCCCATTTGCATCTCTTATTGATATTACATACTGATGATAAAATAAGAGATGCAGATCATATTGACAGAATTATTTCGGCTGAAATACCGAATAAGCATGTCAGTAGGGAACTTTATGATGCTGTTTCCGCCCATATGGTACATGGATCATGTGGACAGTTAAATCCACGTTCTCCATGTATGGAAAACGGAAAATGTTTAAAGCATTTTCCTAGAAATTTTTCTGAATTCACCAATGCCAATGAGAACGGTTACCCTATTTATAAACGACCAGATAATGGTCGGTATATTTATAAAGGGAATGTTGTTGTTGATAATAGATTTATCGTCCCTTATAATTGGTACTTGCTGCTAAAATATAATGCACATATTAATGTTGAAATATGTAATAATTTTACAGCAGTTAAGTATCTCTATAAATATATTTATAAGGGAAGTGATATGGTCTCACTTGAATTTAGGGACAATACTGGAACATTGATGTGGGATGAAATAAGAGCTTTTGAGTTATCCAGATATGTTGGATCAGTAGAAGCAATGTGGCGCATATTGCAGAAGCCCTTAAGTTATCATTCCCATAATGTTATACGTTTGTCTGTTCATTTACCTAACAGACAAAGTGTACTATTTCGCCCTAATGAGGAGGAAGAAGCTTTGGAAAGAGCTGAAATGAAAGATACTCATTTAACTGGATTTTTTAAGTTAAATGAGAATGATGTACATGCCCAACAATATCTGTATACCCAAATTCCTGAACTATGTTTGGATTACGGAACCACACAGGAATTATTGGAGAAAACGACAAAGAAGGTTTCTTCAAACCATTTGTCGTATGTATTCTATAAGTATGTGGGATAGAGAAACCTACTATTTACGGATGTTATTAAATCATGTTCGTGGCCCAAAAAGTTTTGATGATGTTAAAACATATAATGGCGTTTTGCATGAAACTTTTAGGGAGGCCTGTTTTGCAAGAGGTTTATTGCAAGACGATCGCGAATGGGGTAATTGTTTACAGGAAGCAATTACATTTCAAATGCCAAATAAGTTAAGACAACTATTTGCGTTTATTTGTACTTTTTGCTCTCCAGTTAGCCCTGTTCAACTCTGGGAAAGATTTAAACATGATTTATCCGAAGACTTCATTAGACGTTTGGATAATGAAGATCAAGGATATCAACAAGCTCTCATTGATATTGGTAGAAGATTGAATATCAATAGACTTAGTTTGGAACTAATTGGTTTACCATCAGTTCCTCAAGCTGATTTAACAATTGATGATTCCAAAATTTACATTCCTGCTCAAGAGAATGATCAATATCAGAGAGCTTATAATAGATTAAATCCCCAACAAAAGATCTTTTTTAATCATGTTATGTCTGATATTAATGGCATAACATCAAATGGAAACTGTTTCCATTTAGATGCTTTTGCAGGGGCTGGTAAAAGCTTTGTTTTGAATGCGATTCTCAACAAAGTACGGGCAAATAGACAACGTGCAATTGCGGTTGCTTGGTCTGGAATCGCTGCTACACTTCTTAAAGGTGGTACAACAGCGCATTTCGGATTTAAGTTACCAATTCAATTAACTGAAAGTTCCGTTTGTAGAATAGTTCCAAATTCACCTGAGGGTCTGTACATTAGAGACGCAAAAGTTATTGTGTGGGATGAATGTACGATGACCCATAAATTTGGCTTTGAGGCTGTTGATCGCGCCTTACGCGATATAACAGGAGATAACCGACCTTTTGGTAATAAAGTTATCATAATGTCGGGTGACTGGAGGCAAATTCTCCCAGTTGTTGCTTATGGTAACCAATTATCTACAATAGAGGCTTGCATAAAGCAATCTCCATTGTGGTTACATTTCAGAAAATATCAGTTGACAATCAATATGAGGACCAATCCCTGGGAAATTCAATTTTCTAATTGGTTACTCAAATTAGGTAATGGAACATTATCCAATACCTATGGATTAGGTGCTAATATTATAGAGATTCCGACAATTAATATTGCATCTGACAATTTGATTCAAGACGTTTATGGAGAAAATATAAACGATGTATCAGAACATAATTTAATCAATACGGCCATTTTGAGTCCCCGAAATGATACCGTACTTGATTTAAACGAAGAAATTCTTACAAAATTTTCAGGAGATGTTTGCACTTATTATAGTGCAGACAGATTTGAATGTGAGGATAACAATGAAGCTGATTTGTATCCAATGGATTTAGTCCATTCGTTGACATCTTCCGGTATGCCGCCACATCGACTTAATTTAAAAGTCGGTGCGGTTATTATGTTGCTCCGTAATTTGGATATTCTTGGAGGCTTATGCAATGGTACTAGACTTATTGTCAGAGAGTTGTTAACTAATCTTATTCATGCGGAAATTGCTATCGGGGCAAGTAAAGGCGATCGCGTCTTTATACCACGCATGGAACTTAGTCCAACTGATGGCAGGCTACCATTCAAATTAGTTCGTATACAATTTCCGATAAGACTATCATTTGCAATGACTATCAATAAGGCTCAGGGACAAAGTCTTAGAACGATAGGTATATTGCTTAGGGAACCAGTCTTTTCGCACGGAATGCTATATGTAGCGTTTTCAAGAGCTACTGCTCAAAGTTCTGTTCATGTTGCTGTTCAAGACAGCGATAAGCAGGGAAAATTAGTAGCTAGACGTGATAATGTATTTACTCGAAATGTCGTATTTCGGGAAGTTTTACATTAAACCGTTTATTTAACACTTTTGAAAATTTTGTAGAAAGTAGTATTTTAAATATTTCGTTTTAGCCACTTCATGCCAATTATTTTTTAAATTATTTTCAAATTTCTAAATTTATATTATTTTATTATTTTAATTTTTTAATATTTACAAATAAATCACTGACAAGTCATTTTTGTCAGTTGATACAGATTACAAATGCTTTAGCGTGATGATTGCTTTTCAATCTCCCAGGCATTGAAGATTCCTACAGTAATTATTTCCATTCGCCACCATGCAAGTGTCCCCCCACCCCTTCTCAACTTCCACACCCTCTCGTACCCTCATTCCCTCCCACCCCTTCACCCAACCCACTATTTAATCTACATACGAAAAAAGTTTCCGACATGCCTCCGCTCTTTCGCCCATAACTTCTCACCCTCTTGACCGATTTCCTTCATTCTTTCTACATATAGTAGCTAACCCCTCCCCCTATCCAACGGCAAGCGTGCACCATCCCCCACACCCCCTGGGCGGGCACCCCGCCTGATCCACCAAGTTAATATAAAGTAAAGAGTGATGGCGAGGCCGAGCTGTGTGTTACTCCATACATTTTGTATGAAATGATGCGAAATGCCTTGATTTCCATACATTTTGAGTGAAAACATGAGTAAGAAAATTAAGGTCAAAATAACTTTGTTCTAGCACTTTTGAATCAAATTAATTTTATATGATCCGCTACTAAATAGCGGACCTCCCAGTGGGGGGCTTGGGGAAGGGGGGAGGGGACATGATTTCGCTGTAATTTGGCAAATCTGTTCATTTCGACCTTGCGCATCTTTCAGTTAAGCTTTTTTTTTAGCGTGGGCCTTGCTCTCGGCGAGGAGGAGGGGGTAAAGCTTAACCTATTAGTCTTAATAACTCATGAACAAAAAGTCATAGCGCATTCGTTGATGTCTTGAACGAATAGTTTGATCATAACCTACAAATGGTAAAAATTTCAAGTCCGCAGCTTTGAAAGGGGCAAAACCACAAGGGGGGAAGACTTTTTTAAGATAGCGTCTTTATTCTCCATACAAACATTTCACGTGTGATCCCCTCAGCTCCCCCACAATGCAACCGATTCGATTGATTATTTTTTGTCGAGTACATAATGACAGCGTGGGTGCATTAGGGTACCACGTTTTTCGAGTTGGGGGGGTGCGGGGCTCAGCAGTTTTTCGATAAAAACAGGTTCATTTGATCTCACAACATAGGCATGATGGTACTCAAACTTCAAAAAAAAAATTACAAATTCAAAACGGAGTAGATTATGCCATATTGTACTAGAGCAAAATTACTTCAACCCCCTCCCTTGGCGTTTTTTCGACTTAACACCGAAATACAAAAATGCTCTACCAGCACTCCACTATCGATCCCCATAATTACTTAAAAAAACTTGCAATAACACGAATAATGGATCCAACGAATTGTTTTCCACATCAAAAGAAAATGCTCAAAATTATTGGAGTTGAACCTGAAGTCCCTGGTTGCTGGTTAAGCCGCCATTCCACTGCACCAAAGTCACGTATAAATTTATATGTTCAGGAATGAAATTAGAACCCCGCATAAATGATTTTTCTTAATCACAAAATTTATTTATTGTCAATTTCACAGTTTTCCATTTCACCTCATTATTTCTACCATGATTTCAAAAAACTAGTTAACATTTCAAGTCTCCAAGGTTCAAAGTTCAAACGTTCAATCATGCAAGATTTTATTCTACCAAATTTAAAGTCTACTCATGCCAAATTCTACTCTACGAAATTCCACACACTCCACGATTTTTCACAACAAAGTTTTGGTTCAATTTTAATTCTTTTTTATATAATTACACGAACAAATCTTAGATTTCGATTACTTTTTATATTTGATTTCGAGCGATGCGATTTATTATCTCAAGAATTCGAAAGTTCGGGTACTATGCCTTTTCCGTTACAGCTATATCAAAAAACGGATCCGCTCAAATTCCCCTGAATCCATAAAACTATACATTCCCCTTTTCTCTTTTTATATTGGATTCTCTATTTTACTTCCAATCTTACGTATTGGTATGCCTGATATTTCAGTCAATAGTTCAATGGTCACAGACATTTTTCGAGTCGTGGGATTGATCATCTGCTAAATGTCAAATCCCATTTCTTCACATAAATCAGTGCCATCAGTGAACCAGGTAAGTTGGAAATTTATTTACAAATTGTGTTTTGTTTTTTGTTTTAGATTTGTTCGTGTGCATGATTATCGTTTGGTAATTGTTATGATATACTTTTTTCTATTTGTTGTGTAAACTCGCCTTGTTTAGTGGTTACAAATACTATGTTGCATATGTACCTACTGTTTGTTTACATTGTATTACAGCATTTACTAACCTAACTTTATATTTCAGTACAACAACATAACCTTTTGTGGCCCTGATCATACAATACTGTGAAGCTAACCAGATTAGATAAGTCTTAAGTGTTCCTTTAATTATGACAAATTTTCTTTGTGTTGTTTTTCCATTTTCTTTCAGGTTCAGCATGATTGGACAATGGATACCCTTCATCTAGCGTTCGCTCTCCCGGAACATACTCCCGGCCTTGGCATCGTGGTCTATGGAGATGCCAAACATTTGTTGGATTATGCAGACCTTGATCAACACATACGAGTAGTTTTCGATTTAATTTTTTTGAAATTATGTTATCTTAATGACATTCAATCAATTACAGTTGTCATGCGGATATTCTGCTGGGTACCTGAAAGTAAGAGAAAAAGGAGTGAAACAGGATAGGGTTATAGCGCCCAACTCGCTATCAGGATTAGAGGATTTCGGAAGATAATTCGACAGGATGTAAAATAGACATAGGACATTCCGAATGGACATAAGGTTCTTTGGATAAAGGATATGGATATTGGACTCTAAAGGTGGTGACAAATGGTGAGAATTAGTTTTGATTGTGATATTGTTCCATTTGATTTTATGCAAATGATCTAATATGCGTTGGCGATTAATTTTTCTATTCTATGTTGCGTGGGTTTATTGGTAAGAGGCAAATTTTCGTGATAGGTCTCTTTAGAACTGTGTTCCTTGTTTTTAGCGATACGACGCGAACGAGTCCATCTGGGCCTGGGTGTGTTTCCAGTATTCGTCCTAGATTCCAACGTGATGGTGGCAGATTTTCATCTTTTAAGATAACTAAATCTCCAACTTTAACATTCTCTGTTTTGTTTGTCCACTTTGGGCGTTGTTGTAGTCTACATAAATATTCCGCGTTCCACCTTTTCCAGAAGGTTTGATGCAACTTTTGTAGAAACTGCCATCTGTCCAATCGATGTGTGTTTATATCGAGAACTGAAGGCTCTGGTGGGGTTAATATAACGTCTCCGATTAAGAAGTGTGCTGGAGTCAAAGGATTTAAATCTTCGGGGTCACTGCTAAGTTCACACAAGGGTCTCGAATTTAAGCAGCCCTCAATTTGAGTGAGGACTGTGTTAAACTCTTCATACGTAAGTGTGGTATTTCCGATTATTCGTTTCAAATGATGCTTAGTAGATCGTACTCCGGATTCCCACAAGCCTCCAAAATGGGGAGACGCAGGGGGTATAAACTTGAATTGTACACCTTCACTTTCCAATATGGCAGCTATCTCAGCAGTTAATTGATCTATCATTTGATGGCGTTGTTTGTGCAGTATTCTACTTGCTCCGACGAAATTAGTTCCACAATCACAATAGATCTCACTGCATAGGCCTCGTCTTGAGCAGAATCTCCGAAATGCTGCTATGAATCCTTCTGCGCTTAAGTCTGTGACGAGTTCTAAGTGAAGTGCTTTGGTAGCCATACATACGAATAGAGCAATGTATGCCTTATATTTTTTCGGATTTCGACCCTTGTGAGTTTTTAGCTCGAAAGGTCCACAATAATCTAACCCTGTATGGGTAAATGGTCGATTAATCTGGATTCTCGGGGTCGGAAGATCTCCCATTAATTGTATTTGGGACTTAGCTTTTTGTCTATAACACGGCATGCATTTGTGTATGTGGTGTCGTATGGTATTTCTTGCATTCAAGATCCAATAAGTTTTATTAATTAAATTCATCATGAGCTGCGGACCGCCGTGTAAAGTATCTTTATGCGTCTTCTCTATTACTAATTTAGTCAGATGACATTTGTCTGACAGAATTATTGGAAATCTTTCATTATATGTGAGGTTCGAATGTCGTAAACGTCCACCTACTCTTAGGATTCCATTAACATCCACGAATGGATTCAGTTTGAGCAATCGACTTTTACCATCAACAGATTTATTTTCTTTTAACGCTTTAATATCAGTCGTGAATTGTTGCCTTTGTGCTTCTTTTATCAATGTGTTTAGCGCCTCCTGTATTTCAATAGCTTTGAGGTATCCATTCTCTCTTCCTTCTCGTGGTTTTCTTAGATTAGACAAGAAGCGTTTACAGTAAGCAGTTACGTGTAATAGTCTTTTCAGTGATGAGTACCTTGTGATTAAGTCGTCTTCTGCAATGTTGACTGTATGGACGAGGATTTTTCTTTGCTCTAACTCAGTGTTTTTGATTTCTTTTCCGTTTGGCCAGTACTCTTTCTCTTTGATTAGCCAGTCGGGGCCATGCCACCATAGTTTATGGTTTCGAAGTTCTCCTGGATACATGCCTCTAGAAGCGCAATCCGCTGGATTCTCTTTTGATGGGACGTGACTCCACACATTCTGCCCGAGAATTTCATGAATTAGAGACACTCGATTGGCAACAAAGGTGGTCCATTTGGTGGGATGACCTCTCAACCACGCAATCACTATTTCAGAGTCGGTCCATGTATGCAGGAAAATTGGTTTTGTCATATTCAAGGCTTGTGTGACATGCTGTATCAACTTAGCTAACAAGAAGGCCCCACACAGTTCCAAACGAGGAAGAGACACTGTCTTGATCGGTGCTACTTTGGTCTTTGCCGCGATGAGATTTGCATGTCGTCTTCCAGTTGCATCTATAGTGCAAACGTAGATGACTGCTGCGTAAGCTTTGATCGATGCGTCCGAGAAGCCATGGATTTCAATGTTTGACATAGTATCCGAGATATTTATCCATCTTGTAATCTGAATTCTTCCAACTTCATTAATTTTTCTTTTGTAGGTAAGCCATTCATTCTCTAGAGTCTCAGTGACTGGTTCATCCCATCCCAGGCCAGATAGCCACAATTTTTGTATAATTAATTTCGCCAGAATGATTGAAGGTGCCAGCCAGCCTAAAGGGTCGAATAGTTTGGATACTTCTGACAGTATATTTCGTTTTGTCCATTTTGAGGATTCGGTTTCAAAGTTGATAGAATAAGAGAATGTGTCTGATTGAGGATTCCAAAGCATTCCTAACGCTCGAATGTTTTCTATGTTGTTAATGTTCAAGGGTAAGTTTGTTTCACAATAATCTTCTGGCAATTCTTCCAACAATCTTTTGCAGTTAGAGGTCCATTTCCTGAGCGAAAATCCTCCAGCTTTCATGAGTTCGATGAGTTGGGTTTGTATTTCTAAGGCCGCTTCAATCGAGTCTGCTCCAGAAAGTAAATCATCGACATAGAAGTCCGTAAGTGCTATTTGCGAGCCAATGGGATATGTCTTACTCTCGTCGATTGCCAATTGTCTTAACACACGAGTTGCTAAATAGGGCGCACACTTAGTTCCGAAGGTAACTGTTAATAGCTTATAATCTTCAACAGGTGACTTTAATGATTCTCGCCACACAATTCTCTGATACTCGGTGTGATGCCTTTTTACACGGATTTGCCGGTACATTTTTTCGATATCGGCCGTGAAGGCGATTTTATGTTTACGCCATCTGATGAGCAGTGTGGCCAATTCATCTTGTATTACCGGTCCTTTCATTAGTCTGTCATTTAGAGAGACCCCACTTTGGGTTGCCCTCGAGGCGTCAAAGACGACACGTAATTTGGTTGTGGAACTGGTTTCTTTTATAACGCTATGATGAGGTAGGTAACAGCTAGAATGATCTTTGGTTCCGTTCGAGTTTGCTCTATGGATTCCTTCACTGGAATGAGCTTTCTCCATATGTTTAAGCATGAGGTACTCTCGCAGACAATTATTGTATCCTTCCATTAGTGAAGGATTCTTTCGAAGCCTGCTTTCCATTTGGTATAGGCGGGAAAGAGCTATATGTCGAGATTCTCCAAGATAACTATAAGTGGTTTCATCTTTGAAAGGTAGTTCAACTTCATAGCGACCATTGGAAAGACGTCGGTACGATTTCATGAACGCTTCCTCACATTGTCGATCTTCTTCCGATTGCGTGTTTGCACCTTGGATTTCCTCGAGTTCCCAAAACTGCTTTAGCTGCTCATTTAAATCGGCGCAGATATGAAGAGTCGTTACGCTGACTGTATCTTTCTTAGTATCATAAATTTCTCCTGAAAGAATCCAGCCTAATGTTGTTTTCTGAGCAATCGGGGTACCTTGTGGACCCTTGATTAGACCATCCTTGATAATGTGACAATACACATCTGCTCCTAACAGCAGATCGATTTTACCAGGATTACAGAATTGTGGGTCAGCGAGATCTAGTCCCTGTATGTGGCTCCACGTTGTATGCATAATTGTTCGAGATGGGAGCAGATGAGTGAGTTTTCTTAAAATAAGTCCAGAAATTTCAATAGTTTCTTCGCCGTTCAATGGTTTCATTCTAAACTTTACTATAGCATTAATTTGACCAGCGTAACTTTGACCTAACCCATTAATTTTTGCATTGATTACATGTTTTTTCAATTTTAGATTTTGAGCCATTGATTCAGTAAGAAATGAGGCCTGTGATCCTTGATCTATCAATGCTCGAACGATTTGCTCTTGACCTGAAGGCGAAATAATCCTCACCAGTGCGGTCGCTAAAAGAATTTGTTCTTTTGGAGCCTGACTTAATACAAAGGAGTTGAGATGATTTGCCGATGTCGAAGGGTAATTATTTGGAACGAATGCGGGAGTTACAGCTGAAAGTTCTGGTGGTGATGGATTTGCCCTAGGCTGAGAATTGGAGTTACTCGAGTTATTGCTAAGATGCCTAGTGTCACTTTGAGCTTTATGCATTTGATTGTTTACTGCACCTACGAATTTGTTTCCTGCACCTTCGCTCGCCTTTCGATGAAGAAGAGAGTGATGAGGCTGCTTACAATGGAAACATTTGTGTTGACTAGGACAACTTACCACCAGGTGACCTGAACTCAAACAATTAATACACAAACCTTTCATTTTCACTACTTCCATTCTTTTTATAGGATTTAGCGCAGAGAATTTGGGGCACTGTCTGATTTTGTGGTTGCCACGACAGACTGAGCAGATAGAATTCGTTGCCACATGAAAAGATTGAGTGGATGCCTTAGCTCTATTGTAGTTAGTTTTTTGATCTTTACTATTCGAGGTCTTCTTCGTGGATATAGCTTCTAATGTTCTGAATCTGGCTTCTAGAAATTCCTTCAATGTGTTCCAGGACGGTAATTTCCTATCTGTACTGATTGTTTGCTCCCACAGTTGATGGGTTTCGTGTGGCAGTTTTTGTACAGTATGATACACTATAACTGGGTCCCAGCCCTTAACATCTACTTCTAGATTAGACAATGCCTGCAGACATTCCGTTGTTGTATCTAGCAATCCCTTCACTCCTTGTGCTGACTCATGCACTAGTGAAATTTGCGAAAACAATACTTTCAACTCTGCATTGACCAGAACCCTTTCATTGTTGTATCTTTCAACTAAAAAACTCCAAGCAGTTAAGTAATTACTACCTGTTACTTGAAAATGTCGCAAGAGATGCTCTGGTTCATCAATTAGATGTAATTTTAAATACTGAAGTTTCTGGACAGAAGATAATGATTTATTTTCATGGACCAATGTTTTAAAAAGATCGTGGAATGTTGGCCATTTTCTATAATCCCCGCTAAATTTTTCCAAACTTATTTTAGGTAGCCTAATTGAATCAGAATTTTGTATTATTACAGGGTCGCTTTCAGATTTTTTCTTCTCACACGACACTATTGTAGCAGGATACTCTGATTCAAATCTTTCTTCTATAGCTATATAGTTGTCTATGAAATGGGTCTCCATACTATCAAAAGTATTTTCTTTGAAATATTTTTCCTTTTCTGCCTGTGTGGGATTCGCTAACTTAAGTACAATTAACTGACGGTGTCTTTCTACTGCATTGTCCCATAGATCTTGGAAATCTTTTAGCCGTTTTATATAATATTTATTAGTACGCCTAATTAACCCATCTTTCTTATAATTGTCAATAAATCTTTCCAATATCTCTTTTTGTGCCAGTTGCGAAATGATCAATTGATCCATATTGACTCCAAATACCAATTTAAAATATAATGTGATAAAATGAAAGACTCACCAATGCTTTTCCTTTTCCAGAACCCAGAAGAATTTGCCAGATGACGCACCGAAACCGAAACCGAAACCGCAACCGAGACCGTTAGTGAAATTCAATAAAGTTCTTTGTTCTTCACAAAACTTGAGTTTTTTTATAATTTCTTTGATTCCTATAGGATCCGGCTCTTGAAGGACCAATAAAAAAACTTGCAATAACACGAATAATGGATCCAACGAATTGTTTTCCACATCAAAAGAAAATGCTCAAAATTATTGGAGTTGAACCTGAAGTCCCTGGTTGCTGGTTAAGCCGCCATTCCACTGCACCAAAGTCACGTATAAATTTATATGTTCAGGAATGAAATTAGAACCCCGCATAAATGATTTTTCTTAATCACAAAATTTATTTATTGTCAATTTCACAGTTTTCCATTTCACCTCATTATTTCTACCATGATTTCAAAAAACTAGTTAACATTTCAAGTCTCCAAGGTTCAAAGTTCAAACGTTCAATCATGCAAGATTTTATTCTACCAAATTTAAAGTCTACTCATGCCAAATTCTACTCTACGAAATTCCACACACTCCACGATTTTTCACAACAAAGTTTTGGTTCAATTTTAATTCTTTTTTATATAATTACACGAACAAATCTTAGATTTCGATTACTTTTTATATTTGATTTCGAGCGATGCGATTTATTATCTCAAGAATTCGAAAGTTCGGGTACTATGCCTTTTCCGTTACAGCTATATCAAAAAACGGATCCGCTCAAATTCCCCTGAATCCATAAAACTATACATTCCCCTTTTCTCTTTTTATATTGGATTCTCTATTTTACTTCCAATCTTACGTATTGGTATGCCTGATATTTCAGTCAATAGTTCAATGGTCACAGACATTTTTCGAGTCGTGGGATTGATCATCTGCTAAATGTCAAATCCCATTTCTTCACATAAATCAGTGCCATCAGTGAACCAGGTAAGTTGGAAATTTATTTACAAATTGTGTTTTGTTTTTTGTTTTAGATTTGTTCGTGTGCATGATTATCGTTTGGTAATTGTTATGATATACTTTTTTCTATTTGTTGTGTAAACTCGCCTTGTTTAGTGGTTACAAATACTATGTTGCATATGTACCTACTGTTTGTTTACATTGTATTACAGCATTTACTAACCTAACTTTATATTTCAGTACAACAACATAACCTTTTGTGGCCCTGATCATACAATACTGTGAAGCTAACCAGATTAGATAAGTCTTAAGTGTTCCTTTAATTATGACAAATTTTCTTTGTGTTGTTTTTCCATTTTCTTTCAGGTTCAGCATGATTGGACAATGGATACCCTTCATCTAGCGTTCGCTCTCCCGGAACATACTTTTTTCGAAATTCGCTCTTTTACTTTCGGAAAAAAACGTACTAGATTTTTTCACACAAAATCGGCCATAAATCCGTAGGGTAAAGTCCGATCGGAAAACGGATTTCACCGTTCGACTCAGCTAATTGCCCTCTACAATTCGTATAAGAAAAGTTTTTTCACCAGGGTATTAATAGGGTTGGGTGGTAGGTACTCCCGCCGGGGGGGGGGGGGGTGGCTCCAATTCGGCATGTTATATATCAAATTAAAGGTCTCGCCGAGTACTATCCGACTGTGCACTTTTTTTCCCGATTTCGAAAACTTCATCGAGACGTTTTTACCGTTGAAAGTCCAATTCTCATGCATTTTCATACATCTACGTCACATATACCCCATTTACTACATTTCGCATATATTTAAAATTTTTTTTCTTTTACACGCATTAGTGGTCTATTGTGAACATTTCTCCCATAGGAAGTTATTTTATTAGAGCACAACAAATTACCGTAATAATGAAAAGAAAAAAAATCGAGATTTTGACACAAAAATCCCTCATTTCTTGCCTGAAAAACGGCGCTTTTTTTTCTCTTTCTAGTATTTACAAAACTATAAATCGCACGTAAAAACTATTTAGATATCCGATAAGGGCACAAAATGTAGATGCGATTTCATCCTACAAACATCCTTTTCCGTTTATATTTAAAAATTTCATAGCATCTCATCTGCGAAGGAAGACGACCAAATCGCCCATTTCTGAGGTCATTTTTGAATAATTTCAAACTACCTTCATACACAAAAGTCGATATTGCTGAGAGGTATGAGATGGATTTCCATGATTCTTTTTTTAATCTATAGCCAGGATATGCACCTATACGAGGACTATACTTTTTTGGGGTTAGCCCCCCCCCCCCACCTGGGGAGTACAATTTGTCGTGGAAATTGCAATATGTATGTACGAACGTACATACATATCACAAAAAAGCTTTCGCGATAAGAAGAGCGCGCCGCGAAAATACATTGTATGTATACGCGTGCAGCAATTCTAATCATCGTGACGGTGGCTGATGTTTATGAAAGCATCAAATTTCAAGCCTCCGTCCAACGAAAAATATTCTGGACTTGTTTAATCAAGCCCAGAATAAATGAAAATTTTCTCAGGGTGAAAAAGCAACTATGCATTTTCTTCCCTGAACGAAGGCTGTTGATCGCGACAAAAGTGATCAAGAGCCGAGTTGTGATTAAAATTTCCTACGCGGCGGTTAAACAAAAAATCTTGATCAAAAAAGATGTTGGATTTTAAAATTTGAAAGAGCGAGTTGAATTTGAAAACCAGAGAGCGTTGGCAAAAAAAAAAAGCTGTTTTTTTTTTAAGTTTGGTTCAGCGCGGTCTCGGTTACGGTGCGGTAGGTCAAAAATAAAAACAAGTGTTGACAACCAAAAGAAGTTCTAGTATAAAGAAAATTGTAATAAAATAAAAAGAAGTGTTGACAACCAAAAGAAGTTCTAGTATAAAGAAAATTGTAATAAAACAAAAAGAAGTGTATACAATCCAAACCAGTTTTAGTATAAAGTAAATTTTTATAAAACAAATAGAAGTTTGTTTGTAATTTTACAATAAAAAGAAAAAAAAAAACAACGGAACAGTGTTTTGAAGTGTGAACAAGAGGCCATATACGAAAATCCGCCCCGGTACGTAAATATTTATATATATATTTAACACATTTATAATACTAAATTTGCTGCTGATTTTCAATGGCACCAACAAAAAAATTATATTTGGGGTAGGCAATTTCTCATGAAAATACGTAGTACCATTATGAAACCGCTGCATCTACACTGCTGCGCTCTTATTGCAATCTGTGTCACAGTCCGGCGGAACAATTTCATCGTTCATTTTGCCCCGATGTCGCGCCGCGCATTAAAATTTAATATGTTTCAGCCTTTAGTTCGCGGTGCGACAACACGCCAACATTTTAGAGAACATGTGTACCTATTGCACATCACATATTGAATGCGGCGCGCCAATATGCCGAAAATTTATGCCGCGTATGCACATCACATATTGAATGCGGCGCGCCAAAATTTATGCCGCGTACTCATTTCCAATCTTAAGCCTGGTATTGTGTCCATTTCGCGGATAAATTTTTTATCGAAATTTAGCGGTGAAAATTTTTTGCGAAATATTTAGCCAGATAGCTGAATAAAGTGCTATTGTGCTTTATCACCTAAAAGTTTGTTTAGTTTTCACAAGTAGATGGCAGTATTTTCCACAAACATATTTAGCATCAGATTTATCCGCTCAATACCTTTTTTCCACGCTAAAATTTTGACGTTGGAAGTTGAAAGAAATTGGAATGCAAGAGTATCATTGTATTTTTTTTTTCCGATAAAAAGATTCCGTCTTCATTTAGAACATTCTTTTGAAAAATATTAAAATAATACGTATAAATATAATTTTCCTTACTATTTCGAGATTGGGTAATTGCAAAAGCAATCTAAAAGAACACGAAATATTATCACAAATTCACGACAGCTGATTGTCAAAAGCAGCCACATAGTTCAAAACAATGAACAATTTTAGCCGTACAAAGGTCCCTGTTCAATTGCTGCTAAATATTTATCCGCTAAATGAACACAATACCGGGCTTTAAATTTGATGCTCACTTTCTGAGAACTTCTCACCAATAAAAACTCCCTAAAAACTTCTGCATGTGGGCTATGTCTATGACTACAGTGAACCAAAAATGTATTGAAAACGTACCTTTGGATTTATTGACATGTGTTTCATAGAACCAGACAGACGTTTTGTGTATGTTATTTTGTTGTGATCCCTGTAACAAAACGCCGCGGTAATACTTTTTTTAAATCACATAAAATATTAGAATTATATATTCAACATATAAAATGGCATTCAAATAACAAAATATTCAAATTGTTGTTTTTTTATTTTTTATTTATTAATAACCACAATTTTACATGGAGCATTAAAGATCATTTTATTTCGCTCCCCTTCTTCTACTTTAATTTTTTTTTCACCGTCTTTTTCCTTCTTTTTGTTTGAATTTCTTCTTTTTTTTCCCCCGTTTTCTGCAGCACTTATATTATCTACAGCTGCTCTTGCAACGTCTGCTGCTGTTGCTGCTCCGGCTGCTGTTGCTGCTCCGGCTGCTGTTGCTGCTCCGGCTGCTGTTGCTGTTCCAGCTGCTGTTGCAACGTCTATTGCTGGTGCTGTTCCGGCTGCTGCTGTTGCTGTTCCGGCTGCTGCTGTTTCTGTACCGCCTCCTGTTGCAACGTCTGCTGCTTTTGCTGTTCCGGCTGCTGCTCCGCCAACTATGTTTCCGCAATTTTTTTAGAATTATTTTTTATTCTTCATATATACATATATTAAGTAGAATATCTTATTTTAAAATTATTTATTTCATTTTTTTAAATGCTTACCCTGATACTTTAATAACCTTTCTTCGTCCCATCTTGATTCAACAGATTTTCAGAATTATCTGATCCAATTCCAGGAATACGTTAGACTTTTTTTTCCAGAATTCTTACATACAGGGTCGTCATAATTTTAGTACACTTGCAATTAAATTTACAATTGATTGAATTTTTAGATAAGACGCTAGCGTCGCGTGCGACGATTAAACAAAAGCAAACTAAATTAAGTCTGCTTCAGAACTAGATTCCAAATAATTTTACTTTACAGTTTAAAATTTAAGGTTAACTTTAAGGATTCTTCAACGAAAAGTAGCCATCTGACATTTCCTATAAAATAACCATGATACAAGATATGCCTGATTTGACAAGAACTTGCTGTATTGTGACGAAATTTTGAGACAGATATTATTTCCACCCAATTTGTTTGGACTTTCTTTTTGATATTCTATTGATTAAAACATGTTTCGAATATATTGCAATATTTAATAACAACATTACAGCTTTGTAAATCGAATAAGTTATATAGAAGACAAAGGCACAATTTTGGCAAATCTTTTTGTCTCTTTTAAGCTAAAAATGTACACTGAACTGTAACCAATTTTGGAAACAGTACGGCTGTATTAATTGGAATGCATTGGAATTTACATAAAAATTGAGCCAAATATATTGCTTATATACGTCTATCTTTTACAAACTCAATAAAGTTTGACATCAAATCTGCAGAGGAGCATATTTTTCAGTAACATTTAAAATTAATTTTTGGGTTAATTAAAACAATTTAACTTCCTAAATAACTTTTATGTAATGTAATACTATTTTCCAACATCTTTAGTGTTTCTAATCGACAAATTATAATAAATTATGAATCGGTGTACAATTGTACGTAATTTAGGGTTTTCACGGCCTCTTCAATATTTATGCTATTTTTGAAGCAAGAACGCTCAGTCCATTCTTATTATATGTCAGTGTCCAATCCACTGACATATAATAAGAATGGACTGAGTCATCCTATATAATTCCTATATATATTTGTCTCTTTCAAGCTCAAAATGTACACTGAACTGTAACCAATTTTGGAAACAGTACCTCTGTATTAATGGGAATGCATCGGAATTGACTTCAAAATGCAGACAAATATATTATTCATGTACGTCTATCCCTTACAAGCTCAAGCATATTTGATATCAAATCTGGAGAGGAACACATATTTCAGTAATACAAAAAATTAAGTTTTGTGTTAATTAAAACGAGTTTAACTTCCTAAACAATTGTCATTTTATGCAATACTATTTTAAAATATATTTTGTGTTTCCAATCGAAAAATAATAACTAATTATAAATTGGTGTGCAATTGTACAAAATAAAGGATTATCACAGCCTGTTAAATATTTGTACCATTTTTGAAGTAAGAATGCTCACTCCATTCTTATTATATGTCAGTGTATTCACTGACATATATAACATGCGTCAACTTTTTGTGGCACGATGTGACAATTGTCTTGATTTCAAGTTTTTATTACTGAAAGTATTCGGGGGAGGAAAAATTCAGATATGATAGGTGTCAGTCGGAAGTACGGCAGCAAATTAGCACCGCCATTTTGAAAATGACGGATTTCTGACCGGACGGATGCACAGATGTTTAACACCGATTAGAGTTGAGAATATAATAATTTAATAATTACTACGTGTTGTGAAATAGTGATACAGTTATTTAAAAAACGGTGACTTTATTGAATATGCACACAATTAATTTTGGTAATAACCTAAGGAACTACGCGCTGCAACATTATTGTCCTATCACGTCTCAGCACAAGGGGAGGAAATTCTTTCCTTTATTAGTAATTAACCAAACTAATTAATTTAAAAACATTTATTTCGACACACCCACTTATTTATTTGTTGTTTACACTTTTCTCTTAGTTGGTATTTGGTGCTTAGACCGAAAAAGTCAACAATGTAGAAGTGAGTCCACTTTTTGCAGTACATTGAACGTAGTCAGTCCATATTATATATGGCAGTCTATGTACCAAATTGTACATTCCGTATTGAATGAGGTGCGACAACGCGCCGACAATTTCTGCCGCGTATTCATTTCTAATCTTAAATTTTATGTTCGCTTTCTGTCATGACAACAAAATAATTTTATTTGGGGTAGGCATCTTTTCCTGAAAATATGTACAACCAATAAAAGAACGCTGCATCTACTCTGTTGCGCTCTTATTGCAATTTGTGTCAGAGCGCGGCGGAACTATTTCACCGTTCAATTTGCCGCCATGTCGCGTCGCGCACTAAAGTGAATCTGTTTCAACCTTTACTCCACCAAGAGTAAGGGCCAATATAAACAATTACTTTATCACAAATTTACAACACGTAATGATTATTAAATTATTATATTATCACTAAACTAAAAACTACCCAAGAACTTCTGCGTGTGGGCTATGGCTATGGCAGTGACCAAGGTATATAGAAGACAAGAAATCGCATTAAAATTTTAACACATTCCAGATGATAGCCTCTCACGGAATTCGGTGACTAATGTATATACATTTTAATAGGAAACAAAGAGATGGGAAAGAGATTATTGTGTTCTCTGTACCGTATTTGCACTGACATACATAATATGGACTGCTTAACTTTCTGTTTTATGTGGGCTCAATTGCTTAAGTCAAAAAAATTTCTTACGCCGGTGCCAACATTGAAAAAAAATCATTGGCTTATGGATTATAATAAAACCTTTAGAATTTCTCATGCGTATCTAATGAATAAACTGCTTTTGGTAAAACTATTTAATCAGTAATAACCCTAAATAATAAATTTAAAAACATTTATTTCAACGGAGCTATTTATTTATTTGTTGTTTATAGTTCTCTCAGTTGGACTTGCTCCTTAGACTGAAAGAGTCAGCAATATTGAATTGAGCCCAATATTTGTAGTGCACATCTATAAGCGTAGTCAGTCTATATTAGTTATACATGTCAGTGCGTATTATTATAAATTTCACGATATTACGTCACCTAATGGTGGAACATAGTTCGTTATGGGAATTATTTTTATTTTTTCAAATTTGACAACTGTCGTCAATTGTGTTGTTATTTCTGACATAATTAAAACAATTGTCTTTGCAAAGATTTGTGTTTTCAAATATTACCAAATATTATACATTAATTATAATAACATTGACTGATTATAACAAGTGTAGGTTCGATTGCCGTCCGGGAAAAAATTATTAATAACAATTTTTGTGTTTTCTGTGGAGAAAGAAAAAACCATTTCTTTCATTTCTCAACTGTTATTTTTTGAGCATTTATTAAAGAACCACAGTTTACGCTACATTGTTCAGCACATCGAGTAAGTAACATAATACAATAGAAACATAATAGAATAGAATTAAAAAAAAAAAATTATTGAAGAACTTCAGCTTTAGCTACGTTACACTGTGTTTGTGTTTTCAAATATTACCAAATATTATACATTAATTATAATAACATTGACTGATTATAACAAGTGTAGGTTCGATTGCCGTCCGGGAAAACATTATTAATAATAATTTTTGTGTTTTCTGTGCAGAAAGAAAAAATTATTTCTTTCATTTCTCAACTATTATTTTTTGAGCATTTATTAAAGAACCACAGTTTACGCTACATTGTTCAGCACATCGAGTAAGTAACATAATACAATAGAAACATAATAGAATAGAATTAAAAAAAATATTTATTGAAGAACTTCAGCTTTAGCTACGTTACACTGTGTTTGTGTTTTCAAATATTACCAAATATTATACATTAATTATAATAACATTGACTGATTATAACAAGTGTAGGTTCGATTGCCGTCCGGGAAAAAAATATTAATAATAATTTTTGTGTTTTCTGTGGAGAAAAAAAAAAGCTTCAACAGAACATTGATCGAGTATCTAAAGAAAGTAGTTGACTATCATCAACGCGATTGGGATCGACATATTCCTATATTCCTAATGGCTTATAGATCAGCCAATCATAACACTACCGGACAAACCCCAGCTAAGGTCATATTTGGAAGAGAGATGCGTTTACCTAGCGACCTCAAATTTGGTACCCCCAGAACTGAACAAAAGTTACCAGAAGACTACGTATCGGAGCTTAGACAACAATTAGCTGATGTACACGAGGCTACGAGAACGAAATTAGCAGCAAATACCGATCGGATGAAGACCCGCTATGACTTACGTGCTAATTCCGCAGGATTTAACGAAGGTGATCTTGTTTCGCTGTACAACCCGAAACGACATAAGGGACATTCTCCAAAACTACAACAACAGTGGGAGGGACCGTATTCAGTAGTAACTAGAATTAATGACGTGGTATACAGGATTCAGCGTGGCACAATAGGCAAGCGTAAAATTGTTCATTTGGACCGCTTGTGTCAATACTACAAGCATCAAGACCGTGGACCACCTGTTGTTCGGGACGAACAAATTTAAGAAGGGGGCAGTGTTACGTGCAATAGAAAGAGACAACTGGTGACATCTACTGGCAATGGAGAGTAAACAACTTCAGGTTTGGAGAATCGGTGAAGGAATCTTCGAGAATGTTCAGGAATAGAATGAATAGAATAGACAAGAAGGTTCTGGAATAGAACACTCCAGAATAATCTGGAGAGTTTCTAGGGAATAACTATAACAGATGTCACCGCCAGAGCAAGAGTCTTGTCTTAGACGTTGCAGTGTTAACAAGCGAAAGTAATAAACGTGCGAAAGTGTTGTAATTAGATTGCGATAATTGAAAGTACAGTATTAAGCGATAATTAAAGTTGAGTTAATTAATTGAAAGTTTGTGAATTGTATAAGACTAGAGTGAAATAAAGAACTTGTATATTAACTATTTAATATTTGTGTTTTAAATAACGAACCAAAAGCCGCGCTCGCAACAATAGTAACAGAAACGGGTTGCTGGTATTATTCCGTGCATGGAGTAGTTTTGTGCGTTGATTAATAAGTTGTTTTGAATCCAAAGAAATTTGGAGTTCTGATATAGGGGAAAATTTGTTTTTTGTTTTTGTTTTTTTTTTTATTTAGACACAGATGAACGGGTCAACGAGGGATGAATGCACCATGATAAATTTGGTTTTGAAGCTGTTGATCGCGCTCTACGCGATATAACAGGAGTTAACCAACCTTTTGGTAATAAGATTATTATCATGAGTGGTGATTGGAGGCAAATACTTCCAGTTGTACCTTTTGGTAGTCCATTAACCGTAATAGAGACTTGCATTAAGCAATCACATTTATGGGTGCATTTCCGAAGGTATGTTTTATCAATTAATATGAGGACCAATCCATGGGAAGTAGAGTTTTCCAATTGGTTACTCAAATTAGGTGATGGAAGATTGTCCAATACCTACGGATTAGGTGCAGATATTATCGAAATTCCAACTGTTAATGTTGCATCCGATAATTTAATTCTGGACGTTTATGGTGAAAACATAAACAATATTTCAGATGATGATTTAGTCAATACGGGCATTTTAAGTTCTTGCATTAAATGAAGAAATTCTCACTAAACTTTCAGGCGATGTTTGCACTTATTTTAGTGCAGACACTATTGCAGGATCAGACAATGAAATATGTTAATGCACTCACACCTGCCGGTATGCCACCGCATTCACTGAATTTAAAAGTCGGTGCAGTCATTATGTTACTCCGTAATTTAGATATTATTGGAGGTTTATGCAATGGAACTAGGCTTATTGTCAGACATATGTTGCCTAATGTTATCGAGGCGGAAATTGCTATCGGAGCAAATAAAGGCGAACGCGTCGTAATACCCGCATGCAACTAAGTCCAACTGATAATAAGCTACCATTTATATTAACCCGAATACAATTTCCGGTAAGACTATCTTTTGCACTGACCATCAATAAGGCTCAGGGACAGACTCTTAGAAAGATAGGTATATTGCTTAGGGAACCAGTCTTTTCTCACGGAATGTTATATGTCGCGTTTTCAAAAGCTACAACTCGAACCTCTGTTCATGTTGCTGTCGAAGACAGTGATAAGCAGGGAAAATTAGTAGCTGGACGAGATAATGTTTTTACTCCGAACGTGGTATTTCGGGAAGTATTAAACTAATTTTGGAAAACATTACTTTTTGTTGGTGATCAATAATAGTTGTTCATTATTTAGTTTAATTCCAAAACATTTTTATCGTATACATGGACGCCGGCAGGATTTTGTGTAAGGTGGTGCATGTGAAAATTATTATTGATTTCACCAAATGTTCTACATACATATTGCGAATTTATCTTTCAGCCACCTTTGTTTAACATTGTTTTAGCCTTCAAAAAAATTAAATTTTGATTTCAGGAAATACCCGTTACAAAACAATATTTTGAATTTACGAAAAAAAACATCTCAGTAGGCTGATGCTCAGAACTTTTGAGAATCAACTTTTACTTTCATTAAATTTGCATACGCATCAAATTCAGTTGGTTTGCTTTTTGCGTCAAATTAAGTTGTTTTGCTTTTTATATGTATAAAAAAGTTGTGTAAAAATTTGAGCTATTTTTAGTGTCCTGTAGTGCATTTTACGTAATTAAAATACCATTATTCTAAATACTACAGAAGTATAAAGTTGAAAAGGTTCTACAGTTTTTATAAGGTAAGTAATATATATGTCTTTTTAAGCGCTATTTATTTCCTAATTTAAACTTCTATTCTATACAAACAAAATTAAGCCCAATGAGTGATATACGGAATTTTTTAATCAAGAATAAAAAACGTAAAGTGGACGAGAATGAAGGGAATCCACTTTCATCTGCTCCTGCTCCGTCATCATCAGTAATGTTATCGATTTCCACAACGAGTTTAGAAGAACCTGTATTAAGTGATTTAGATATTGGTATATATATAAAAAAGGATATGAATGACGAAATGCGATATAAACTTTTAAAAACACAATGGATACCAAGTGTAGAATATAATTTTAAGAAGGATGTTGACAGTGCAGCAAAACGAGCATTTCGACTGGAATGGTTAACTTTGTATCCATGGTTATCGTACTCCGCTGCCGAAAAAGGACCGTTTTGTCGGATTTGTGTGTTATTTAGACCTGTAGCGCATTCCAGTTTATTAGGTGCTTTTATTGTTAAACCATGCATACAATATAATAAATTTAATGAATTGGCAAAATCTCATGCATGCACCCAGTGGCACCGTGAAGCAATAATGAAATCAGAAAATTTTATCGGTGTAATGACAGGAAAACAAGTAAGTGTGTACCAAAGCTTAAATAATGCTTACGACAAAGCAATTCAAGAAAACAGAGTAAAACTGCGATCCATTATAGCTTCGATCATGTTTTGTGCTAGAAATGATTTGCCTCTTCGTGGTAAAACAGATCAAGGATCTGTATTTACAGAGTTACTTCATTTCCGAGTAAGTTCTGGAGATACAATTTTGCAGCAGCATTTGGAATCCGGGGCTAAAAATTCGTTATATATATCCCATCAATCACAAAATGAAATTATTGAAGCTCTGGAGAATGTACTGCGGGAGAAAATTATTAAAGAAATTAAAGAAGCGCAAGTTTTCTCTGTTCTAGCTGATGAAACAGCAGATATAGCAGGAATAGAACAGATGTCTATTGAAATTCGCTACTTACATCAAGATCAAAACAATATTTTCAAACTTCATGAAGAATTTATGGGATTTTCTTCTCTCTCTGAATTAGGTGCCCAAGCTTTATCTAAGGTAATAATGAAAACATTACAAGATTTCGGTTTAGATATGAACCTCTTGGTTGGGCAAGGATACGATGGCTGTGCTACCATGTCCGGACATATAAGTGGTGTTCAAAAAATAATAGGGGATTTGTATCCAAAAGCAATGTTTTTCCATTGTGCAAATCATAGATTAAATCTTGTAATAAATGACACCAACGCAGTAATTGAAATCAGAAACACGGTGGGAACTATAAAAGAAATTATAAAATTCTTCCGGGATTCTACTCTAAGAAGAAATATGGTTCCAAATATTCCTTTACTCTGTGAAACTCGCTGGTCAGCCAAACATAAGGCAATACGTATTTTTAAACTTAATTTTATAGAGATAATGAATGGTTTGGAAAAGTTGACCACAAGTATGAACTGCCAAACAAGACAAAAGGCACACCATCTTTACGTTGCAGCAACTAGCAGTAATTTTGTTGTAGCTCTGTACATAATTGCTATGTATTCATCTATACTAGAACCCGTCACTAATCAGTTGCAGGGAACTCAACTTAATCTGCAATCTCTAAATGAAAAAATTGGCGACCTAGTAAAGATTTTAAACTGTCATAGAGAAAATTCAGAAGAAGAATTTGCCACAATTTTTCAGGAAATTCAAACTTGTTGCAACTTATTGAATATTGACCTGAAATTGCCTCGATTAGTGAAACGAATGACACACAAATCAAATCAACCAGCACATTCTGTGGAAGAATATTATAGAAGATCAATATTCATTTCTAATTTAGACTCTATTATTACATCATTGAATGAACGGTTTTCTGAAAACCATAAAATACCTTTTGCGCTCCTGCAGCTTCACCCCCGTGAAATGAAATTGTTAACAAAGCAAGAGTTTATAAAAATTGTTTCAAAAATTGAAAATTTCTATGGAACATCATTGTTGGAAAACTTTATTGTTGAAGCCACAACATGGTACGAAACTTGGGCTCAAAAAAACCTAGATCCATCAAATATTGAATACATTGATTTATTGGAAAACGCCAAAAGTTTTTATCCATCAGTTTTCCAAGCTATTAAAATTGGCCTCACACTTCCTATAACAACATGCACGGTGGAACGCTCATTTAGCACATTGAGAAGAGTGAAGACTTGGACAAGATCAACTATGTGCGAACAACGATTGTCGGGCTTATGTATGATGAGTCTCCATAAAAAAAGAACTGTTGATAATGAAGATTTTATAACCGAAGTAATTTCAAAGTTCGCAGAGAAGCCGCGTAGGTTACAATTATTATTTAATAAAGATTAAGAATAAAGAAAAATTATATTTTTTTATTTTTAATGCTTAAAAAAGTAAAAAGATGAAATATTTTACAACCAAAGGTGGTGCAGTTGCACCACCTTGCACCATACTGCCGGCGCCCATGATCGTATAGAGTACAATAAGTATCTAAAGTATTCTTACTGTTTCTCATGTAGAAATACCTTTAAGTAAGCTGAAAATATTTTTAGATATTGTATTTTTACGAAAATACCTAACTTCTGTTAGGGGAAACATTCATATCTTATGAATGTAATGATGGTTTATAGGCCTCCTTGGGAACTACCATTTAAAAAAAAGTAAGAAAGGAAATAATGGTTATAGGCCTCTTTGGGAACCCACCATTTAAGTAAAAGGGCAAGAAAAGCATGGTTATAGGCCTCCTGGGGAACCAACCATGTAAAAATAATGGTAACGAATGTAAAGGGACACCTCATGGGTGATTTGGAAGGTCCCTCATTATATTATATTATATGGTATATATATTTTTTTATTATTATTTTTTATTAAATATTTTTTATGTAATTTTAATAATTATTTATTTCTTTTCTAATTTCTAATAAAAAAAGTATAATTTAATTTATTGATGTTTTTTTTTTAAATGTAGACATGACTCCACTCTTTTGTCCATTGCTCCTCACCCACTTTACCGTGTTTCTTCATTCTCCTTACTTTATATTAACTGTCTGTACGTACATAGCTTTGTCTATATTTATATATATATATTTTTTTACATAGGCATGTCTATATTTATATTTATATATATATTTTTACCTATGTACCTATGTCTATATTTAAATTTATATACCTATGTCTATATTTATATATATATATATATCTATAGATATTATATTTGTACTCAAATGATAGCTAGCCCCTCCCCCTATCCATGGGCAAGCGTCACACCCATCCCCACTCCTAGGCGCAGAGTAGCAAGCATCCGAACTAGTAATATCATTATTAATTGTAGTTTATGTATTTGTTATGTTGTAGCAAGGAAATTATTGTTAAATCCCTATGTTCTATGTTGTTTATTAGGTTATGGTATGTGTGTAGTAAAACTCTTATTTGTTTAATTAGTTTGAAAATTTGCTTGTTTTATTCGTTTATTTGTTAATGTTTGTTTACTTCATTTGTTTTTAATTCATTTTCTTCTTTTCTTTCCATGTCGTCGAGGGACCTTTGCACCTGTCGTACGCTCCAGATGCAGGTAAGATGCTTTGTCCATATTTTTATTTTGGTAAAGATACATTGTTGTTCTTCTCTTTTAGATTCGTCGAACACTTCTTGATGTTGGCAATAAAAAATTTTGCTATTTCACTATTTATTTGGACACTTCTGGAGAACGCGGCGACGTAGAGAGCTCTAATTTGGTACATGCTATTTTCATAGCAATAGTAAATAAAAATAAAAAATAAAATGAACTAAATCAGGCAAACCCTTTTTGATGATGTCATACAAATTTGGTTTTTCACTATATATTTGGCTACTACCTGAGAACGCGTAAAGTTGTAATTTGAAATTTTGTTACTCTATCAATTATAGTCTTTCACTATATAGTTGGGCACTTCAACAGAACGCGTTGACATAAAGAGCTGAAAGTTGCTACATGGTGTTTTCATAGCAATTGTAAAATTTCAAAAATGGACTAAATCGGGTAACCCCTTCTTGGTGTTGCCATAGAAAAATTTAGTTGTTTTACGTATAATGTGAAAACGATTAGTCCTACACGTTTTTATTGTACAGAAAAGTTATTCACAATATGAAATCCTATAAAAATGCTTATAATCATTTTTATTGTCTGATCAACCGTTTTAAAAACCACTTCAAACATCAAACTTGCGTAGATGAGTGAAAATACGAGATAGCATACAGGCATCATCTAGGGCATAATAAGAATTCGTCTTGGACCAGATACTAATATGAAAGAAGCATTGTCTCCTGCCATTAAGTACGAGATTACTTTGAGATATCTTGCCACTGGACACAGTTTCGGCTCATTGGAATCATTGCAAATACAAGTTCGAATATGGATTAAATTTGAAAACCGTTCTTGATGTTGCCATACCTGAGAACGTTGCTTGAGAGCACGTCGACGTAGAGGCCTGAAATTTGGTATATTCATAGCAATACTAAATAAAATTTCAAAAATGGACTAAATTGGGCCAAACCTTCTTGATGTTGCCATTCAAAATTTTGGTTTTTCAGTATATATTTGGACACTGCCTGAGAACGTGTCGACGTAGAGACATGGCATTTTCTTAGCAAATGGGTTTCATTTGGTACGTTCATACGTTATACTCAGTTCATTTACCTCAATTGAATAAACTTGCAGGTACGGTAAAGTCTCATATCTACAATTAGCATTCTTATTAGAAATAATTTCCGAAGAAGTATTTGAATGGCATCCCTGCAGTATCTAAGGCTAATAAATAATATAACTGTGTCAGCCCTACCAGTCCTGGGTTCCATTTCGCACATTCATAGTTTATACCCAGTTCAGTTAACTCACTCAACTTGCAGGTATGACAAAATCTCTTACGTATACATAATTGCCATTCTTATTAGAAATTATTTCTGAAGTAGTAGTTGAATGGCATCCCTGCAGTATCCAAAATTAGGAAATGAGTTAACTGGACATCACATCCGATACTAAGCTTCACCCAGTGCGTACATAGTTTATGTTTGGTTCGATTATTTCCATTAATCAAACTAGGTGATTGGTGACCAGATATATATGCAGAAATTAGATACATGGTATTTCCATAGTAAGAGCAGCGACAACGTACAAGTAGATATGAAATCTCCCATCCCAAGCCCGGCCATACTTTTTAAAGTTTTAGCTGCCAGCTTTTATATATGAATTTTCTATCCAGCCGTAAATGTTGCGAAAGTATGAACTGAGAGAATCAGAACTTGAAACTTGTCTGCCGCCGCTCCTAAAGATTCTCTCAACATTTTTCTATTCATAATTCGTTCACAGTTCATACATACCTACATTCATTTTGCTCCCATTCAATATGAATGACGAAGCAAAATGCATTATTTCGCTTTTTTCTAAATTATTATAGCTACAGAAAAATGGTTTTTCCTTTAATTGTTAGAGCCATCGCAAAATTTGTGTATCATTTTGCTTTAAGAAAAGATCAATTTGGTTGGACTGAAGAAACCGCAACTACATAGGCACATCCAACCTAACACACCTGGCTTAAATGTGTTTTGGCAGTTTTGCTTCTGCACTGGCATACATATACGGCTAGCCAAGCCGATACCTTTACTTAATTCAGTTTTGAATGCAATAGCGAACAGATCAAGGTTTATTGGTTGATATTTTGGTAGTACCTATACATAATATAATTTCTGATTGTCAGTAGTAGTATATTTCATTCCTTTTCAATAATACCTAGTTAATAAATAATATTTGCTTTTGTAGTTTAGTAGTTTGGTAAAATATAATTAATTGGAAGCGTTAGGTTATTTAGAGGAAGTAGAAAGTAAGAGTAGTATAGTAGTTGTGTATTAATTAGTTCTCGAAGCTGTAGCAATTTTTAAGATAATAGTAATTTCAATAGCGCTAAGGTACATAGCAATTATTCTAGTGGTTGTAGATGTAAATTTTAGGTGTTATTTCTATTAAGGATAATTTCTTTAATTTTTTTTTTGCTAATTTTTTGCAAATATGTATATTTTCAAAATTAAATTAAAAAATATTATTAGTATTCTAAGCAAATATTTTCTTATTATGTCTCCATATAAAGGTTATGTAGCATAATTTCATGTAGAAATAAGACTAGTTGTAGAGAAAATCGGAGATTTTTCAATTTTCCGAAAAAGAATTCTGAAAAATATGAAGAGTGAGTCAAGGCTTGTCAGTTTTCTTATGAGCACATCACAAGTTTGAAAACACCCATTATTTGCGACATCCACTTTGAAAGAAAATATTTAGGTAAAAAGAAGTTATTTACACATGCGATACCTACGTTGAAATTAGGAAACGATGATGGAAACGAAACTACTTCAAACAATGATGGTAGTGAGTTCGCTCTTGAAGATCTCCAAGGTGATTTTAATCTTATTTTACCAGAGGAGAATATTGAAGGCACTTGTTCGTTTTGCCATTCCAGAGAAAAAAATTTAAATTTTTATAGATCTAATAATGCAAAATTAAGATAAGAATAAAACAAAATACAAAAAGGAAACAAACTACTGCAAAAACGATATGCAAATGTAAAAAAAAGTTATAACGTTGTAGGTCTCAAGCCAATAAACAAAAGAGGAAGTTGGTCAACATGTCATTCATGGTAGCCTACATATACCAAATAATTGATTTTGTCTCGAATGTTTCTGGACATGCTAAAACATTTTGCAAAATGCTTTTAAAAAGTAAAACAGTTTATACCGAAGAAGAAAATTATCTTGCGCAAGCTATATTTTTCAAATCAGCTGCCACCTATAATTTCATGAGAGATAAGCTTGGATTTCGAATGCCTTCAATACGTTCAATTTACAATTGGTTGCCTATAAAGGGTCTAAGAACTGGTATACAAAATGAAGTTTTTGAAAAAATTAAAACTGTTACTGCCACTTTTGATGAGAAATCTCGTGAAGTTATTTTAGTATTTAAGGAAATGGCTATAAAAAAGGATTTGAAATATAATGAAAAGTATACGATCAAATAGATGGTTACGTTGATTATGGCTGCGGGGAAGAGAACCGAAATTCGAAAATTGGGAAAAACGCAACTATGCTGTTTCTGAAAAATGTATTCCAGTTAATAGGTTGCAATTTTTAATAGAAGAAAATATTAAAGCTTGTAGGTCGATTGGTTTGATTGTAAGAGCCACCGTTTGTGACCAAAGTACCACAAACCAATCTCTTTATAAAAAATTGGGTGTTACTAAAGATAAACCTTACTTTCTATTAGAAGGGACGAACACATCTTTTTAAATCTTTGCATAATAATTTAATTAGTTATCGTCTAAAGGAAGCAAACCGAAGGTTCGCTAATTGGGAGGTCTTACGTGAACTATATAGGACAGATTCTCAATCTACAACACGAATTTGTCCTCGTTTAACTCCTGAACACATCGCTCCAGATAGGTTTCAAAAGATGAAAGTGAGACTTGCAGTACAGGCTTTAAGTGCCTGCTGGAATAAGAACCTTTCTACAGTTGAATTTACTTAAAGAAGATATGAAACATGATGCTAATAGTACCGCAGATATACTGGAAAAATTTAATCGCTTATTCGACTGCTTAAATAGCAAACCGCTTCATTCAGCCAATCTATATAATATTGCTCTTCAAAGAGGAAATAAAGTCCATAAATTTTTGTTAGAAATGAAAGAGTATATACAAGAGCTTGAATTTATAACTACATCCAGAAAGACAAAAATTAACTGCTTAAATGGCTTGTGTCCAGATATTAACGCAACAATATTAATTTCTGAAGAAATATTTGTGAAATATAATGATTGGTACTATATGTGTACTAATAAAGTAAATCAAGACTGTATCGAAAATCTTTTTGATCATTTTAATTATAAAAAAAATAGATCTCGTTTATTAAAGGATAGAATTGCATTTCATCAAGCCGCCGTCCATCCAAAAATATTCTGGACATGTTTAATCAAGTCCGGAACGAAGGAAAATTTTTCTCAGGGTAGAAATGCAAATGATGCATTTTCTACCTGAACGATGGCTCTTGATCGCAATGAATGTGATCAAAAGTAGAGTTCGTTTTTAAAATCTGAGCGGTGCGGTTGTAGAAAGAAAAAAACAAACCAAATCTTCGGTTGTATTTGATTTTAGAGAGAGATAGATTAAAGAATGTTAAAAAAGACAGATGGTTACGAGTCGGGAAATTAAATTAGTTAAAAAATGAAAAGAAATAATTGAAACGGTGAAGTAAAACGAATAAACCAGGAAATGTGAAAATAAACCCCAATTGTGGTAGAGTAATATCATATATTATTAAGTGGAAAGTGCAATACAAGTTGAAAGTGTTTATAAAATAAAATACACAAAAGAGGATTAACCGACTTAAGAGTAATGTTATATAATTACTAAGTTGAAAGTGTAATACAAGTTGAAAGTGTTTATAAAAGAAAATACACAAAAGAGGATTAACTGACACAGACTGTTTGGATTAGAAAGTCCCTGTCCCAGATCGCACGAGGTAAGAGCGGAATTATAATATAACACGTGTCCGAGTTTTCACAAATTATTGGTAGAATTTTATTTGTAAACTTAATGTACAGCTCCAAGTTTGCTAACTGCGAAGAAGATAACGATGAAATGTTGACTGTAGATTGGACCTTAATTGAAAATAAAAATGCAGTTGGTGGAAGCTCGGAATTGGTTGATGATACTGATACATATGCCACAGAAACTGTCAATGAAGACGTTTGTGAAGAATACCAAGTCGTAGACATAATTACAAGTATGGAATTACCACAAACCAAATATATTTGATATCTGTCAGATAACGCAACACGGTATTTCGCAGGATATGTACTTCAAAAGTTGTTCTCGAACAAGATGTTTAAAAGTTGTGATAATTGTAGACATGCTTGTAAAATTCAAAAAATATAATTACAGCACCTAATGAGTGGCTTATTTTATACAGAAACTTGAATAATGACACTGATCTTGGTTCCCTCTATTCTCCAACAGAACAATTCTTTTTAGTTTGCAAGCACCACGTTACGAGTTTTTGAGAATTTGTTTTTTGAAAATAGTTATAAAGAAAAAATCTTGAGTAAAATAATAAGTGAATGTATAAATGCAACAAAAATTTGGTTTGAAAATGAAAAAAGTTGCTATGGTGTTAATAAGAAAAAATTGTGCTTGGGAAATGGATAAAATCCGAAAAAGCAGAGACTTCGAGTTCTTCAGCAATAAATTTGCGAAACGCCAAAGATTACATGCTTGCTAGTTATAATAAAACTTAATCAGCATTTGGAGCATAAAATAAATATGACTATTTAGTTTCTGAATTATGAAACGTGGCGAAATAAAAAAATTGTATCTTGTTATATACCTAAAAATGGTTAACAATGATAATTATAAGAAATAATTATCATTGGGAAAATCATTAAAACATATTTAATTTTCATAAGCTAATCATGTTTAAAATATGGTTAGCTTATCTCTCTGCAAAGCGAAAAATTGCCATCAGCAATTTCGTCATATTCCTTTGCACAAAACCAAAATATTTTCCCATAAGAACGACTTGGGAAAAATAGAAGTTTTAAGTTTCATCCCAAGTCGTTTCATTAGAAAAAAACAAAAGCCCCACGACAAATCGTACCTTCAGTAAGATTTGTCGTAAATACGATATATATGTACATACATACAAACATACATATCGGGCGCATAAAATTTTACGTCGGTGAAGACTGAAATGATCAAGTCTTCACCGAAAAAAGCTCTTATCAGCGAATTGTCGCGAGCTGCATACATTGTGATCGCAACAATGTATGCACGATAGCACGACGATGGTTGGATATTTATGAAAATATCAAATTTCAATTCCAACCATCGTTCGTCGCGATAATTCTGGGCATGTTTAAACATGCCCAGCGGTAAATAATTTTCTCAGGATAGGAATGCTAATTAAGCACTTTCCTATCCTGAGCAACTAGACTTGCGATTACGAAAATCCAAGTCGTGTACAGTCGGTTTTTGAGCGCTAAAGTTTTAAGCAGTCGGTTTTAAGCAGTCAGTTGTAGACAGTTGTTGGATTTAAAACTTCGGTTCGGACGGTTTGGCTGTTGATCGTTTTAGGAAAAATTAAAAGTAACTACATCAGTAAGTGTTAGGGAAAAGAGAATAAAAAAAGGGTAAATGAAGTTTGTTGTTCGGTGGCTAGGTAAATAAAGTGAGAGTGATTCGACCTGTAAAAAGATCGCACAAGATCCATAGATATAGGAATATCAAGTTAAAAGGAAGTGTTTCAGTTGTAAAATATATAAGTGGAAAATAAATACAAGAAAAAGGAAGAAGAAAGCAAAAGGTTTTTGTTATTAGCGTGGGGAAACAAAAAGTGATCCCAAAACCAAGATAAAGGATTAACAAGGTAGGAGTGTATATATATACCAAAAGATATACAACAAAATTGGCGCAGCCGGTAGGATAGTGGAAGCCTGCTTTCTAAAAGTCAAAATATAAAGGCATAGGTCCCATTGACTAAGCCACTTAGGCCAAGTCACCCCCAACACTCGGGTAGATACCATCTCTAGGCGCCTCTGCTCCAGGCGGGCAAGCGTTCACCCCAATTAGTGCAAAAGCACCACCGAGGGATACAAGTGAACAGCCTACCGAAGGAAGTGCAAAACCATCCAAAATCTCCCAGAAGGACGAGTACAGATCAGCCAGGACACAGCTCTATAAGCAGCCTGAAGTTTCAGCCAACCAGACGAACAAACGCTAGCAGTCAACGATCCGGAGTTGAAGAGGAAATCGAAGACGGCTTATAAGCCCCCTTTTCAACTAGATCCAGGGGAAGTTAAGACGGCCCAGGGCCCCCCCAGCTGCAAAAGTAAGCCGAAATCAACCGACAAAGGATTGAGAGGGAACTCGAAGGCGGTTAAAGAAACCCCCCTCTCAATTACAGCAAAGGGACCTAAGCAGGCAAGGAGCCCCCCTTTCACTGAACAGCGCATCATATGCCAGCCGACAATCCTGCTCTACCTCAGCAGGAACCAGAAACAGCAGCGAGGGAAAACTCTCCATCTTTAGCCGACGCGGGATTAACCCCAGGTGCCAATACACAGCACCCCGGTGAAGGTACATCATCCGCTGCAGGAGAAAAACCTCCACAGTTACCCCCAACAGGACCTAGACTTCGAAGCGGAACCGTTCTGCCAGGTCTGAATAGTCAAGTAAGTTTAGCTAAGTTTTTAAATAAATTATACGAGAGAGCGCGGGAATCGGATAAACTGACGATTACCCGTTGTGACGCCTTAGATCACAAATTAAAAACAGAGCGTGAGACCAGACTCGTCAAGTTAAAGACCTTAAAAGAAAAAACAATACAGTTCCGAAAGGAACTAGAACAGTTTTCCGAATCTCGGCGCTCACTCAGTTTAGATCTAGGAAAGAATAAGAGTGTTAGGTTAAGTGACAGTGATAGTGATAGCGACAGTGACGGTGAAGTAGCTGAACCAACTCCCGAAGACCTGCTAATCGATTGGCTCGAAGAATCCTTAACGGAAATCAGCCCAGAAACAAGCCCAGCTAGTCCACCCAAATTTCAATTTCCAGTCAATAGACTACACATAATGGTGGATTACGCTAAAGTAGCTAAGCTCACAGCTCAACTCGTTCCTTTATTTTCGGGTGAAAGTACCCCACAATTGGGACGAGAGTTACAAACCTTCATTGGCTGTTGCAAACAAACTATGCAGTGCCTTAATAATGAAGAAAAAGTGGCTTTCATTCAGGTCCTTCCTACAAGACTCAGAGGTGACGCATACCAATTATTCGCTTCAGACGTCCCTGCTTCATTTACTGAAGTAGAGGAACGTTTAAACAGAACGTATCTTCCCCGTGAGACATATCAGGAGCTGGCGAACAAACTAATTACCACCAGACAAAACCCGTTAGAATCTCTCACTGTGTTCATTACAAGATTGAAACAGTTGTTGACGATTTGCAACGAGGCAGCGACACAGAAGTATGGAGCCGAGGCAGTCCCTGCTGTGAAAACACAGCTGATGGATTTCGCCAAAAACGCTCTGAAAAGTGGAGTAACTAACCCACACCTGTGTCAATATTTGCTCACGCAGGGAGAAGGCGATTTAGAGTCACTAATTCAAAAAGCCTTGGACATGGAGAAATTACAACAAAGTGCTACATTCGTCCAGACTCCTCTGGTACAAGCTCCTCCAATGGCTCCAGTAGACCCAGATTTACGAGTGAGAGCTTACTATAGAGCTCCTTACTATCAAATGCCATCAACACCTACGTTCGCATCACCTCGAGCTCCAAATCCAAATCAGTTTTCACGCAATGTGAATAACTCAGGTTCATCACAGTCATGACAAAGACCGTTTACAAACACTGATGCCAGAAACTCGGATGCAGATGCACTGGTCCGTAACATCACGTGTAATTTCTGCCAGCGAAAGGGTCATACATATACAGATTGCCTTAAGCGCAAGAACACCCCTTTCTGCTCAAACTGCAAAATCTATGGACATGACGTCCGTGATTGCAGAAAAAGTCAACAGACCCAACAAATTGTTCCTCCACGCCTCTCCAACAGACCTACACAGGATCAACACAACACAAAGAGTCCTCAAGTCTTCAATATAAGACTCAAATGCACCTTTTGTGGTCGCCGAGGACATGCAGACGAAGACTGCCGCCAGAAGAAAAAATGGGAAGCCCGGAGTCAGGGAAACGACATGCAGTCGACCCAAAACTCCCCGGCTCGACTATAAACCCAACTAAAAAATTAAAAGGGTCACCTCAAGCGCCCGAATCCGGTGTCCCTACAGTGAAACTTCCACTGGACATAAGCCTTAACGGCCATACAAAACTAGTAGTGGACACTGGCGCTGAGGTTAGTATTATTAAGAAAAGAGCAATTAAAGACCTCAAGATAATTAATTCCAATGAGGCATGCACTTTACAGACCCCTTTTGGAACCGGAAAGACATTGGGAAATTGCAAGGGCAACTTCAATTTTAAAAATAAAATTCCCTGCAAGTTTCAGGTGGTACAAAACCTGCCAGGTCTTTCCGATGACGGCCTATTAGGAAACGATTTCCTATCAAACAATTGTAATGTTGAAGGCCCAAATAAAGCACTCAAGTTTCCTTGTACGGAAACAAATCCCGAAGAGTTCACCGTGCCCTTGTCATGCAAAACGGACAAGCTGTATTCCAGAAAAGCAGTCGAAGTGAGGTCACTTGCTGAAAAGATGGAACCTAAACAGGTTAAGCTATCTACATGCAGTGTCTCCAAGGCATCTCAACAGAGTAATGCTGGCTGCCAGGTTCAACAAGAGCCGACGGAATACGAAAAGAGCTGTCTGGGTGATCAAGAAACCAGCGATATGAGGCAGCATCTGGTTACTTTAGAGGAACCGATAAGCATACCTGCTAGGTCACAAATTATCACCACAGTCCCGTTACGAGTGAAGGAAGAAATGCTCTGTTTATCTAAAGAGATAGGCGACGGAGTCTTCCTGGCCAACAGTTTACTCCCTACTGGGAAAGAAACAGTGCTAGTTGCCATACTCAACATTAACAATTTTAAAGTAGTCATCAACAGTTTATTATTACAACTGCTCCCTATACATGACTACGCCGTCATCCCAATAGGAGAAGCCACTGATACACAACACGTTCTCAAGCCGAATAAATCGCAAGCGAGTAACACAAACATCAGTGAGCCTCCCAAGGCAGAACAGAAGTCAAGCAAAACTTCTTTCTCCAGAATACCTAGATATAAGTTACTAACGCGGCCCAAGAGCCCCATACAAGACGTGTGCGAGCTCAGTAAGACCCGAACAGAGGCAGCAATGACTCCACCGTCCAATAGAGTAAATTATAAAAAAATTTCGAGGCCCAAGAGCCCTATAAAAGATGCGAGCGAGATCCAGAAGCCGATAAACAAGATGCCGAGGACTCCTCCGTCTAGTTTACCTAGATTTAAGATATATACGAGGCCAAAGAGCCCTATAGCAGGTGCGTGTGAGCTCAGTAAGACCTATTCTCAGGCAAAGACGACTCCACCACCCAACCAAGTTAGTGTTAAGAAACAACAGTGGCCCAAGAGCCCTATCACAAGTGCGTGCGAGCTCAGTAAGACCTACTTAAAGGCAAAGTCGACTCCACCACTTAATAAAATTAGTATTAAGAATACAAGGTGCCCCCTGAGCCCGATAAAAGACGCGTGCGAGATCCGTAAGACCTCATTGAAGGCAAAGTTGGCTCCACCGTCAAATAGTATTAAGAGAACCAATTTTTCACGGCCTATTAGCCAAAATACGAATGCGTGCGAGTACTTGGACCAATGTAAAGTACCCCTAAATTACGGTACTCCACCAATAAAAGAGCAGGAAGCACATGCCCTGCCGACTAGTAAAGTAAGTAAAAATAATCACAAAAAAAGGTTACAACAACCTAAAAGCTTTTCGGAAAACACAGCTATCTTACAACACGTAAAATACTTATTTCCGGATCATGAAGATCCCACACATACTCCGCGAGTCAACAGGTTAGACCAAGAGCTCAGCCTAGACCCAAATCTAAATGCGGAAGAAAAAGCTTCGATATCCGAACTCTGCTACGAGTACAATGATATCTTCTTTCTAAAAGGTGATAAGCTCACATACACAAATGCTATCACCCACAATATCCCTTTAATACAAGATCAAGCGCCCATAAATCAAAAGGCCTACAGACTACCAGAGACCCAGAGACAAGTGATCAACGAGCAATTAAGAGAAATGCTAGAAAACGGGATAGTCCAAACTAGCAAAAGCCCTTGGAATTCACCCTTATTAGTTGTCCCCAAAAAGGCGGGACCCGATGGTGAAAAAAGGTGGCGCGTCGTTGTCGATTTTCGCAAATTGAATGAAAAGACAATTGGCGACGCATTTCCGCTACCCCGAATCGAGGATATTCTTGACCAACTAGGTCATGCCAGGTACTTTACCACTCTCGATTTGGCCAACGGCTATCATCAAGTCTTAGTCGACAAAAAAGATCGACATAAGACCGCTTTTAGCACTAATTACGGGCACTACGAATTTAAGCGTATGCCATTCGGACTCAAAGGAGCTCCCGCTACATTCCAACGCCTCATGAACTTCGTTCTGACAGGCCTACAAGGCCTCGAATGTTTCGTTTATCTTGACGACATCGTCATTTACGGGAAAAACCTAAATGACCACAATGATAAACTTCGCAAAGTCTTCGACAAATTGAGAGAGAACAACCTCAAACTGCAGCCAGAGAAGTGCCAGTTCTTGAGAAGAGAAGTTGTTTACCTAGGTCACAAATGCTCTAGCGAAGGTGCATTACCAGACCCCAGCAAAACGGTCTGCGTCCAAACATTTCCTGTTCCCAGAACAGTAAGGCAAGTTCAGTCCTTTTTAGGACTCGCCAATTACTACAGGAACAGGACATTCCGGACTTCTCTAAAATCGTTCGTCCAATCACGAATTTACTCCGCAAGGACGTAAAATTCAATTGGACCGAGAAATGCCAAGAAGCATTTCAAAGCATTAAAAATGCTCTAATTTCCCCACCACTTTTAATCTATCCAGATTTCTCTAAACCCTTCAACCTCACAACGGACGCCAGTAACGAAGCATTAGGCGCTGTACTTTCCCAAGGAGAAGTGGGAAAAGACCAACCTATCGTCTATGCAAGCCGAACGCTGAACAAAGCCGAGAGAAATTACTCCACTATTGAAAAGGAGTTATTGGCTATAGTCTGGGCCACTAGGAATTTCCGATGCTACCTCCAAGGCAGGAAATTCACGGTCTATACTGACCACAAGCCTCTCAAAGGTGTCTTTAACGTTAAAGACCCGACTTCCCGTTTGGTGAGATTTCACCACAAATTATCAGAATTCGATTATACCATCGAATATAAACCAGGGAAGTATAATACCAATGCGGATGCATTAAGCCGCATTCCACAAGTATTAATCGAAGACAATACAGGCAACACTTTAACGGTACAAGCCCAAGTCCACCACACTATGGACTCAGATGTGGAGGAAAACATTTCCCCAAGTAAAAAGAAAACCAAAAAACCCGCTCATTGCTTCGCCGTGACCAGAGCTCAAAACCAAAGCCCAAGAGGCCAATACTAGCTCCAGCGCTGAAACACCGCCCACGGCAGCGGAAGATAAAGAAACTAAACTCCCAGAGGCGGAAATACAACCCCCTGCTACGCTTGAACAAGAAATAAGTCCAGTCAAGGCACCTGAGATAATCACGAGCCCCAAGGAAGTCCAAACAATCCTAAAGGATTACCACGACTCTCCTTTCGGCGGCCATCAGGGTGTCATTAAGACTTATAAAAGAATCAGACGCAAGTATTGGTGGAGACACATGCTTAGCGATATAAAAAAGTACATAAAAAAATGCCCTAAGTGCCAAACAATGAAGGCATCGCCACAATTCAAGATGCCAATGGTAATAACGGACATCGCAGAACAACCTTTCGACAAGTTTTACCTCGATATAGTAGGTCCACTAGAAGAGACCATATCAGGTAATAAATATATCTTAACTTTCCAAGATAATCTCACCAAGTTTGTCGATTGGTATGCCATACCAAATGGAGAAGCAGTAACGGTGGCGCAAATCTTTTTCAATGAGATTGTCACGCGTTATCGCATTCCAAAGAGAATAGTCACCGATCAGGGAACTAATTTCCTGAGTGAGCTATTCAAGAAGGTCTGCAAACTGCTAAAGGTAAAGAAGTTACAAACTTCCGCATACCATCCACAGTCTAATGGAGCACTAGAACGTGCCCATAGACCATTAATCGAATATCTGCGTACAATCGTAGACGAGAATCCCGAAACATGGGATCAATTCCTACGAACCGCTGCATTCGTGTACAATAACAGTGTACACGAGGGTACTAAACTAACCCCGATGGATTGCCTTTACGGCTTCACAGCTGATGTCCCAACTAATTTAAAACGGGACCCTGAGCCCGTATATAACCACGAAAGTTATTACCATCTGCTCAAATACAGATTACAAAAATCATATGCCACGGCTCGTAAAAATCTCTTAGCCAGCAAACAACGCTCAAAGGCATATTACGACAAAACAGTCAGGCCTCTCACTTTCCACCTAGGAGACAAAGTCCTCCTCAAAAGTGAAAGCCGCAAACACAAATTGTCTCAAATCTGGGTTGGCCCATATCTGGTAATCAACGTACCTAGTCCAACAAACACTACCATAAAAATAGGCAAACGGCAGGTTGTAGTACACAACAACCGTTTAAAGCCCTATTACGAGTAGTACACTGGTACATACACCTTTAGGAAATAAGTCCCACTGAAACAAATTTTCGCCAGTTAAACTAATAACTACCTACTTAAAGGTTCCGTACTCGGGATTACTCCCTATGACTCATGAAGTCAAACTTAACCTAAATTTTATTTAAATTAATAAAAAATACGCTACGTAAATAAAACTGAACATATAACAAATAAACCCTTACTCTCTGAGTGAATTAAATACTCTACCAATAAAATTTTTCTTGCTTGCCTTGACTTGCATCCTTCATACCTTGCCTTGAGAGTTTCGTATTCCTCTTCATGATTTGCTTTTTACTCATTGTTGTAAATTAACCAATTCCCTAATTAAACTTTTGAAAGAATACAATGCTCATCTTTTGACGAGATTTAGCAGGAACCGGCTTACAGTCCTCCTATCCTGTTCTACCTCGTCTTTCTTTTAGCAAGTAAGCCCCCATTATACAAATTATCAACGATTTAATTAAGCAATACTATACCTAAATGTTATATGCTATTTAGTATAACTAACTGACTAAAGAAGCCTATCCTTCATTTTCTACAGAGCATGAAGCACATATTGGTGTTAATATGTTGCTTCCATCTGGCAATGGGACAAACTCAAACGGAAGCCTACACAATAAGTCCCCTGAACAATACAGGAATACTGTATGAGGACTTAGGAAAATTACAAGTATACCACAGTACATGGAATATACTAACGGAGATCAACCTAAGGGAACTGGACAACCAAACGCTTATGGCAGAACAGGCGGAGCACTTAGTTCACCGACTATGTTCGAATCGCTCTCAAACCGATGAGCTATGCCTGGTACAGCAAAAACACGTTCATTCTCTCTTAGAAAATATCAAGAGAAGAACAAGTGTCATTCGAGAAGTGGTCCCCAAATCAAGATCAACAAGATCCATCTTCGATGGAATAGGCAATGCAATGCACTACCTATTCGGGACCATGGACAGCACTAATGAACAAGAGGTATACAGTCGACTCGAGGAGCTCGAAACAAATACAAAAGCACTAGCCGACCTGGAAAGACAGCAGATCAGTGTAGTCAAAACTACACTACAACAAATTCAAAAGCCACTGACATCTCTGCAGGAAAGACAACGTCAAATAAATCTCCAGGTAAATAGAATGCAAAATATCACTGATGATTTACTAATGAGACAATTAAGGCAGGAGATAATTTCAAGCCTGACCTTACAAATTGTCGAGATTGAGTACAGGCAACAAGCCTTACTCGACATAATAATCTCCAGTAAAAATCACCAGTTGCATCCGCTAGTGGTGTCTCCCAAAAGTTTATTAGAGATATACCACAAGTCCCACGCTACTTGCCCAGATGCACAAAATTGTCTCTCCCTGTTATATCAGACAGCGGAAACAAAGGCTCGTATAGTCCAAGACAAATTAGTTATTAGAATACAACTTCCGATTTTCAATTTACCACGAATGAAGTTGTATAGGATACATAGTTTCCCTATCCATGTTAATAAAAAACAATCATTGGTACCCGAAATACAGTACTCGCACGTAGCGCACCAGGTACAGACACAGGATATTCTATTATTAAAAACACAAGATCTTAAAATCTTCAAAAAGATCACTCAATCTTCCAAAGAGGACACTTACATCGCTAAGCTAGGCATTCCCATAACAAAGGCTACAATGTCCAAAGAATGCGTAGTGAAGCTGCTCTTTAATCCATTAAAGGAAGAGCCACAGTGTCAATTTAGAGCGCAAATACCTCCCAGAGACCTACTTATTAAATTAAGTAAACCAAATTCTTGGATATTCTCGTTGATAGAACCAACAATTGTACACCTTCAGTGTACCCAACAATTCCTAACTTCAAAAATAGAAGGCCAAGGAATAATTACTATCAACCATCCCTGTCAATTACAAGTAGGATCACAAATCCTACATTATGAGGCAGAGAATATCCAGCAATTGAGTCTCAAACAACCCAACTACTTCCCAAATATCGCTCCATTAGAGCAAATGGTAGAAAAATATCTTAATGAAACCAAAGAAAAAATACCGTCGGAAGAAATACAGACAGAACTATATTCAGGAGATGACACTAACAGCATCATCCTAGAAGGTACCCAGTCATTAAAAGAACTGGACAAAAAATTAGAAAAAATAGTTCCTCATATCAGTCACCACCCTACACATGTCCTAGCTGCAACATCAGTATCCTTAACTGGTGTTGTCATCACATGTATGGTACTGTACCTGGTCGCCAAATGGCTAGTCCCATTCATAAAAAATTATCGTTCACGCAAGCCTAAGAAAACCCCAGAGGCGGAGGAACAAAGCAAACAATTCGAAATAATCGAACCTACCCCTCTAAAAAGGACCCGCACCCTACCACCTACTAGGTCAGTGCAAGTGGTATAGTGTCACCACTTCAAACGGTCATAAGCACTATCACTAATAGTAGAGCACCTAGAAAATAAATGTAAGCGGTTTCAATAAACCCTAATAAATAATTTAAAAAAGAGATGTAAGAATAAAAACCAAATGAAAAAAAATATATATATATATATAGTAAATAATTTAGAGTAAGATAAATTAGGGTATTAAAAACATAAGTACATAATACAAACCCCAAGAGAAAGAAAAAAGATACTCTCCCTCGCTAGCGTTAACGAATAAATATAACAATAAACAATATAAATACAATAAATGATAGTAGATAGAGATAACAAATAGAAAATAAATAGAGTTAATAAAATAAATATATAACAAAAATAACATACCATAGAAACTATATAACCACTAACATTAGAATAAAACGTAAAAATTTTTTTTTTGCATAAAGAAAATAAGTAAATAAATAAGACTAGAATAGAAATAGACTTGTAAGAACAATTTTAGAAAATCAGAAAACACAAATAACAAGGTTAACCTAGATTAACAAACTAAAATGTAAAAACCAACGCCGTGCCGAGCCAACCACAAACCAGAACCAAATCCTAAAAAGGGGACTAGGAAGTTTAAATAAGAACAAAATATTTTTTTTCCAAAATATAAAAGATTTAATAAAAATTTATTGAAAAGAATAGAAAGATAGGAAAGATACAAAAATAGCTAAAAAAAAAAAGAGAAGAAAAGCGCCATGAGATATCCTGACCGTCAGGGTCTCCGTGGCCTCCGGGGTCGGCAACCTACTCGGCATCCCAGTCTTCGGGTTCGGCAGGTTCTTCGAGATCCCAGTCTTCGGGAGCCCCAAGCACGCCCACGGCCTCGTCATACCCTGGGGGTGGCTCAAAAAAGTTCGCACCACCCTCTGGTGCTAATGGAGTGCCGGGTGGAGTAGCAAACAACACCCCATAAAGCGCCGCCACGGGGTCGTGTTCCGAAAATAGGCAGCAACAACAGAAGCCGTAGTCCCCGCTGATGATAAGGGTGCCGCCTGAAAAGGTGAAATATTTTGTTGAAAAAAGAAAAAAAAAAAAGGGGGGCAGATAGAGATGCTTGTTTGAACTCACCTGAGGCTGACCAGCCCATATCTCCATGAGGGATTACAAATAAATTGGTGCTGTAAGTATGGCCCGCGACAGCATCCTCCATCCAAATAACAGCAGGGCGCTCACCCCGCTCGTGGAGCACGAGCCGTATAGGCCCCTCCCAATCACGTACAACCCGTAGCACACAAATCGTATTAAGCCTTGCATTCAACATGCTCGGTGGGAACCACGGCTCGCGACCTAGCTCGACACGAAAAGTCATGATGAATGAGCCATGAACGCTCAAAAGTGGCTGCAAGTACCCCAAGATACCTTACAATGTATCTCAGCCAGAAACATAAGCAAAATATCAAATTGAGATTAGTTTTTGATCCAAAATCATTCTTATCTTCCGTCTAAACAAAACAATTGTGCTAACGTGCGCAAAATTTTTTTTACACCTTCCCCTGAGAATTATTCCTCTTCAAAGAATAATCCTCTTTTTCGCAGGGGGAAGGATTGTTATATACCTAAAAATGGTTAACAATGATAATTATAAGAAATAATTATCATTGGGAAAATCATTAAAACATATTTAATTTTCATAAGCTAATCATGTTTAAAATATGGTTAGCTTATCTCTCTGCAAAGCGAAAAATTGCCATCAGCAATTTCGTCACATTCCTTTGCACAAAACCAAAATATTTTCCCATAAGAACGACTTGGGAAAAATAGAAGTTTTAAGTTTCATCCCAAGTCGTTTCATTAGAAAAAAACAAAAGCCCCACGACAAATCGTACCTTCAGTAAGATTTGTCGTAAATACGATATGTATGTACATACATACAAACATACATATCGGGCGCATAAAATTTTACGTCGGTGAAGACTGAAATGATCAAGTCTTCACCGAAAAAAGCTCTTATCAGCGAATTGTCGCGAGCTGCATACATTGTGATCGCAACAATGTATGCACGATAGCACGACGATGGTTGGATATTTATGAAAATATCAAATTTCAATTCCAACCATCGTTCGTCGCGATAATTCAGGGCATGTTTAAACATGCCCAGCGGTAAATAATTTTCTCAGGATAGGAATGCTAATTAAGCACTTTCCTATCCTGAGCAACTAGACTTGCGATTACGAAAATCCAAGTCGTGTACAGTCGGTTTTTGAGCGCTAAAGTTTTAAGCAGTCGGTTTTAAGCAGTCAGTTGTAGACAGTTGTTGGATTTAAAACTTCGGTTCGGACGGTTTGGCTGTTGATCGTTTTAGGAAAAATTAAAAGTAACTACATCAGTAAGTGTTAGGGAAAAGAGAATAAAAAAAGGGTAAATGAAGTTTGTTGTTCGGTGGCTAGGTAAATAAAGTGAGAGTGATTCGACCTGTAAAAAGATCGCACAAGATCCATAGATATAGGAATATCAAGTTAAAAGGAAGTGTTTCAGTTGTAAAATATATAAGTGGAAAATAAATACAAGAAAAAGGAAGAAGAAAGCAAAAGGTTTTTGTTATTAGCGTGGGGAAACAAAAAGGGATCCCAAAACCAAGATAAAGGATTAACAAGGTAGGAGTGTATATATATACCAAAAGATATACAACAATCTCCTAAATTAAGAGCTGAGCGTCCGCAATGATATGATATCTATTAATGTTGGAGTATTTCAAAAATAATATTTTTTAAAGGGTTTCTCTTTCGGAGGGGGTCAAAAATACAAACTTAATAACAATTTTAGTTTTTTCTTCAATATGCTTTTTTTTTTATTTTATATTTTTTTGGAAAGCCCCATTTAACACCAATAATTTAACATATCTCACAAAAGCATCGAGTAACCCGATCCCAAGTAATCAGCACATTAAAAACATGACCACAGTGAAAACCTTAAATTTTTGCATATACCACCCTTCTGGGCAAGTTAACTCGTTAAAGTGGATTTTCTGATTTATTTCCAAAAAGGTTCATCAGGCAATAAAAATGGTTATAACTTATAACCAATTTGATAGGTTTTGGCATTCTGAAGAGCTTTCAATGGATTAATAGTTGGTTGGGACACCGTTTTCCCAGCATACGTAAAAATTTTTAATTATTGTATGGCAACTTCACGAAGGAGTTAGTCAATTTTTCAAACTTAAACTTTTAAGATATTCGCGTATAAAATGTCATGACTTTACGTCAACCCATTTTCAATAAGTGTCCAAATGTATGTATAGTGATTGTAATTTTGTAGGATAACTTAAGCTTTATTAAAAGGCCATATACAAAATTTCAGCTAATTAAATAAATGCGTTCTTGAATTATCGTGCAGACGGACGGACATTCAAAAATAAAATAACACTTAATATTATTCGCGGATGTGCAATCCATTTTGCTCTACCAGCAATGAACAAATAAATTATTAATATTTTAAGAGCCTAATTTTATAGCTTTGTAATACAGTAATAAATTAAATGAACCTAACGTAAAAACAATACATGAAGAGCACAACCACAAGTTGACCGAAATAATTTATTCGCTACAAATGATTCTGAAATAATGACGCCGAGTTGCTAGCAACAATATTCGGAAGAGCTTTCTATCAGGGGGCCATCAGCTAATTTTAAAATGAAGCTTTTGGGTCATATTTTTATACGGCCGCTTCAAATCTACTTATAGGTTGTCGCTGGTAAGAGTAAATAAAATTTTATAGAAATTGACTAAATTGGGATAACCCTTCTTGATGTTGCCATATAAAAATTTAGATTTTTTACGTATACTGTGAAAACGATCAGTCCTACACGCTTTTATTTTACTGAAAAGTTGTTCACAATATGAAATCCTATAAAATTTGATATGATAATTTTTACTGCCCGGCTAACCGTTTTAGAAATATATGCGAAAAACGAATTCAGAAATTAAACTTGCACTGATGGGCGATCATACGAAATTAAATTTCAAAATATTCTAACGTATCCTAATTACGAAAAATTTCTTTTAATATTTCTAAGAAATCTTTCCTTTTTCTTTTCTTCCAGACAAGTAACTTTTTTCTGCGTTTCACCGTTTTTTTTCTTCTTATAGATATATATATATAGTTGCCTTTCTCCCATTTATTTGGTGCAATGCCAAAAAGAAAGGGTGCTATCGGCAGACGTGTTAAGCGCGTTCGATTGCGACATTCCAATAATCCTGAAGAAGGAAATGTGAAGGTTACAGAGCCTATCCTACCTGTTCCTGTTGACGTGCCCGATACTGAGAGTGATCAATCTTCAGTAATTGTTCCAGGAAGGGCCGCTTAGCATATAACAACGATACAGGTACACAGTGTGGGTGAAGCTGTTGGAAGCTTTTCACGGCTTACGGACCCAAACATAAATGCTGGTGCAGGTAGATCTAATCCTGACGAAGCGAATTTGGAGGTTGGAGAACCTGGCCTGCCTGCTCCTGCTGACATGTCCGATACTGACAGTGATTGTTCCAGTAAGGGCCGTTCAGAATATAATAACGGCACAGGTACACGTTGATGCAGGTACATCTGGCGCTTTCATTACTGATCGAGATCACAACGTATCTCAGGATATGCAAATACAACAATCTCCAATGTTGTTGCAGATATTCCTGAGCAAGTTGTCCAAGTTGTACCAAAAAGATCGAGGAGGAATCGAAATTGGGGTAATCCTCATGTAAGATGGAGACGCACTTCAAATGAAATCCAAGTAGTTCCAGACATTCAGGATGCCAATGTTGCAGATATTTCTGACGTTCAACAAGGCAATGCTGAAACTGTGCAATTAAGTAATTTCGTTTTACCTCCAGCGTGGTGCGACCTAGATGAAATAACATCCATAGATATCAGTGAACATACCTGTGGTGAATTTAATTTAATCTGCACTTATTGTAATGCTTTGTATTTTAGTGGAGAGCGTAATACTCGCGGAAATTTTGACCATTGTTGTAATCTTGGTAAGGTTTGTCCACACCATTAGGTCCGTATCCAACATTGTTGCAAGACTTAATATTGGGCAATCACCAACATTCGGCGAATTTTCTGCGTTTTATTCGAAAAACAATAATAATATTGTACCGTTTGTGTCAGTAGAATCACATACTGATGCTGTTGGAGCAGGTGGTCCCTATTTTTATCGTATACATGGTGTAATACATCATCGTATAGCGAATAGTATACGGCCACCTGGAAATGTTCGTCCCAGATATGCATAATTATTACGTGTTTGATGCTGAAGAAGCATTAAGCGAAAGAGCGAATCTTGACGTTAGCCATGACCTAAATCGAGATTTATTAAGAGAATTAGATCAAGAGATTCGAAATGTGAATCTTTTTCTAAGTTGAGCAAGAGGTTTTAGCATAGCATGTACCTGATGCCGTTAAAGACATTCGAATGTATCTTACACGTTCGAATCCATCGGCCCAGGTGCATCAAGGTCATCTAAATGCTCCAGTTGCAACTGATGTTGCATAATATTTAGAAGTACAACCGGTCTTCCACCGACTTCACCTTTCTGTATATATCCAGTTGGTAGTGAATTACGACCTATGTATTTCAGGAGAAGATATAAATTGTGACGCTTTATAATACGTTCTCCTTTATCCAAATGGAGAACCTGGATGGAGTCGCGGGTCACCCTTTACTTTCTTAGAATATTATGCGTATCGCTTTTCAGTACAAGATAATAACATATACGTTATATTACATGCTAGCCGATTATTTCAACAGTATTCAGTTGATGCATATTGCGCTGTTGAAGTGAATCCTCTACGTTATTTTAAAAAAAAATCAGAGTGGATTGAGAGCTGAGTCATACGATGATCATGTGTGAACTAGGGGCAATGAGGCTGGACTAAAAGCAGGTGTATCAGTAATATTCCCAAGCACTTTTATCGGAAGTGCAAGACATATGCAACAAAGATATCAAGATGCTATGGCAATGGTACGACACTTTGGCAAGACTGATTTGTTCATAACTTTCACATGTAACCCGAAGTGACATGAAATAAGAAGATATTTATTTCGCGGTCAACAACCTTCGGATAGGCCGGATTTAGTAGCGCGAGTATTTTATTTAAAACACAAGGCACTACTGAAAGACATCACCAAAAAAGAAATTTTTGGTAAAGTCAAAGGTCACATGTATGTTATTGAGTTTCAAAAAAGGGGACTTCCTCGTATGCATCTTTTATTAACATTAGATAATTCTAATAAAGTAAGAACTGCAGAGGATGTTGACAGAATTGTAACCGCGCAACTACCAAACAAAAATGTCCACCCGACACTTTTTGATATTGTCTCTTCCCAAATGATGCATGGGTCTTGACGACAGTCAAATCCAAATTGCCCATGTATGATTGATAGGAATTGTTCAAAATCTTTTCCAAAAGGTTTTTTTGCGAAATGACATCGGTTAATTATAATGGTTATCCATTATATAAACGACCAGATAACGGTCGTTATATTATTAAAGGTAATGCTACCCTAGATAATAAATTTTTTGTACCGTATAATCCATACTAACTTTTGAAATATGATGCTCATATTAATGTTGAGATATGCAGCTCAATAAAATCGGTTAAGTATATTCATAGGTACATAAATATAAAGGGTGTTGAAAACCTAAATTGCCATCAGCAATTTCTTTAAATTCCTTCGCAACAAATAGCAAAATATTTTCTCCAAAACGACTTGGGAAAAACAAAAGTTTGAAATTTCAACCCAAGTCGTTTCAATAGAAGAAAGCCACAAGACAAATCTTACATTTAGTTTCCTGTAGTTAAATATTTCTAAAGAGAAGTAATGTTTAGTATAAATAAAATATTTTGAAATTTTAGACATATGTATGTCAAGAAATATATCATGCATGATATCACATGCTACATTTTCAGTAACGTGGAATGAATCTATTTCGTTAAATATTGAGTTCTCCTTTATGCCTGTAAGAGCTGAGTTACCTGCAGCTATGTCTGAATTATAATTCGAAGGATTTCTTAAAAAAACTATTTCCTATTTTGTGTCCTTTTTAATTTCGTTTCTCCTTTTACGACAGATACGACATGTTGGTTAGTACCCGAAATTTTTCGTGTAACCAAGTAAACTGTTTAGACCTACATTGTGTCCAAATAACTGCCCTAAAGTAAAATAAACATGGATGGTAAATTTTTCCTGTTTTTATTTCGATCACTTCGCTTTCCAATTTTGCAGCTCTTTAATTAAACGTCGTAATGTTGCTTTATTTCCAAATTCCTCATAATCTCTGGACTTTATAAACCCCGCAATTAAAATGTTACTGCTTTTGGAAATTTGAAAATTTGGTATTGTTTGAAAAAAATAGTAAATTCCTAATATAGCATGTATTCCCGCATGAGAACTTAACGGGTTATTGATTTCAAACTCGTCCGCGTATATGTGAATAAGAATAACGGTCTTTCCTACAAAAAACTTCACCTTTTATTCCAAATAGAACTATTAATGAAATTACTGATTGATGCCGAATCTGATAAATTTTTCATGTGATCCAGTGTCGTTTGAAGAATATTTCCCGATTCAAAGTATTTCTCTATTTGAATGGATATATCCAAAAAGCATCCCGCTATCTAAAGTATGAGTGTTATTTACTATGACTTCTGCCAACTCATTGTTAATTAGAAAAGTTTTAGGGTAAGAAAATATATTAAGTGACTCTAAGTGTTTAAAAAGTTTATACTCTGTTTTTATTTAAAAAAAAGGGTTTTATAAAAATTCTAAGCACTTGTTAAATTCTTTGCGCTTATCAGCATTACTAATATGTTTTGAAAATTGTCGTAAAATATTTTAAACTGGCCTAGAAAATAATTCTGCAATTGAAAAAACCAATAACTACTACTTAATGGATACGGCACAATAACTAAAAATTTATTTAATTCGACTTCGACCTTTCATTTCTAGCCACAAATTATATTCCTTTAAATTAATTTAAAGATTTGCTCAACAACTGAGAAATTATAATAAAGAACACATTGGCAGTAATACTTTCGATTTACTTTACGTTTGAGTTGTGCAAAACTTACCGGGTCTTCTGTCACAAAAGCCTCTGTAATTATTTTTGTGATATTTTGAAAGTCATTTGGTGTAAGCTAGTACAATAATCAATTGTCAAATGAACTAAGTCTCGCTGATTTTCATTAGTAAGTTTTCCAATGTTATTGTATTCATTTAATATTATTTGGCCTTTTATACTTTCGCTTAAGAGAGTTATCAAATCTTGTGTACTCACAAGTCCAAAGTTGTCCCCTGCACTTGAAGATGATGGACCACTAATAATGAAACGTAGGTTCTCGACAAAGGCGAGAAAATGTTGAAGATGCAGTTGGTACACTTGTTAAAGATTCAATCCATTTCGTTACCGAACTGTTAAGTGGAAGTGTTGATGCTTCCTCAGAATTTAGTGGACTTTCCTAAAATGAAAAGTAATTGATAATACTTAACTTCCAAATAAATAAGTTACCATAAGTGTTCGCCATTCCTTAAGATTCGCTGTAAATATTATTTGCTGCCCAAAACTAATATTTCCACTTGAAACATGTGCGGGTATATCGCTTAATTTCAACAAACGCAAGATTTTAAAACTGATTTCTTGCTTGGACAGAAATCGACATACATCTGATGACAGACACCACTACGTGAACAGATGATTTTCATTAAGTTCACTTTGAGTCACCTGATTTTGAATTTCAGGTAAAAATTGAAAATAAATTGGGCTCAAAATTACATTTTGATTGTCCTGAGTAATGTCAACCTTCTGGTTATCACTTTGAAAACTTGAGTTTTGTGATGAAATATTGGTTCTTCTGAGTAAGCAATAATAATTACAAGATAAAATTGAAAAAAAAAAAATAACAGGCGTTCAGTTAATATTTACAAGAGAAGGCACATTTATAACTGTTCAGTGTCTGTGTCAGTATTCAGCACAGTTTAAGTAGTGCTGCAGTGGAGTGGAGTGGGTCATTCCACAGAATATCGGAAAATATTTTGTAAATTTGTGCATCAGTCATATCCGATTATATTAAATTTCACGTGTAGGTTGGTTTTACTAGGTAGTACTTTGCTAAAATATTTTTTGTTTTTGTCCATTATTGACGGAGATATGGTATTTTGATATTAAAAAAAAAAAAATTATAAGCATTGCATGGTACGCGTAACATTAAAAATATCTCAGAATGTACACATCGCAAGCCATGTAAAAATGCTATTTATTTAAGGATGCTTTGAAGCTCGTGAAAAAAATTGGTTTTCAAAGATATGTCCTTATTCAAGTTTGAAAATATTTTCGTTTGTCGAAACAAGTGTAGTCACTGAAATGTTCATAAGTCTGCAGTGGTTCCGAAGGGAAAATTGCTCCTCTATAACAATATTCAACATGTTACTTTTAATGAGCAAATGACACAGTTATCTAGCCTTAAATTTGAATTGTTGAAAAAATGTCAATTTTTAATTTTATCCGGGATCCTGTAAAGTTTTTACATCAAGGACCTATTTTTTTAAAACATAGAAAAACTACCTCAGTATCTAATTCCGTTCAAAAGTTAAAAATATTTTTATGTTATGCGAATAGCGAAAAACCTTAATTTCCAGAACACAATAAGTGTTACTTCTTTTTCACTTTTCGCAGCACACAAAATTGTTAAGAAGTTTTTAACGGAAGCACATTTTGGAGTAATTCTTTTCTTGTTGTAGAGGACTGACAAGGGCTCATATTTTAGAAGGAAAAAATATGTACTTGGTGTAAAAACTGTACAGCATCAAGGATAACACTGCAAATTTGTATGACTTTTTTTTTTAAGAATTCTACTTTAAGGCTCGATAATTAAGACATTTCACCATAAATCGTATCAAGTTGGATGTCGTAATAAAGTATGTATAGTTAAGTGACTACACTTCCTTCCTTCCTTCGAATACCGAAAATTTTGTAAACATACATTTTTTCAAGAGCTTCAAAACATTCTTAAATATATAGGCGTTTGATTCATGTGCACATCGCAGGCCCATGAGATATAAATTTTTGAAGTTACACCTACCATGCAAAATTTATAATTTTTTTCAAATTTCAAAATACAGTATCTCCGTCAAAAATGGAAAAATGCAAAAAAATATTTCAGCAAAGTACTGCTAAGAATAAAACCAACTTACCTGTGAAATTTGATCAAAATCGGAGATGGTTCATTCAGAACATTGTCGATTTCCTATGGAATGAACCGAATGGCTCTGTCAGTATTTAAGTGAACATTGTCGAAGGCAGTTGGTTTTTGTAACATTAGCTGCAATATTTTCTGCTACCTCATACAAATATTCGATTTATAAAACCATTCTGCCGACCTTGGTTTTCGACAAAATAAACGGGTTTGTTTTATTCAATTGAAAATGAAGGGCTCCCGGGGCTTTAACAAATTTCGAGCTTTCATCTTTCCAACTAGATACTGGACATTCGGACATTAGTCATATGTCCCCAACCAAAGTTACACCGCATTACAATTTTGAAATTTGTATCAATTTCTACTAAATTTACCATTATTTTTTTCTAAAGACACGTCATCAATACCCCTTTGTGTTGCATTTACAGAAAAACACCTGCTAATGTAATGGACCAAATTACGGATTCTTTTATTGATGATATAGAAGAAACTATGAAAAATATGGAAAACGGTGTAACTGTTTCATGTTCAAACAGTAACAACAAGGTTTTCTCCACAATATTGTAATCATACAATAAAACATGGAGGGGTTCCGTAATGGTGTGGGGTTGTTTCTCCTGGACAGGACCTGGCCTTGTTGTGAAAATATAGGGAAAAATGGATCGGTTCCAATATAAAAACATCCTGGAAAATGAAATGCTTCCGTACGCCGAAGAAGGGATGCCACTCCGTTGGAGGTTTCAACATGACCGCGCTCAGAAATATACCTCAAAATTCGTTACCAACTGGATTCGAAAGAAGCATATTGAAATGCTGGTGGTCCCAAGTCCAAACTAATACCATAGAAAACCTTATAAAGTCAATGTCGAAGCCATGTGAAGCCGTCATAAGGCAGAAAGGATTCGCTATAAACTATTAAAATGTAGTTTTTTATTTTTATTTTTTCAGTTGAAATCAAGTTGCTTTAGTTTTTCCCATGTCTTTTGTGTTTACTTTTTTTTACATGTTTTTTATTATTGGCAAATTTGGAATATATTACGAATTTTGTTTTGTTTTTATGTAGAATAAGGATAAAAGTTAAATATTTAATTTTATTTTAAATCGACTAATATTATGAATTTTAATTAAAAAAAAAAAAGAAATTTTGGTGTAATGTTGCTTAGTTTTTCCAATAGATAACTTGGGTAAATGAATACCAAAGAGGAATCGGGGGGATGCGAGAGGAGCTCCGCAAAACGAAGAACAGAGCAGGATGAGCAAAAGGAATGTAAATTAGGCTTGTCGGAAATTAGTGGATTAATTCCTGAATTTAATTTAATTACGAATTTCCTTGTAAATACGATTCAGTGGATGGAACTGGTAGAAAATCCGAAAAATATTTATAATTGAACGGATGAACGAACCCGGTTGTATGCAGCATTAAGATTAGGAGCAGCGCTATTCTAGTACCAAGGACAACAACAGCCGTTACGAAATTGGAGTGAACTTATAACTACACTAATTTTATACCCGGGTTCAAGTGGAAATGCCTCTGTGAATTATTAGGCAGAGTATGCCGCTTTATTTAGGGTGGCAGAGTATGCCGCTTTATTTAGGGTGGCAGAGTATGCCGCTATGAGGCGAGAATATAAAAGATGCCTTTCGACTGCCTAATAAATTCTGATTTTTATTGACCAGACACTGGTTATTTATACAATTTTCTTACAAAAAACAATATGTCTACTAATTTTAAAGGGGGAGTTATTGCAGAATTGCTTGAAGCAATAATTGAATTCACCGATCATAGTTGCAGTGTCAACAATTCTGATCACTGAACTTCATAATGAATCATTTCTTAATGATTTGGTAGAGCGATGACCTCAGATACATTTATGTAGAATGTTTTGTTTTTTGCTTGCAAAGCAAAATTTGCGTATGTTGCAAATTCCTCTTAAGGTCGAGTGGATTTTGTTTAGTTTTTCATTTCGTTTATTGTTCTGATTTTTGTTTATTTTTCTTGTCTGCGGTCAAGGCTCTACAATACATGGTTAAGGCATATAATATTATCTGTGTGGAGAGTGACTACAAGTTAAATTTAAAGATATTATTCTTTTAAGGCTTTACAGTATATTATTTTCACCAACTCATATGTCATTACAACAACCAAGGTGCCAACTATTAACAAATCTCATCTCATGAAAATACCCTTGATAATAAATATTGAAAATATCGTAACATAAAATTATCCTAAGGCAAACTTACTTCATGAAATAACCCAAAGGTTAGCCAAATCTATTGTTGTAAGTATTAAGTTAACATATACAATAAAAAGTGCCTTGGTAGATATAAAGTGATTTAAGATTCCTTCGGAGAAAATCCATAACTAAGTTGAATACACATGCAAGTTAAACTCCTATCTTAGGTATATTTATCTAATTTTCACCAACCATCTCTTAGCTAAATAACCTAGAACTACAAGTTGCACCTAGTAAGTGCCGATATCTAATTAACCATACTTTATAGGAATACCGTTGAAAATCTCCGTGGCGGCAGTGAAAATAGTCCGAAATTGCCAATTAGAAGCATCCACGGCCACCACTTTACACCACAGACAGACAGCTGGCTGACGTAATGTCACTTCCTAGCACTGAAAAGATGTAAATATACGAACATAGAGGAGGATTTCAGGAGAGTTTACTAAATTTTCTTTAAATTTATTTAAATTTATTCGTTTATTTATTTCAAATAAATTTATGTCTTAGATGTTGTAGGCTAAATTGATTCTGGAGTCAACCATTAATTAGATAAGTATTCTGTGTTTTCATTGGTTTAACCTTGACACTTTGTGGTGCCTTTTTCTGTTTATTTTAGAAATTATTTCCGTTTGGATAAGAAAATGCATCGGGGGAACGTAAATACGTCGGTGGACTGAACATCCTCCCGCCTCCAAGAAAAATTATTTAATTTTTGTTTGTTTAAAATAAAGTTACATTTCTTTTGTTGAAAGATGTGTAATTTCTCTCCCTTTTTCTTCAGTTTCATTAGTACTCCTCCAGGAATATCCCACTTGAAGAAGGCTCTTGTTTCTCTGATTTTGTTCCAAGGTGTATGCGAACTTTGGAGTAGCTGTGTAACAATGGGATTCGCAGAGATTTTTGACGTCAAATCTTCTGGGATCTTGAAATTCTTTCGGGAGAGTAATAGGAATATTCTTAAACAGTTTTGGCGTATCCTTGTTTAGTGATGACATGTTGCTGATTGTTGTGTCAGCTGGAGTCTGGATATCGTTCGATGTGCTTGTAGTAGGCGTCACCTCATCCAGAGTTTCTGGCAAACTCGGTAGTATTTTGCTTACTGCAGAGCCCAGTTCTTTGGAATGATCATTTAATTTGCCTTTATCATTAGCATATGTCTGTGGACATGCTTAACGAGTTTGAGCTCTTGGACAACGATCACTTGGCATCCGGTTTGATTTGAAGTTTGGAGCTGATTGCTGTATGTAAATCTTACATACTCAGTGGTATAGAGCGTTTTACAGTAGGTAGCCTTGGCTAAGTGTGGACCCGGATTCCTAGACTGGACTGGATTAATGGTTTATCAAAAGTAACAAATAGGTGAGTCACCTCTATTTGAATTTAACTAATCTGGTACTTTGTCTTCGAAACTTGTGGACTTATCAAGACGTAGGTGTGATGCAATAATAGGCCAAAACTTTTTAATACCCTTAAGAGCGAAAATAGATTTAGGACAAAAAATGATCGAAGTGAATGATAACGAAATTGGTAATTTTGAAGAAGGGAGCATTCAAGGGTTAAATCTCGACGATTTTAATCCTGAAGAGAACCAGGAGTTACGAGAATTTTGAAACAATACTAAAACCTATTATATAAAGAGGGAGATAAACCTACCGCGACCCATGAAATTGTTACGACTACAATTAATCCCATATATGCAAAAGTTTATCGTTACCCCCATGTTCATGAAGAAGAAATAAAAACTCAAATTAGTGAAATGCTAGAGCAAAGCACTATACAACCTAGTAACTCCCATATAACGGCCCTTATGGATAGTTCCGAAGAAGCTAGACAATTCGGGCGAACGAAAATGGTGTATTGTAATCGATTATAGGAAACTTCACAAAGTCACCGTTAGCGATAAGTTTCCGATTCCAAACATTGAAAGTATTCTTGACAAACTGGGAAGAGCCCAATATTTTACAACAAGGGTTTTCACCAGATACTAGTTAGATCTGAAGACAGAACGAAAACTGCCTTTTCAACCCCATACGGCGATTACGAGTATCTGAGAATGCCATTTGGCTCAAAAAACTCCCTGGCCAGAAAGAATGATAAATCATGTACTAAGAGGACTTATAAACAAGGTTTGCGTTGTATACTTGGATGATTTCCTCATCTTCAGTACATCTTTAGAAGAACATATCACAAATATTAAAAAGGTATTTGAAAGAATAAAGGAAGCCGATTTAAAAATCCAAATCGATAAATGTATAGTTTTTCGGAATTCTTGGGATATATCCTAACATTAACCCTAGATTCATAAACATCCGTCTCCCATACACCCGTAAGTAGTAAAACTCTCGCAGCGCGCTGCGCGAAAGTGATAGAAATACATGCGTCTCAGTACCTTCATAAAGCGACGGGAGCTCACTCCGGCGCTAGTAGTTTTGGGCGTAAACGTATAGTTTCGGATATACTGTGCAGGAGGTGTCTGAGATTCGTATGTTTATGATTAGTGTAACGATTTTATAAAGTGGATGGTTTTACTATTTGGCAAATAAAAAGAAATTACGTAAAGGATTTAAAAAAAAAGATATGTATTTATTCTTTTATATTCTATGCAAATAATTGTTATTTTCAAACAGTGTTATCTATTGCCGTTATTATAATTTTGCTAAGTAAACTATTTTACTAGGTATCAAATCGCAGTTATTATTACTCAAGGGTTTATTATGTGTTATTGTTTTCCAGCATGGCTTTTTTGAAAGAAGATGACATTTATGCAATATTGTCAAGACTGGATGAAGAGGTAGAAGTGGATCTTCCAAATGATTTGGACAGTAAAGTTGAGGATATTTTAGAGACACATAGTGAGCACCCTACAGATGTTTCAAACGATTCTGATGACGAACCTCTTCGAGCATCGAATATTTGTCGCCGTCGTCGTATACATTCTTCTGATTCATCAGATAATGAGAAACCTAGGGAACAAATAAGGTCAGATGAACAGCAACAGGCAGCTCAAATAATTTCCCCATCAAGTAACAATTTGAGAGGTAAGAATGGTCATAAATGGTGAGCACAACCTTCTGCAGCTCGCACTAGCAGAACAGAGTCACGAAACATTGTTCACATTATCCAAGGACCCAAGAATGAAGCGAAAAATGCAATGACTCCATTGGAACAATTCAAACTGTTGTGTTTCATACAAATATGGAAATTTCTACAAAGAGAGAAAAATACGCCGCAAAAATGGCAATCGTTAGCGATACTTGTGTTGGGGAAATATATGCTTTGATATGATTGTTGCTATTAGCTGCAAGGAAGAAAGATAACCATTTGACAACCGCATAGCTTTTTGTTCCATCTGAAAGTGGAATGAAATATATTTCGGTCATGTCTAAAGATAGATTCGATTTTTTGCTGAATTGCCTTAGATTCGATGATAAATCAACTCGCGAAGAACGAAAAGCTACTGATAAGTTTGCGCCGATAAGAGAAATATGGGAAATGTTTATTGCTGTATGTAGAAATAGTTACAAACCTGGCTCATACGTAACAGTGGATGAACAGCTACTAGGATTTCGAGGACGTTGTCTTTCCGTATGTATATTCCGTCAAAACCTGACAAATATGGTATTAAAACTGTAATTATCTGTGACTCTAAGTCAAACTACATGACAGATGCAATTCCATATATGGGAAAAGGCACAAACACAAATGGAGCACCCTTGGCATCTTTCTTTGTGAAGCAACTTACCGAAACAATTCGAGGAACAAATCGTAATGTGACCATGGACAATTGGTTCAAGTCAATGCCATTAGCAAAAGAACTATTGCGGGAACCACATAAATTAACAATTGTAGGTACAATTATATTTAACAAGCACGAAACCCCTTCACAACTTTTGCAGCGAAGACAAGCAAGATCTTCAATGTTTTGTTATGACGGAAACTGTACATTGGTATCTTTCAGGCCAAAAAATAAATAAAATTTTCTGCTCCTATCCACGACTCATGGAAATGGCACTCTAGCACCGTCTGGTAAGCCGGATATTATAGAATTTTATAACTCAACCAAAGGTGCCGTTGACACGTTCGATCAAATGTGCCATAATATGTCGTGCAATAGAAAAACTCAAAGATGGCCTCTCTGCTACTTTTATGGTATGTTGAATATGTCCATGGTCAATTCTTTTATTCTTTTATCATCCACGTCCATAATAATGTCAATAATCAACAAAAAAACACTGACAAGACGAGTTTTTATAAAAGAAGTAAAAGAAGTGTCAGATAAGATGATAGAGCCTTGGTTACGACGGCGACGCGAAACACTAACTTTCATGCGATGCCTAAAACGGAACATCGACGCCATATTAGGTGATACTTTGCCTGATGTACCAGCCGAGACCCTGTAAATCAAGCCAGAAAATTATGCAACTTTTGCTGTTATAAAAAAAAAAAAAAAAAACCCTGTGACCAGATTTATCTGCACGTCCTGCAAACGTTACATGTGTATGGAACATCGCGGTAGTTTGTGCCTATTGTGCCTAGAATGCTTTGAATTATTTTTTCTTCGATTGTGTTTTATGTTTTTATTCGTAATAAAAGTTTATTCTCATTAATCTTTGTGTTTTTTTTTTAATATCTCATAAAATCATTAAATTAGGTGACCTTAAAAGTAAGGTGTATCAGATACGTATGTTTATGAACAATGTAATGTAAATATAGTTTATGAATCTAGGGTAAAAAGGAATTAAACCGAATACAAATAAAATCAATCCAGGAAACTACCGATTACCGCAAAACAGATCAAGAGATTTTTGGGGATAACTGCGTAGTACAAAAAGTTTATTAAGAATTATGCCAAGGTAGCTCACCCCATGACAAGGTACTTAAAGAAGGGAATTACTGTTAATTCAAACGACCCGAACTACATTGGTGCCTTCGAAAAGCTAAAAGAAATAATAACAAATCAAAACATCCTCAAATAACCGGATTTCAATAAGAGATTCAAGTTGGTAATGGATGCAGGCAACTTTGCTCTCGGAGCAGTTATAACCCAAGACGGACCGGCAGTGTGTTATGCGTCTAGAACTCTAAATAATCACGAGAAGAACTACGCGACAATAGAGAAGGAACTGTAAACTGTATATATTTCAGGCCTTAGCTATTTGGTAAAGGGTTCGATTTACAGATGGACCACCACCCAATCAAGTGGCTCGCAGCAAAGTATTCAGGTAAGGATATCAACCTGAGACTAGCAAGATGGGTCATATCTTTAGGTGAATATAATATCAAAATCGATTACATTAAAAGTAAAGATAATGTGATTGCAGACTTCTTGAGTAGGATCAATTCTGAGAAGAAGGAAATAAATTTAATAAGCGACGGATTTCCGAAATACGATTCAAACAAACTATCTGAAACATATGAAGACTTGACGGATAATAAGAGCATTAATATTTTAAAAACTGAAAATTTGAGTTTCGATTTAATCGAAATATTTCGTGGTAATAATGATTGTGAAATTAAAATGGATAACGAAGTAAATGTAAGTAAACAAAATAAAAAGCAAGATGTCTTAGAAAAAGAAAATACAATACGACCAACGTAGAAAAAATTGTTTGAACAGCGGTGAGATAAATGTTCTAAGTGATCTCTAGAAAACCAAACTACTCACTCTCAAGAGGAGAGCTCCGACGATCATATACCAATATTAGAAACAATCGTCAAAAGATTTAGAACCCAAATTATACTTAAAGAATCTAGAGAAAAAGAATTTGAAAGCATATTTAGAAATAGACGAATTTTCATCGATTCACGAGACATAGAAAATGAGAACCTTAATTACATCTTACGAAGGTATTTAGAAAAAGGGATGGTTGGTATATTTTCAAAACTAAACGACCACGAGTATAATAAGTTATAGCAAGTAATAATTACTCCTTTTCCGCGAAGCAGTGGCATAAAATTCGTTAAGTGTAGCTTTCTCGCCGCAGATATTGAAAACGACGAGGAACTAAACAAGGAAATATCACTTTTTCACAAGAACGAGCTAGGCCATTCAGGAATAATAGCAATCTATGAGGGAATTAAATATAGAATTTATAATCCGACCATAAAAACAGCAGTCCATAGAATAATTAATAATTGTGACATTTGTGTTGCAGGTAAATATGACAGGAACCCAATTAAAAAGAAGTTCCATCTAACAGAAACCCCTTCGACGACTAACGAAGTCATTCATGTAGACACTTATGTAAATAGCAAACATTGCTTCATAAAAACTTCATTGATGAATTTTCCAAACATATCACTAGCTTTTATTTAGAAGATCGTAACAGTCAAACACTTATTGAAAACCTTAGGCAATATCTAGCAATTAAGAGAAAGATAAAGAAGTTGGTGTTTGATAACGAATTTAATATTAAGAATGTTAGGGAATTTTGTATGCAAGAAGGCATTGAATATCATGCCACTAAACCAAATAGTCACACGGGCAACATTTTAATAATACTGTTACCGAACGAATTACAACACAAATGCTACAAGCAGTTAATCTTTATAATAACACTTTTCATTCAACTATCAAAGCAACACCGGTAGATGTACAAGAACAAAGGGTAGACCGTAAAATAATCCGCGAAAGGTTAGAAACGATAAAAACTAGTGTTATAAATAAAAGAAACAAAAAGAGAGAGGATTATACTGAAGGAAGGAAAGAAAGGTTTATTAGGAACTAAAAAAAACATCAACATCAACTCGATAGGGTCCATGAAGGTAATATTAAAATACTATTTAAGCTTTCAGGTACTACTGGCAATAGGAATCATAATGCTGATGTCCCACCCAGTCATCAAACACTCATAATAGACAAGATTAATTCAGAGTTAGGTTACGCAAAAGTCCACACCGGGGAAGTAGAAATCGTTAGAAAATCCGACTGTATAAAACTGCAAATTGCATTTTAAAATCCCGAATTTCTTTAGGTGTAAAATTTATATATATATATTATATATTTTATTCGCAAATGCATTACTCAAGTTACGCCACATAATTTTCTCTCCGATCGCCAGACGCAACATGATCCCAGGTAAATTATCAAAACTTTGCCTGGGTAGCAAGCTTGCTAGAATTTGCTGGGAAAGTTGTGTGGTGTGAATTGAGTCAGCACTTTTTGTGAAGTACAGGTGCTTAGATTATAACTTGTATATATAAGTGACATTAAATTTAATAAAATTTGTCATTCGTTTTTGGACAATAGTTGCGTTTTTATTTAACATATTTGTTAGTCGCTATTGCTGCCGGTACAAGAACCGAGTAGCCCGGGATATTAATAATTAATTTGCTTTCAGATTTATGAGTTTCGTGTAATCGGTGAAACACCGAATGCACAGCAACAAGGTTGAGGTGAATCACTTCAGCCTACTAATTTTAACAGGCAAACAAAAGAGTTTGCTTAAACACCGACATTGTTTGCATATTATTAACCCTAATGAAATATTGAAACTAGCTGGTAAAATAGAAGAAACCATTAACACACTTGTTGATCTTGGTATCAATAAAAAAATCGCAATACAACAAATCAAAAGCATTACAAACCAAGTAAGACACTCATCCCACATAAATATAAACGAAGACTCGTTAATTTAAGCAGGACAGTTTTAAAATGGCTATTCGAGACCATGAACGACTACGACAAAGAAGATATCGAAGCACATTTAGACACCACCGATAAAAACAACCACGTAGCACAAGACAGTCAATCAGCTAATCAGACTCAACGACAACTTTAACAAAACATTTAATTTTAATAGAAAATTCAATTAAAGCGGACCCACTTAAAATAACAAATAAATTGAATGAACTTGAAAAACGAACTTATACAGACGGCCTATTTCTAGAATAAATGAATTAAATCGTTTTTATTAAAAGACAAGTTGAAAATATACAAAACAATTTTGCATCGGCTAGATTAAGAATCTTATATCCACAATCTTGCCGGACGAAGAAATCGAAGCTTATGACATCGACTTGAGAACGCAAATTAGACTTGGAGTAGCTAGTTATTATAATGAATCCATCATTTTCGCAATCAAAATACCTAAAGAATTTCAGAAATTTAGCAAAAACGTTTTAATGCCAATCTCAAACCCGAATAACACATAAATTGATCAAGATATCGAATGTGTGATTGAGGTAAATAACAAAACCTATACATATGAAAATGGAAAAACATTAAAAGAAATGATAAGCAAGAATTGTATTTTCAGAAATAAATGCAAATTAATTGTAAGTCATGAAGAAGAATATGTCGAAATTGAATATGATATCTTGATTTTAAATAAGGTAAGTAATACAAATTTCAATAGTTCGTGTGACGATAGAAAAATAGTCTTAAATGCAAATTATTTCATGAATTTTCAAAATTGTTGAGTACAAATTGATAACAAAATCTATAGCAATAAATTCAACAAAGTAATTAGCAAATTCATTATTCCCATAGAAAGCACTTTTGATTCAAATGAAACAGATGTAACTTTTGAAGATATTGTTCTAAAACAAGAAAGTAATATAAAAGAAATAAGGGAATTGAAATATCATAAACATGTAAACATAGGGCTAGCAATAAGATCGTTCTGGATTAGTGTAATAATAACAATTATAATTTCAATATTTTTATATTTAAAATTCAGGAGAACCCTCAGTCGAACGGGGGAGGAGTTATGTTTCCTTAAACGAGGTAATAACTAAAGGAGATGCAATAACACGTACGAGCCGTGGATATGAGCATACCCCAAAATGTTTTGCATTTGTGTATATTTTGATTTTTTTTCTATTTTATTCCGCCATTTTTGATCTTCAAATCTTGTTTACTTCGGTATCTTTGTTTAATTTGAATTTGTTGGTTCGGTGTTTTTAAAGTGAATAAAGTGAATTGTGTCGAAAAAATTAAGAAATATATATAAAAAAAACATATTATTGTGACTTATTCCACCGGTGTTTTAAGTTAATATTTTATAATAAGAACAAAAAAGGCGCGATGAAGTGCTCAGTGAAATCGTGTTTAAATAAAAGCCATTGCAAATCTGATGGAATTTCTTTCCATATGTACACACTTTTTACCACTGAAATTTTTTTCCTAATTATTTACTTTTTTATGTTCATGTTTTGCATATTCAGTAAATACTTTAGAGTATAAGAATATACAAGCGATTAAAATTGTGTACAGGTTCCCAAAAGGTATTAATGTGAGGAAGAAATGGTTGGCAGCAATGGGAATCGAAGAAGAAAATGTTAAGACAAAAAGTGTTGTTTGCGAACAGTCCTGGAAAATAATACTGTTCCTGTTATTGCAATTCATCAAGGCGATTCACCTTCAAAACTTAAAATTAAGTAGTTGTTTCAACTAGAATTGCACTTGGTCCATTATTAATTCAACCTTCATCCTCGCTTATGCAAAAAAAAAAGTAATTGTACTACTTACTCAAAAAAAAAAAAAATTTTTTGTCATTTATAAATTTCAAACCAAGGAAATTAGTGATATCCCAGCGATTGAGTACGTACGTTAAAGACTTGAACAGTAATAGCACAGATAAGAAATACCCAGATGTGGATTTTAGCAAACAGAATGGTTTTGTGTACATTGCTGCTGCCATCTGACTTTGTGGAAATCAATATTTGAGTGATAGTGTCTCTGATTTAAACATTCAATTGTGTTTTTAACACAAGACGCTTTCATTATTTTTCATATAGGCGAAATTGGAAAGCTCACCATACCAAAGAATTTTAATAATATGTAGACAATTCAAAACCAAAAGCTCGAGCAAAATTAGTTTGTTTCGGTATAACAACTTGGAAAGCATTTTCTGCCGCTCTGCTGTTATTGCTTGTGCCTGCTTGCACCGCTGTGTAAAATGTAGAGACGAGAGCTAATAATAATTAGAGAGCATTTTTTGCTCTATGTGGGTATACATTACAATATTACATATATAAATATTGATCTAATCGTGAACATGGAACAGAAGTAAAATAATTCTGGAGATTGAGTATAAAAAACTGGTATGGTATATGGGGATTTTTACTTATGCAGTAATACATACAAATTAAAATTTTTCGATGTTTTAAGTTTTTACCATTTGAATTTAATTTTCAACTCGAAAATATTATTTTTTTATTGTTTCAAATGTTTTAAGCGATCGTGATGAATAATTTTATTTTCTATTTCCTTTTTAATTTTCCATGTGAATTTTTTCTCAAAAGAACGATTCAGAAATCCAGTATTGCTTTTCTATGCTTCAAACAAGGAAATTTTTCAGAATACCAATCGAGATATTTACTTATGCATAATTTTATAGTCTTTTCGTTTATATGAGAAATTTGCAAATAGTATTGAAAATCTTTTTATATCATAAAAACTGTAATTCATACTAAAAAAAAAAAAAAAAAAAATCGTAAGGACTTCTTTAAATTAGCGAACTAACATCTTTCTTAAAATCTTTCTACATAATTAATTGCTCAGCATTTAAAAATATATCGGAATTTTCTTTTTCCATAACTGAAGCACATGAAATACCATTTAACTTTTTGACAACAATTTTGAAAATAGCATATCCCACATATTACTTTTTTTGCATTTTTCTCTAACATAAGTTTGTCATTCCGTTTGAAATGCAAAGAAATAATGCTGGTAGAGCAAAAAAATGCATAAAATTAAAAGTTATTTTGATTTTTACATGCCCGTCCGTCCGTCTACACGTCTTATTTAAAGGACTTGGAAGCGAATAATTATTAAAATAATCAATTGAAAATTAAAATTGTTTCTGCTTCACTTTATATCCTTGTACAAATTGTCAGTTAATAACAAATTTCCTTTAAATCTAAAACGCTTAATAATAATTATGAAAAGTAGTGTTAGAATTTGATATAATTAGTCTAAAAAACCTGTTGATTATATTGTAACGGTCTAAGCCGTTCCACAATAGCTAATTAGGTTCTTCTTGTACATTGATGAGAAAATTTTCATGATATTCATCTTGTTTTTGTTCGTTTGAAATTGATTATTTTTCGTAATTTGGTGATGTGGATGAAGAAAATGATAATTTTGAAATATTTTCTTGCTCTATCAGAGATTCAACTATTTCTAAGATATCTTTATCTGTTACACTTCCGATGTCTGACTAAGTTCCTGAATCACTTGGACTCAAGGATTGTAAGATACAGTGATTTCATATTGTTTACTTTTATCAAAACGTAAATCTTCTTCATTTTCCTCCATAAAATCTACATCATTCTTTTGATTTGGAAAGTAATCAAAAGGAAAAGCAATTGCATGATCATTAGTATCAATGACGATTTGCATTACGCACGAATTTCTCTCTGTTTCATTCTCGATGAGTTTTGTTACTGAATTTGCTGTACAGGTAGAAAATTGTTCGTCGATTCCATTCAAATCTACTCACCAATTTGATAATTGCAATTGTTCCTGTGTCAAAAGAAGAACTTCTTTATACATCCTGGGTTTTTTTTTAATAACACCTTTAATTTCCAGAGCTCCGTAAACTTGAAGATTTTGCTTCAGAAGGCTCTTCAAATCAATATTAAATAGTTGCAACACCTCAATGGATGAATATTATTGACAGCAGTTTCCAAGCACTTGAGAATTGAATTCACGCCTCTTTGAAAATGATTTTTCAATGTTAATCAACAAAAATTAATAGTATAAACTATGAAATACCTTGGCCATTAAGTCGAACCAGAAAATAATCGCTTTGACTGGTTCCTTTTAGATTTGCTAACCAAAAACAAAAAAAAAAGAAACCTTGCAAACATTTCTCTTTATGATTGTTGACAAGAGATAAGAATTTAAGCGTCAAACTGAAGATTCGTTGCACAAATTACATTAGATCGGCATAACTGCGGTTAACTCTAACGAACTATCTTCTGTCATTGGGGGAATAGATTCTTTTCGTGGATATTCGATGTTTAATAATATTAGCGCGACATACGGAATGAAAACTTATCCGGGACGAGGTTACAAACGTAAATAATGCGAAATGTCATCGTGAATTGTCAAGTCAATCAGTAGCGGGTGGAAATTTAACAGATTTAAGTATCTCCAAGGTGGAAGAACTGCGGTTGGTTAGGGTTGCCCCACCTGAGTGTGGTATTCGAAAATAAGAATTGTTATTTGTAAGTTAGTAGTAATCAAACATTGAGTGAGATTGTTAATGAAGTACTTAAATGTAATCTTAAGGTGATATAGAATAATTAAACAATAGGTTGAAGTTGAAATGTGAGTGGTGTACTAGCGGTTAAGGTCTGTAAATGGTGGTGTGGATGCACTCCAGTGTGTGAGAGGCTTTAGTAATTAGCACTTTCGAAACCAACTGCATGGTGTGATTCGAAGATGGAGGAGGAGGTGGATAGAAAAAACTTCCGGCAGCGACACGAGGCTCAGACGTTGAGTGCGTTAGAAGTACGAAGATCACTTCTAAATTTTTGGTGTAACACTGTGAAGCTTAACGCTTGTGTGAGGAATTAAAACAAATAATAAAAAGAAAAGGAAACATAAAAAAAAAGAATAAATGAATAAAAAAAAACAGAAAAATTAACAAATAATAAAAAAAAAAAATAATAAATAAATATAAATGGTTATAATGAATAATTGTGAAGGCAAAAAAGTAAGTCAGCGCTGAAACGATTGCTGACGGGAAGTCTCCGGCGTGCAGAATTAAGCAGGTTGCCGAGAAATAGACAGGTAATCCTTGCGGGCAGAAGAAAGACGCTGTTGTAGCGATAAGTTAATATTTTATTATAATTCCAACAGAAGGGCACCAAGCTGGAGTAGGATAACGGAGATTGACTAAAGTGAAAAAAAAAACAAAAAAAACCAAGACACGCACGAGCCTAACCCAAGAGAGATGCCGAAGAAAATTAGGTAAGGGAACGCGAATGAGGATGAGTGGTACGAAGTATTAGCCCATACTTTACTATTATATTTCTATTAGAAGGGCACCAAGAAGAGAGGAGAAAGCACGGAAGAAAAGGGGAGTAATTTTGAGAAGCCTCTAGAGCCTTGCGGATGATTGAGGAAAAATAAAAATAAAAAGGAAGGAAGCATATGGATCGTTATAGCTTAAGGAGAGGCGTAGACGAAAACACTGGAAGCCAGAACTCATGCGAGCAAGAAGCTATATGAACTAGAGGAGGCCAGATAACGGTATACAGAGCAACCACGCCACCATACTGGATGAAATTTTGTAAGGTTAGGTAGTGAGTAATTATTAATATAATATAAATGATTATAGTGAATAAGTTCTAAGGATAAGTTTGTTAGTTTTGGTAGCGGTTGATGTTGATCAGTGAATTAAAGAATAATGCTATAAATCAGTCGCTGAGTTTTAAAACAAGTTCCGTTACCACACACAAGGCATTGTCAAAGATAGTGACGGCGGTTTTTACTGCTATTGGTTATAATATAATTTTGCAAAGAATAAAAATAGGGCAAACAAAAATAAACAAACAAGACACAAAAGCAGTATTTCCAAGTGACCGCAGAGGTAACTGACTTCACTCGTTTTTATTTAGAGTGGTGTCGCCTGTATCCCTAGTCCCCTTTGTACTATGTACTATGGCTTCTTGAATATTTTGAACAGATAATACTTTATTTTTAAGAACTTTTTCCTTAACATTACTATTGAAAAATTTAAGCACAAAGTTAATCCATACTGTTATACTTACATTAAACATAAATGTAATGTAAAGACAATCCAAGTACTATAAATGCCTCAAATTATTCAGTGATTTAATAGACTAAGATAATCAGTCTAACAGGAAGCAAAATAGATCAAAAAACAAAATTGTACCATTCAAACAAAAATAAGGTAATAATTAAATTTCATCTAAGGTATAAAAATACATTAACAGATATGACTCTTCCTTAGCGATGTTTTTTTTTATATTAAAAAAAAAAAAAAAAAAAATTTAAAGCAATCTTCTTTGTCTCTTTACAAATCTTTCCGTATATTGCCATAAAAACCAAAATTATTATTAATTATGTCGCCTATAGATTTCCCGTGTTACTTTTACTTCAATGGACGGAAATTCGGCATTAATGCTGCTGTCGAGGCAACCACCGATCTTGCCAAAGAAGAATTACAGGGTGATAAGTCAAAATTTTACTTCCTCACTTTGCTTTCTCCTGCTGAACAAAGGAATCGGCATTTAAATATTCACCGCTCCTGCCAGGAAGAACAGAGGATTTACACATGCGATAGGCTTACATGTATAAGTATAAATTATGGAAGCTGGAAAGATGCAAATAATAGCGCTACGAAAGAGCCCCTGTTTAAAAATTAGTACACCAATTTTAAATTCATTATTGGTTGTATATTTTGTTCTATTTTGCTTGATAAGTATACATAATCGAATAATTACGAAAGTTATGGAAAGGTAAATCTCATATCGTTGCAGATGGTTATTGCTTTTGCACAAAGAACATTCGAACGGACAGTCTCCAATAGAATTTTATTCAAAAATATAATATATAATAAACACATCTTTTTTACAGATGATTTAATATTTTTAGTTTAGGGTTATTAGGATTTTTTCTTATTGTGCCCTTTCAGGAAAGTATTTGCTATTTGACAAACAATTCACTATTGAGCATTTTATATGCCAAGGTTTACCCATTTTAATCACAAAGTGAATAAATGATTAAATATATTATAAAACACAATTAGAAAAAATCTCTTTTTTTGTATTATAATATTATTTATTTCACCAAAACACAATCACAATTATTTAATCTCCTGTTCGCTAAAGCCAGAATCAATTATATCTGTATCAGAGGTAAAAATCTAACAGTTGTATTCGTATACACAAAAGCCATAAACAATAATATCTGTTCTTAAGACTGGCTGTGCCGATAGCGAGTGCCTGTTGCTGTAATTTGCCAGTAAAAAAGTAAATAAATCACATAAAACGTGTAATAATATCAACACACAATCACAATTGTGGTGAAACTTTTAACACAAATATATCATAAACCAAATATCTCTGCTTTTAGTTGACTGGTTGTTGCCTCTGATGAAAGCACATGGCTGGCGGATGTGCATATTGGAACGAAAAGCTATGGCTGGCACATGAGTGGCTGGCTTATACACAGCCGTTTGGAGTCAGAGCTTCTCTAACAAAATCCATATCTGGGTATTTCTTATCTGTGGTAATAGTATATATTCAAGTTCAGTTCAAGGAATCGAGGAAAGCAAGCGCAGAAACTATTACGAAGAGCGAACGGAATGCTGCCCCAAGAAGACGGTAAAATGTAGTTCTCAACTGTGATTTGGGAACTTACTTTCACCACTTTCAATAAATTAGAAAATCGTGGATGATTCCAATGCAAAAGATGCAGAAGAAAATTTTACAAAATTTTTCAATAATGAAGAAATAACTGCTATAGTAGAAGTATGCTATGTTGCTTGTGGAAGGGATGAATTAAATATGGTAAGTAATATATGTACGTACATATTTAGAAATGTAATTAATTAATGATATATTAAATAAGCAGATATTTGGGATAGAGACAAACACTTAATTGTACAACTTTTAAATTTTGTATTAGGAGGCTCATAAAGTGTAGACGATAAGCTATTTACAATAATATATTTAGGAAGAAAAAAGTGTCAAAACTAGAAGAACGACTAAGAGATAAAATTAAAAGCATTAAAAAAATGAAAGAAGAAGGAATAAAAAATTGGCTTAATAATTTTGTGGAGACTCATAAGTCAAAAAATTTATTGAATAAAGAACTGTAAGAAGTTCTCGAGAAAATTTCAGAACCAAATAAAAATGTATTCGAAACGGATTGTAACGTGAGCATAGTTTCAGACTATAGTAAGGCGAATACTAGCTGTCAGTTAGTGTAGAAAGTGCGAGGTTAAAATAAGCGAAAAGTAATCTTCTTCTTCCTAACCCTTCTGGCAGGTCGCGCATTCGCACGGAAACTAACTCCGGCACATTCATGAAGACGGTCCTTAAGCTTTCGATTCGAGAATCGATAAACGTCAAACTCCAGATGACATGGCTGAATGTTCTAGAGTGTCTGTCACTTCACGTCTAACCTTACATAGATCGGTTCCTGTAATCCGCTCAGATTAGAAGATCTAAGAAAAACCGCGTGCATCCCGGAAAATATACACTCCTTAAGTAAGAAATTGCATAGTAGAGATCGAGCTCTATCAATGGTAAGATATTTCATAGTTTTTTATATCTGCGTACGATTTGCTTAATTACCACCTTTTAGTGATACCTCCGAACACTCCAAAAAGGCTCAAGTATCAATTACCTACTCTCCAGCTCAGGTCCCAGTCGTGTTCCGCTGGCAGAACTAGAACTAATAATATCAGACCAAGCTTGGGCATTCTACTTCGTACGCCTAATTATAAGGTCCGAAGTGCATCAAATAGGAAGCCCAAACGGGCCAGATAAACCGACTCGGCTCTAATAGAATCGGTAGCAAGAGCTGTGGAGTTAGTCGGAGCTACAAATACCAAAATAAAAAGAAAACAAAAAAAAAATATATAAATGTAAAGTAACAAGCATTGGAATAGAAGGAGTGCAAATAAAAGCACTGAAGGAAAGTACCCTGAAGCGGTATATCTACAAAAATAACAAAGGAAAAAGGAAGAGACCCGGAGGTCATCACAACTTAATCCAATGCCAGAATAGTCACGTCTTATAGGTCAAGTAGTATCTTTAGGTACTAGATATAGTAGGAGCTCGTTAAGTTCAATGAGGTCAAAAAGGTGAATAGGAAGGAAACCGCACGATAGAGAGGGACGTAGTCTCTTCATATAACAAAGTGCCAGGCGTAGCGAATATCGGCCTTTTAATTTTTTTTTTTTTTGTGTAAATAAGATTACAGGAATGCACGTCGGTCCAGCGGATGAAGCTTCACCTCCTGGGAGCGGCTGAGTGAGTACCATAAAAAATACATATATATTTATACAAAACAAAAAAGAAAAAAAAAGACAAAAGAAACAATTTAATGATAAAAAAATACGAGAATCCAGTGAATATATCCAAGGAATAACCTAACTTAAAATAATATCGTAACAATACTGACGCATGGGCATGCCTATCGATTGCGATCTCGCTCCTGTCCACCTGTTACTGATCAGAAATATTAGTAATTATAGCAATAAATAGTGGGTGTCGCCACATAACGTTAATAGTATCTCAGTAAAGAGATTTTAGTAGTTTTATATCAGCAACTAGTAGCTGTCTTAATATGACGTTAGATAGTGTTAATTTATGTCTTAATTAACTATGTTGAAAGGAATAAGAGTTTCTTTTTGTTCAACTATATATATTAATGCAAAGTGAAAATAATTTGTACCTACCTTGTTGGGATCGATAGTATTGGTCAATTTATATATATAGATACCTATAGGTACATATGAGCAATAAGTCACAGGTGTAGAATGAGAATAAGGCTAGCAAGATTTAGATATGTATGTATGTGTACAGATTAATACCTTGTAGGTTAAGTCCCCTCTGGACATGTGTATAATTGTAGTTGGAGCCTAAGCCTTTCATGTAGTCTCTTGTTTTTTTTTGTTTGTTTTAGTATTAGATTTGAGTTTATAATAGCTATTCTGATCTGTATGAGCTTCAGTCGATGTACGGTGTACTCTCGCACCTAATAAAAAGATATATCACCTTTGAAGAAAGGCATAGTTTTTTTTTCTGAAAAGTCCTGATCTGCTTATATAGTAATTTTTCAATGTATCCTAGCTAAGAGTTGCCGAAGCGCCCGTCTGTCTCCGACCTCCCTCGAGGAACTCAAGATGGGGTAGCCTGTCTACCTCTTTCCTTTCCGTCAGTCTTTCTAATTTGGTATGGGATCGATGGCGGCGGGCCATCGATGTACGTGGGTGGGTCAGTTCCACTATAGATGTCATAGCTACACGCTGTGGACATCTCCCGCCAGACTGATACCCGGATGTTAGCCGAGTCTGGTCAGTCATTTCGAACATGCCTACGGCCTGTTCCAGCACCATTCCCTTGTCTGTACTATTTTTATATCCCCGTGGTTACCTCAAGGAAGTGAACTCTGAGATAGTTCCTCCCCAGCTTCCTTGGCCACAAACAGCCTGCGAACTCATTAACCTATTAGAGGTGAAGCCAAGATTCCACACCCCTGACGACGAGCTAGTCCGTGCACTGTCAACAAGCGCAGGCACCCTGGCTTCATACCCCCCCCCCTCGCAATAGGAAGCTCTGTGTATGGTGTCAGCTGTCATCTCCTGTGACAAGGCCTAATGAGGTGCTGCACTGAGCCATTGTCCTGACAGCTTTGAATTCAAACCAAACACCAACACTACAGGATCTTTTGAAAATTCAAGGTTAGAAAGTTCCTAAGCAATGTAAAGGTCAAATTAAAGCATTTGCCTTAAATTTAAATTTTCTTTCCCGGAAAGCCTATGAGTTTGTAAGAACAACATTTAGTTGTTGTTTACCGCACAAAAGGACTTTGCAAATTGGTACCAAAATGCAACATTGTGTTTGATGAAATGCATATTCGTCAACATATCGACTGGTATGGGAGAAAAGGCAGTAGGATTTGTTGATGTGGGCGATGCATGGAGGGAATAGTAGCGTGGTAGCAACACAAATACTTGTATTCATAGTAGTTTGTGTTAATAAGCTCTGGCAAATACCCCTCGCTTTCTTCCCAATTTCTTCCATAAATGCGGCACAAAAAAAATATTACGTTGATTTGTATTCAAAACCTATTGGATACAGGTGCAGAGGTAATAGGAGTAACATTTGATGGGACATTAACAAATCTTACAACTTCAAGACTTCTCGGCTGTGATATAAAAAATATAAACTGTAAGAAGTTCTCGAGAAAATTTCAGAACCAAATAAAAATGTATTCGAAACGGATTGTAACGTGAGCATAGTTTCAGACTATAGTAAGACGAATACTAGCTGTCAGTTAGTGTAGAAAGTGCGAGGTTAAAATAAGCGAAAAGTAATCTTCTTCTTCCTAACCCTTCTGGCAGGTCGCGCATTCGCACGGAAACTAACTCCGGCACATTCATGAAGACGGTCCTTAAGCTTTCGATTCGAGAATCGATAAACGTCAAACTCCAGATGACATGGCTGAATGTTCTAGAGTGTCTGTCACTTCACGTCTAACCTTACATAGATCGGTTCCTGTAATCCGCTCAGATTAGAAGATCTAAGAAAAACCGCGTGCATCCCGGAAAATATACACTCCTTAAGTAAGAAATTGCATAGTAGAGATCGAGCTCTATCAATGGGTAAGATATTTCATAGTTTTTTATATCTGCGTACGATTTGCTTAATTACCACCATAAAACGCGACTGAACACTTAACGGCACTCGCCAGACCAGTCATTGGTCTTTTATGTCCGATACTCGGAAGTAAACGTTCTTTGCTCACAACACGGATGTAAACAAACGACACAACCTTGCCGTTTGTTCTACCGGGTTGCAGCACCTGAGTCGCTTAGTAGTAAACAATCGCTTTACATAATAATTACCATGCGAGGTTAATTATTATCGTAATCGTCGATTGCTCCACTAAGCGCTCATCGCAGCCAGCTGTTGGGCTAATCAGCGAAATAACCGGCAGTTGCAGAACAGTACCATGCGAGGTTACTGTTTAGCAATTGCTAATTATTTCTCTAAAATGCGCCCTTGGCTGCATGAAGAATCTTCCTCATATTGGGCCATAACATCCCTCCCCCCTTGGAAAAACTAGTTTCCGCAGGGAACTAGATCTGGAGAATGCAATCAATTAAATAAACTGAAAATAGCTCATCTTCGTTCGGTTCAGATTATTTCATTACATTTCTGTACATTACATTTTTACATCTTTCGAAATTTTCTTATTTGCTTTTTCTAACATTGTTTGATTTTACATCATTTCACATTTCTCTTTTTAATATTTAATTTCTCTTTCACCATTTATATATATATTCTTCCCTATGTTCTTTTCACATTACACTTTTTTTTGCTTTCTGTATTCTATGTTTTTATTTTTCCACATTTTACTTTCTTTTATTGCTTCTCACATTCAATTTTATTTCTATATTTCTTTAATTTATTTAACATTTTTTCTTTCCAGTATTTCTTACATTTGTTTTCTTAGTTTTCTTTTTACGTTCCTCTTATTTTAACATTTGCTTTTATGTGTTTGTTTTTTTTTTTTGGTTTTTTAACATATAACTTCTTCAAACATCTCACAAAATAAAAAAAAATATATTTCCACATTTTTATCCATTCTACCTATTTTCTGTTACAATAAACTATAAGCTTGATATATCTTAAATAAATACTCTAATTTTTAATAATTCCGTCGCCAATAATCTTTTCTCTAATAATACTTTTTGTTTTCCTTTCATTTTTACCTTAATTACAATTTTAAAAGTATTGTCCAAATCATAAGAAAAAAAAAACTTCAATAATTTTAATACTTTTTACAACCTTAGCCTTAACATTCTAATTTCTGTGGGTGCCCAAAATTTCCCTAAATATATTATTACAATACAATAATTACTCTACTATTCTAATTGTACCAGCTGTTTCCCGACGACGGTAGGTAAATTTGCTGTTGGCAGGTTTGCTGTTGTTGGAATGACGACTTCTATACTGGATTCTGCTTGTTTGGATACCCTCGATTGAATTGGCCCCGTAAACGGTTTGCTGATGATCGTTCGAGTTTGTTCACTTTTTTGTCGCTTTAGATGGCACACTACTCCTGCTAGTACTGCTAAGGTGAAGATGCATAAACAACCGGTAGCTGATGTAGCTGCTAAGTGGACGTGATGTGGAATAAATTGTCTGCTAGTCTCTTCGTTCTTAATGGCTTCCTGTACTCGCTTTATATCAGCTTCATTGTCCTTCCATGCTTGGTTGAAGTTCTTGGCTGTCAACAGTCTTATCCCACTCTCTTTACTCTCTATAATTTCCGCTTTCTGCTTATTTGATTTAGTTAGGTCTACGGCATTCCAGGCTGGCAACTCCAAACGATTTGGCTGCCAAATTGAGATATTTTTATGGCTGTCGTCTTCTGCAGCTGTCCGTAGGTCTCCAATTTGTAAATGGCAGTGTTCTTCAATTGATAACACCCCTGTAGATGATAGTTCTCCAATGGTAGTTGGTGAATTTTGGCAGTTCACCTCTAATTTTGTTTTCTGGGATACCACAAATAGCCAATGGTTCCTCGTCATCATTCGAACTAGACTGTTCCATTTCGGTATAACTCGATCTTTACATGCTCTCGAGTTTACATTGAAGCTTCGGAAAAGGTTTAGTACACAATTTTCTCCAATGGCTGTGAAGGTCGGGCCCAACTGTGGACAAAGGAATTGTGGCTGATCGGCTGTGGTCGAAAGCTGCTGGCACCCCTGATACTGCTGATAACTCATTAGGACATACTGCCGTTCATGGTTGTTAGCGGCTACAAATTCGGCATCCAGATCATATATGTGATACCCGGCGTCGTCTATTGTAACAGGAATTGTATATATCTTATGCATATCGAACGCAACTCTTTGTGGCTGTGGAATTTCAATCCGGATCAATATCCCTTGATTTATTTGAAGGGATTTCACTTTTGCAATCTGCGTCAACAACTGGAAGTTCTGGAATTTCTCATCTAAATCCAATTGACGAGTGGCGTTCCTCATTATTTCGCTCATTTCCCGCGCGTGAATAATCAATGGATGTAGCTTTCCAACACTCAGAGCGACCAACATACTGATTATATTTTCCTGCATATCACTGATTTCTCGTAGATGAAGAGTCATCAGTGTAATTACTTCGCTCATTTCTAATCTAAGCTGCAATGCCGACAATTCACGATATTGACCCTGTTGTGCTTTTACTAATGCTGAGATTTTGTTACCTAGCTCCTCTCGTTCTGCTGCCGCTTGTACTCTGGTAGCGTTGAATACGTCGAATGTAGACTTGATGACCGTTATTTGGTCCTTTAACAGAGTGAAGGTTCGGTTCTCTCTTCCGCTAAGATCATCTAAGGCTGCATGGATCTCTTCTGAGTCTGCATGATCCATTGTCCCGAAAAGGTATTTGAATGCTGATCCTAATCCATCAAAAATTGAACGTCTGTTTCGTCGTGGTGATTCACTCTGGGTATGGTGTAGGAGTTCCTCGTTTTGCCTCCTAATTTTCGAGACCCAACTTCTTATCTCCTTGGCCGCTATAGTGCACCTGGATACTATTCCGTCGTGTGTCACCTCCAAACATAGCTGCGTAATTAGGTTAGTGCAATTATTTACAAATTCCATGTCCTCTGTTAGATCCGGCATTTCCACCTTCGACAGGATAGTCCAGTGCTTGTTGTAGAAATTGACTTTTCCCACGTGCTCGAACAACACTCCTGTATGGGGTATCGGTTGGATATTATAGCCTGTTTTCTCTGCCTCCAGCAAGGTGATGAGTGCAAATATTACCGTTACAACTGCCTTCATCTTGATACTAAACCCTATGCTAATCTATGGCAACCCTTATTCTTATTTGTTCTATATCTATATACTATATACTTTAAATCTTTCTCTTTAAATCTTGGTTCCTTGACTTCATAAAAATTAGATATCTTACTTTTATTTCAAATGGCTTCTTTAAATCTATTATTTCTTTTTTCAAATTTCTTATTTAAATTGTCTTTATCTATATACTATATACTTTAAATCTTTCTCTTTAAATCTTGGTTCTTTGACTTCATAAAAATTAGATATCTTACTTCTTTTTCAAATTGCTTCTTGTTAATTTTAATTTTAATTCCTTCTCACCCTTTCTTATATATTTTTTTCCACTATACTTACTATTCCTTTAGATCGACTGCCTTATCTTCTTATCTTCTCGCCCTTCGTAGTATAATCTTCTTGATGCATCCGTGTTGGTCTTGTACGTGTTTATATTCTGTAATAATAAAAAAAACAAACTAAGAGGAAGAAGAAATAAATTAATTAATCCAATTCCGACAATTCCAAAATTATTGCCTCGTGCTGCACTCCTTTTAGGCTTCCGTCTTTCTGGAATGATCCAATTTTATGTTGAATTATTCATTATGTTTCCTCAATCGATTCGTGTGAATCCTCTTGAGCTTTTTTCCTTGAAGGATCGTAACGTTTTCGGGACTGTGAATATAAATTACTTCGTAGGGGCCTTTGAAAATTGAAGCTAACTTCCCTACTCGAGCCAAATCTTTCACCAGAACTTTATCCCCCACATGTATGGTTTCTGGCCTAGCTGTCTTATCATAATACTTTTTCGAAGTTAGCTTGCTTTTGAGTAAGTTTTCCCTTGCCAGTTCAAACGCTTTTTGTAACTTGAACCGCAACACCGAATGATACTTATCAGTGTTGTACACGGGTTCAGGTTTATGTTGTAAGTTGCTAGGGATTTCTGATACAAATCCGAAAAGAGTTTCCATGGGTGTTAGCTTTGTACCAGCATGTACCGTGTTATTATAGGCATGAGCTGCTGTCCTCAAAAAGTTATCCCAGCTCTGGGGTTCCCGGTCTACAAAACTTCTCAAGTAGTTAGCTAACGTAGAATGTTGCCGCTCTACCGCATTGGACTGTGGGTGATAGGCGGTGGTTTGTAGTTTCTTTATCTTAAGCATTTTGCAAAGAGCCTTTAAAACTTCGCCTGTAAAGTTAGCTCCTTGATCACTTACTAACTGTTTGGGTAATGAGTAACGGCTAAGGATTTGCTCGTACAAGACCTGCGCTACGGTGTTCGCTTCTTGGTCTGGTATGGCCACAAAGTCAACAAATCTAGTCAGATCATCCATCATGGACAGAATATACTTGTTACCATTATGACTAGTAGGCAACGGCCCCACTAAGTCTACGTATACCTTGTCGAATGGTTTTTCTGAAATTTCTGTTACCACTAACGGCATTTTAATCGCCCTGGAGTGCTTATTTCTCTGGCATTTCGCACAACACCCGACATGTTTGGCGATATCCTTCTTCATGCCCTTCCAACGATAGAACCTTTTTATTCTTTCCAAGGTTTTATTTCGCCCAAAGTGCCCTCCGAATCGCGAGTCATGAAAATCTTTCAGAATTACCTCGATATCTTTTGGGTCTGTGACATTCTGTGGCTTTGAGCCTTTTCGTAGCCTTACTTTCTTATCCTCAGTCTCCTCTATCGTTTCCCATTCATCTTCGGAGTCTTGTTTCTTATTTCCGTCATTTGTATCTTTCTTAGCCTGTGCTCGAGTAACTGCACAACATGGATATTCCTTACCACACTTTTCCTCCGCTTGCTGTATGTCTCTGGGAATTCTACTAAGAGCATCCGCATTGCCATTTTCCCTACCTTTCTTGTAGACAATTTCAAAATCAAACTCCGAAAGCTTTTGGTGAAACCTCACCATGCGAGATGTGGTGTCCTTAACCTTAAAAACCCCTCGGAGAGGCTGATGATCAGTTATGATTTTAAAATGTCTTCCCAGTAAGTAGCATTTATAATTGCGTACAGCCCATACAATGGCTAACAATTCCCGTTCCGTGGTAGAATAATTTTTCTCAGCTTGGTTCAGAGTGCGGCTGGCATAACTAACTGGCCTACCTTCTTGTTCTAGGACTGCTCCTAGAGATTCTCCGCTCGCATCCGTGATGAGAGTGAACTCCTTATTAAAATCTGGATAAATTAATACTGGCGGCGAAGTGAGAGCTTCTTTAATGACTTTAAAGGAGTTCTCGCATTCTGATCCCCAATTGAACTTCACCTTTTTCCTCAAAAGGTTATTAATTGGAGCCAGAATTTTTGAAAAATTGGGAACAAATTTACGATAGTAGTTGGCCAACCCCAAGAAAGACTGAACCTGTCTCACTGTTTTTGGACGGGGGAAGTTTTGTACCACTTCTACTAACCGTTTGTCAGGTTGTACACCTTTCTCCGAACAAACATGCCCGAGGTATACTACCTCCTTTTTCAGGAATTGACATTTAGTAGGTTGTAGTTTTAAGTTATGTTCCCTAAATCTCTGAAATACTTCTCGTAACTTTCCGTTATGTTCATCCAGATTTTTCGCAAAAATCACTACGTCATCAAGGTAGACAAAGCACTTAATCCCCTGAAGACCTGTTAATATCCCATTTAATAAAGATTGAAAGAATGATGGTGCCGTTTTCAATCCGAATGGCAATCTCTTGTATTGGAAGTGACTGAAGTTTGTGCTAAAAGCTGTCTTTTCACGATCTGCCGGATCCACCAACACCTGGTGATAACCATTTGCAAGATCTAAGGTAGTAAAATACCTAGAATGACCTAATCTATCCAGAATGTCTTCAATCCGTGGTAGTGGATAAGAAAAAGGAATACAGACTTTGTTGAGTTCGCGAAAGTCCACACACAATCTATACTTTCGCTTACCTGCTTCATCAGTTCCCTTTTTTGGTATTAATAAGACTGGAAAATTGAACGGGCTGTTACTATGTTCGATTATGTCATCCTCCAACAACTTTTTAAGCTGCTCCTGACATTCCTCCCTGTGGGCTTCAGGCATTCTATATTGCTTTTTATTTATGGGCCCGGTGTCGGCCATCAAGGGAAGTTTGAACATTTTCGTCGGAGTGTACGTTAGTTTATCCCCAGGTAAGTGAAAGATATCGCTGTATTCGTAACAGATTTGCATTACTGCTTCTCTCTCTTCCGAATTCAGCTCATCCCCCAACTCCAGCGATTTCTTCATTACTTGAAGCCGTTGCTGAGTGATTTTTGTTCTGCCCTCGGGATTTCTTAATGGTCTTACCAAATACTTATTTAAGCTTTCCAACTTAGGCTCAAAATTTTTTATTTCGATTGCCTCAGTCCTAGCATTGACAATTCCTACAAAGGCGTGTCCGTTACTGGGCCTAATCAAGGTATTCCCACAATACACCCCGGGACATATCTCTTCTGCCATACATACCAGTTCAGAATCGCTCGAGACTTGAATTCTTACTAGCTGCTCGCTTCTTGGCTCCAAGCGTATTGGTCTTTTCGTGTCCTGAAATTTGAGAAAAGAGGCAGAGGGTTCAGTTTTGAGGCTATTTAGATGGACTTCCGTGCGAGGATGTCCTAGTCCGTTCTTCCTTTCAACCGCTACCCTTACCTGCTCTTCACCCCACATTTCTTTGGGCCACGCTATAGACTTTTCTACTGCAGGACGAAAATCCCTTTGCTGCGCTCCTGTGCGAAGAATCGCGGTTAAGTTATTTCCCTGCTTTTGCCTAAGATCCAGCTCGTCCATCTCTGGAGCTATTTTCCGCTCCTTCGGTGTTATCCGTTTACCTTCCAGTTGTATATTCACTGTTTCATCGCTGTTGCTCACATATTTCAAGTATTTCTCTATGCTATCTGAAGCGGCACTTGCCTTGAGTACAATATCTTTTAGCCCTGTGACTTTTTCTTGAATTCGTAGCCTTACAGCTTCTGGTGAAATCTCCTGCGGCTTCTCTGTACTAGATCGACTAGAGGTACATCTATCTAACGTAAGAATATCAACATTTTCTTTCCCTGTTATGTTTTCCAAAAGTGGCCTTACTCCCTTGTTTCCTTCTACGCTTTGAATTGACAGTGTATGACCAACACAATCAATAACAGCTCTGTTTTTAAGGAATTCCATGCCTAATATTCCATCTGCGGGTATAGATTCGGTATCGTGTATTGCATGAAATACACAAGTCTGTTGGCTAGTACCAAAGCCTAGTAATGCTTGACAGGTTCCTAAAGATTTTCTCTGTGTACCAAACAATCCTCCTATAGTGATTGTTTCTTGGGTTTGTATGGGCGTACTTCCTTTTATTTTATTTACCTTAATTATATTGCATGAAGATCCCGTATCTACTAATAATACTAATTTACCTTCTGGTCCTATGTCTGCGTCGACTGTGATTATACAATTGTTTAATAACCCTAATTTTACTGCACTATTCTTATCTATGGTCGACTGGGTATACTTCGATTCTCTTAATTGAAGGCAGCTGCGGAAAGAGTCCCCAGCTGCCGCCTCTCGTTTCCCTCTTGCGGGTGGCTTCTATGTTCTGCCAAGTACTTTCTTACACAGATATCCGTGTAATGGTCACTGGTCTTACAGAACTGGCAATAGAGAACCTCTCTTCTCTGAGTGCATTCTGTAGAATTGTCCACCACTGTATCTGCGAATCTGACTTGCTGATTCCTGCAACTTGGCGCCTCATGCCCATAGTTTCGGCATTTAGTGCAGTAAGGAGGCTGCTTTCTCCACTGGCATTCTTTAGCAAAGTGTCCCGGCTGTCCGCATTTGAAGCAGTTGACCGCTCTAGGCTGCTGTGTTGCTCTGATTGGAGTTTCCCAATTTCTTGCCGGTCTCCGTACTGCTTGGAAAGGCTTTGGGGTTTGTTTCTGCCTGATCTCGCTAAAGTTTCCGGTCTTCCAACTTTCCTATGGTGTTTCCATGGCATGTTCCGGTGCTTTTTTCCAGGCCCTTGGTGCCATGGCCTGAAGTCTTTCCGAATCCTTTTCGAAGTAGAGAGCTTCCTCTCGAACTTCTTCTAATGCTTCGAATTTTCTTCCAGTTAAGTATACCCGTGTGGCCTGACTGCCGACACCAGCTTTAAAAGTAGCTACCGCGTCGACCTCTAGTTCTGCTATCAAACCTCCATCCTTATTGGGGTATTTGGCTGATACCGCAGACTTAATCTGGTCCAGCAGCTCCATCATCCGATCCGCAAACTCGCGAATATCCTCACCAGGTCTCTGTCTACAGGCTAACATTTCAGTGCGTAATTCACTGAAAGATTTCCGTGGCATGTAGGCTGTTTTAATCGCCTGCTGCAAAGATGCAAAATCTTTTGGCTCATGTGAACTTATTAGATAGTAAGCGTCATCGGATAATCGGTATTTTATGCATTTAATAAAAATGCTTTGCTCTGTTGCTTCCAGTCGATCGTGCAAGTCTTTGCTGCAGCTGAGGAAACGAAATACTTCCTTTGCCAACTTCGGAGACCTTTCCCCTGAAAACATTGGCACGTATTTAGAAACATGCCTCTGCCATGTTGCTTTTTGGAGGTGCTTTTGACTTGACAGATTCTGTTCTGGGTTTATTTCGACCTTGTTCCGTGCTGTTACTGGACGTTTTTTGCTGTATTTCTTTAAACGTCCCAGAGGTCCCCTTTTTATCCTGTTGCTGGTCCCAGAATACTAATTTCCTTGGATTCCACCTCTTACTCGTGCCCGCCTTATTAACTCCTTGATTAGAACCTTCTTGTGATGATTGATCGAATTCCAATTCTTTCTCTAGTTCTGCTGTAGTTTCCTCAGCCTCCTTTAGCTGTACCTTTAGCGAGTCTATATTCTTTAAGAGCCCTTTTTTCTCCTTCTGGATTTCTTCCAATGCTTCTTCTGCTTCTATTTCACGACTCTGGATAACTTCGAATGCTGTTGCCACTAAATGATCTAAAGCTTCACCTTTTGTACCTTTTTTAGCACTCTCATTCAATTCCTCTCGTAATTTCTTCGCCTCTTCTTCTGTCCACCTCTTTTGTAACTCTCCTGTTATATGCTCCCCAATATATTGCCAGTCCTGTTCATAATTCTGCAATATTGCCTGACATTCCTTAAGTTCCTGTGTTTTTAGCTCTAATTCCCTTTCCTGGGCCTGATAGCGTGCTAATTCTTCCCTAGTTAAGATATTACTCCTACCTGTGGACATTTAAGTTTTATAACCGAGCTATTATACTAATAACATCGATACCCCGGCGAAGAAAGTCTCCTACAGCTCTTATCTATGTTAAATATTAATGCGACGACCAGACCAGATTCATATTTCTACCAAGATTATTCCCGATATTTAAAAACTTAACTTAACCTAACCCTATTCGAGCCCATTAAACCCGGACAACATGTCGGTTAAATACCCTTACTATGTATTAATGAGAGCAGAAAATGATACAGCTCCAAAAAAAAAAACTTTAACACATCTTAAAACTCATATATAACTCTAAAAATTCAAAACTGTAATATAATTACTACGTTCAATACTCTAAACTCCTCTTTTATGCGTACCTATGTACAAATCAAACGTATTATACTCTCTTAATGTTTCTATTTTACTTATCCCGATACATCAGATGCACCATACTTTTTTTAAAACTTCCTACCTACTTAATCGCATGGAACCCGAATACACTTGGCCGAGCGAATGCACATAAACAAAGATTTTTTCCGTGAGTATAAAACGACGTTATTACGTGACGTTAAAAGCTGGTGAAATTTATATTACTAACTCTCGCGTAGCTAAAACACATACCTATATCACCAAGTATTTACAAATATTTCATCTTATCACTTATTCCGAAGTTTATCACATCTTAAATTTAATACTTTCTCTGAAATAAAGAAGCATTATCCTAAACTCAATCAATTACTTTATGCTGAAAAGTAAATGGAGCAGCTAAAAAAGCATAACTCCCAAAATTAAAAAAAAATGGAGCAGCTAAAAAGCATAACTCCCAAAATTAAAAAAAAATGGAGCAGCTCAAAAGCATAACTCCCAAATATAAAAATAAATCAATTGTAAAAATCACAATACCTCTTTTAACCGGCTGCGCCAAAATGTCGTGTCCCAATGCAACGAAATAGCGGAAAATCGAATAATTAATCACGATCACTAAAAAGTCTTTAATTAAAACACGCTCAGATTACTTTAACATATGTACTTCTTTATTTTACTCAAAACTGACCTATCCTAATACATTAAACAAAGCTAACCCGAACCGAACTGAATGAAACTCGACACCTTAAAACCAAAAAGATAAAACGCGACTGAACACTTAACGGCACTCGCCAGACCAGTCATTGGTCTTTTATGTCCGATACTCGGAAGTAAACGTTCTTTGCTCACAACGCGGATGTAAACAAACGACACAACCTTGCCGTTTGTTCTACCGGGTTGCAGCACCTGAGTCGCTTAGTAGTAAACAATCGCTTTACATAATAATTACCATGCGAGGTTAATTATTATCGTAATCGTCGATTGCTCCACTAAGCGCTCATCGCAGCCAGCTGTTGGGCTAATCAGCGAAATAACCGGCAGTTGCAGAACAGTACCATGCGAGGTTACTGTTTAGCAATTGCTAATTATTTCTCTAAAATGCGCCCTTGGCTGCATGAAGAATCTTCCTCATATTGGGCCATAACAATACCTCCGAACACTCCAAAAAGGCTCAAGTATCAATTACCTACTCTCCAGCTCAGGTCCGAGTCGTGTTCCGCTGGCAGAACTAGAACTAATAATATCAGACCAAGCTTGGGCATTCTACTTCGTACGCCTAATTATAAGGTCCGAAGTGCATCAAATAGGAAGCCCAAACGGGCCAGATAAACCGACTCGGCTCTAATAGAATCGGTAGCAAGAGCTGTGGAGTTAGTCGGAGCTACAAATACCAAAATAAAAAGAAAACAATAAAAAAATATATAAATGTAAAGTAACAAGCATTGGAATAGAAGGAGTGCAAATAAAAGCACTGAAGGAAAGTACCCTGAAGCGGTATATCTACAAAAATAACAAAGGAAAAAGGAAGAGACCCGGAGGTCATCACAACTTCATCCAATGCCAGAATAGTCACGTCTTATAGGTCAAGTAGTATCTTTAGGTACTAGATATAGTAGGAGCTCGTTAAGTTCAATGAGGTCAAAAAGGTGAATAGGAAGGAAACCGCACGATAGAGAGGGACGTAGTCTCTTCATATAACAAAGTGCCAGGCGTAGCGAATATCGGCCTTTTAATTTTTTTTTTTGTGTAAATAAGATTACAGGAATGCACGTCGGTCTAGCGGATGAAGCTTCACCTCCTGGGAGCGGCTGAGTGAGTACCATAAAAAATACATATATATTTATACAAAACAAAAAAGAAAAAAAAAGACAAAAGAAACAATTTAATGATAAAAAAATACGAGAATCCAGTGAATATATCCAAGGAATAACCTAACTTAAAATAATATCGTAACAATACTGACGCATGGGCATGCCTATCGATTGCGATCTCGCTCCTGTCCACCTGTTACTGATCAGAAATATTAGTAATTATAGCAATAAATAGTGGGTGTCGCCACATAACGTTAATAGTATCTCAGTAAAGAGATTTTAGTAGTTTTATATCAGCAACTAGTAGCTGTCTTAATATGACGTTAGATAGTGTTAATTTATGTCTTAATTAACTATGTTGAAAGGAATAAGAGTTTCTTTTTGTTCAACTATATATATTAATGCAAAGTGAAAATAATTTGTACCTACCTTGTTGGGATCGATAGTATTGGTCAATTTATATATATAGATACCTATAGGTACATATGAGCAATAAGTCACAGGTGTAGAATGAGAATAAGGCTAGCAAGATTTAGATATGTATGTATGTGTACAGATTAATACCTTGTAGGTTAAGTCCCCTCTGGACATGTGTATAATTGTAGTTGGAGCCTAAGCCTTTCATGTAGTCTCTTGTTTTTTTTTTTTTGTTTTAGTATTAGATTTGAGTTTATAATAGCTATTCTGATCTGTATGAGCTTCAGTCGATGTACGGTGTACTCTCGCACCTAATAAAAAGATATATCACCTTTGAAGAAAGGCATAGTTTTTTTTTTCTGAAAAGTCCTGATCTGCTTATATAGTAATTTTTCAATGTATCCTAGCTAAGAGTTGCCTAAGCGCCCGTCTGTCTCCGACCTCCCTCGAGGAACTCAAGATGGGGTAGCCTGTCTACCTCTTTCCTTTCCGTCAGTCTTTCTAATTTGGTATGGGATCGATGGCGGCGGGCCATCGATGTACGTGGGTGGGTCAGTTCCACTATAGATGTCATAGCTACACGCTGTGGACATCTCCCGCCAGACTGATACCCGGATGTTAGCCGAGTCTGGTCAGTCATTTCGAACATGCCTACGGCCTGTTCCAGCACCATTCCCTTGTCTGTACTATTTTTATATCCCCGTGGTTACCTCAAGGAAGTGAACTCTGAGATAGTTCCTCCCCAGCTTCCTTAGCCACAAACAGCCTGCGAACTCATTAACCTATTAGAGGTGAAGCCAAGATTCCACACCCCTGACGACGAGCTAGTCCGTGCACTGTCAACAAGCGCAGGCACCCTGGCTTCATACCCCCCCCCCCTCGCAATAGGAAGCTCTGTGTATGGTGTCAGCTGTCATCTCCTGTGACAAGGCCTAATGAGGTGCTGCACTGAGCCATTGTCCTGACAGCTTTGAATTCAAACCAAACACCAACACTACAGGATCTTTTGAAAATTCAAGGTTAGAAAGTTCCTAAGCAATGTAAAGGTCAAATTAAAGCATTTGCCTTAAATTTAAATTTTCTTTCCCGGAAAGCCTATGAGTTTGTAAGAACAACATTTAGTTGTTGTTTACCGCACAAAAGGACTTTGCAAATTGGTACCAAAATGCAACATTGTGTTTGATGAAATGCATATTCGTCAACATATCGACTGGTATGGGAGAAAAGGCAGTAGGATTTGTTGATGTGGGCGATGCATGGAGGGAATAGTAGCGTGGTAGCAACACAAATACTTGTATTCATAGTAGTTTGTGTTAATAAGCTCTGGCAAATACCCCTCGCTTTCTTCCCAATTTCTTCCATAAATGCGGCACAAAAAAAATATTACGTTGATTTGTATTCAAAACCTATTGGATACAGGTGCAGAGGTAATAGGAGTAACATTTGATGGGACATTAACAAATCTTACAACTTCAAGACTTCTCGGCTGTGATATAAAAAATATAAACGCGAAGAATTACTTTTGGATAGAGGAATATGACTGTAATTTTATTTTACATCCGGATCCTGTTCACATGTTAAAACTTGTTCGCAGTAAGGTGGAATTTCTTAAAAAATCTAGTAGATCTCCAAGAAAAAGCAGGTTTGCATTTGGATAACAAGTTAGAAAATGCTCATATAAACTTTCATAAGCAGAAATGAAAGTAAAACTAATAGTTGGGACTTTAACCAAATCTGTTGCTGATGTCATAGACTTTTGTCGCGAAGAACTGAAATTACAATCATTTTCAGGTAAAGCTGCCACTGCTAAGTTCTTTCGCACATTGATGGATGCTTTAGACATCTTAAACAGCAGAACAGTTTAAAAAAAAGGCCCTTTGTGAAAATAGTTATCCACACTTAAAAGATTTTATTGAAGAAGCAATTACTTATATTTCTAAACTGAAGCTTGTTTCTGGAGAGCGCTCATTACTAAATGTCGCAGAAATGTACAAACATAGCAATCTTATATGAAAGGTTAATTAAAAACTCCCAATTATCTTTCATCCCACTTTACAAAATCAATCAATACCATATTGAACTGTTATTTTCTACTTTCCGAATGTGCCTTAGAAGTAACAATAACCCTTCCATAAAACAATTTATTTCAGCATATAAGAAAGTTTTTTTCCGTTGCCAAATTAGGGAAAGAGGGGTTAGAAATTGTCTTCCCTTGGAACAAATAAGCTTATCGAATGCTAAGCCGTCATCTCCTTCAAGAGAAATAAATCAAAATGTAAACAAAACCAAAATGCTATCAAACCATATCCCAGAAGGGCAAACTGAATCTTATATTTTTAAAAGATCATTGCTACTCACAAGATTCCGAAACTTATCCGATTATACCAAACATATTGTCGAAAATATTTCTGGATAAGATGTTGAATTTTTAAGTAAAAGCTTCAATTGTGCCGAACGTTTAGCTGCCATGCAAAGTATTGGTCCCATCAGACAGCGTAAAAAAATATGTGAAGAGGTAGAAAGCGAACTACGTCGCGCTATTCATTTAAGCGATCAAGATATAATGTTCTCAACACAAAACAATATACAGGCTTACTAATTAAGGTGAAAAAAACCTTCATAAGTGAAATACTATTTGCAGATCAAGCGATTCATATGCTTGAAAGGGGTCAGTATGATTTATTAATAAAACTTACTTCTGAGAAATATCTCAAAGTTCGCTATCAGAAAAAATATCACTAAGACAAAAGAATTTTTAAATTAATTATGAAGTTTTTGAAATTATTATAATAAATAAAACATTTCAATTCATTTAATTTAAAACATATATCAAATCAAATTTAAATTTTCCCACGTTTAGTTAAGAAGAAGTGCTCATTTTCATCTCCTTTAGTTATTATCTCGTTGGTTACCTCACCTTAATACAGGAAACAGAGAATCGATTACTAGTCTAGACAGTCTCGACATAAACAAAATTCCAATATGAGAGTGATCCATTCCTCCAAACTGCATTTTCCCACATTCCCACACTTACGTGCAAAGTAAACAGAAAAAAACCAAATTAGTAAAAAGCTTATCAAAACTTAACGTGGGAAATTTTAGAATTAAAGAAACCAAAATTCAGTCTTAAGACCCCCGTGATTTAGTTCGCAACCAGTTAGTTTGATTCGTAGAAAAAGCTTCGGTAAACTTAAAGAATAGATATATTATATATGTGTATAGTGTGGTTTACTCTAAAAAGAGAAACCAAAGTTATATAATAATTGAAGATATATATATATATACATATATATGTACATAAATATTGTAACATCCATAAACTTGTGAATATATACATTTGTTATGTATCTGAAACAGGCCTAAAAGTAAATTTATAAAATATATAAAATAAATAAATTCTATAAATTTCATACAATAAATTTTCACATAAGCTAACCATGCCTAAAACATGGTTAGCTTATCAATTCAATCAGTGAAGAAAATTGCGTCAGCAATTTTCTTCACATTCCATAAATTAAAACAAAATTATTCCCATGGTAAATTTTGCCTTCAGCAAAATTTGCCAGTAGAAATAATTACTTTAAAAAAATAAAGCAAAAGACAAATCGTACCTTCAGTACGATTTGTCGTGAAAATTATAATATGTATGTACGAACGTACATACATATCACAAAAAAAAGCTTTCGCGATAAGAAATGCGCGCCGCGAAAATACATTACATGCATACGCGCGCCGCAATTTTAATCGTGTCGTGACGGTGGCTGATGTTTATAAAAGCATCAAATGTCAAGTCACCGTCCAACGAAAAATATTCTGGACTTGTTTAATCAAGTCCAGAATAAATGAAAATTCTCTCAGGGTGAAAATGCAACTATGCATTTTCTACCCTGAACGAAGGCTCTTGATCGCGACAAAAGTGATCAAGAGTGGAGTTGGTTTTTAAATCTCGCGAAGAACGCGCAGTCGAATTTTAACACAAGAACGGAATTGATTTTTAGATTTCGGCACGGTTCCCCCGGATGAAACTGCTGGTCAGAGTTCAGTTTTTTTTGTGTGTTCCTGAATCGATTGTAAAGAAAAAACCTTGGTGGCGGTGCGGTTTCGGTAGTTTAAAAAGAAAAAAAGGGAAAGTTGTGACCCAAGTAAAGTTGGAAATAAAAGAATAGTTTGAAAAGAAAAAAAGAAAAAGTTGTGATCCGAGTAAAGTTGGAAATCCAAGAATAGTGTATAGCAACAGAAAAAGTTGTAATAAGAGAGGAGTAGCAATTAAGAGAAAGGTGAAATAAAAGAGTGCAACAACATCAAAATACAAGAATATAAGAAAGGTTGGTAAATTTAGAAGGATAATTATAACACATTTAATCAGTTTACATTGAAAATTGCGTTGTTATTTTCTCGAATCTCTCATCTGTTTTTTTTTCTTTATTTTTTTCAAATCCATCCTAAAGGAAAAAGTTAATTCGCGTGACACCCAGTAGGCCATTTTTGGATACCGGCGTAGACTTTACTGGTCCATTTGAAATAAAGGCATGTACTGGAAAGGGTAGGATACGCATCACTAGGATATGCTTGCCTTTTTATATGTCTAGCCACACGAGCTATTCATTTGGAAGCTGTTTCTGACCTCTCGACGGATGCCTCGCTGAATTTCGCAGGTTCACCAGCCGCAGAGGATTATGGCAAGAAATGTACAGTGATTGTGGGACTAATTTTATTGGAGCAAGCCGTAAAATTTCCGAAGAATATCATTCAACCATAAAATGTCTTATCCCAGATCTAGCGTCAGCATTAGCTCTTCAAAAGATAAACTGGAATTTCATTTCATCCTCCTCACCCCACTTCGTTGGCCTTTGGGAACCAGGTGTTAAGTCTATGAAGTAGCACTTGCGCCAAGTTGTCAAGCTGACCTTCGAGGAATTTTGTACAGTTCTTTCACAGATTGAAGCGTCGGCCACTCTGAAGATGCGCTCTTAACGCCCCCCAATTACAGAAGCCGTTGGCTCTTCCAGCAGCAAATAACTCAAGACTTTTGGAGAAGGTGGAGCCGAGAATATCTGTTTCGACTTCAACACCGACCTAAATGGATGAAACAAAATCAAAACTTAAATGTCGGTAAATTAGTATTGGTCATCGAAAATCTACCACCATACTGATGGGCAAGGATTCTAGAAGTTCACCCTGCACTGCAAAATATAATGTACGGTTCCCTATATTCAGTGCAAGGAAAGTTAATAAAATAGTATATAGAGGAACGTAAATTTCTCTTCAAATGTTGTATAGGATCCTTTATAAAAGGAATGTTTAGATGAAAAGTATGTAAGTATGTAAGCTGTGTTATTTTCCATACATTTTATTATTTTGTGACCAATAAGTTATGAAATCTTAAAACTAAATCGAATGGAAATATACTCTCATTTGGTAAATTTGGGAAAATACTATCAATTCCATAATGTTATGGAAAAACGAAAATAGATTTTTAGGCAAATAACGCACATATACATTTATATTATATATATATCACTTATAAACAGGATGTCCGATTTAACGTTGCCCATATTACCCACCAATGATAGGTTGAGATAAACAAACTCTCCACTCCACTTCTCGCCATTCCAAAATATATTTTTATCATATATGTATCAATCAAAAGTTATTAGTTAATAAAATCTTACTAATAACATGTAGCTAAATCCATTAAAATAGTACACCTTCTACATATACGAGTACAACTGTAGCTTTCATAAAAACGAGGTACTTCTCATTTTAAGATTATTTACATTCGGCAGATATAACATACTTCCATCGAATGGAAAACTTCCATTATATCCATACATAGAGTAGAAACTATCCTTAGATAAGTTGATTAAGCCCTTAAGCGTAGTGAAAATTCCCTACATACATATAGGTCATATTTATGCAAACGGAATGGAATAATATATACCGCATATGTACAGTCCAGGTTTATATACATTCAATGCAGGGAAGGTAGGTATACCTCCATCGAGTGGAAAGTTTCCATTCCATTCACGCATACAAGTGACGATTTCATAAAATAAGTTAATTGTACCCTTCACTTTAGTAAAAATACCCCAAATGCAATGCACATTATCTTGTTAAAACGCTATGAAATACGCATGTATACACTGTACAGTTTTATTCTGACCTTTGTGCGGTTGAGTCGTGCGAGGAATAATAATTTTTCTTCAAATTGTGAAATTTGTCAATCGTGAAATCAAGTGACATACGGTATCCAAATAATTGTGAGAATTAAGAACTATTTGTGCAATATATTGTAGTTAAAATGAGTTTAGTTTTCTTAAAAGTTTGGAATACCAGTGGAACGATAAAATAAGTAATAAAAATTGAAGCTGGAAATCTCTCAGTTCGCCGAATTTTGGGTGAAGGTATACTATATTTTAGTACGTGATAATAAACTTTGAATATATATATGTATATATATATATATATATAGCAAATATATATATCTATATATATATATAAAATATAGTATATTTAGTAATAGTATAGTAATTTTGACATTTGACTATTTTCTGTGAAGAACTGTTTATTACCACTGGAACATAATGCAATGCAGAGTTCACGCAGTACTCCGTAGCTGATTGTCAAAAATCGCAGAAAATAAAGTGTTGCCCAGAATGAAATTGCGTGACTACGTTATATGACAAATCAATGCAATTTTTATATTCCCCCGTTAACATTAAAAACTTATCACACTTTTTTGGGTATTTTGCACTTTTCCTTAAGAATTTCAGTAAATGCTTTAAGGGCAGGCAATTGTTTCTCTATTGAGGTTTTTAAGAATGGTTCAGAAGAAGAGAAAGCCTGCAAAAGGGCTGCATTTTGGGTAAAGAAGATAATGGATATTTCTAAATGTGTTAATGAAAAATACTGAAAAATTCTGAAATTTTGACTTCGAGCTATGACTTTGAAACTCCAAGGAATATCTTTCTAACAAATTTTAATTATTCTTCATACAGTGTATTGTTCAGAAGTTATAGGGTGATTCATAAGACACAAAGATTAAATTTTTGATGCCTAAACGATGGATAGTAAGGGGAAGAGGGACATGTTGAACTGTTTATTTTGTCTGTTTTCCTCAAGAAAGCACATAATTACCGGAAGACACTTTAACTTAAACACCGTGTATAGTCGATTTAATCAAATCTATATAATTTGAAATTTCTGTTTTTTAAGCTTCACTTAAAGGAATTGCTGGAGATATCCTTACTTTATCTGATGGTACAGAAATTGAGGACGATGACATTCTTCATAATTAGGAAATCTTAATTATAAAATCAACAGAAGATTATCTCGACGCTAATAAAATTTTGGATGGCAACATCCCCACTACTTCTGGAACTGTCTCATCAATAACATCCTTCCTACCGGAAATAATAAATGTACCAGATAATAATAACATTTTTAATGAATTCAAAATTCCGTTCGATAAATTGCCAACGGTGATTTGTGACAAAATCTTTTGTGGAAAACGTTTGGAAAAAAGAGAATTGAGCACTTTTGTTATCACGACAGGAGCTACGATTTTAGATTTCTACGATAATCCTCAGAGACGTACCATAAGAGAAATTACTAGTAACATATGCAACAAATTCTCAGATTTTTTTTTCTGATAAGGACGACGAAACGCAAGAACAAATTGGGGATGGGAATATTACGTTGTTAAAGATACCTAAAACGCAAAAGAACCTCGCCTAATACTGACTACCTACGCGAACGAAGCAAAAAAAGATTAGCGTGACAGCAGATGAAACTAATAGTAATTCAGAAAGTCAGCGCCTTTGGCTAAAGAATGAAGTAGTGAAAGCAGTCAGAGATAAAAATTACATTGAGAGTATTTTCAAAGCAACATTTCCTGCTCAACGGTACTTTATAAATTTTAGTGGCATAAAGTCTATCAAAGAAATAAAAGAAACCTGGTGTTTACTTTTTGAAACGAAATATATCCTAATGCATTTTAAATTGCTCTATGAAATTGATTTGCTGCAGAACATAAAAACTAATATGGAAAAGAATATTAACAAAATAAGATGCTTGTGTAAACCAACCTTGGATTCAATTATAACATGCATGCATCACATGATAAAAATAATTTGTGATCACTTCAAAGAGGATAATAATTTTATCATAAAATATTTTCCTGTAAGTTTACAATTAGCCCATGTATTCACTAAATATATATTTTATTTTCTAGGAATCTTCAACAAAAACTGAGATGAAGCAGAGTGTCACTGAAATCGCTACTCCAATAATACTTGCTCTCGGTAATAAACAACATTACTTTTAGAAAACTATTACTAGTAAATGTTTAAATTTTAAGATGGTAGCGAATTAACTTACAGCAAAGTATATTACATCTGTGCGGAAGATATTATTATCACAAAGTCTTTTGATTTTATGGAAATATTGGCTTGTCTTTTCGCCATATTCTTTAACATCAATATATGCTATCCGATAGAGGCCTGCTTAACTTTAGAATTCATGCAAATCTACGTTGGAAAAATTATAACATCAGAAAGTATGGTTGATAAGACTTCACGAGCCAAAACTAATACTGTAATGAATCGTGTGATATCAGCTATTAATAAGTTAAAAGATTAAATTTCTCACTATGTCAATAACTTGTCCAAATTGTTGTAAAATCTTAACTAGTATTGATTTATACGTGTCACATATGCACGCTCACAGAAATTGTTAAAACTCAGTTTTTCAGTGTAGATATAACAAATATGTAAAATCATTTAAAAAATACTTTTCCTTCATATCTCATATAAGAAGGTGTCATAAAAAATTTAGCTTTGAGCATTCTTTAATACAGTGTAGAATTTGTTGCGAAAAAATTAATGTAAAAAGTATATTCAAACATTCAAAACGGCATATTGATGATGCAAAACCAATACCTTGTATTTTGGATCAGTGCGACAAATCATTTCGAACTTTTGCATCTTAACGCTCTCATATAAACAGAAATCACAATACTGTTTCAAGTGAAATCAATAACTCAATTCGTTTTTTTAATCCTTGTTCTGTTGATGAAAATCAATACCAGAGTACAGATTATTGTAACGAAGATATCAATATGGATTTAGGTCTGTTTTTTCTTAAACTAGAATCAAAAAGCTTTGTGTCATCCTCAATAATTCAAAGTATAGTAGAGTTAATAAGCTCAGTTGAAAATAACTTACTTGAGTATGTTTTCTAGCGAATAAAGTTGCTTGCTGAGGGCAATAATTCAATAGAAGATGAAATTAAATCTGTTCTTTTGAATTTAGAAAAAAATGTCAAAATGAAAAGAAATATCTTATGTATAGAAAGCAATTTGATACCGCCTATAAAAGAAAGGAGTTTTATGAAAAAAATTTTGGGCTATTGAGGCCCGAAAGGATTAATCTTGGTAAAACTAATACTCATAAGGAAGCTTTTTTACACTATGTCCCAATTTTGGAGACTTTGAAAATATTATTAAATAATAAAAAACCGATAAAAAAAAGGGGAAAAACCTAACGATAATTTAATTGATTTTAATAACGGTTCTTATTTTAAACAAAATAATTTTTTTTCTTCTGAAGATTTTATTATTCAGTTAGAACTTTATCAAGATGCTTTTGAGATATGTAATCCATTGGGATCTGCAAGAATGAAGTATAGTTTAGTGGCAGTGTATATGGCATTAGGAAATTTGCCATCGTTTAATCGATCATCTGTTGATCAAATACAACTTGTGCTTTTATGTAATGAAAAACATTTTAAATCATTTCTTAAAGAAAACATTTTTCAAACGCTCCTTTATGATTTAAACATACTGGAATCTGAAGGTATTTGGATAGACTCGCTAGGACGGAACGTTAAAGGTTCTATAGTATATGTTAGCGGGGACTATTTAGGTAGCCATGCTTTGGGTGGTTCACCGAAAATTTTAGTTCATCCGAAAATTTTTGTAGGTTCTGTTACATTAATCGCAAAGATTTCAAAATTAATCCACTTACAATTTCAAATCAGCGAACCCCAAGGTCTTATAAAAATGATGTTGGTATATTAAATTCCTGTTCAGATATAATTATCGATAGAGGTCTAATAGGAAATTCAGTTTTTAATTCTTTACAGTATTACCATGTAACGGAGGGGCTACCACCATGTTTATCACATGACTTATTTGAGGGTATTTTACAGTACGACCTTCCTTTGATTTTGCGTAAAATTTTCAAAAATTTAAAATGGATTTCAGAAGAAACCTTACGTTTCAATTATAAAAATCTGAAAATCGATACTTGTAATGAAAAGATTACTCAAGAATTTTATTATAGAAATGGAAAATTGTATGGTCATGCAATGCAAAATAGATTTGTATTACAATATTTAACACTTGCATTGCTAGAGTCTGTTACACAAAAAGATAATCCATGCTGGAAATTAATTTTATTACTTCAAAATATTATCAATATAATTTTGGCTCCAAAAATATCTATTAATCAGACTGTCTACTTTACTTAGATGATTTAGTCAAAGATTATATAATGCTCCGCGTAAACCAGTTTCCTCTGAATAATTTGAAACCAAAACACCATTATCTGCTCTACTATGGTAATCTTACTCGGAAGTTTGGACCTTTAGTTCGCACTTGGACGTTAAGATTTGAGCAAAAACACGGCTATTTAAAAAAACTTGTTAAAAAGCAACCAAATTTCAAGAACATAACTAAATATTTAGCTGAATAACATCAAATGATGCAGGCTCATAACAATTATGGGAATTTTTTTCAAGATAAAGTTATTGTTGAACATTGTGAGCCTATTAATTATTTACCTGAATTCATATTAAGATTCGTAAAGGCTAATATCAAAAATTTTTCAAAATTTCATGTAACATAAAAGTTACATTTTAGAGGTTTGTTTTATTTAGTTGATTTAGTTGTATTTGCTGAGCAGATAGACGCTTATAAATATAATGCACTGAGGATTAAAAAAATGTTATTTGATATAGATACAAGTAATGTTATTTTTATTTGGGAAGAAATTTTGGTTGAATCAATTGATGAGTTAGGTATTATCGAAATAATCCAAGATCTAAGAAGTTTAAGTTACATTTCCTATCAAAACTTATTTGACTACTATCCTTTACAGTTGTTTACGAAATTAAACAGAAACTATTTAATTTTGCACCATGCCTTATATGAGAATTATAATTTATAATATAAAAACATTGCATAAGGTCACTTCATTATCACGTTTTCAATATTTCGGATATTATTTAGTTTTAGGGTCATTCCACAGGAAATAGATCAAAATTCGCACTGTCCCAACCTGACCATAACCAATTTCGTTATTCTTTTACTGAAAGTTAAGTAGTTATTAGATAAGAATATCACTCTTTTTTTTTGTCCTGCGATGCATGCTGCCCGAATTAAAGGACCTTGAAATCCTTAAAATTCGCCGATTTTTGATTTGCTGAGTTATATTGAAAAAATCATAACGTTGCTTCTAATTATCACAGAGACATGATATTTAGCTTATTTTAAAGCGGAAAGTACAATCTTTCAGGGAAAAAGATGCCTTTTAGAAGAAGAAAAATTAAGGATAATATCCATGTATATTCTTTATCCTTGAATATTGCAAATTGCATCCTGTTGTTTTTTCTTCTTATTTTAGTTTTAAACAAGTAAAAAAGTTAGAATTGGTCTAAGTCCAATTCTTATTATACCCTAGATGAATGCCCGTATTAAATTTCGTATGGTCACCGATCTATTCAAGTATTGATTTTGAAGTTGTTTTTTGCATATATTTCTAGAACAGTTTGTCGCACAGAAAAAATGGTAATCACCAATTTTATAGGATTTCGTATTCTGAAGAAGTTCTTAGTACCATAAAAATGTCTTGGACTGATCGTTTTCAAAGTATACGTAAAAAACCGAAAGTTTTATATGGCAACACCAAGAAGGAGTTGACCGATTTAGTCCATTTTTGACATTTTATTTGCTAATGTAGTAAAAACATCATGTACGAAATTTCAGCTCTCTCAGCGGAAAACGAAATTTTTATATGGCAACCCCACGAAGGAGTTGCCCGATTTGTCTCATTTTCGAACATAATTTTACTTTTTTTTTTTAAAGTCCGTGTACAAAATTTCAGCTCTTTAAGTATACGCGTTCTCGAGTTATCGTGCGCACAGACGGACGGACGGACAGACGGACGGACGGACAGACGGACGGACAGACGGACGGACGGACATGCAAAAATCGAAATAACTTTTAATATTATGAATGGGTGTCCAATCCATTTTGCTCTACCATCATTATTTCGAGGTGTTACAAACGGAATGACAAACTTAGTATACCCCTATGATTTCATCTAGGGTATAATAATGCGCATAATGTTGTTATAGTTACTGTTAAATTTTCAAGTTGGGATTTAAATGGGTGTAGGGACGAGAATATTTTTCGTCAATAGAAGTTTAGTTATCTAGTTAACCTTTATTCCGTAAATTTGTCACTTTTCATGTGATGCCTGGATTAACAGGATGTAAGGTTGCAACGACGCCAATGGATGCAGAAACATCCAAGGCAAAAGATGGCAAAAGATAACAACACACCACATACCCAATAACACCACACACCCAATATCACCACCATTATCTGAGTCAACCATACAACCTATTTACGACGCCATCTAGCATAGACGCGCCATCTGTCTCACATAAACCTAGTTAGACGCGCCATCTATTTCGTATAACCACACATTCATTATGTGCATACCGGCAGGGATGCACTCATCATTTTATGATAATACGCCACCTGCTATGGAGGCGCCATCTATTATTACAACACCATCCATATACACACCACACAATGTTAGTTTAACCACGAGAACCACGAGGTGATTGCACCTGATTTTTAGTTTTAAATTGTTTTAACATTTTTCAAGTTTCTTAAATACTTCCATGTTCTTTCAGTTTTAAATTGTTTTAACATTTTTCAAGTTTCTTAAATACTAACATTTTCAAGTTATTTAAAATACTAGTGTTTTCAAGCTATCGTATTTAGAGGGTTTTTGTTTTTGCTTCGGTGTTAACCCTCATGTCCATTTGGTGTTCGATTTGCCAGAGTCATGGCACTCGTGACTCCCGAAGCTGTCACTTTCTGTTTTGGTTTGCTACTTGGGTTAACCCTAGCTGCTCCTGCTCTTGACTGGGAGCACCGCGGTTCTTGTTGAAATGTCAAAGAAAGAAGAAGAATTCAGTTGTTTACATCACATGTAATATTTATCTCTATACATATCTACAACGAACAAGAAGTGAGGTTAAATTTTTTGAACAATAATTATTGTGATTTGTGTTGCGAAAATTTAATAATTAAAATAACATGGAGGATGTAACTGTAAGTATATTGTATTCCAAAAGTTGTGCACACTATTTAAGGTTTGAAATGATGTTGTCATGTTAAAATAACTATATGGAGAACGGAAAAAGCATATCGCTGTCTCACAAAGCTGAAATAGAGTGCACTATTTTTGAAAATAATTTATTAAGCCTGTAAAATAGTATGGATGGATAATAAATATTGCGTTTATATACAGGATCTCCTAACAACTGTGTGTGAGAAATGCCACAAAAGGATAATAGGTCGAGATCTGTATAGCCATCCGTGTTTTTCGGAGGAGACGATATTCGTTTCCCCCGATTTCTTTGAAGAGCTGCAAACCAACAATTTAGTTGAAGGACCGGAGCAGCAAGCGCAGCCTCAACATGGAGAAACGAGTAGCGGAAATAGCCGTAAGTAGTTGTAGATTATACTTTAAGGAAAGAAAATTTAACATATGTTTGGTTATAGGAGAATGGAACAGTAACGAAGTGCTGCAATTGATTGAGTGCTGGCATGACCATCGAAATTTGTTCAATACTGGGGTACGGAATGCCAAATCCGCTTGGCAAAAACTAAAAACTGTTCTTGATGGGTTCGGCTTTAAACATTCCGCAGAAGAATATGCGGCAAAATGGAAAAGCCTGAAGCGAACCTACAAGAGAATAGTCGATAATAATAAAAGTTCTGGCCGTGGGCACCAGTCATGGCCATATTTCGATGCCATGGACTCGGCATTAGGGGACCGTCCCGAGGTTCGGCCTGTGTCTAAGGCGAACGAGATTCAAGGGCTTACAATAGGAGATAATGAAAATGAGATTGAAGAAATAAGTCCTCCAGATACAGCATCCAGGGATCAGCCGGGGCCATCCGGTACAGCTGTACGTAGAAAGAGGAAGCCAGATTGGTTGGAGGATCTCCTTGAAAGCCAACAAAAGCGCCATGAGGATTTAATGCTGGCCCAACAGAAGCGTCAAGAAGAACGCATGTTGGCGCAACAAAAGCGTCATGAGGAAGCCATTAAATCCACCGACAAGTTATGCTCGGTACTTGAACAATTTTTAAATAAATAAAAAAAAATACTAATTACGATGTGTGTTTAGTTTTAGTGTTTATTAATATTTTAAGGTTTATATAAATATAAATTAATATTACAAAAATTAGGTATTTGTTTTTAGATAATTCATTATAAAGTTCCGCTTTGCTTTTCCCCTGGTGCCATCAACAAAAACATCTTGCCCGATAATATCAGGTTCTTCTTCATCTTCAACTGTGACTTCTTTATCACATTCGTCTCCATATTCGATGCATATGTTGTGTAGAACAACACATGCCAGAACTATCAACGGTATCTGGTCTGTTCTGTACATATATATATACTTAAGTCTACGGAACCTTGACTTAAGTAATCTGAATGCCCGTTCGATAACGACTCGAGGGGTAGACAACTTTTTATTGTACAATTTTTGGTTTGCACTTAAAATTCCTCTTCTTTTAAAAGGAACCAATAGAATTTCTGACAGAGGGTATGCTGAATCTCCAATCATATGGCTGCCTCCAGGAAATAAGACATTTTTCTGCTCTCGAATCATTTCGTACAGATAAGATCTCCGCAGTACCCTTGCATCATGCATACTGCCTGGTGAACCTATGTCCACGCTTATAAATTTCAAGTCCGAAGTGCAGACCGCTTGCCTATTTAAAGCGTGAAAGTTTTTTCTGCAGATGTAGGATTCCGGATGCTTCGTAGGAGCACTAATAGGTACGTAAGTGCCATCAATAGCACCTACTACAACAGGGAAACCGCAAATCTCCCGGGATTTCCTCATTTCGCCTTTAGCTCTTTCACCTCTAGGCCACTGTATGAATTCCTTCCTATTGTCCACCAGCAAGTTGCAAATGCGAAAAACTGACTGCCAAGCGGTGGAAACGCATACTCCAAACCTGTCAGCCACTGATCTAAAGTATAAAGATTTCTTAATCCCAAATCGAGAAGTATAACTAAATGTAGACAGTACCTGTACACTTCCTGGTTGCCCAATATCCATAAGGTAATTTCCAGCTGCTTTTTTAATGTAATTTGTGGATTACCAACAGAGTCTCTCTTCATGCTTTTCTGTTTTAAGAAATCCATTAATTTTCAAACGAACTTCTCTTCAAACGGAAATGTCCCTGGAAATCTTAAATAATGCTCTTAGATCCTTTTTCTAATTATAATAACAAAATATTTTACCTGCATCGGAATACAGCTCAACAATTTTTTCACTGTACCCGTGGATTTTGTGTTTCCGCTCCCTCCAAAAATTCCCAATAAAAATTATATCGTCCGAATCGCTAATGACATCATCTTCATACTCCTCTTCTTTAATATTCACCGATATTTTATTAATAAAAGATGCTGTTGCAGCAACTACTATTTTGCGCGTCTCTGTCATTTAGGAAATTTGACGTTTGCTGCTTCCTGAGCACAAAAACACGAACCTGACACTTCGGAGTTAATGGATTTTTGACAAGGTTCTGACATGTCCCCAGATGTCCCAGGTGTCACGTTCCGGTAGCAAAAACAAAAACCCTCTTAGTCAGTGTTTTCGAGGGGAGCGAACCTGATTTCCTATATTGAACCTGATTTCTTATTTGAATTCTGATTTCTTATTGGAATTGTCAATTAATCATATCGGGATTGTACCTGATTTAATATTTGATTGTACCTGATTAATATTTGATTTTTAATCGTGTCTGAGTTTTAAAGATTTTTAATCGTTTCTGAGTTTTAAATATTTTAAATATTTTTAATCGCATCTGATCTCTGACATATTGAAATTTGATACACGAAGAAAAGGTACACCAGACACATATTTCCATAATATATTGTAAAGAATTATACGTTTGATTTAGTGCACAGTTGAAGGTTGTGACATATTGGAGTGTGCCCCAACATTTCATGTGGGTGACACACCTGAAGGGCCTCAGAGCTGGATACTTACGAAGGGCCTCAGAGTTGGACATTTAAAATTGGACAGTTTGAATTGGACCTCTTTAAATTGTATACTTTAAATTGTATACCTTAAAATTGGACATATCTACACACGGGTGTCACAAGCATCGGATGTCACAATTATCACAGGTATAAGGTAAGCGATTATACAATTCGTAGCCCCATAGTCGTAGCCAACGATTATACAATTCGCAGCCCTATAGTCATAGACAACAGTTTTTAGAAGGCAATAACAGTGCAATCCGGGATGAGCTGCACGCATAGCTCTTAATGAGCTGCTCACATAGCTTACCAAGGCGCACACAGCTCACAGGGGGGGGGGGGGGGGGGGGGGCGGCCTCATCTATGGTTGTACTAATAATTTCGGGAGTACAGCACGACCTACATATTAGCCCATGGATGTTTGTAACTACATCACACAGAATTCTTATAATTTCGGGAGTACAGCATGACCAACATATTAGCCCATGGAGGTTTGTGACTATATCACAAACAAATTCTTTGATTATGTAAAAATATTTTTGAACTATATAAAAAAATTTTTTGAACTATATAAACATATTAGCCCATAGATGTTTGTAACTATATCACACACAAAATTTTTTTGAACTACATATATATAATTTTTTGAACTATATAAACATATTAGCCCATAGATGTTTGTAACTATATCACCAAATTCTTTGATTATGTATAAAAATTTTTTGAACTACATATATATATATATTTTGATCTACATACTGGCCTGTTGACCTGTGTCATGCGGTTTATAGTTATAGTTTATAGTTATAGTTATAGTTTATAGTTATAGAATTCTCCCATGGCTGATCACTTAGCTAGCCACTTTAGGATTTACACAGGGTGTTTTATGTGATTGTGAGGTAGCCATTCTAGGATCCACACAGGGATGTTTTTATGTGATTTGTGATGTAAATACTTACTTAGCTTTAGCTGGACTGCTTACTTAGCCGAACACTTACCTAGCTGATTACTTACTTACTTAGCTTTATCTGGACTGCTTACTTAGCTTTAGCTGGACTGCTTACTTAGCTGAACACTTACTTATCTGATTACTTAGCTGATTACTTACTTTGCATGCATTGACTGGTGGCCACTTTGGGATGATGGTTGATGTGATTTGTGGTGTGACCACTTTAAATTTGTGGTGTGACCACTTTAAATTTGTGGTGTGACCACTTTAAATTTGTGGTGTGACCACTTTAGATTTACACAGGGATGATTTGTGTTGGGATGGATGTATTTAGGTTTACACAGGGATGTTTTTTAGGGTAATGATTCATAGTTAGTCCTGCATTCAGTCTGATAGTCTGACATCTTTGGATTACTCATTACTCTCACATAGTTGGTCCTGTTTTCAGTCTGACATAGTCTGACATAGTTTGTCCTGCCTTCAGTTTGACATAGTTATCCTGCATTCAGTTTGATTTAGTTCTACATTCAGTGTGATTTAGTCCTACATTCAGTTTGTCATAGTTAGTCCTGCATTCAGTCTGACATAGTTGGGCCTACATTCAGTCTGACCTAGTTAGTCCCACATTCAGTCTGATACAGTCTGACACAGTTGGATTACTCTCAGTTACACACAGTAAGATTTACATTTACTTTCATATAGGTCATAGTTAGTCTTTTATTCACCTAGATTATTCTTTCATTTAGATTATTCTTTATTTCATTCACCATTTACGCTTTCAGTTTATAGGACACAGTTAGATTTACATTTACTTTCATATAGGTCATAGTTTAGTTTTTCATTCACTTAGATTATTCTTTCATTTCATTTACCATTTATTTTCATAGAGGTCATAATTAGTCTTTCATTCACGTAGATTATCCTTTCATTTAGATTATTCTTTCATTTAGATTATTCTTTCATTTCATTCACCATTTACGCTTTCAAATTTATTGAATTTTCATTTTCACTTCATCTATTCAGGTTGATTGAATTTCACTTCAGGGTCTCTCTCTCTTCTCTTCTTTTTTCACACATTTCTCTGGCTTGGAAATCCTGATATGATCTAGCGCGGTTAGCTTGATGTTTTCGAGCGTGGATATATCTTGATAATTTCTAGCGTGGTGAGATTTTGGTATATCTTTCAATTTTGATGTTTTCTAACATAGACATATCGTTTGCCGACGTGGAATTTTCATAGCGTGAATGTAGATGCTTTAGCGTGGATACTTGGAATGAAGATCTCGGGATGCGGATTTCTCTTGGAATGAAGATCTCGGGATGCGGATTTCTCTTGATATATAATTCTCAGGACGTAGATAGTTCTCGACATAAGTTTCTCAGGACGTAGATAGTTCTCCACATAAGTTCCTTCAGATAGTTCTCGACATAATTTTCTTCAGATAGTTTCTCTTGTGGATGTTTTCAATGACAGAACGTAGATAGTTCTCGACATAAGTTCCTTCAGATAGTTCTCGACATAAGTTTCTTCAGATAGTTTCTCTTGTGGATGTTTTCAATGACAGCACCTATAGATTTCATACTTGATAATTGCAGTTTTTTATTAGAGGTTTTCTTTGACATCAACAGCAATTTTTGATGGTTTTTATAGGTTTTCTCTTTGATATCAACAGCAATTTTGATATCAACAGCAATTTTGATGGAATTACATGATTTTCTTCGATATTGACAACATTTCTTATGATAATTTTTCTTCTTAACTCCTCTATGAAAATATTTTTTCTTCGATTCATGATACCTTTATGATAATAACTTTCTTCGTGGGTGAAAGACATGAGGAAGACTTGAGTAAGACATGAGCAAGTCACAGGCCACTCATATATGGTTGTGATGCTCCATATACGTTTTTTGTGATACTCCATTGGGTAGTTTTGTGAGATTTCCGATTTTAATTGCTCGGCCTCATAGATTTTTTTGACTTGGAGGTTTCTGATTTGGATTTTCGGATTAATTCTGGTCGGTTCCTACTTGGATTTTCAGAGCAATTCTGATTAGCTATACTCCTACTTGGATTTCGGAGCAATTCTAATCGGCTCCCATTTGAATTCTCATCGGCTTCTGATCGGCTCCTGTTTGGATTTTCGGAGCAATTCTGTTCATTCAGATTGGTGTGTTCATTTGGATTTGTGATTCCATAATAATTCTGTTCATTCAGAGTGGGATTTCAGAATGAGATTTCGGAGGTGGTCATTCGGAATGGGATTTCAGAGGTGTTCATTCGGATTAGTGATTTCACAACAACTCTAGGTTGAAGTTTTCAGTGTTTTTGATGCGGGATATTTCCGGACTGTTTTTGATGCGGGATGCTTTCCGGACTGTTTTTTGATGATGACTATTTGGAGGCCACCAGGGTTCCATAGATTTCCTGACTATCTGACATAGATAACAGAAGATTCTGACTGTGTTGATGCTTTCCTTCAATGCTTGCCACCTGAGATCCTGATTATATTGATATTTTCCTTCTATACATGCCACCCGGAATCCTGACTATAATATAAGCCATATTTTTTGATTTTCTGATTTTGAATTTGATTTCCTATTTATATTTTCTGATTTTTTCTGATTTTGATTTTGATTTCCTAACTATATTAATTTTGATTTTTACCTGTTTTCTGATGTTTTTCTGATTTGATTTTCTGATTTGATTTTTGACTTATTTTGGTTAAGGTTGTACGATTATAGGCAGACCTAAGAGTTTTAGACATATTCTCATCTTGGGCTAGGTTTGTATGGTTATAGACAGACCTAGGGATGTAAACATATCCTCATCTTGGGTTATGTTTTATGATTTCAGACGGACCTAAGAATTTTTAAAAAAATGAAAAATACACATTCACACACATACACACATGATATTAATAAATATAATATCTTATAAATACTCCTGACGATCCCGAGGGCTCGGGTGAAACGCGTAGAGCATAGCCGTTAAGGTGCCTACACGGCCTAATATAAACACACATATTTTACCTACGGGTACACTGTTTTCCATAGGGTTCACACATACACACACACACACATACATACACACACACATACATACACACGCATGTACAGAACATCTCCGCCTCCGTCTTTTCTCAGCACTTGTGCTTGTCTCGGGACATTGCATTCATTGCATTCATGTTTTTTCTCAGACCGTGGGCATTCATGAGTTTTTCACTTGTGCTTGTCTCGGACCATTGGATTCATACAGTCTCGGACCATTGGATTCATGCATTCTCACTTTTCACTTGTACTTGTCTCGGACCATTGCATTCATGTTTTTCTCAGACCGTGGGCATTCATGAACTTCTCGCACATGAACATTCATGTATTTTCATTTTTCATGTTTTTTCAGGTTTCTCGAACCATGAGCATTCACCTTTTTTCAGGTTTTTTCGAGCATTCACGTTTTTTCAGGTTTTTCGAGCATTCACGTTTTTTCAGCATACATGTTTTTTCAGGCTTTTTCACCTTTTCAGGCTTTTTCTCAGACCGTGAGCATTCACGTTTCTTCAGGTTCAGGCTCTTTCTCAGACTTTTTCAGATTTTTCTCAGACAGTGTAACCTCATGTCTCGCTCAGATATCTCTCAGATATTATTCTTGGTACCACGAGCCTCTCTCATGGTTTCTTTTGATTGAGCAGTCACGTGTTTCTCTCATATTTTCTATCAGTCACGTGTTTGTCCCATATTTTTCTATCAGATCAGATTACTCTTGGGATGTTTCTCTGCTTCTCTGATTTTTCTCGGTATTATTCACATTTCACGTCTTTTCTCACATGACATTCACATCTCTTTCACGTCTCTTCTTACGTCTTTCACGTCTTTCACGTGTCTTCTCACGTGAACACTCACATCTCTTTTGGACTTTTTACTCACATCTCTCACGTGAACACTCATTTCTCACTTGAACACTCTCACGTGAACACTCATTTCTCACGTGAACCCTCACGTGAATACGCACACAATTTTTGAATACTCACATCTTTCATCATTCACATCACATCACATCATACCCAGTAGGAAATATTTAATGCGCTTTGCAAAAGAGCACATAAAAAGCAGTACGGGTGGCTCTGCAAGTGCTTTGTAAGAATCGAAGGCAAAGCATGTTCTCAGCACGGGCGGCAGTGCGAAGCAACTGCTTATTTAGGAAGGGGAAGCGAAGCATGTTCTCAGCACACCAAACACTGTAAATTTCCGAGCTGCAGCGAGTGAGTCACCAGTCGCTTTTTGTGTTCGAAGTGCGTGGTTTTAATTGCGCAGTAATTTTAGTGATTGCAAGGTATTTTGATTAAGGTTTTTGATTACAAATATTTATTTTAATAGAAAAATATAAGTTTTGAGAATGAGCAAAAAAATTTGTGGAATCAGCAAAAGGCACATGAGACGGCTAGTGGCGAGAGAAATTTATGCTCCAAGTTGTTGCAATGAGCAAAGTGAAATTATTTTGCAAAACAAAATTCAAGGAATTTATTCATGTGATGGATCTGGCAATAAAAATATTACTGATTCACAAATTTCTGATGTTGAAACTCCAGATGAGACTGAAAGTCTATCACTTTCTGACTAGACGATGATTTGTACATACACTTTTTATTATTGCACAGCGCATATCGGCTAGTTTCCTGTACAAAAAATTGTAGGAAAAATTTAGATGTTGTTCAAGATATTCTAAATACCTTTGTTCTGAATTTTAAATATTTATATGGAGAAGATAAGATTAGCTACAATGTGCATGCTTTGCTCCATTTACCCGAATGCGTAAAAAAATTTGGAAATGTTGAAAATTTTTCTGCTTATAAATTCGAGAATTTTTTACAACACATAAAAAAAGATGTCCGCAAACCAACAAAAATGTTGGAACAAATAAATAATAGAATTACAGAAAGAAGTACATTAAGTACAGAGCAAACTTCTAAATTTGGGGCAGGAAATTTATCTTCAAGGAAATCAAAAATAGAAAGTTTACCATTGTTCAAAAATTTCTACTTCGATACATTTGTCTTGAGCTCTCAAGAACCGGATAATTATTGTTATTTAAAGCCACTGATTCCAATTAAAATAAATGGATTTGTAAGAGATTGTAATGGTGAAGAATTTTTGATAGGAATAAGATTCCTGCATACAGAAGATTTCTTTACTGAACCTATGCAATCTTCGCAAGCTCTTGGTATAGCATTTGTTTCTACGCTAAATAACGAAGAAGAAAAATTCAAAATTATTGAAATTTTATGCCAAGTAGTTGCATTGCCATTCAAAAACGGTTTGGTATTTATACCAATACTTCATTATTGTGTAAGTTTTTTTGATAGGGTAATCTAATTTTTGTTTTATAACCTTCGTATTTCAGAAAAATGATAACTATAGAAAAGACGAAACAACCACACTTCGATCCGACCCCAGTCTACCGGTGTAACGCGACACTTGGCATGGATAATACTCATGATTCGGAAATTAATCTTTTACGTAAGAGATTTGCTGAACTAGGTGATTAAAATACTGTAACTGTAATGTACTCTTACTAATCTTACTTCATATTTTGCAGAACAGGAAAATAAAATATTAAAAGAAAACTTTTCAAAAATTGAAAGAAATTTTGAGTACCAGAACGAAATTTTAGGGAAACATACAGTCTTCTTGGAAAAACTTGCAGAGAAAGCTTTTCCGCAACATAAAAATTTAAAAATTTTTCCAATAGGCAGTAAAGTCCAACTGGATGATATTGAATCACAATTAAGTAATTATGACGAAAAAGAATTGGTATAATTGGTTAATGAATTAGTAAGATCTGATTTCTACTTATTTGTACATTTAAGATTACATACATAAAAGCATTGATTGGGACAACTCCACTAAGCAAAACTTTAGATCTCCTTTTCACCCCAGAATTTACGGTGGAAATAAATTGGGACGGAAAACAAAAAAAAACAGCAATTAATAAAATGAAATTGTTTAATACTTTTTTATTTGGTATGATTTTTATTGTTTTATTGGAAACAAAAATAATTTAATTATCTTTTCACAGAAGCGGTAAAGAATGAAAATTTGGGTTATAACGATTTTGTCAAAGGAATGAAATGCGGTTTCAGACTAATAAAAAATAGAATTTATAGGAGAAAATTCGAATTAAAAACTAAAGGTTAGCGTTAGACGATTTTGTTTTTTTTTTTTATAAAAAGCAATACTTAATTTAATATTATTATTACTATGTCAGTACTGAATTGAAATACTTTGACTGATTTTTATTTATATGTGAAACATCTTATGTTGATATGTCGAATTTATTTTATTTCGCTATTGAAAGCAATACTTAATTTAAATTATCATTAAATGCCAGAACTGAAGTGAAATACGGTGCCTAATTTTTATTTATATCAAAAGAAAATAAATGAATATTTAACTAGAAAACATTTTGTCTTATTTCTGCTATTTTTGCTATAAAGCAATTAAGAAAAAAACAATAGTAAAAGCATACACAAAGACAAAAAGGCCTTCTCCAAAGAACTTTAAAAGTTCTTTACGTAAGCAATAGTAAAGCGCTTTGAAGGGCCTTTTTAGGAGAACTTTAAAAGCGCTTTACGTAAGCAATAGTAAAGCGCTTTACGTAAGCAATAGTAAAGCGCTTTGAAGGGCATTTTTAGGAGAACTTTAATAGCGCTTTACGTAAACAATAGTAAAGCGCTTACGTCTGCGGACATGCAACGCTAAAATAAAATGAAGCTTCTTACGAACGGTAAGCGCTTCAGTGCTTCACAAAAGCGCTTCAAAAGGCTTTCAAAAGCGGTTTTTTTCCTACTGGGTAGATCATCATATCACTGTACAACAGCACAATTCCACTACACATTTCAATACACATTCACCACAATAATTCACTCATTACACTACTTCACTTAACACATCCTCACTAATTTCAACACTACTTCACTTAATACATCCTTACTAATTTCAACACTACTTACTTTACTACTCATTCTACTTATTTCATTCCATTTTATTTTACACATTTCACACATTTTTCGGGGTTTGGGCGTGCTCTTCGGATCTTTCGCGCAGTTCACAGTTCACCACCAGGTAATGTTGGGTCATCCTGTGTGTTTGTATCATCCTCAAGCTGCAAGAAAATTTGCGAGCAGAAGGAGTTGAGTATGTTCTTACCAGGCGCTTAAACCAGGACGCATTAGAAAATTGGTTTGCGATGATCCGTCGACGAGGCGGTAATAATCCCAACCCAACTTGTCGCCAATTTGCTTGTTCTTTCAAAAAAATATTCAGCATGAAGTTCTTGCAAGTTTCAAAATCTGCGAACTGTAAGAACGAACAAGTTTTGCAATTGCCACCAATTGACAGGAAACTCATTAATTTGCCAGAAAACACACGTAATGTAGCATGTCGCAGTCTGATAATAAACCATGATTTTAAGGATGTGGAATTTGGCGAAGAAAATGCCATGATTTATTTCGCTGGTTGGCTCCTTAAGAAGCACAAAGAAAAGCATAATTGCACTGAAGTTGTGTTGAGTGAAGAAAAAGTCAACAGCATTTTTGTAGAATTTAAAACCTATGATAATGGTCATCTACAAAACCCTTCAAAGAGTTTCATGAAGGAATATGAGGAACTTGATAAGGCATTCTTGCTACATTTCGAAATTTTAATAGCAGATAAAGATATTGAAAACAAGTTATATAACACACTGAAATCTAATTCCAAATATAAGTGTTGCGAAGCGTCAAGCACTGAATACTTGCTAAGATTATTCATCAGGACGCGAATTTATTAATAATCAAGTTTTTCAATAAAGAAGTGGGAACCTATAATAGCCGAAGGAAAGTTTTGACATTAAGCCATCTGTAAATTATTATCAGCAAAATGATTCTGCAATAAACGACGGTGATTTGACAACAACTCCGGCGTTATAAGTGAGGCTGGTAGAACGGCTTGCAGATCTAACATTACATAATATGTTGATTATATGTTTGCTGGCCTCTCGACATATGGAATATAAGAATTTCCGTTGCATGGGTTTTGCAAAAATTGCAGGATTTTACCAAAACTGGTACCTATGTCGCACTGTAAAAATTTACGGATCGGATTTCAAAAGAAAAATTATGGAGTTGCTTGAGGCAGAACAGGATGGATGACGAAACCAAAGAAATAATGCTGGATTGGGATCTTCAAGACAGTTTGGAAGTACAATCAGCAACTACTGGAAGATCCTGAATCGAACCTAAAGTTCTCACGCAGACTTAAATCTTAATGCGTTGATTGCAAGCTTCTGTGAAGTTGTCTCTGTTCATTCAACAGAGCTAGATTAAATTCAATAGTTGTTTGAAGAAAATATTAAATAGCAGATAGCATAGTGAACTTAAACTAGCAAAATAGTGAGGTAAAAGTAGGTACATAGGTAGTAATAGTAATGCAGAGATAGATAGAATTATAATAGTGAGGTAAAAGTAGATAGGTAGTAATAGTAATGCAGAGATAAATAGAATTATAATAGTGAGGTAAAAGTAGGTAGGCAGTAATAATAATGCAGAGATAAATAGAATTATAATAGTGAGGTAAAAGTATGTAGGTAGTAATAGTAATGCAGAGATAAATAGAATTATATTAGTGAGATAAAAGTAGGTAGGTAGTAATAGTAATGGTCTTATCTGAATTGTTTACGTTGGTTGATGTCAATAGTATCTCTACTTTGCTAAGGGCCAGGAACAAGGATAATTGATCTTTCTGTTCAGTTATTGTTCCTAGTGTGTACGTTCAGATTAATATAATTCTTAAAAATTTCAAGGAGACATTGTTCTTGGTCAATGTCATTTCGTTTGATTAATTGTAAAGAAGAAATTATTACTAAGCGAACTTTACAGTCTTACCAAATGGCTGCAGAGGATCGATAGGCCAGATTTAACCAGTGACATCAAAGGCGGGAAGGATATAAGGATATGCGGAAAACATTTCACAAGGGAAATGTTAACAAAGGGTGGACATCGACTACTAAAAGAGGCAATTCCAACAGAGCATATCCGTTCTGATCTGGAATTATTTCAACATTTTGTGGAGAAAATTAACGTAACCTCTTCTCTATCTTGAGGTGATAACAATACTAATTTCTTTTTCTTTTTCTTCTCTGTACCAGTTTATGTTTTCATCTTTCATCACTATCTTTCTTTAACTTTCTTCACACATCATTTTTCTTTTGTTTTTTTTTTTTTTCGTTTTTTCGTTTTTTTTTTTTTTTTTGTTCGTTCAATCATACATTACGTAGGATCCAAATGAGCGCAAGGAAAATAGGATAGAATTATTGTTAGAATCTGAGATTCCCAGAAATAGTTGTAGGCCTAAATTCCAAATTCTAGCCGACACGTCGTAATTTCAAATTTCGCGGAAATCCCAAAAACTTCGCAGAAGCTTGTAGCAAAGAGAAAAATTGTATGGGAAGATGAAATAGTTGTAGGCCTAAATTCCAAATTCTGGCCGACGTCGTAATTTCAAATTTCGCGGAAATCCCACAAACTTTGCAGGAGCTTGTAGCAAAGAGAAAAATTGTATGGGAAGATGAGGAAGAAGAAATTTCTTCACCTAAAAATGCCAGAATAACTCCATTTACCCAAACTAATAATGCCAAGCAACAAACAATTTCCAGTACACAAACGGAAAAAGTACTATCCGAGAATACTCCCCGAAAAATGAAATTAAATGCTAAGATTAGAGAAATTCAGAAGCATTCAAAGAAAAAAGATAGTATCATTAAAGAACTTATGAAAGATCGAAAAAACAAAAGAAGATTCTTCTGCGAGGCACAAGAATATCTTCCAAAAGATGTGGCAACACTTGTTGAATCCCATATTAGAAATTTTAAAAGAAAAAAATGCGGGCGCTGTTACACGCATGAACTGTAGCAGTTTGCTTTAAGTCTATATTTTTTGGCGCCAGCTGCTTATAGACTTCTTTCATCTACATTGATACTCCCAACAGAAGTAACATTGCACAAATATGTTGCAAGTTGGCCTTCAAGTACCGGTCTACATAACATTTATTTTGAGGCACTTAAATTGAAAACTGAAGGATTGCCACACATGGCTAGAAATGTATGTTATGTTTCGATGAAATGTCAATTAAAGAAAATTTGTTTTATGACAGGGCAAAGGGCGAAATTATCGGCTTGGAAGACAATGGCATTGAAAAGAAGAACTTGGTGGCAAAAAATGCATTTGTTTTAATGGCAAAAGGAGTAACTCACAACTATAGACACTTCGTAGGATATGTGTTTATTTCTTCAAATTGCCCAACAGCTGAAGTAAAAACATTAATGTTTCGACCCCAAAGGCGTTGTGTGCGATCAAGGATCCAATTTCGTTAGCTTAGCGAAATTATTGCAAATTGTTCCTACATCGCCGTCACTCAACGCAAATAACGGCAAAGAAATATTTTTCTTTTTTGATCCTCCCCACTTAGTCAAAAGTTTAAGAAACAATTTAATGACTAAAGATATCATATTCGATGATAATAAAACAGCGAAATGGATAGATATTCGCAGTTTTGCTGAATGGGATGAAAAACATAATCACATATTAGCTCCTACATTGAGTTCAACCAACAATTTCCAAAAAATGCGGGTAAAATACGCCACTCAAGTTGTGAGTTTTACATTGGCATGTGGTTTATATACACAAGCAAGTAACAACCAAGGATGATCAACTACAGCCCACACTGCAGATATTTTCAATTCGTCAAAATTTTCTGAAGCTAAGGAGCTTAAACGCCCTATCTACGGAACAGGAAAGCAGTTGGAGCATTTAAAGGAAATGGAGAAATGTTTGGAAGGACTCAGGATAATTAACAAGGGCAATAAGGACGTTACAAATACTGTAAAATTTGTCATGGGATGGCGAATTTCAATTTCCAGCCTTCTCAAGCTGCAAGAAAATTTGCGAGCGGAAGGAGTTGAGTATGTTCTTACCAGGCGCTTAAACCAGGACGCATTAGAAAATGAGTTTGCGATGATCCGTCGACGAGGCGGTAATAATCCCAACCCAACTTGTCGCCAATTTGCTTGTTCTTTCAAAAAAATATTCAGCATGAAGTTCTTGCAAGTTTCAAAATCTGCGAACTGTAAGAACGAACAAGTTTTGCAATTGCCACCAATTAACAGGACACTCATTAATTTGCCAGAAAACACACGTAATGTAGCATGTCGCAGTCTGATAATAAACCATGATTTTAAGGATGTGGAATTTGGCGAAGAAAATGTCATGATTTATTTCGCTGGTTGGCTCCTTAAGAAGCACAAAGAAAAGCATAATTGCACTGAAGTTGTGTTGAGTGAAGAAAAAGTCAACAGCATTTTTGTAGAATTTAAAACCTATGATAATGGTCATCTACAAAGCCCTTCAAAGAGTTTCATGAAGGAATATGAGGAACTTGATAAAGCATTCTTGCTACATTTCGAAACTTTAATAGCAGATAAAGATATTGAAAACAAGTTATATAACACACTGAAATCTAATTTCAAATATAAGTGTTGCGAAGCGTCAAGCAATGAATATTGCTAAGATTATTCATCAGGACGCGAATTTATTATATAATCAAGTTTTTCAATAAAGAAGTCGGAACCTATAATAGCCGAAGGAAAGTTTTGACATTAAGCCATCTGTAAATTATTATCAGCAGAATTATTCTGCAATAAACGACGGTGATTTGACAACAACTCCGGCGTTATAAGTGAGGCTGATAGAACTGCTTGCAGATCTAACATTCCATAATATGTTGAAACATTCCATAATATGTTGATTGTATCTGTTTGCTGGCCTCTCGACATATGGAATATAAGAATTTCCGTTGCATGGGTTTTGCAAAAATTGCAGGTTTTTACCAAAACTGGTACCTATGTCGCACTGTAAAAATTTACGGATCGGATGTCAAAAGAAAAATTATGGAGTTGCTTGAGGCAGAACAGGATGGATGACGAAACCAAAGAAATAATGCTGGATTGGGATCTTCAAGACAGTTTGGAAGTACAATCAGCAACTACTGGAAGATCCTGAATCGAACCTAAAGTTCTCACGCAGACATAAATCTTAATGCGTTGATTGCAAGCTTCTGTGAAGTTGTCTCTGTTCATTCAACAGAGCTAGATTAAATTCAATAGTTGTTTGAAGAAAATATTAAATAGCAGATAGCATAGTGAACTTAAACTAGCAAAATAGTGAGGTAAAAGTAGGTACATAGGTAGTAATAGTAATGCAGAGATAGATAGAATTATAATAGTGAGGTAAAAGTAGATAGGTAGTAATAGTAATGCAGAGATAAATAGAATTATAATAGTGAGGTAAAAGTAGGTAGGTAGTAATAGTAATGCAGAGATAAATAGAATTATAATAGTGAGGTAAAAGTAGGTAGGTAGTAATAATAATGCAGAGATAAATAGAATTATATTACTGAGATAAATGTAGGTAGGTAGTAATAGTAATGGTCTTATCTGAATTGTTTACGTTGGTTGATGTCAATAGTATCTCTACTTTGCTAAGGGCCAGGAACAAGGATAATTGATCTTTCTGTTCAGTTATTGTTCCTAGTGTGTACGTTCAGATTAATATAATTCTTAAAAATTTCAACGAGACATTGTTCTTGGTCAATGTCATTTCGTTTGATTAATTGTAAAGAAGAAATTATTACTAAGCGAACTTTACAGTCTTACCAAATGGCTGCAGAGGATCGATAAGCCAGATTTAACCAGTGACATCAAAGGCGGGAAGGATATAAGGATATGCGGAAAACATTTCACAAGGGAAATGTTAACAAAGGGTGGACATCGACTACTAAAAGAGGCAATTCCAACAGAGCATATCCGTTCTGATCTGGAATTATTTCAACATTTTGTGGAGAAAATTAACGTAACCTCTTCTCTATCTTAAGGTGATAACAATACTAATTTCTTTTTCTTTTTCTTCTCTGTACCCGTTTATGTTTTCATCTTTCATCACTGTCTTTCTTTAACTTTTTTCACACATCATTTTTCTTTTGTTTTTTTTTGTTTTTTTTTTCGTTTGTTTTTTGTTCGTTCAATCATACATTACGTAGGATCCAAATGAGCGCAAGGAAAATAGGATAGAGTTATTGTTAGAATCTGAGATTCCCAGAAATAGTTGTAGGCCTAAATTCCAAATTCTGGCCGACCGACGTCGTAATTTCAAATTTCGCGGAAATCCCAAAAACTTCGCAGAAGCTTGTAGCAAAGAGAAAAATTGTATGGGAAGATGAGGAAGAAGAAATTTCTTCACCTAAAAATGCCAGAATAACTCCATTTACCCAAACTAATAATGCCAAGCAACAAACAATTTCCAGTACACAAACGGAAAAAGTACTATCCGAGAATACTCCCCGAAAAATGAAATTAAATGCTAAGATTAGAGAAATTCAGAAGCATTCAAAGAAAAAAGATAGTATCATTAAAGAACTTATGAAAGATCGAAAAAACAAAGGAAGATTCTTCCGCGAGGCACAAGAATATCTTCCAAAAGATGTGGCAACACTTGTTGAATCCCATATTAGAAATTTTAAAAGAAAAAAATGCGGGCGCCGTTACACGCATGAACTGTAGCAGTTTGCTTTAAGTCTATATTTTTTGACGCCAGCTGCTTATAGACTTCTTTCATCTAGATTGATACTCCCAACAGAAGTAACATTGCACAAATATGTTGCAAGTTGGCCTTCAAGTACCGGTCTACATAACATTTATTTTGAGGCACTTAAATTGAAAACTGAAGGTTTGCCACACATGGCTAGAAAATGTATGTTATGTTTCGATGAAATGTCAATTAAAGAAAATTTGTTTTATGACAGGGCAAAGGGCGAAATTATCGGCTTAGAAGACAATGGCATTGAAAAGAAGAACTTGGTGGCAAAAAATGCATTTGTTTTAATGGCAAAAGGAGTAACTCACAACAATAGACACTTCGTAGGATATGTGTTTATTTCTTCAAATTGCCCAACAGCTGAAGTAAAAACATTAATTTTAGAGGCTATAGACAAGCTACAATCATTTGGTTTCGACCCCAAAGGCGTTGTGTGCGATCAAGGATCCAATTTCGTTGGCTTAGCGAAATTATTGCAAATTGTTCCTACATCGCCCTCATTCAACGCAAATAACGGCAAAGAAATATTTTTCTTTTTTGATCCTCCCCACTTAGTCAAAAGTTTAAGAAACAGTTTAATGACTAAAGATATCATATTCTATGATAATAAAACAGCGAAATGGATAGATATTCGCCGTTTTGCTGAATGGGATGAGAAACATAATCACAGATTAGCTCCTACATTGAGTTCAACCAACAATTTCCAAAAAATGCGGGTAAAATACGCCACTCAAGTTGTGAGTTTTACAGTGGCATGTGGTTTATATACACAAGCAAGTAACAACCAAGGATCATCAACTACAGCCCACACTGCAGATATCTTCAATTCGTCAAAATTTTCTGAAGCTAAGGAGCTTAAACGCCCTTTCTACGGAACAGGAAAGCAGTTGGAGCATTTAAAGGAAATGAAGAAATGTTTGGACGGACTCAGGATAATTAACAAGGGCAATAGGGACGTTACAAATACTGTAAAATTTGTCATGGGATGGCGAATTTCAATTTCCAGCCTTCTCAAGCTGCAAGAAAATTTGCGAGCAGAAGGAGTTGAGTATGTTCTTACCAGGCGCTTAAACCAGGACGCATTAGAAAATCGGTTTGCGATGATCCGTCGACGAGGCGGTAATAATCCCAACCCAACTTGTCGCCAATTTGCTTGTTCTTTCAAAAAAATATTCAGCATGAAGTTCTTGCAAGTTTCAAAATCTGCGAACTGTAAGAACGAACAAGTTTTGAAATTGCCACCAATTAACAGGACACTCATTAATTTGCCAGAAAGCACACGTAATGTAGCATGTCGCAGTCTGATAATAAACCATGATTTTAAGGATGTGGAATTTGGCGAAGAAAATGCCATGATTTATTTCGCTGGTTGGCTCCTTAAGAAGCACAAAGAAAAGCATAATTGTACTGAAGTTGTGTTGAGTGAAGAAAAAGTCAACAGCATTTTTGTAGAATTTAAAACCTATGATAATGGTCATCTACAAAACCCTTCAGAGAATTTCATGAAGGAATATGAGGAACTTGATAAGGCTTTCTTGCTATATTTCGAAACTTTAATAGCAGATAAAGATATTGAAAACAAGTTATATAACACACTGAAATCTAATTTCAAATAAAAGTGTTGCGAAGCGTCAAGCAATGAATATTTGCTAAGATTATTCATCAGGACGCGAATTTATTATATAATCAAGTTTTTCAATAAAGAAGTGGGAACCTATAATAGCCGAAGGAAAGTTTTGACATTAAGCGATCTGTAAATTATTATCAGCAAAATTATTCTGGAATAAACGACGGTGATTTGACAACAACTCCGGCGTTATAAGTGAGGCTGATAGAACGGCTTGCAGATCTAACAGTACATAATATGTTGATTGTATCTGTTTGCTGGCCTCTCGACATATGGAATAAAAGAATTTCCGTTGCATGGGTTTTGCAAAAATTGCAGGTTTTTACCAAAACTGGTACCTATGTCGCACTATAAAAATTTACGGATCGGATGTCAAAAGAAAAATTATGGAGTTGCTTGAGGCAGAACAGGATGGATGACGAAACCAAAGAAATAATGCTGGATTGGGATCTTCAAGACAGTTTGGAAGTACAATCAGCAACTACTGGAAGATCCTGAATCGAACCTAAAGTTCTCACGCAGACTTAAATCTTAATGCGTTGATTGCAAGCTTCTGTGAAGTTGTCTCTGTTCATTCAACAGAGCTGGATTAAATTCAATAGTTGTTTGAAGAAAATATTAAATAGCAGATAGCATAGTGAACTTAAACTAGCAAAATAGTGAGGTAAAAGTAGGTACATAGGTAGTAATAGTAATGCAGAGATAGATAGAATTATAATAGTGAGGTAAAAGTAGATAGGTAGTAATAGTAATGCAGAGATAAATAGAATTATAATAGTGAGGTAAAAGTAGGTAGGTAGTAATAGTAATGCAGAGATAAATTGAATTATAATAGTGAGGTAAAAGTAGGTAGGTAGTAATAGTAATGGTCTTATCTGAATTGTTTACGTTGGTTGATGTCAATAGTATCTCTACTTTGCTAAGGGCCAGGAACAAGGATAATTGATCTTTCTGTTCAGTTATTGTTCCTAGTGTGTACGTTCAGATTAATATAATTCTTAAAAATTTCAACGAGACATTGTTCTTGGTCAATGTCATTTCGTTTGATTAATTGTAAAGAAGAAATTATTACTAAGCGAACTTTACAGTCTTACCAAATGGCTGCAGAGGATCGATAGGCCAGATTTAACCAGTGACATCAGAGGCGGGAAAGATATAAGGATATGCGGAAAACATTTCACAAGGAAAATGTTAACAAAGGGTGGACATCGACTACTAAAAGAGGCAATTCCAACAGAGCATATCCGTTCTGATCTGGAATTATTTCAACATTTTGTGGAGAAAATTAACGTAACCTCTTCTCTATCTTGAGGTGATAACAATACTAATTTCTTTTTCTTTTTCTTCTCTGTACCAGTTTATGTTTTCATCTTTCATCACTATCTTTCTTTAACTTTCTTCACACATCATTTTTCTTTTGTTTTTTTTTGGTTTTTTTTTTTTTTTTTGTTCGTTCAATCATACATTACGTAGGATCCAAATGAGCGCAAGGAAAATAGGATAGAATTATTGTTAGAATCTGAGATTCCCAGAAATAGTTGTAGGCCTAAATTCCAAATTTCAAATTTCGCGGAAATCCCAAAAACTTCGCAGAAGCTTGTAGTAAAGAGAAAAATTGTATGGGAAGATGAGGAAGAAGAAATTTCTTCACCTAAAAATGCCAGAATAACTCCATTTACCCAAACTAATAATGCCAAGCAACAAACAATTTCCAGTACACAAACGGAAAAAGTACTATCCGAGAATACTCCCCGAAAAATGAAATTAAATGCTAAGATTAGAGAAATTGAGAAGCATTCAAAGAAAAAAGATAGTATCATTAAAGAACTTATGAAAGATCGAAAAAAAAAGGAAGATTCTTCCGCGAGGCACAAGAATATCTTCCAAAAGATGTGGCAACACTTGTTGAATCCCATATTAGAAATTTTAAAAGAAAAAAATGCGGGCGCCGTTACACGCATGAACTGTAGCAGTTTGCTTTAAGTCTATATTTTTTGACGCCAGCTGCTTATAGACTTCTTTCATCTAGATTGATACTCCCATTGATACTCCCAACAGAAGTAACATTGCACAAATATGTTGCAAGTTGGCCTTCAAGTACCGGTCTACATAACATTTATTTTGAGGCACTTAAATTGAAAACTGAAGGATTGCCACACATGGCTAGAAAATGTATGTTATGTTTCGATGAAATGTCAATTAAAGAAAATTTGTTTTATGACAGGGCAAAGGGCGAAATTATCGGCTTAGAAGACAATGGCATTGAAAAGAAGAACTTGGTGGCAAAAAATGCATTTGTTTTAATGGCAAAAGGAGTAACTCACAACAATAGACACTTCGTAGGATATGTGTTTATTTCTTCAAATTGCCCAACAGCTGAAGTAAAAACATTAATGTTAGAGGCTATAGACAAGCTACAATCATTTGGTTTCGACCCCAAAGGCGTTGTGTGCGATCAAGGATCCAATTTCGTTGGCTTAGCGAAATTATTGCAAATTGTTCCTACATCGCCCTCATTCAACGCAAATAACGGCAAAGAAATATTTTTCTTTTTTGATCCTCCCCACTTAGTCAAAAGTTTAAGAAACAGTTTAATGACTAAAGATATCATATTCTATGATAATAAAACAGCGAAATGGATAGATATTCGCCGTTTTGCTGAATGGGATGAGAAACATAATCACAGATTAGCTCCTACACTGAGTTCAACCAACAATTTCCAAAAAATGCGGGTAAAATACGCCACTCAAGTTGTGAGTTTTACAGTGGCATGTGGTTTATATACACAAGCAAGTAACAACCAAGGATCATCAACTACAGCCCACACTGCAGATATTTTCAATTCGTCAAAATTTTCTGAAGCTAAGGAGCTTAAACGCCCTTTCTACGGAACAGGAAAGCAGTTGGAGCATTTAAAGGAAATGAAGAAATGTTTTGACGGACTCAGGATAATTAACAAGGGCAATAAGGACGTTACAAATACTGTAAAATTTGTCATGGGATGGCGAATTTCAATTTCCAGCCTTCTCAAGCTGCAAGAAAATTTGCGAGCAGAAGGAGTTGAGTATGTTCTTACCAGGCGCTTAAACCAGGACGCATTAGAAAATGGGTTTGCGATGATCCGTCGACGAGGCGGTAATAATCCCAACCCAACTTGTCGCCAATTTGCTTGTTCTTTCAAAAAAATATTCAGCATGAAGTTCTTGCAAGTTTCAAAATCTGCGAACTGTGAGAACGAACAAGTTTTGCAATTGCCACCAATTAACAGGACACTCATTAATTTGCCAGAAAACACACGTAATGTAGCATGTCGCAGTCTGATAATAAACCATGATTTTAAGGATGTGGAATTTGGCGAAGAAAATGTCATGATTCATTTCGCTGGTTGGCTCCTTAAGAAGCACAAAGAAAAGCATAATTGCACTGAAGTTATGTTGAGTGAAGAAAAAGTCAACAGCATTTTTGTAGAATTTAAAACCTATGATAATGGTCATCTACAAAGCCCTTCAAAGAGTTTCATGAAGGAATATGAGGAACTTGATAAGGCATTCTTGCTACATTTCGAAACTTTAATAGCAGATAAAGATATTGAAAACAAGTTATATAACACACTGAAATCTAATTTCAAATATAAGTGTTGCGAAGCGTCAAGCACTGAATATTTGCTAAGATTATTCATCAGGACGCGAATTTATTAATAATCAAGTTTTTCAATAAAGAAGCGGGAACCTATAATAGCCGAAGGAAAGTTTTGACATTAAGCCATCTGTAAATTATTATCAGCAGAATTATTCTGCAATAAACGACGGTGATTTGACAACAACTCCGGCGTTATAAGTGAGGCTGATAGAACGGCTTGCAGATCTAACATTACATAATATGTTGATTGTATCTGTTTGCTGGCCTCTTGACATATGGAATATAAGAATTTCCGTTGCATGGGCTTTGCAAAAATTGCAGGTTTTTACCAAAACTGGTACCTATGTCGCACTGTAAAAATTTACGGATCGGATGTCAAAAGAAAAATTATGGAGTTGCTTGAGGCAGAACAGGATGGATGACGAAACCAAAGAAATAATGCTGGATTGGGATCTTCAAGACAGTTTGGAAGTACAATCAGCAACTACTGGAAGATCCTGAATCAAACCTAAAGTTCTCACGCAGACTTAAATTGCAAGCTTCTGTGAAGTTGTCTCTGTTCATTCAACTGAGCTAGATTAAATTCAATAGTTGTTTGAAGAAAATATTAAATAGCAGATAGCATAGTGAACTTAAACTAGCAAAATAGTGAGGTAAAAGTAGGTACATAGGTAGTAATAGTAATGCAGAGATAGATAGAATTATAATAGTGAGGTAAAAGTAGATAGGTAGTAATAGTAATGCAGAGATAAATAGAATTATAATAGTGAGGTAAAAGTAGGTAGGTAGTAATAGTAATGCAGAGATAAATAGAATTATAATAGTGAGGTAAAAGTAGGTAGGTAGTAATAGTAATGCAGAGATAAATAGAATTATATTACTGAGATAAATGTAGGTAGGTAGTAATAGTAATGGTCTTATCTGAATTGTTTACGTTGGTTGATGTCAATAGTATCTCTACTTTGCTAAGGGCCAGGAACAAGGATAATTGATCTTTCTGTTCAGTTATTGTTCCTAGTGTGTACGTTCAGATTAATATAATTCTTAAAAATTTCAACGAGACATTGTTCTTGGTCAATGTCATTTCGTTTAATTAATTGTAAAGAAGAAATTATTACTAAGCGAACTTTACAGTCTTACCAAATGGCTGCAGAGGATCGATAGGCCAGATTTAACCAGTGACATCAAAGGCGGGAAGGATATAAGGATATGCGGAAAACATTTCACAAGGGAAATGTTAACAAAGGGTGGACATCGACTACTAAAAGAGGCAATTCCAACAGAGCATATCCGTTCTGATCTGGAATTATTTCAACATTTTGTGGAGAAAATTAACGTAACCTCTTCTCTATCTTGAGGTGATAACAATACTAATTTCTTTTTCTTTTTCTTCTCTATACCAGTTTATGTTTTCGTCTTTCATAACTATCTTTCTTTAACTTTTTTCACACATCATTTTTCTTTTGTTTTTTTTTTTTTGTTTTTTTTTCGTTTTTTTTTTTGTTCGTTCAATCATACATTACGTACGATCCAAATGAGCGCAAGGAAAATAGGATAGAATTATTGTTAGAATCTGAGATTCCCAGAAATAGTTGTAGGCCTAAATTCCAAATTCTGGCCGACGTCGTAATTTCAAATTTCGCGGAAATCCCAAAAACTTCGCAGAAGCTTGTAGCAAAAAAAAAAAATGTATGGGAAGATGAGGAAGAAGAAATTTCTTCACCTAAAAATGCCAGAATAACTCCATTTACCCAAACTAATAATGCCAAGCAACAAACAATTTCCAGTACACAAACGGAAAAAGTACTATCCGAGAATACTCGGAAAATGTAGGCTCACTTTGCATTTTATCATATACGTTTCTGTAAAATACATAGTATGTACTTTACACTCCACACCTTTAGCAATTATTGCGAAAAATAATAATTATCATATATGTTTCTGGAAGATACATAATATGTGCTTTAGACTCCTAAACCTCTATCAATTTATTGCGATAAATAATAAAAATAATAAAATAATAATATTCATCTTGCATATTATCATATATATTTCTGGAAGATACATAGTATGTGCTTTAGACTCATTACCTCTAGCAAATCATTACGGAAAATATAGGCTCACCTTACATTTTATAATATATGTTTTCTGGAAGATACATAGTATGTGCTTTAGACTCCTGAACCTCTAACAATTTATTGCGACAAATACTAATAATAAAATCAAAAAATTAATAATACTCATCATGCATATTATCATATATGTTTCTGGAAGATACATAGTATGTGCTTTAGACTCATGCTCATCTAGCAAATTATTGCGAAATATATATTGATAATTAAACGTAGCATAGATTATTGCTTAGCCAGCTGCACTTCTCAAACCATAAATATTTTTCTGGAAGACACTTAATATATGTTTTAAACTCCTACACCTCTAGCAATTTATTACGAAAAATAACATTGTAACTTAGTAATAGTGCGCTAGAAAATTTATCTTTATCAAAGATCATACAAGCATTCAAAACATAATAATACAAGGAAATGATATTGAACACCAAAGACTCAGCCTACATGGAATCATACATTATATCAACCAGAGACGGATAACATGATTTAGCCTCTTATACCTATAGCGACATTTTATTGAAATAATTAAGCGGGTAAGTTCAACAGAAAAATAAAGATCAGATAACACCTTCAACAGGATCCAACTAATCTAGGAGCAATGATAGGGATTATAGCATAGTATTGAAATTCCTGATCGAATAGATAGATAAGTCATTCCAAACCAATCTATGCATTGGGAGGTTAAGCTGTTGAGTCTCACTCCAGTGGAGGGGATTTTTCAGAAAATAGAAAAGTGTATCTTCGAATAAGTACACTACTCCAGATAGAGTTTGCCAGATATTATTAATAATGAAGTCTAAAAACAAAAATATACGAGCCTAACCAACGGTTTCCAAATAAATTCATTAATTAAATCTAACAAAAAGCGTTACACTAGAAAGTTTAATGATCCTTTTAGTAACAAGGCCAATAAAGAGAACTTCCCCTTAATGTGTTGAGTACCCGAGATAATAATACATATCACCTGCTAGATTGCTGGCACTTCAATAGGCTATGAGGTCTGTTCGAGATCATGCGTATACACTATGGACAACAGAATGCATAATGCGAGTATATATTATGGGTTCATCCTGAAATAGTACTACGAGTGTGTATTAGAAAGGTATGGAATATACTTTGACCTCCTATACCTATAGCAGTCTTTATGATAAATTATAATAGATCAAAAGGTAAAAAAATAAATAAATAAAAAACAAAACCGTTTGATAATAAGTCTCATTCACTGGTCAAGTTTTTTTTTTAGAGGGGGGCTTGCTCTCGGCGGGAGGAGGGGGTAAAGTTGAACTTATTTTTGTTAATATCTCCACAACCAAGAGGCGTAGCGGGATGTTTGATGTCTTAAATGAAAGCTGCCATCTGCCGCTATACGTGTTATAAATTTCAGTTACCCCGGTTTGAAGGGGGCGGAATAGGACGAGGGCGCAATATCGTAGTGTCGGGGGGTATAGAACCAAAAAAGTTTGCAGGGGTAAGCTCTGAACTTACCAGGCCGATTGAGATAATTTCAAAACATGTGCTACAAAAGACCTGCGAAAAACAAGTAGGGTACTACGTTTTTCGTTTTTTTTGGGGTGGGGGGGGGGGGCAAACACCTTTTTGCGTTTGCAGGCTATTTCAGATCCCCAGTATAGACGTGTGGGTACTCAAACTTCTTATAAAAAAAAAACAAATTCAAAAATGTAATAGATTACCCATATTGTACTAGAGCAAAATTACTTCAAACCCCCCCCCCCCCGTTCCGTTATTTGGCGTTTTTTCGACTTTGCACCGAAATACAAAAATGCTCTACCTGCACTCCCCTATCGATCCCCATAATAACTTTTTTCGAAATTCGCTCTTTTACTTTCGGAAAAAAACGTACTAGATTTTTTCACACAAAATCGGCCATAACTCGGTAGGGTCAAGTCCGATCGGAAAACGGATTTCACCGTTCGACTCACCTAATTGCCCTCTACAATTCGTGGAGGGAAATTTTTTTCACTAGGGTTTAAAGCTTTAAAGAGTGATGGCGAGGCCGAGCTGTGTGTAACTCCATACATTTTGTATGAAATGATGCGAGATGCTGTGATTTCCATACATTTTGAGTGAAAACATGAGTAAGAAAATTCGAGGGTTTATGACTTTGGCCAATAAGTGCCAGTAATTATAAATCGATATTTTTTAAATTAATTTTCCCAGAACCGCAACTAAATTTTTTCTTCTCGGAGGGTCAAGAGAATTTGAAGGGGGGGCTTGGTGGATGGCGAGGGGGGAAACATGATTTCGCTGTAATTTGGCAAATCGGTTCATCTCGATGTCGCGCATCTTTTGGTCAAGTTTTTTTTTAGAGGGGGGCTTGCTCTCGGCGGGGAGGAGGGGGTAAAGTTGAACTTATTTTTGTTAATATCTCCACAACCAAGAGGCGTAGCGGGATGTTTGATGTCTTAAATGAAAGCTGCCATCTGCCGCTATACGTGTTACAAATTTCAGTTACCCCGGTTTGAAGGGGGCGGAATAGGACGAGGGCGCAATATCGTAGTGTCGGGGGGTATAGAACCAAAAAAGTTTGCAGGGGTAAGCTCTGAACTTACCAGGCCGATTGAGATAATTTCAAAACATGTGCTACAAAAGACCTGCGAAAACCAAGTAGGGTACTACGTTTTTCGATTTTTTGGGGTGGGGGGGGGGGGGCAAACACCTTTTTGCGTTTGCAGGCTATTTCAGATCCCCAGTATAGACGTGTGGGTACTCAAACTTCTTAGAAAAAAAAACAAATTCAAAAATGTAATAGATTACCCATATTGTACTAGAGCAAAATTACTTCAAATCCCCCACCCCCGTTCCGCTATTTGGCGTTTTTTCGACTTTGCACCGAAATACAAAAATGCTCTACCTGCACTCCCCTATCGATCCCCATAATTACTTTTTTCGAAATTCGCTCTTTTACTTTCGGAAAAAAACGTACTAGATTTTTTCACACAAAATCGGCCATAACTCGGTAGGGTCAAGTCCGATCGGAAAACGGATTTCACCGTTCGACTCACCTAATTGCCCTCTACAATTCGTGGAGGAAAATTTTTTTCACCAGGGTACTAATAGGGTGGGGGGTAGGTACCCCCGGCGGGGGTGGCTCCAATTCGGTATGTTACATATCAAATTAAAGGTCTCGCTGATTGCTATCCGACTGTGCACTTTTTTTCCCGATTCCGAAAACTTCATCGAGACGTTTTTACCGTTGAAAGTCCAATTCTCATGCATTTTCATACATCTACGTCACATATACCCCATTTACTACATTTCGCATATATTTCAAATTTTTTTTCTTTTACACGCATTAGTGGTCTATTGTGAACATTTCTCCCATAGGAAGTTATTTTATTAGAGCACAACAAATTACCGTAATAATGAAAAGAAAAAAAATCGAGATTTTGACAGAAAAATCCCTCATTTCTTGCCTGAAAAACGACGCTTTTTTTTCTTTTTCTATTATTTACAAAACTATAAATCGCACGTAAAAACTAATTAGATATCCGATTAGGGCACAAAATGTAGATGCGATTTCATCCTACAAACATCCTTTTTCGTTTATATTTAAAAATTTCATAGCATCTCATCTGCGATGGAAGACGACCAAATCGGCCATTTCTGGGGTCATTTTTGAATAATTTCAAACTACCTTCATACACAAAAGTCTATATTGCTGGAGATGTATGAGATGGATTTCCATGATTCTTTTTTTAATCTATAGCCAGGATATGCACCTACACGAGTACTATACATTTTTGGGGTTTGCCACCACGGGTGGGGAAGGGGGGTCAAGAACGGGAAAATTTTGCGATTTTTTTTTGGAAAAATCAATTTCAAACCTTTTTTTTAGTAATGAAATTAACAATGAGGGAAAAGTGGGTGGGGGTATTTTCAACCCCTATTTGTTCTTAAAATAATACGTTTTACAAAATCAACTTTCGATTGTAATTACCGAATTTGAGATGATTTTTCTAAAACACTACCGAAATTCCTTAATTAGATTACATGCAACGCCATCATGCGGGTCTATTTTGCAACTTTAAGCCACTTTTTTACTACTATTACTTTCTTTAATCTCTTAGCTTTCATCTAAAAAAAACCCAACTCATTATCTTTATTAGTTTAGGAGGTACTGAAACAATTACATTACGAGGTATGCTAAATTTGATTCAAACTAATTAACTCGCATACATAGGTGTGGGGGTTAATATCTCGGCCAAATTCCAACGGATTTCATAATTCTTTTTGCTAAATTTATTGTATGGATTTTTTTGTGATTTTCTGAGACTATTGCGAGGTGGGTGGGGCCGCGGGTTACAGAGTTATAATGGCGGGTTACATATATATTATATATTAATATCAAAAAACTTAAAAAAAATACAACAATTATTTTTCGGGGGGTGGGGGTACTTATTTTAGATTCTACTATATGTGTAGATTATTCATACAAAATTTCATTAAAATAGGTGTATAACTTCAAGGTCAAATAGTCATTCATATGTACCAAGAAGAAAAATTTCCTCATTTTTTTTATTTCACGTGTTCTGAGGGGGGGGGGGCGGTAAAGAGGCTGAGGGGACAAGTGATGCATGAAATTGAAAGCTACTGTTATTCTATACATGCAGGATAAAGCATATTTCGGTCGGATTTAATTTAATTAACGTATGTTAACTGTACCTGACACCCTACCATCACTTTTTTTAGCCCGGTAAGGGGTATCCTTTACAAGGGAACATCAAATAATTACCTGAAAAATTAACTTTTTTTCAACTTTTTTTTTACAATTAAATAATACATAAAATGCTTAATATAACTTCTTTGGGTAGTAAGACTCCATTATAACAATTGGTCGACCAAAAAAAATTTTCAAATTAATTCATTGATATAGAGATATTAGCTCAAATTTCTCATATCTCGATTTCATGTGTTCTGAGGGGGGTGGGGTAAAGGGGCTGAGGGGACAAATGATGCATGAAATTGAACGCTACTGTTATTCTATACATGTAGCGTAATGCATATTTCGGTCGGATTTAATTTAATTAACGTATGTTAACTGTACCTGACTACTTTTCAAGAATTATGGGGTGTCGCTAAAAAAATGGCCTTATACCGGCGCTCCCTTGAATTATCGAGAATTCTAATATAGGAGAGAATTATAGCCACTTATGTTTTCTAACTATCGAAATTCACTTGAAGCAATTAGCTGTTATCGTTTAGGAGATATTAAATTTCAAATCTGCTAAGTCCAACTCTAAATGCTAAATTTGTTCGTGTTTGGGTGTACATATGTATATATGTATGTTCTTTATGGAAAGTGCTTTGTCCTATATAACTCACTACCGTTAAGTCCTATTGAGAAACTGATTTGATTATGCGACTTATATGATCGACCCCTAAAACTCATTGAATAAACATTTTTCCCCGGGGGTACTTTAGGGTGGGGGGTAGGTACCCTCTGGGGAGGGGGGATTCCAATACAGCATGTTGCATATCGCAAGAAAGCTCTCGCCGAGTACTATCGGGTGGAATACTTCTTTTCCTGATCCACTTCACTGGGTTGCTACAAATTAGGCCCAAAGTCAGTACTTTTTCATTATTTATCAGTTTCCCCCCTATAGCGGCGCTCCCTGCAAATATCGAGACTGCCAATGTAGGAGAGAACTATAGCCACTTATGTTGTCTAAGTATCGAAATTTATTTGAAGCTATTAGCTGTTATCGTTTAGGAGATATTAAATTTCAAATCTCTTAAGTCCAACTCTAAATGGGAAATTTGTTCGTGTTTGGTTGTGTGTATATATGTTCTGTACGCTTAGTAGTTTTTTTACATAACTCAGTAGGGTTAAGTCCTATCGGGAAACTGATTTAACTATGCGACTTATATGATCGACCCCTAAAATTCATTGAATAAACATTTTTCCCCGGGGGTACTTTAGGGTGGGGGATAGATACCCTCTGGGGAGGGGGGATTCAAGTACAGCATGTCGCATATCGCAAGAAAGCCCTCGCTTAGTACTATCGACTGGAGTACTTATTTTCCTGATCCACTTCACTGGGTTGCTACAAATTAGGCCCAAATTCGGTACTTTTTCGTTATTTATCAGTTTCCCCCCTATAGCGGCGCCCCCTTCAAATATCGAGACTTCCAATATAGGAGGGAATTATAGCCACTTATGTTCCCTAAGTACTAAAATTTATTTGAAGCTCTTAGCTGTTATTGTTTAGGAGATATTAAATTTCAAATCTCCTTAGTCCAACTCTAAATGGGAAATTTGTTCGTGTTTGGGTATGTGTATATATGTTCTGTACGTTTAGTAGTTTTTTGTACATAACTCAGTAGGGTTAAGTCCTATCGGGAAACTGAGTAGACTGAGTTTACTACATAATTCTTTTGAATGTAGTTTCATTACCAGAAGTTATCTGTAACTGACACCGTACCATCACTATTCTGAGCCCAGTAGGGGGTGTCAGTCAAAAGGGAACATCAAATAATTACGTGAAAAAATAACTTTTTACAACTTTTTTTTTTTAGAATTAAATACTACATAAAATGCAGAATACATCTTCTTTGGCCAGTAAGAGTGCATTATAAGAAATTATAAGACAAAAAAAAATTTTCCAATTAGTACATCGGTATAGAAATATTAGTTCAAATTTATCAAGTCACGCTTTCAACTGTTCTGAGGAGGTGGGGTAAAGCGGCTGATGAGACAAATGATGTATGAAATGAAAAGCTAATACCATCCTCTTACTTTTTGAGTACTACATATTTCTGTAGAATTGATTTTAGTAACCATAAGTTAACTGTGACTGATACCTTACCATCACTTTTTTGAGCCAGGTAAGGGGTGTCCTTTACAAGAGAACATCAAATAATTACGTGAAAGATTAACTTTTTTCAACTTTTCTTTTTTGTAATTAAATACTACATAAAATCCGTAATAAAACTTCTTTGGGTAGTAAAACTCCATTATAACAATTTGTCGGACAAAAAAAATTTTCAATTTAATTCATTGATATGAAGATATTAGTTCAAATTTCTCATATCTCGATTTCAAGTGTTCTTAGGGGGTGGGGTAAAGGGGCTGAGGGGATAAATGATGCATGAAATTGAAAGCTACTGTTATTCTCTACCTGCAGGGTAATGTATATTTCGGTCGGATTTCATTTAATTACCATAAGTTAACTGTGATATCTTCTGGTGATAGCATTTTAATTTCATACAAACGCACCAACTTATTATCTGTCAAACAATAAAGGAAAGAATTTCCTCCCCTTGTGCTGAGACGTGATAGGACAATAAGGTTTCTGCGCGTAGTTCCTTAGGTTATTACCAAAATTAATTGTGTGCATATTCAATAAAGTCACTGTTTTTTAAATAACTGTATCACGAATTCACAACACGTAGTAATTATTAAATTATTATATTCTCAACTCTAATCGGTGTTAAACATCTGTGCATCCGTACGGTCAGAAATCCGTCATTTTCAAAATGGCCGTGCTAATTTCCTGCCGTACTTCCGACTGACACCTATTATATCTGAATTTTTCCTCCCCACGAATACTTTCAGTAATAAAAACTTGAAATCAAGACAATTGTCACATCGTGCCACAAAAAGTTGACGCATGTTATATATGTCAGTGAATACACTGATATATAATAAGAATGGAGTGAGCATTCTTACTTCAAAAATGGTACAAATATTTATCAGGCTGTGATAATCCTTCCTTTTGTACAATTGCACACCGATTTATAATTAGTTATTTTTCGATTGGAAACACAAAATATAATTCAAAATTGTATTGCATAAAATGACAATTGTTTACGAAGTTAAACTCGTTTTAATTAACACAAAACTTAATTTTTAGTATTACTGAAATATGTGATCCTCTCCAGATTTGATATCAAATATGCTTGAGCTTGTAAGGGATAGACGTACATGAATAATATATTTGTGTGCATTTTTAAGTCAATTCCGATGCATTCCCATTAATACAGCGGTACTGTTTCCAAAATTGGTTACAGTTCAGTGTACATTTTGAGCTTGAAAGAGACAAATAGAATTTTAGGCAAAATTTGTGTAATTTTTGACTATAGGAATTATATAGGATGACTCAGTCCATTCTTATTATATGTCAGTGGATCGGTGACTGACATATAATAAGAATGGACTGAGCGTTCTTGCATCAAAAATGGCACAAATATTGAACAGGCCGTGAAAACCGTAAATTATGTACAATTGTACACCGATTAATAATTTATTATTATTTGTCGATTAGAAACACTAAAGATGTTGGAAAATAGTATTACATACATTACATAAAAATTATTTAGTAAGTTAAAATTGTTTAATTAACACAAAAATTATTTTTAAATGTTACTGAAAAATATGCTCCTCTGCAGATTTGATGTCAAACTTTATTGAGATTGTAAGAGATAGACGTATATAAGCAATAAATTTGGCTCAATTTTTATGTAAATTCCAATGCATTCCAATTAATACAGCCGTACTGTTTCCAAAATTGGTTACAGTTCAGTGTACATTTTTAGCTTAAAAGAGACAAAGAGATTTGCCAAAATTTGTGCCTTTGTCTTCTATATAACTTATTCGATTTACAAAGCTGTAATGTTGTTATTAAATATTGCAATATATTCAAAACGTGTTTTAATCAATAGAATATCAAAAAGAAAGTCCAAACAAATTGGGTGGAAATAATATCTGTCTCAAAATTTCGTCACAATACAGCAAGTTCTTGTCAAATCAGGCATATCTTGTATCATGGTTATTTTATAGGAAATGTCACCTGGCTACTTTTCGTTGAAGAATCCTTAAAGTTAACCTTAAAGTTAACCTTAAATTTTAAACTGTAAAGTAAAATTATTTGGAAGCTAGTTCTGAAGCAGACTTAATTTAGTTTGCTTTTGTTTAATCGTCGCACGCGACGCTAGCGTCTTATCTAAAAATTCAATCAATTGTAAATTTAATTGCAAGTGTACTAAAATTATGACCACCCTTTAAGTAAGAATTCTGAAAAAAAAGTGTAATGTATTCCTGGAATTGGATCAGATCATTCTGAAAATCTGTTGGTTCAAGATGGGACGAAGGAAGGTTCTTAAAGTATCAGGGTAAGCATTTAAAAATATGAAATAAATAATTTTAAAATAATATATTCTACTTAATATATGTACATATATATGAATAATAAAAAATAATTCTAAAAATATTGCAGAAGCAGAGTTGGCAGAGCAGCAGCCGGAACAACAACAGCAGCAGCCGGAACAGCAACAGCAGCAGCCGGAACAGCACCAGCAATAGACGTTGCAACAGCAGGTGGAACAGCAACAGCAGCCGGAACAGCAGACGTTGCAATACCAACAGGAGCAGCAACAGCAGCAGACGTTGCAAGAGCAGCAGAAAACGGGGGGAAAAAAGAAGAAATTCAAACAAAAAGAAGGAAAAAGACGATGAAAAAAAAATTAAAGTAGAAGGGGAGCGAAATAAAATGGTCTTTAATGCTCCATGTAAAATTGTGGTTATTAATAAATAAAAAATAAAAAAAAAACAATTTGAATATTTTGTTATTTTAATGCCCTTTTATATGTTGAATATATAATTCTAATATTTTATGTGATTTAGAAGTTTTTAGGCAGTTTTTATTGGTGAGAAGTTCTCAGAAAGTGAACATCAAATCAAAGCCCGGTATTGTGTTCATTTAGCGGATATATATTTAGCAGCAATTGAACAGGGACCTTTGTACGGCTAAAATTGTTCATTGTTTTGAACTATAGGTGGCTGCTTTTGACAATCAGCTGTCGTGAATTTGTGATAATATTTCGTGTTCTTTTAGATTGCTTTTGCAATTACCCAATCTCGAAATAGTAAGGAAAAATATATTTATACTTAGTATTTTAATATTTTTCAAAAGAATTGTCTAAATGAAGACGGAATTTTTTTATCGGAAAAGAAATAAAAATACAATGACACTCTTGCATTCCAATTTCTTTCAACTTCCAACGTCAAAATTTTAGCGTGGAAAAAAGGTATTGAGCGGATAAATCTGATGCTAAATATGTTTGTGGAAAATACTGCCATCTACTTGTGAAAACTAAACAAACTTTTATCACCTAAAAGTTTGATAAAAATTTATCCGCGAAATGGACACAATACCAGGCTTAAGATTATAAATGAGTACGCGGCATAAATTTTCACACATGTTCTCTAAAATGTTGGCGTGTTGTCGCGCCGCGAACTAAAGGCTGAAACATATTAAATTTTAATGCGCGGCGCGACATCGGGGGCAAAATGAACGATGAAATTGTTCCGCCGGACTGTGACCACTGACATATATAATATGGACTGATAAACTTTCTATTTCATGTGGGCTCAATTGCATATGTCAATAAAAGTTCTTACGCCGGTGCCAACATTGAAAAACTCATTGGCGGGAAGTTGAAAAATTAAGCGCCCAGCTCGAAAAGTGTTTATAATAAAACGTTTCGAACTTCTGCTTCATATCTTATGAATATATTGTCTTTGGTACAACATTTTTATCAGTAATAACACTAAATAATTAATATAAAAACATTTATTCCGACGGACCCATTTATTTATTTGTTGTTTGTAGATCCAGCGTTCTTATATTGGTACTACATATTTTCAGGAGAAGATACCTAGCCCAAATAAAATTGCTCTGTTGGCATCATAGAAAGTAATCAGAAAATCAGATTAGAAATGAGTACGCCGCAGAAATTGTCGCACCTCATTCAATACAGAATGTACAGTGTGGTACAAACACTGCCATATATAATAATAACTAACTACGTTCATAGAAATGTACTGCAAAAAGTGGGCTAATTTCAATATTGCTGAGTTTTTCAATCTAAGCACGAAGTATTTACCAACCTTCGAGGAGATAACTAAAGGAGGCGACATGTGTTGAAAAAAGCGTAGCAACTTTCGTTCTTCTTCTTGTTTTTGTGAGGTGCCAGAGATGGCGTTAAAAATTGTTGATGCCTTAAATATCACAAATTAATGGCGCGAAAATTCAAACACATTTCTTAAAAAGTCGGGACAATCTGCCGCACCACCCACTGACATGTATATAAATGGACTGACTGATCTCCTGTTTCATGTGGCACCAGTTTTTTTCTTAAAAGTATTTTCTCACTGACGATATATCTAAATTATTTGCGAATTTACTTATATATGCATGTGAGTGGAATTTACCGAATTTACGATAAAAATATTTTTAAAGCATTTTCCTCAACACGGCTAAATTTCGATCACATATTATGACTTAGTCCAATAGTCATTAAGCATTTCCTATAAAAAGTAAATTATACATTTGTAACCACGTCTCTGCGCCAAACGCACTTCGCGGCTCTTTATTTATAGAAAAGTGACAGTGAAACACCCCGCCAAAATCAAGATGGCGACAATTTTTGGCTACGCTGCCATACATATACTTTACAATGGGATGTCATCTCCTTTAAGGCGAAAACCTAATGAACGCGGCAGGCGTCGCGTCGCTTTGACAGTTCTCCGCGGCAGACGCGTGTATGATTTGAGCATGGCCCAATGGACGCGACGCGTTGGTACTGTTAAGATTTATTTATAAAAAGAAAAAGTGATAGAAAAGCTTGAATTATTATTTAAAAGTGAAATAATGGATATATCAGAGTTATTAGATGTGGCAGTTCTTGCGTTTGTAGCTTATCAAGCATATAAACATCCCAAAGAATTGTCAAAGCGTCTGCCGCGCGCTAAAAGTAGAACATTGCTTTACTTTCGCGTCGAATCCGGCAAGCGCGACAGGCATTTGGCCAGCACGAACTTAAACACGTATATTCTATTGAACTGTCAAAGCGACGCGACGCCTGCCGCGTTCATTGGGTTTTCACCTTTAGTTCTCTCCTCAAAGGTACCAACTGAGAGAAAAAAACAACAAATAAATAAGTGGGTGTGTCGAAATAAATGTTTTTATGAATTTGTCATACATTTATTGTTTATTTTAAAAAGTGTGACTTAATTCAATACGCACACAATTAATTTCAGTAATCATATAAGGAACATAAGGAACTACGCGAAGCAGCATTATTGTTAAAGCACGTCTAGACCCAGGGAAGGAAATTCCTTCCTTCCCTAAAAACTTCTTGTGTGGGAAGAATCAGCTAATTACCCACTACAATTCGTAGAGGAAATTTTTTTCTACCAAGGTACTATTAGGGTTTGCACACCGATTTAGTTATTATTTGTCCATTGGAAACACAAAATATAATTTAAAATTGTATTGCATAAAATGACAATTGTTTACGAAGTTAAACTCGTTTTAATTAACACAAAAATTAATTTTTAATATTACTGAAATATGTGTTCCTCTCCAGATTTGATATCAAATATGCTTGAGCTTGTAAGGGATAGACGTACATGAATAATATATTTGTGTGCATTTTTAAGTCAATTCCGATGCATTCCCATTAATACAGCCGTACTGTTTTCAAAATTGGTTACAGTTCAGTGTACATTTTGAGCTTGAAAGAGACAAATAGAATTTTAGGCAAAAATTGTGTCATTTTTGACTACAGAAATTAGATAGGATGACTCAGTCCATTCTTATTATATGTGAGTGGATCGGTGACTGACATATAATAAGAATGGACTGAACGTTCTTGCATAAAAAATGGCACAAATATTGAACAGGCCGTGAAAACCGTAAATTATGTACAATTGTACACCGATTAATAATTTATTATTATTTGTCGATTAGAAACACTAAAGATGTTGGAAAATAGTATTACATACATTACATAAAAATTATTTAGTAAGTTAAAATTGTTTAATTAACACAAAAATAATATTTAAATGTTACTGAAAAATATGCTCCTCTGCAGATTTGATGTCAAACTTTATTGAGATTGTAAGAGATAGACGTATATAAGCAATAAATTTGGCTCAATTTTTATGTAAATTCCAATGCATTCCAATTAATACAGCCGTACTGTTTCCAAAATTGGTTACAGTTCAGTGTACATTTTTAGCTTAAAAGAGACAAAAAGATTTGCCAAAATTTGTGCCTTTGTCTTCTATATAACTTATTCGATTTACAAAGCTGTAATGTTGTTATTAAATATTGCAATATATTCAAAACGTGTTTTAATCAATAGAATATCATAAAGAAAGTCCAAACAAATTGGGTGAAAATAATATCTGTCTCAAAATGTCGTCACAATACAGCAAGTTATTTGGAAGCTAGTTCTGAAGCAGACTTAATTTAGTTTGCTTTTGTTTAATCGTCGCACGCGACGCTAGCGCCTTATCTAAAAATTCAATAAATTGTAAATTTAATTGCAAGTGTACTAAAATTATGACCACCCTGTAAGTAAGAATTCTGAAAAAAAAAGTGTAATGTATTCCTGGAATTGGATCAGATCATTCTGAAAATCTGTTGGTTCAAGATGGGACGAAGGAAGGTTCTTAAAGTATCAGGGTAAGCATTTAAAAATATGAAATAAATAATTTTAAAATAATATATTCTACTTAATATATGTACATATATATGAATAATAAAAAATAATTATAAAAATATTGCAGAAACAGAGTTGGCAGAGCAGCAGCCGGAACAAAAACAGCAGCAGCCGGAACAGCAACAGCAGCAGCCGGAACAGCAACAGCAGCAGCCGGAACAGCAACAGCAGCAGCCGGAACAGCACCAGCAATAGACGTTGCAACTGAAGCTGGAACAGCAGACGTTGAAATACCGACAGGAGCAGCAACAGCAGCCGACGTTGCAAGAGCAGCAGAAAACGGGGGGGGGGAAAGAAAAAAATCAAATAAAAATAAGGAAAAAAACGATGAAAAGAAAATTAAAGTAGAAGGGGAGAGAAACAAAATGGTGTTCAATGCTCCGTGTAAGATTGTAGTAATTAATAAATAAAAAATAAAAAAAAAACAATTTGAATATTTTATTATTTTAATGCCCTTTAATATGTTGAATATATAATTGTAATATTTTATGTGATTTAGAAGTTTTTAGGCAGTTTTTATTGGTGAGAAGTTCTCAGAAAGTGAACATCAAATTTAAAGCGCGGTATTGTGTTCATTTAGCGAATAAATATTTAGCAGCAATTGAACAGGGATCTTTGTACGGCTAAAATTGTTCATTGTTTTGAACTATAGGTGGCTGCTTTTGACAATCAGCTGTCGTGAATTTGTGATAATATTTCGTGTTCTTTTAGATTGCTTTTGCAATTACCCAATCTCGAAATAGTAAGGAAAAATATATTTATACTTAGTATTTTAATATTTTTCAAAAGAATTGTCTAAATGAAGACGGAATTTTTTTATCGGAAAAAAAATAAAAATACAATGACACTCTTGCATTCCAATTTCTTTCAACTTCCAACGTCAAAATTTTAGCGTGGAAAAAAGGTATTGAGCGGATAAATCTTATGCTAAATATGTTTGTGGAAAATACTGTCATCTACTTGTGAAAACTAAACATACTTTTAGGTGATAAAAATTTATCCGCGAAATGGACACAATACCAGGCTTAAGATTATAAATGAGTACGCGGCATAAATTTTCACACATGTTCTCTAAAATGTTGGCGTGTTGTCGCGCCGCGAACTAAAGGCTGAAACATATTAAATTTTAATGCGCGGCGCGACATCGGGGCAAAATGAACGATGAAATTGTTCCGCCGGACTGTGACCACTGACATATATAATATGGACTGATAAACTTTCTATTTCATGTGGGCTCAATTGCATATGTCAATAAAAGTTCTTACGCCGGTGCCAACATTGAAAAAATCATTGGCGGGAAGTTGAAAAATTAAGCGCCCAGCTCGAAAAGTGTTTATATTAAAACGTTTCGAACTTCTGCTTCATATCTTATGAATATATTGTCTTTGGTACAACATTTTTATCAGTAATAACACTAAATAATTAATATAAAAACATTTATTCCGACGGACCCATTTATTTATTTGTTGTTTACAATTCTCGTCAGTTGGTACTTGGTGCTTAGACCGAAAGAATCAGCAATATAAAAGTGAGCCCACTTTTTACAGTGCATTTCCATTAACGTAGTCAGTCCATATTATATGTACATGTCAGTGACTGTGACACAGATTGCAATGAGAGCGCAGCAGTGTAGATACAGCGGTTTCATAATGGTACTACGTATTTTCAAGAGAAATTGCCTACCCCAAATATAATTTTTTTGTTGGTGCCATTGAAAATCAGCAGCAAATTTAGTATTATAAATGACTAAACGGGAAAAGTTTTCGCCGCGCTGTCGCGTCGCGTTCAATGCGTGATGCACAATATGAAATTATATGAAGTTTGCTATAATAATTTTTGCTGTCCGGCGAACCGTTCTATAAATATATGCGTAAAAGCACTTAGGCAATCAAACTTGCACAGGAAGGAGTCCCTACGAATTTACATACGGGCATTCATCTAGGATGCCTTGATGTTAAACCAATAATAGTTTTTTTACTTGTTCAATATATATTTGGAGAGTGGCTTTTAAAACAGCCATTCATATAGGCCATCGTAAGAATTTGTATCAAGGAAATTATTGCTATATTTACACACAACCTGTGAACGCTTTGACGTAGTTAGACGAAATTGTGTACACTGCGTTTTCATGAAAATATATAATTGTAAGAAGTGAAAGAATTCGGGCAAATCGTTCTTCGTTCTGAATGGCAACATTAAAACGTATACGGTGATAACAATCAGTCCTTTTTGTTGTAACTGTACTGAAATATTCTTGAGGATATGAAATGCTATGAAAATGTTTATAATTATTTTTTCTATTAGATATGTAGTACCACTCTAAAATGAGATGAAAATAAGACCTTCGTAGGGTTGGCATACAAAAACTTAATTAATTTAATTAATTTAAATCTTTATATTTGGGGGGTGGCTGAAAACGCTTCGTCGTAGATAGCTGAAATAGTATTCATTGTGTTTTCATAGAAATAGTAAATAAACATTGAAATGTGGACTGAATCGTGAAATAAAATTGTGGCTTTTCACGTATGCTGTAAAAACCATCAGTTCTAGAAATTGTAATTTTAATGAAAAGTTGTTCCGAATAAAAAATTGTATGAAATTGGTAATATGAATTTTGATGAACCGGTCAAGATACATATGGGAAAAAGCAGTTAAACAATCAAACTTGGACATCATACGAAATTTCATACGGCCATTCATCACGGTATTGGAAAAGGTGGGAATTTACATAAATCCTACATATAAATTTAACAAATTTTTATACAAACCTATGCAATAACACCAGAATCCCACAATGAGCACCTTTCAACAACATAAAACCAATTTTGTTACACAAAATCTAACAAAAAATAAATTCGCGCGCGACTGACACTTCGCATATAAACACCGACGTGTACTTCATAGTTTCACGACGTTCAAAATGTCATACCGGGGAAAAAAGAGACGCGTTCGCGTCGCGATATTTTTCACGAATTACGGGTAATTCGCGATTTTATAAATTTCTCTTTGCACCAATAAGTGCGAAAGAGACACAAAGGTGTGAAAGGGACAAGGATGAAGATGAACAGAATGAATTATGAGAGAAATTTTGTAAATCAAACTAAAAGATGGCGTATCGATAAGTTATAGCACAGATTCGGAAAACTTATCATAACTACGTGAAATTAAAAAGGATTTCTATGGTAAATATATCAAAAAATGCAGCGTGTCATTTGACATCAAGGAAAAATAATTATAGTCAAGATTTTATTTAAATTTCGTCAGAAAATCGAGAAATTCATTTTTATGGATATGAAATCGGAACGAAATTCTCTATAAAAAGGGGGTTCATTCTTCATTCTGTCTTCTTATTTTCAAAGTTGTCAAAGTGCGAGCATATGTGATAGCATTCCTCCCACAATTTGCAAATTTTCTCCAGTGTCATCAGCAATAAAGAAAACAGAAGTCAGCGAAACTTAGAGCATTTTAACTACAGAAATATCAAATTTTCTAAGGCAAGTTACAAACGACAAGGAATTTCAATAATTTTATTTGTGAAATTTATTAGTGACAAATTGTTTGCTTTCTTGAATCAATTAAAGGTAACTTTGTGAATTAATCATTTTTCTTCAATTTGGGTTAAATTTCATTGTGTTTGCATGCCAGGTGTTGGTTATACACACATGTATGAATTTAACAAGAACGATTGAATTTTTTATTCTTAATCTCTTCCTTTCACCCATTTTAAGTAATTCACTCAAGTAAATCGACATTTCTAACAATTATTTATCGTGTGAAAAATATGCCATTAGGTCCGTTTTGCACAACATAATAATTAAGAAACTAGATCTACCTTGAGTACTAATTATTATTTACTTTCAGCCACTAGTAAATATATTAGTTAAGAACCAGAAAGAAAAATTTGTTTTTACTATATATATATATGAAATTGTAACGTAGCATAATTTTCTAATTTATTATTATTGAAAAGAAAGAGATAAATTCGAGTAAAATATAATTCTTTTGTACATTTAAATTTTCTTTAGTTATTAAATACATAGAACAGTACAGTGAATCAGTGAATTCCAAGTGAAGTTTCTATGCTTGTACGTGTTAGTTGAGGGAAGTAAATTTTGCATATTGATAGAATTTGTTCGAGTAATTAATTTCTTCATACGATTAATATTTGTTTAGTCATTAGTATTATTTGTTGCAATAAATAATTGAGTGAATAATAGAGTGACAAATTATCCTTTTTTATTTAACCGCTACACTCCACCAGAATATTTTCTTTCAGCATACGTGGATTCTCGTTTGTAATTGCAGTTTTCTTTCGAAAGTCAATTATAGGAATTGACAGATTTCATTAAACTGTACTTTGCGAACGCAGTCTATTCGTATTTGTCAATTAGTGGAATTGACATAAGCTGTGGGAAAACATATGTTGACTTAGATGAGTAGTGAAAGTTGTATGGGTATAGTAAAAGAATTTTCATAAAATTTTTGGTGATAAGGTGTAATGGCATGACCAGTGTTGCCAAGATCACGGCTGCTTCGGATGTTAAGAAACATGAAGTAATGGAAATTAAAGCCTTATCAGAAAATTTTCGATGTAGGTGTGTGTGTGTATTGAAAAGTCTTAGGTTTTATGAAAAACGTTTTTTTTTATTTTCAATAAAAATTCTTTTTGAGCAGGTTAAATTTAAAGCCTTGATCACCTATGATATCAATGTGGGGTGATACTAATATAGTATAATATGTTGACTTAGATGAGTAGTGAATGTTGTATGGGTATAGTAAAAGACTTTTCATCAAATTTTTGGTGATAAGGTGTAATGGCATGACCAGTGTTTCCAAGATCACGGCTGCTTCGGATGTTAAGAAACATGAGGTAATGGAAATTAAAGCCTTATCAGAAAATTTTCGATGAAGGTGTGTGTGTGTGTATTGAAAAGTCTTAGGTTTTATGAAAAATTGTTTTTTTATTTCAATAAAATTTCTTTTTGGGCGGGTTAAATTTAAAGCTTTGATCACCTATGATATCAATGTGGGGTAATACTAATATAGTATGATATGTTGACTTAGATGAGTAGTGAAAGTTGTATGGGTATAGTAAAAGAATTTTCATAAAATTTTTGGTGATAAGGTGTAATGGCATGACCAGTGTTGCCTAGATCACGGCTGCTTCGGATGTTAAGAAACATGAAGTAATGGAAATTAAAGCCTTATCAGAAATTTTTCGATGTAGGTGTGTGTGTGTGTTGAAAAGTCTTAGGTTTTACGAAAAACGTTTTTTTTTATTTTCAATAAAAATTCTTTTTGAGCAGGTTAAATTTAAAGCCTTGATCACCTATGATATCAATGTGGGGTGATACTAATATAGTATGATATGTTGACTTAGATGAGTAGTGAATGTTGTATGGGTATAGTAAAAGACTTTTCATCAAATTTTTGGTGATAAGGTGTAATGGCATGACCAGTGTTTCCAAGATCACGGCTGCTTCGGATGTTAAGAAACATGAGGTAATGGAAATTAAAGCCTTATCAGAAAATTTTCGATGAAGGTGTCTGTGTGTGTATTGAAAAGTCTTAGGTTTTATGAAAAATTGTTTTTTTATTTCAATAAAATTTCTTTTTGGGTGGGTTAAATTTAAAGCTTTGATCACCTATGATATCAATGTGGGGTAATACTAATATAGTATGATATGTTGACTTAGATGAGTAGTGAAAGTTGTATGGGTATAGTAAAAGAATTTTCATAAAATTTTTGGTGATAAGGTGTAATGGCATGACCAGTGTTGCCAAGATCACGGCTGCTTCGGATGTTAAGAAACATGCAGTAATGGAAATTAAAGCCTTATCAGAAAATTTTCGATGTAGGTGTGTGTGTGTATTGAAAAGTCTTAGGTTTTATGAAAAACTGTTTTTTTTTTATTTTCAATAAAATTTCTTTTTGAGCAGGTTAATTTTCAAGCTTTGATCACCTATAATATCAGTGTGGGGTGATACTAATATAGTATGATATGTTGACTTAGATGAGTAGTGAAAGTTGTATGGGTATAGTAAAAGACTTTTCATCAAATTTTTGGTGATAAGCTGTAATGACATGACCAGTGTTGCCTAGATCACGGCTGCTTCGGATGTTAAGAAACATGAAGTAATGGAAATTAAAGCCTTATCTGAAAATTTTCGATGTAGGTGTGTGTGTGTATTGAAAAGTCTTAGGTTTTATGAAAAACTGTTTTTTTTTTATTTTCAATAAAATTTCTTTTTGAGCAGGTTAATTTTCAAGCTTTGACCACCTATAATATCAGTGTGGGGTGATACTAATATAGTATGATATGTTGACTTAGATGAGTAGTGAAAGTTGTATGGGTATAGTAAAAGACTTTTCATCAAATTTTTGGTGATAAGCTGTAATGACATGACCAGTGTTGCCTAGATCACGGCTGCTTCGGATGTTAAGAAACATGAAGTAATGGAAATTAAAGCCTTATCAGAAAATTTTCGATGTAGGTGTGTGTGTATTGAAAATTCTTAGCTTTTATGAAAAATTGATTTTTTATTTTCAATCAAATTTCTTTTTGGGCGGGTTAAATTTAAAGCTTTGATCACCTATGATATCAATGTGGGGTAATACTAATATAGTATGATATGTTGACTTAGATGAGTAGTGAAAGTTGTATGGGTATAGTAAAAGAATTTTAATAAAATTGTTGGTGATAAGGTGTAATGGCATGACCAGTGTTTCCAAGATCACGGCTGCTTCGGATGTTAAGAAACATGAGGTAATGGAAATTAAAGCCTCATCAGAAAACTTTCGATGAAGGTGTGTGTGTGTATTGAAAAGTCATAGGTTTTATGAAAAATTGTTTTTTCATTTTCAATAAAATTTCTTTTTGGGCGGGTTAAATTTAAAGCTTTGATCACCTATGATATCAATGTGGGGTAATACTAATATAGTATGATATGTTGACTTAGATGAGTAGTGAAAGTTGTATGGGTATAGTAAAAGAATTTTCATAAAATTTTTGGTGATAAGGTGTAATGGCATGACCAGTGTTCCTAGATCACGGCTGCTTCGGATGTTAAGAAACATGAAGTAATGGAAATTAAAGCCTTATCAGAAAATTTTCGATGTAGGTGTGTGTGTGTATTGAAAAGTCTTAGGTTTTATGAAAAACTGTTTTTTTTTTATTTTCAATAAAATTTCTTTTTGAGCAGGTTAATTTTCAAGCTTTGATCACCTATAATATCAGTGTGGGGTGATACTAATATAGTATGATATGTTGACTTAGATGAGTAGTAAAAGTTGTATGGGTATAGTAAAAGACTTTTCATCAAATTTTTGGTGATAAGCTGTAATGACATGACCAGTGTTGCCTAGATCACGGCTGCTTCGGATGTTAAGAAACATGAAGTAATGGAAATTAAAGCCTTATCAGAAAATTTTCGATGTAGGTGTGTGTGTGTATTGAAAAGTCTTAGGTTTTATGAAAAACTGTTTTTTTTTTATTTTCAATAAAATTTCTTTTTGAGCAGGTTAATTTTCAAGCTTTAATCACCTATATTATCAGTGTGGGGTGATACTAATATAGTATGATATGTTGACTTAGATGAGTAGTGAAAGTTGTATGGGTATAGTAAAAGACTTTTCATCAAATTTTTGGTGATAAGCTGTAATGACATGACAAGTGTTTCCTAGATCACGGCTGTTTCGGATGTTAAAAAACATGAAGTAATGGAAATTAAAGCCTTATCAGAAAATTTTCTATGTAGGTGTGTGTGTATTGAAAAGTCTTAGGTTTTATGAAAAATTGTTTTTTCATTTTCAATAAAATTTCTTTTTGGGCGGGTTAAATTTAAAGCTTTGACCACCTATGATATCAATGTGGGGTAATACTAATATAGTATGATATGTTGACTTAGATGAGTAGTGAAAGTTGTATGGGTATAGTAAAAGACTTTACATCAAATTTTTGGTGATAAGCTGTAATGACATGACCAGTGTTGCCACACGAAATGTTTCTAGAGGAACTTGTTAGCCTAGCCTGAAAGTGGTTTGAGCAGCCACATCTGAAAAAATTACATATTATCATTAGCTTGAGAGTGCGTTAATTAAAAGCATTAACGAGTTATCATAGTAATGTAGGACGATATGCCGACTTAGATGAGTAATATAAATTAGTAAAATTTTCGGTGAGCAGGTGTAATGAGCTTGAAATACAACATAACTTCTTGCGTAAACAAATTTCGAATAAAATAAACACATTGATTTATGTTTGTTTTTTGTCTAGGGCTGGTGAGCATAGAAGGTAGCAGAATTATTTACCCTTATATCATAGTTCAAATGAAGCTGATAAGAATACGATAATTTTAGTTTCATACTAAAAATTGGGCACATATTTTCTAACTATTACGTTGAGCGTGGGTTTAATTAAAAGTTTTGATGATAGAAGGTGGTGTTATGATATTAATGAAGTATTATATGTTGTCTCAGATGAGTATTGGAAGTTATTAGCAATATCGCTTCATATTTATCTCAGTATCATCCGAATGGTGTTGTATGAAGGAAGAAAAAATTGATAATTCGTAAGTCCATCGTGAAGACCGTGGTGGAGGTTGAGAGTGGGTACTGTAAGTTGTGTATAAATTAATTGTGTTGTATATTAATCTAGTAGAATATGAAAGCTTTAGTGAAGAGCGTGGAAGAGGATAGTGTTATTTGTTTACCTTTAAATCTTAAGGTTTTAAACTTTTTAACCTCCAAGCAGGAATTTTTTTCCCTAAGTTGGCTCGGTGGCTAGATAAGAACGTGTTAACTTCGTCTTTATAATATAATCTTGTGGTGGGCATAGGAAGGTAGCAGAGTTTTTTTATAAATCAAACAGTTACGCTGTTATGAGATTTGATTGACTCCTATATCTAAAAAATAGTTCACATGAAGCTGATAAGAATATGATATTTTATCTTCATACTATTGGTATAGGCGCATTGTTTTCTTACCATTAAGTTGAGGGTGGGTTAATTTAAAAGCTTTGATGAAAGAAGGCTGTGTTATGATACTAATGTAGTATGATATGTTGTCTGAGATGAGTATTGAACGTTGTATGGGAACTGTGAGTAAGCAGTAAAAACCTAATCAGCAATCTCGCTTAATATTTATTTCCTCGAAAGTGTCATCCGAATGGTGTTGTATGAAGGAAAAAATAGTTGAGAATTCTCCAAGTCCATAGTGATGACCATGCGCGTATACAGGGTTAGGGTCACGAGAGTCATAACCCCCCCGCACAGCATCACCTCACCTTCGAGTGAATTGAATGTGGCGCTGGACTGTAGAGTGCGTTGTAAAAGTTTAACAGGACGATTTTCGTATGGTACGGACACAATGTGTAGCTGACGCCGGCGAATATTGCTGGTGCTGTAACGCACTTTTTAATAGTGGAGTCTGGAGTGGGTATAATAGCGCTCGTAGCTCTTCGGCTTTGAAACGTGTACGATTAATTTAGTATTTTTTTGTGTTTTATATAAGCTGTGCTATTTTGTGTCCGCAGAACAGAGCAGAACAAAAGATACACAAAAGAACGCCTCATACATTTTCATAGAAAGATTTAAATGAAACGAACGGTACAAATAGTTCGCTTCAATCGACAGAACAAGTTTTTCTCACCAGTATATGGGAGTTCTAGAGCAAGGTACGCAAAAGAACACAGCTATTGTGTCGAAAAGTCATCTATCGTACCTATCATCAATACATATATATTTTAGTGTTTGATTGTTTAGAAAAAGGCGCGCAATACTTAGCAGGTCAGTTATTATGATGAGTTTATATTTTTGTTGCACCTATTACTCATGAAAGAGCACACAATTTAGAGATTAAAAAGTGTTATTGTTTCCAAGAAATTGGTCAGCGATCATAAATTTTTTTTACTTATCTTATTTTCCGACATAAAATCAATGACAGGACAACTTGGTGCGGAGCTCGCAATAGAAGCATACAAACTGACTTAACGAGTTGTGATTAGGGTTCTTCCAGTAGAACCCTAGTTCCATGTAATCATCAACGTATAGTTGATTTTGATTTTTCATAGCGACACTGATTCAAGCCTGAGTTGTTCAAAATTTTTACGTTCGTAGGGAAGCATTAATTTTTTCTTAGAAATATACTGTCAAATTGTTCTTAAGGGTTTTAATGAATAACTATTCACCGACAACAGTCCAAACGAATTGGTGGATTGATTCTGGTGGTTCACTCTTTCGGACAAGGGCACATTCAGTTTTCTTAGAAATATTTGACATTTTTTCTTTACTTCTTTGATGCACTAGCGGTGGCCGACCATGGCTCCAAAGAGTTATAATGATTCTGGTGCCTTGGCTGATCTTGGTCGCTAAAGATATTTATGAGCGTTGGCAATCATACATTTTGTTCTTAGAAATTTACTTGAAAATTTTTCATTCAAATTTTTACACACTATTTGTGGCTGAAAACCATCAGTTGGATTGATTCGAGTGCCGCTAACTTTTCTTCAAAATTTTTACGGCAAAACTATAAAAGTAAAATTCATTCATTTTCCTCTGCGATGGTTGGCGTTGCTTTGTTTATACTTTCGTATTAATTCAAGTAGTGTTGTTTAATTTAACTTCACGATTACTTTTAATTTGTAGCAGAAGGACAAACTTGTTGTATTAGTTAGCGATGGAGGTAGAAATAGCAGTGAACGTGTAGAGCGGGAGATTGATTAGACCATTTACAACTTTTTTTTAAAAGAAAGGAAGATCAGTTAATTTCCCATCAGAAGAAATAGTTAGTAACAAATCATGCACTCTTATTCCCATTCCTTTAAATGTGACTCAAGCTGCAAGCTCACTCAGTCAATTACTTCACCCGTGACAAAATCGCTTGGGTCAGCATCTATTTCTACAATCTCTGCACGAGAAGGCGTATCTCGTTATGAGTCCTTAATGTCCCCCCTGAGATCGACATTGATGTGGATAATATTATCGATAGCTTTTCCAAATCAAACCGAAAATTGGATTTTGTCATATAACTACGGTATTTTACAGGACATAAAAATCCAACTGCATACTTTCCCTACATTTCCAAAAGTGAAAAATTTATTTACTGGGATATGGGTAATTTCCTACAATCTGGCAACATTGTGAATTGTCATCTTGAAATTGAATTGTCAATGTCATCTTGTTAAAATAAAAGTGTGAATGATTTTTGGTTAGTAATTTATTTATTTAAATTTAAATTTAAAATAGCATTCATTCATTTTATTAAAGAGATATGGCTCCAACAAAAAGAAAATGTAATTTCAATAATGACTTAAAAAGCGAGTTTCCATTTATTAAAACAACAAGTAGCTCCAATGAGGTGAGATGTGAAAAATGTTTAGCACATTTTTCTATAGCACGTACTGATATTAAACAGCATTTGCAAACACAAAAGCATAAAAGAGCAGATTTAGCCAAATCATCAAGTAAAGTTTTAACGAAGTTTTTAAGAAGTAATACATTCAATGATAAAGAAAAGGACCTGGTTATTGTTGAAGGTAGTTGGACATTTCACAGTGTTCAGCAGAATTTTTCATTTAGGACTAACGATTGCACATCAAAACTGATTAAATCGTGTTTCAATGAAAAATATTCTTGTGCTAGAACAAAATGTGAATCCATTGTTAACAATATTTTTACACCAATGTCATTAAATACAATCAAAGCAGATTTGTCACACGTTCAATGTATCACAATATATTCAGATTGTTCGAATCACAAAAATGTTAAAATTTGTCCAATACTAATTCGATACTTTCTGCCGAATAAAGGAATTCAGATTAAGATTTTGGATGTAAAAGACCTTATTGGGGAAACTTCAGATAATATTTCAGAATATGTGCAAGATACTCTTCAAAAAAATGAAATAATTAGTAAAATGATAGCGTTTTGTGGAGACAGCACAAATTGTAATTTTGGTGGTGCAGCCGGTCAGAATAATATCTTTCACAAAATGCAAAACTTCATTGGCCAAAAACTGATAGGTGTAAATTGGGCTGCACATATTTTGAACAACTGCATACAAACTGCAGCAGAATGCTTACCTATTGATATTAAAGTTATTATTGTCAAAATTTATTCTTTTTTTTATATTTATACAGTTAGAATTGAAAATTTCAAAGTAATATGTGAGGATGTTGAAATAGAATATAAAAAGTTATTAGGACGTAGCAAAACTCGATGGTTAACATTAATGTCTGCTTTGGAAAGAATCATAAAACTATTTCAAGCTTTAAAATTATATTTTATGTCTCAACGAAAATGTCCGACAATATTACGAAGTTTTTTTATGAATCCAAGCTTCAACATTTCATAAAGCTATTCTTAATGTAGAATCATAAAATATTTCAATGCCTGAGGCTTCTACTATTTAGATTTAAAATTTAAATTGGTCGAACGGAAAAAGGAACTGTATTTACCCCTTACCGTCAAAAATATTATACTTCAATTACAGAAAAGTAATCATTTTGATGAAACAATAACCAAAGAACATGTAACAAATTTTTACCAGACATGCGTTGATTATTTAAATCAGTGGGATAAAGCTTTTAGAGATGTAGAAATTTTCGACTGGATATTGCTACGAAATATATTATCTTGGGACAAGATTGAAAAAACTTTATCCTATCTAAATGAATTTAGAAATGATTTAAAAATAAATAATGAAGATTTATTTGATGAAGTGAGCTCCGTGAAAAATTTTGCAAATAATGAAAAAATAGAAGACTGGAGGGTAAAAAATATATCAGTAGATGAAAGATGGATTGAAATTTTCAATCACTTTAAGACAAATATGATTGCATATAATAATATTGTGATGCTTATTGAATTTTGTCTATGTCTACCAGCTTCAAATGCTGCTACCGAGAGAGTGTTTTCAATAATGAATAATATTTGGACCACCGAAAAATCGCAATTAAAAGTAAATAGTTTAAGATCATTATTAATTACAAAATGCAATTTTAAAATGAATTGTTCAGAATTTAAAGGATTTTTAATTAACAATCCAGATGTTTTAAAAGAAATCCATTCTGTGGAAAAATATCAAACTTCATAACTAAATTTAACATTTATGTAGTTTTTTCTATTTTTTTTTTTTTTTTGTTAGTTTTAGTCAAGAAGACTATTTATAAAACCAAATTTATTAGTTTAAATTATAATATTATAAAAACTTTTTATTTAACTTTGTATTCTAGTCAAGAAGACTTGTTATTGTTTTTACTTAATTTTATAATAATAATATAAATATATTCTATGATTATTTTTTCTGGTTTTTTTATTTTTAACATAATTTTGCATTTGTCCTGTATTTTAATTTCCCAAAAATGGTCACCGTACATATAACGTAAATATGATACAAAAAAAAATTTAAAAGTGATTTTTTCCTGCCCATCAACATTATAGTTGTGACTCCCCCTAGGCAGCAGGTCTGAATACGCGTCTGGGTGGGGTTGAAAGTGGGTACTGTAAGTTGTGTATTAAGTTAAAAGTTTTGATGGCTGAATGGATGGTATTTGGTATTTATCTCCCCGAAATAGTGTTGGATGAGTATCGGGAAGGAAGAAAAAAAGTTGATAATTCTTCAAGTTTAGTAGTGAAGACCATGATGTTGAGAGTGGGTATTTGGAATGATATAATTCTAAATCTTACCATGAAATCATTAGGTTAGGAATGGATTAAATTAAAAGTTTCGTATAAAATAAGGTAGTGTTATTATATTAATATAATATAATATGTTGTCTTAGATCAGTACTAGAGAGCTGTGAGAAATACGTGCGGAATATGTTTTAGGTGAGCATTGAAAATTGAAAATATAAGATTCCCAATTCATTTACTGAAAAAAAAAACAACAACAACGAAAACTGTAAATAACATATAGCAAATAATCTAATGTTGTGTAGTATAAAATAAAAGCTTTCATGGGTGATATGTGGATAGAACCGATGTATGTTATGCACCAGATTGGTAGCATTTGATTGAAGCAAAATAGTTTCAATATAGTTGAAATTCATAAAAATGTTGAATCAATGGCAAGAACATGTTAATATTTGTTTTGAACATGAGCAGAAGAAATCGCGATTATTCCACCATGTTATGAAATTCGATTTCTAAAAATAGATCACATGAAGGTTATTGGGATGGTAAGAAACCATGGGTGATATGGGGATTGAAAAGATGTATGTTATGCACCAGATTGATATTATTGAAGCAAAAGTACCTCTCCACTCCGTCTGGTCTTGGGGTCGTATACTTTCCAGCTTGGAGCTTGGTACTATCAGTTGTTTGCTTGTGCTATGAGTGCAGTACATAGTTTTCTTATAAATCAAGAAGTCACACTGTTAACCAAAATCTACTGGGTAATAGGCAATTTTATAAGAATATGGTATGTTCCGTACAAAATCTAAAAAGAGAAAAGAAAATTTCATGAGGATTTGGTTAGTGTCTTCCAGAATGTTGGACTGTTAAGAGGGATATTGAGGAATTTTTAAGAGAATATAATAACATCTTACTAGATGAGCATAAGAAACAAATTCAAGAATGCTATAACTTTTTAAAATTATATGAAAATATTGAAAAAATCGAGTCAAAACTTGGTGAGCCCTATATAAGCTGCCCTTGGTCAAGGGATGATTCAACGGATGGACCAGATACATGTGAATGTTGTAGTGTTGCTAGATACCTGAAACAAGTTGTGAAGCTATATAAATTCTACCAAACATAATTGCGAGGCATGCCTTAAGAAGTGCGATTTAACTTAGCACTAGAAATTCTCATTTTGTGTATTTGGAGAGCTCATAAAGGATCATGGAAACTAACGCTGTAGGCATAGATTATCTAATACAAGGTGTAAAAAATATTCTTAAATAAAAACAAAACAACTTCCTTTATCCACTTAAACCCAAAAGAATCTTTTATTTTATATTATACACAATGAAAAAACTTCTAATCTAATTACACGTTTGTTGAAATTAATTTGGGAGAAATATAACCCAATCATAACACCACTTCACGACCGACTTGTCCTTTCAAATATAATAGATTGATAAGAAAACTAAAATTATTGTCCGTCCTTTTGGTTTCTTTCAAGTTCGATTTCTAATTTTTTTTTGGGTTTCCAAAATATGTCTGTTTCTCTCTACAAAAAAAAGTTTATGGTACATAGAATTCGTCAAAAATGAACGAATTCAACGAAGAATATGGTTACAAGAAAATGGTAAAGGAAATGTCAAGTCGTGCTGCGGTGCGATATGTGTTACAAAAACTTTGGTAAGTATGGTGTATTAAAACCAATTTGAAATTATTAAATGTGTACCTATATTGTGTCTTGTACATGACGTTTGTGTTGTTTTACTAATGAGAACCTAAGCCTATGTCTTATCTAACAAGAAGATGAATAATTCATCTAACTTAACCTAGATAATCCAAAACGAGAAAATAATTCATCAAATTTAACCGAACTAATCTATTGTTTACAATTTCTCTTATAGCTTATTGGAACGATCATTTTAATTGAGGTGACATTCAGCGGCTGCTCAATCAGATAAGTTTTTTTTATTAACTTCTTTCCATGAATGCGATTCTTTGTGGTATTTCCTATTTTTAGGTGCACTGTACTGTGTGTCGATATACTGGAACCGAACACTGATAACAGCTTAACAGCTTTTCGAACATCTCTGAAGACACCTTAACAGCTTTGGCGTCTGCACTCGAATCCTGTAAAAGCCTAGGCACATGCTGATATCTACAACTTCCCCGCTAATTAAAGAAAACAGCAAAAGCAAGTCATGCTGGTAGTATCGGCGAATTCCGAATGCCTTACTTAAGAAATGGCGCTTGTACTCGAATCCTATAAAAGCCTAGGCGCAACATTTAATGTTTAACACCCAGAACCCCCACTGGCATCTTCTAGAATCTATTCATGGTGATGTTATGTTGTGAAATTCGAATGATGCTGATATCTACAACTTCCCTGCTAAGAAAACTTATTTAGGTGCAGCACTTGAAAACAGCAAAACCAAGATGACGTCATGCTGATATTTAGAACTTCCCCACTAATAAAAGAAAACATCAAAACCAAAGCATGCCAGTAGTTCCGGCTAATGCCGCTAGGGAACCTTACTCAAGAAATGGCGTTTGCACCCGAATCATTTTAAAGCCTACGCGCGAAACTTGCAATGGTCCAGAACCAAGTAAAATCGCTAATATCGCAAAAACCAAAGCCCGTAGAAGATTTCTGATGAAAATTTCAACTCCCCTTTAACGACCCTCCCACACAGACAGCTTCTAGAATCCAGTGGCATGAACAAAGATTTCCTACTGTTAACTTTAATTATTACGAATATTAATTCAAAACCAAAGCCTACATTTGGGCGCAACACTTGAAAACAGCAAAATCATAATAAAAAAGTCTACATTTAGGCGCACCAAGAAAACAGCAAAACCGTAGTACCGGAGCAGTTTGCTGCTACGTGTGGGCACAAGGGAAGGAAAAACTGTGTCCCAGAATACGCATAACACAACTACTAAAGGTGATTTTTACAATTGAGATATTCAGTGTGGATTCTTCTATTGCAGGTACACTATTAAATAATTTTAACGTGAAATTATATTAAATTCATGTAGTAATTTAGATTTGTTAATAGTCGTAAAACTCAATTATTTTTTTAATATTTCTAAAGTAATTTTGTTATACTTCTGAGTTTTATTGGGCAGTGATTTTTACATGATAAGAAAGAATAAACACTCTAGTTTCTTACATATAAAGAATTAGCTACGAATTTTTACTAATTTTTGTATCTTATGATGCTTACGTCCAAGTCAAATTGATATTTTCTTAAGATTTAGGCAGTATCTTACAAATTTTTTTGTTATTAGGACCATCCGGAAGGAGAGTAATGTCAAGGAGGCAGTTGTATGACATTATACAAAAGAGGAAAGGCGAAGATATGAGAAAAAGTTGGATTCTCTAGATGATTATTTGCTTAGCAGGGATTCTTATTCGGTGGATCAACAAGAATTGAAGCTTAAGTTATCAAATTTAAAAATTGAATTTAAGCGTAGATGGTCACACGCACACAGGAAGGATGAATTATTCAGAAAAAATAATGAAAGTTAGCTTCAAGGCACTTTTGAACTACCCATTGTGACAAAGAGAGCACCTGTCCATTTAAAGGCACCTCCAATATTTGTAGAAGCAGGTTTGTCAAGACGGCAGTATGAAATCATCACCACGAGCGAAAAAAAACTATTCCAATGTTACAGTTTATTGCAAATGGCTAAAAAATGGTGCTACCCTGCTTCTGAGTCGTATACAGTGTCGGATCCTTGTGCTGAAGTAAATCTGCAAGATTTGCTGGATCATACTGCCGAACGATTACTGATTTATTTGAAGAAGTAGTAAAAACTCTGAGTGAAAATGTGTGCAGTTCATTAGAATTAATATCGAACTGGGGTTCAATGGATCTCAACAAACCCAATACAAACAGAAATTTGAAAATAATTCAGATTCAGATGCTAATATATTTCAGAGTTCCCTACTACCCTTACGAGTAATTTGCGGTACAGATCACAAAAAAATAAATTGGCAAAACCCTACACCATCTTCTCCTCGATAATGTCGACCAATCAGAATAATATTTCCAAAGGAGTCCACGGATATAACGAAGAGGGAGATAAACTACATTCAGGCAAAAATCAACTCACTTAAGAAAACAAAAATTGAAGCAAACCGATCACAATCCATAGAAGTGAAACATACTTTGACCTTCACTATGGTTGATGGCAAAGTATGTAACGCAGCGACTGATACAAGATCAACAATGAAATGTTACATCTACGGAGCTACATCGAAAGATTTCAATGATTTGACGTAAACATAATAAATTGATGAAAATATTACATTTTGGATTATTACATGCGCGAATCCAATTTTTTGAGAGCGTACTTCACTTAGCATACAAGCTGCCCGTTAAAAAGTAGCAGCTTAGATCGGAGGATGATAAAAATATTGTTAAACAAAGAAAAACTGTCATCCAAGAAGAGTTCAAAAACAAAATGGGCCTCATTATGAACGTACCAAAACCTGGATTCGGAAATACCAATGATGGTAATAACAGTGGGTTTCAAATTGATACCCAGAAATTTGCTGATTATGCTTGGATACGGCAAAACTTTATGTAGAGTTGTATTCATGGTATCCTATGACTCCCACACTACATAAAATTCTGATACACGGCCCCGTCGTTATAGAAAATGCCATATTGCCAATTGGACAGTTATCGGAAGAAGCAGTAGAAAGCAGAAACAAACATTTCCGTTTATATGGCTTGAATTATGCGAGAAAGTTTTCAAGAGAGAATTGCAATATGGATGTTCTTAACAGGCTTTTGTTAAGCTCTGATCCTCTTATAACCAGCATGAGGCCTACACCTGCAAGAAAATCAAGGACATTTAAAAGAGAAACTCTAGAAATGCTCATTCCTGAGTCTTCCGCGATATTGCCACCAAATGAAGATAATATGGCTCGGATCGAAACTGAAGAAGAAAAGTGTTCAGATGAAGAGTGTTCACATGAAGAGTTTTCAGACGGGGGATATTTAGATGAAGAGTCTTGGACAACATCGTTCGAATAAAACAACGTGTTGTATAATTTTGTACACATTTCAAGTATAAATATAATTTTAATGCAAAACGGGTTTTTTAATCCACCTAAGAACCGAAATCTATTTTATAATATATAAAATAATAGACCGCCTTATCTAAAGGCCTTTCGGACAAAAAAATAATTTTGGTCGACTTTTCAGTGCAAGTACACCTATGTGCGGCGTCATGTCTATTAAATCCCATATGAAGGAAACTCTGCAAAATGCCTCTTTAACGTTCGAAGAATTATCAACTGTCATTTGCCAGATCGAAGCTTGCGAAAATTCTATCCAACGAAGAATATCTCTATAATTTACAAACTCGAAAAAAATGGCAGAAATGCGATATATCAACAAAATGGCCGATTGGTCGTATAATACAAATTAACCCCGGCACTGAGAACAAAGTCAGAGTAGCCACTGCAAAAACCCAGACCAATCAGATAACTCGTTCTACCACAAAATTATAAAAACTTCCCATTTCAGTCAATAAAACTGACGGTCAGTAAAAAAAATAAACAATTTGCTACCTACAGCAGCTTGACATGTTCATTGTGCTGCACCAATTACGCAGTAATTTGCTACATACAGCAACTTGAGATCATCAATATGCTACACCATCAGGTTTGCTGTATCAATTTACTGCACCGAATGGCTATGCAGTAATTGACTACACATCAAAGTTAACTAAAATACTCTTCGCGTCAGTCACCTTAGAATATCACAATCCTACAATTTTTCGAACACAAAATAAAATATTAAATTTCCAAATGAAATTAAATTGAATACACGGCCTAATTCAGCAGGTAATCAGACCACAACCACACATTGAAACACTACCATACCGACACTAAATAAAAGGCAATTCATAGCAAAGGCATTTGACATATGTTGCCCGCTAGCCCGGGGGTTACATCTGCAAGTACAGCTTGCATGAAACCTGCACTGCTATACTTCTTGCACGTCTAATCAGACTGGCATGCAACTTTCAGCGAACTTGCATGATGAAAAATCATGGTAGCTGGGAGATAGTAATTTGACATTTATACAGTTTTTAAAAGGCGGAAAAAAATATTCTAATACGGAGCTTTACAAATTAATTAATATATACCGAGAAAATGAGTGTTTGTCGGACATTTATTCTAAAATATATAGAAGAAATAACATTAAAATAGGGGCGTTTGAAAAAATTGGAGTGGAGTTACCACAAGTGAGTGCTGCAGAAATTAAAAGAATATAAAAGAATATTGTAATCTTTATGGACAACGTATCTACAAGAGAAGAAAAAAGTGAACGCAAGCATGAAGTCTGGGACATCTTCATGACATCGTCATTACTTTGGTTTGAAGAAATGAATTTTTTGGGTAGCACAATAGTGTTGCAGAAAAGTAGCGACCATAGGAGGACAGTAAGTAATAATACCATTCTTCTTCAGAGCTCGGCGTCTAAAGATAAAATTAAACTGATATTAAAAAGAGAACATGAAATTAAAAAAAAAAAATTTAGAGATTTTGCATAATATGGAAGGGGAGAGTACTGCACATGAGGACACATAGCAAATAAATCTGCAAGACGATGATTTGTTGTTGAATACTTATGAATATACTAAGTTGAAGAATGAGAAATAAGGCAAGCTTTGCGAATGAGAAATATACAACTACCATTGAGAAGATAGTCGAGATGGCACAAAATTCAGAAGATGTTTTGGCAGCTTTTGGAATTAGCATCGCCTTACAGATGAAAACAATCCCACAATCGCAAAGTTACATTAACATAATAAAGCGTACGATACCATCATCTACACATCGTCATTATCCCCATCGCCGTCAACTTCGGAAGGCTTTTTGAGATCATCAGCACCTATCACCATTGTAAGACCTCGAAATAAATTTCATAATTAAGATGTCCGCATTTTAGGAAAAAGAGCGAAAGGACTAGTACCTTCTCCTTCAGGACTCAGTGTTGAATATCACGTCACCATACCTCCATCAGCTCAATCTTGTGAAGGCAAGGAAAGCCTTTTGTGAGCAATAAAAGCCGCTAATATTTTTAATGATACGGATCAATTATAAATTAATTGAATAAATTATTTTCAAAACTTGAATCTACTTGTATTTACTTTTTTTATACCCTAGCACACAGCAGCACAAATATTTGAAAAAATTTAATTTTTAAATATTGCAAAACTTTCGCTTTTACGTTCGGGGCTACGATCAAGATTTAAACTATCAGTTTTTTTAAGCTATTTTATGCAGCTTGGAGCTTATTTGCTTACAAGCCAAATAATTTAATATCTGCACGAAATCTTGAAAAACCAAATTAGCTCCTGCAATACTTTAATAATGTGTATTTACCAGAAAATTTTTTATATGCCTAATAATTTCAGCAGTATTCAAAAGGTAATTAGGATTCCATTTTTTTTTTTTTTTTGTTATTTATTATTTATGCTGCTGTGATTTTTTTTTTATGTAAAAACGGGGGAAAAGGACAAGAGGGCTCAGCCTTATGCTATGCCAGGTCGACATTTCTGCTTGATACTTGATACAAGATATTTCTCATTTTACAAAAATAAATCCGGTGTTAGTCATTGCTTGCGGAAAAGTAATTAAAACTGATTAGTACTTTATAATAGTGAAAAACTATTGTAAATTTTTGTTTCCCGGAATAGACTTTATGTACTCGAGACTCCGGAGTCTTAAATTTCAGTGATGAAGTTCGCTATTCTGACTTGTAGAAAAAACCGGCATTGTGCTAGCAGGAAATCAGTTTTTTTTACTATAACATGTGGGAAATATCACTTATGTAAGTATTCACCGTTAAAAACGTGAACACTTTCATATTGAAAAGATCCTGTTGGTGTTGTTGCAGGACTTATCCTTGTTGAATTTCTTTCTTGTTCCACAAAGAAACCCACTTCCAAAAAACAAGTACCACAAGTTAGCCAGAACAGCATACCAGCCTTAACAAAGCCGCCACCTAAGGATTTGATCCTGAAAATCAGCAGGACGAATTTGTGGATTCTGATGACAACGAAAAGGATGCGAGGCGAATAAAGTTATGGACGAAGGGGACTAGGATGTGGATGATGGCAGTGACGACCCTGGAGAATCGTCAACGACAGGTAGTGACGAAAACTACAAAATCGTTCAGAACAAGAGGAGAACAAAGACTCAGCTGTCGAACAACGTAGAGAAAAAGGGCAAGCAGCCGCAACAGAGCCGCAAATAGGATCAGGAGGCATCTGGGAATTACTACACACTGATCCAGCCAGCGGAGAAACCAAAGACTAAGACAGTCAACAGTAAGACAAATGCAGCACCAACTGAGCGAAAGACCGTAAAGCCACCACCATCATAGCTTGAGAAATTGAAGAAGCGGCCCACGTTCTTTTTGAAAAATAACAGGATGAAGTCAACGTTGATACCAGCCACTGAAGAGGACCATCAGAATATCTTTAATTTAGTGAAAGAAATCAAGGTGGATTGCTTCACTTTCACGCCCAAGGACACCTTAGTGCTTAAGGGGATCCAGTACAGCTTCGATCCAAAAGAAGTAGCAGCAGCGTTGGAGAAGGAGCTGCCAGGAATAAAGGTCACTAAGGTGTCGCACTTTGTGACTCCCACTATAAGGAAAAGCGGACGCCTGGTGGATTCCTATGTGATAAACTTCAAGGCTGAAACTGATGTCAAACGGGTTATCAAGGATGACAGAATTCTTCATCAAGCCGTCCACTGGAACCGATTTCAGAGCAGTGGTATTTCGCAGTGCAAGAACTGCCAGAAATACGGCCATGTACCCAGTCACTGCGGAACTGCATACAGATGTGTAAAATTCAATGTCAGCCATGGACCTGGAGGCTGCACCAGACACATCAAAAGGTAAACCCTATTGCACCAACTGCAAGCAGGAGCGGCAATAAACTTTGATATTTATGTGCGTACCTATGTGGGTACTCTGTTATTGATATTGATCAATAATAGCAAAGAAATGGAAACTAAGCAATTCTGATCAATATCAATGAATTTCAAGCCAAGATATTTTACCTTTGCCCCAATAAACTATTTTGCCTATCCTGGGAAAATCGATTCATGTGGAAGGGAGTATCATCCAGTCTTAATTTTTTAAATAAAATGACAAGTATCGGGATAGGAAAATCAGAAGTATTTTTATATCTGAAAGATTTCCACGAAAGAAGTTTTGTATTTTAAAGAAGATTTGTATTTTAAAGAAGATCTGAAACTAGAGTCCCACTACCAAAGGTAAGACCTCTAGTGATAAATCAAAAAAAGGGTGTTTGTTAAAAATAAATCAGAGAAATCATTAAATAAAACTACAACGGTTTCAAAGTAGAGAGTTTACTTTAATACAAGGTCCCGATAGTCTGTTTAAGACTATCTCCAGAACCCTTGTTGTACCAGCAAGTACAACAAGCTCTTATCCTCTTAACTTGGCTGTCAAAGCCCATTAGCAGACATTGGTATTCTACGTAAAGAGCTAAGAGATGTCAAACGTCAGCTGATCTCTTAACTTTTGTGGAGATTTTTTTTAAAGAGATTTCGTATTCTAACAAACGAAAATTATCTGTCAAATATCTCTTAACATAAGAGCTCCTCACCGAGGTACGCTTGAAAATACCGAAATTTTGGATAAAAACGCTGTAAAATAAATACATATTTATATAATTCGTATATATTATATAAATATGTACAAGTTTGTGAAATATAAAATAATTATACAATTTGAGCCATGTACAGAGAATAGTTCTGAGCAATATGAGAGACGACTTGAATCACTTTGCTATTTCTGAGGTTGTATAGAATTTCAGAATGCTAAAATCTTTTGCCTTTAAAGTGATAGAAATGACATAGCCTTACGATAATCTCCATTACTTGACAATATTATAGTCACTTTAAAGTTTTGGTAACATTAATTTTTCTGCTACAGGTTTATACGAAAATTCTGTTGGACGTATCGACGGCTGTGGAACTCTTTACCTGCGATTTAAGTATTAAAATAATAATTCAATTATCATTATGTGCGTGCTGTGAACTTATCATACAGTTAATATTTATATCGATAATTATAACGTGATCAAAGACGCACACAATTATAGCTACGTGTGGGTTGGTCATATTGCCATCATCGCCTCGTCAAAAACATTACTTCTTCTTCTTCCTTCTTGAAAAGTAGACGTCTTTAATAACTGGGCTGGCTGAAAGATTCTCCAAACCCTCTTAACCTCTTAAAGTTAATATTTCTCCACAAAAATTTATGTAGAATACTAATTCTGCTAAAATCCCTTACTTGCTAAATTTAAGAGGCTAAGAGATCTCTTAAAAGTCTCTGATTTAGAATCGGGGGGTACATCTCTAAAAATAAACCTTGATTCCGGTGAAACTCTTCTTCTGGTTTCACTATATATTCCGTGCCATACCCCAGCCCAACGAGTACATAGTGATCTGAATGTATACATGTATAAATTCTTGTTAGAGGGTATTTTAACGCTAAACATAGCCTGTAGAACGATCCCTCGACCAACTTAGTTGGAACAACCCTGGTTTGAGGATAATCTCCACAACTGTCTCCCAGGATATTCCAACCATTTCCAGAGGTAACTCCTTTTTTGACTTCTTCCTCCTATCTGATAACCTCATAAACATTCTCCCCCAAATTAGAATTTTACCTGATAAGCCCATATTTCTGATTCTGACCATTTGGCAGTTGAACTAAAAATAGGTCTGCAGAAGGAATTTTCTGCGAGCACACTTATTGCTCCCGCAATTTCGTCCCAGATTAACGTTGACTGGCTACAGTTCCAGGACAGACTGAATCGCCTACTCCCTATTTGCTTGGTAGATCACCATAGAAATCTGTGTAATACAGAAATAGACTTCTATGTTGAGTTGCTGACGACTTCTCTTTAAGACAACGTAGCGTTCTTCTCCACTACGCACCAACTAAATAACTACCGGTATTAGAACCTTCCGCCCAGAATTCATTAGCTGTAAAAATACAGACAAAAGCTCAAGAAAACCCCCAACAGAATTTACCGGCGAAATCTGAATACCCAGAACCCGGAATATTCATCCTTACTCTCTCAAATTAGGTGTCTGTCGATAATGATTGACGAGCTAACCCGTAACTTCCTCGATGAACAATTTCGAGAGAGGTTGAAAGCTATTAACCCGAGTCCGCGAGCTTTTAGCGAAATCAACAAAGTATGTAGGAGGGCAGCCCAAGTCCCTGAAAAACTGCTGGAAATCCAAATGACCGGCAAATATTCACTAGCCTGCTTCATCTAGCCGCTCTTATTCGGTCACTCAACAATAAAAAGTCGAGTGGCTTAGATGGTATACCGAAGTTCATAATCCGGAAGTTACCACCATTGGCAATCGAAATGCTAACAACAATCTTCAACAATTGTATAAACAATTGTTACTTCCCCAACAGCTGGAAAGTGTCAAAGATTATATCAATTCCGATGAAGGCATCTTCTAAAAGCATCTCGGAATTCGGACCGATTTCACTAATCTCCAACTTGAGCAAACTTCTGGAAAGGGTAATGAAACAACACATTGTTGACACTTGCGTGGAGAAAGAGACGGAGCAGCATCAGCAATTTGGATTCAAAGCTATGCACGCCACTCTGCACCCGTTATTAAAATTTCACACTGATATGACCCAAGCCCTCAATAACAAGACACACACTGTGGCGTGTTTCCTTGATGTTGAGAAATCCTTCGACACCATCTGGAGAGAAGGTCTTATCTTCAAACTGATTGGATTTCAGTTCCCACCCTACCTCTTCGAATGACAGATAGCTTCCTCTCCCAGAGACAATTCTTTGTGGAAATAAAGAATTACATATCTGCGCATAAGGTCATAAAAGCAGGCGTCCCGCAAGGCTCACTACTTTGGCCTTTCCTCTTCAATCTGTTCACGTTTGACCAACCGCAGAATAATGAAGGAGTCACAACCATTCTCTCTCAATAGATGGGAAATTTTACTATATTTTATCATTAATACGGAGTTATTTCAGACTTTTCCGTTGAATACCGTTATTTTTATAAAAATCTGTCTTGCAGAGAATATAGTTTAAGATTAAGTTCTACAATACAGTCACACTGTTTAGGCAAAAATAATACTTCTTCGAATTAAGAGAAATTATTTGCAACACTGTCGTAACGTTATTTAATGCCCTTTTACTCGCTAACTACAAAGTTTTTGTTCCTTGAATAATTCCTAAAATACTGTCATAAGTATGATATGCCTACTTGATATAATCTTAAATTCAATATGTCCAATTGTTTTTAATTCAATACAGTCATAACTTTCCTTATGACAGTTTTGCATACAGTAAGGATAGCCTGTATGCAGCTTTTGTAGTTGGAAGGAAGTTGCATTATTATTTTGTGAACAGTCAAAAAGCAGTTAAGTCTATATTGCAGATAAAATTAGGTAACAAATATGCCATTGTGTCTGTTTGTACCCAAATATGACTCTATTGCCGAAGTCATTTCAGTATTCAGTCGTCAGTGTTCGAAACAGGTGCACTATCTTGAGGCATATTTTATAATTTTTTTCTGTATAGTGATTTAAAAAATGTTATCCCGTGCACAGTTAATCGTTGCTAAAGCCCAGAAACCTAAAATCAAAAAAATTTCGAATTAATTGGTTTAACAAGACAAAGAAAACTTTTCTATAGGCAACACTGCTAAAGGTTTAGACTTCTATAGTACACGTGCAAGAATTCCATTTTTTTTAGATGACCACAATGAAGTAGATGAAGCCATTGCAAGCGTAATGCAATGTATTTCCAACGACAGTGTTTCAGTGGATTATACCGAAGAGGAAGCAAAAAATGCGGGAGTTGAACACGTAGATCAGCTGGATCAACACACCATTTTGGTGGAATCAAATTTTGTCAACAAACGAACTGGAATAAGTCTCCATAATGCCGACAATATGAGCCTTCTAGACCTTATAGAATCTGCAGAAGCCGAGAAAGCTGATAAAGAGCTTTACGATGACCGCACTGAATTAACCTCGATTTCAAAAGTTAATAATATCCGGAAAAGAAAACATAAAGAAAACCAACACACCTGGAAAAGAAATCTGGTAAAACAAAAAAGGAATCGTGGACAACAATACGCTAACAGTTCGGGAAAAATAGTGGAATAACGCTCTTTAAAGGCAGTCTGCGAAAGTTGCAAGTTTGAGTGCTCTGCTCTAAAAATATAACCACGCAAGAAATATATGAAATACTTACTAAGTATTGGGACACCGGATCTGTGGAGGTACAAAGAAATTTCATTATGCAAAATATTTCTGCCATACAAAGAAGTGTTGCATCATCAAACAAGATAATGCGGAATAATAATTATTCCTATTCATTTAAAGTGAATGAGAAGAAAATTACTGTTTGCAAGAAATTCTTCTGTAGTACTTTGGCGCCTGATTACAGGGGAAAACATGGAAAGCAGCCTAAGTATACCTCGTATTGAATCGCATGTCCTTCGGCAGCAAACTACCAGAAAATTTATAGAAGGTGGGAAAACAATATCCGATCTTCATCGTGATTACGTTAAAAAGTGCAAGGAAGAGAATAAATCCTTTGGAAATTGTCTCGTTTATAGGAGGATTTTTAACAGCTACTTTAATATTTCTTTTTTTATCCCGAAAAAGGATCAATGTTGTATATGCGAACAGCATAATAATTCGAGTAGTAGGGATTTATCTCCTGAAATGGAAACTCACTTAAAGGAAAAAGATCTTGCACAACACAACAAAAAAGAATACAAGGAGGATGCAAAAAATGGGAACTGTTTATACATAGTTTTTGATTTACAAGCTGTACCTCCAACTCCGAGTGGTGAAATTTCCGCTTTTTACTATAAGTCCAAGCTATCCACATACAATTTTACTATTTTTAATTTGGGTAGAGAGCAAGGACATTGTTATGTGTGGCATGAAGGAGAGAGTCGCAGAGGAGTAAATGAAATTGGGACATGCATTTTCAAGTTTCTCAACGAAAATGAAACTTCCGGTAGGGCTGTACAAATGTACGCAGACAACTGTTCAGGGCAAAATAAAAATTTATTTATTATTTATTTGCTACTGTACTGTGTACCAAAATTGGACATAGCTTTGATTACGCTAAATTTTTTGGTCAATGGACACACGCAGAATGAAGGTGATAACATGCATAGTTTGATTGAGAAAGCAAAAAAAAGAACACTAAAATCAAGACCAATTTATGTACCATCACAGTGGGTTGCTGTTATTAAAACTAGCAAGAAGTCTAACCCTTTATTCGATGTCAATGAAATAGGATTTGAAGAATTTTTGGACATTAAGTCACTATCCAAGATTATTGGGAAGAACTTTCAAATGGACGTGGATAAAAAGAAGGTCATATGGAATAAAATTTGCTCGTTTGAAGTCAGAAAGGACAACCCATTTACTGTTTTCTAAAAAGAGAGTTATAGTGACACCGAGTTCCGCCGCATACACACACAACCACATTCGACAAAAGCTCTTAATAAACTTTTAACTTTCAAAATACCGATTTTAAACAAGATTCCACCAGCTATTCCGGAAAGAAAATTAAAGGCTTTATTATATCTGTGCGAAAATAATTTAATTATACCAAAATATAAAAGATTTTATTATAATTTAAATTAAACACTTTGAAACTTTTTAATTTTTATACCTGAAATTATTTTATTTAATTTTTTTGAATTTATGTTACATTATATTATTATTGAATAAAAGTATTTAAAACCAGATGATGATTCTTAAGAAAATTTCTGCAAAAGTGACTCATTGTGAGAAAATGAATATGTTTTTTCTGCAAGTGTCGTCAAAACAGAAAATTCAGAAAATAAACGGATAATAATATATTTTTCTTACTTCAAGTGTAGAAAATATTATATTTAGTGATTCAGCATGTTGGGAAATTTTCTAAGGCCAAAACGATATAGCACTGGTGTGCAAAATACAATTTGAATATACGAAACGCGATTTTCTCGAAATCACATATTTCGAGATATGACACTCTACGGGACCAAGTGCGATATGCGCACTCCAAATCTCCCAAATTGGCGACAAAAAAAGTGGGTGATCATATTGCCAAACCTCACGAGTCCTATCGTAAATAGGGCATGTCAAAACGCAAGAAACATCGAAATCACAATCAATAATGAAGTGATAAAATCCACTAAGAGCGCCAAATACCGAAGTATAAATCTCAATGAACGCTTTAAGTTCAACCCTCACGCAAGGCCAGTTGCTACGAAATCAAACTTTGCACTCAGCATGGTCAGTCTTATAATGAGATATAGGAATGGTCTCACTCTAAACACCAAACTTCAGATGTACAAGCAGCTCATTAGACCTACCCTAGCATACTCGTTCCCCATATGGCATACCATTTTGCCAACCTATATGGAGATCCTTGCGAGATTCTAGAGAAAAACGCTCTGAATCTGTATTGGACTCTACCGGAGGCCCTGTGGAAGGCATTATCGCAATCGAGTCCTGTACCAGAAAGCTGGTATTCCTCCAATACAGGACTACCTGGATGAAATGATGAAGCATGTAGCCTAAATCCCCAATTATCCAAACCCAATTGTCCAACAACTAACAATAATTTTCCCCATTTAACAAATATTTATCGCCTTTTTGCGTTTCAACTTGTCAAGAAAAATACTACTGCGAAGGAAATTTTACTTTTTTCAGGGAGAAAGGAGTCACCGAGGCTAGGAGAGGAAGAAAGAAGGAGGATTGCAGTCTACAGGGCAGGATATATGCGACCTTCTACAGACAGGAGCTTACAAACCCCACCAGGATGTGAAGGCAGATGCAACTGGAGATTTATACATATAAGTTATGTAGCTGATTTTCTAAATATTTTTAGTAAATTATAACTAGGTAGCGCTAGCTGTAGTTTAGAAGCAAGTAATATGTTAGTTAGAAATTCATATATTTAGAAAGTAAGATAACTCAGCTAGATTAATTGAACTCAGGGCCAAAGAGAGGCCCGTAGGTATTATAATCAGGGACTAGGTTTAGATAAGAAAATATTTTTAGGTTAAGTGTGCAAATAAAATACTTTAACTTGACCTTGAAGAGTCCTTAAAAAATATTGTTTATGATAAGTGTGATAAATGATATTTTTTGAAGTGTACTACACTTTCTAATATACCCTTTATAGAGACTGAAGCAAAAGAATTTATTTGCAATTTTTGCATGAGACTGTTTGCCAAATATGTAATTGGCAAATTAATATTAAAGCTAAAACAGAAATTTATTTGTTTGTGCAATTATTTTGTTTTGCTTTTTTTTTGTGATAAGCGGATGACTAATTGATTTATTTTTGTTAATTACTTACTAAGTTTATTCTGTATACCGAAGTCTAAGTAGAGCTGCACACCTACTATAAAATATAAAATGTTATTTGCAACATACTTTTAAGTTTTATTATTATTCCCAACCAAATGAGCTTTTAAATCCAATGATCGAATATAGCAAACTACGTGTACGTGTTCGACCTTAGGCTTTTCATGATCTGGCAAATTGGGAATTTTTCCGCTTTTCTTCAAAAATTCAATGAATCGACTTAATTCTCTGGAAAATGTATTTGTTACCAGAGGCTTATAAAACCTAATAAACTAATGTAATATAATTTCTCTATTTCCTGCACAATTCTTTTAGAAGGCAATGCAAATCAGAAATCCAGGAAAGTGTTCGACAAACAATTGGAGACACTACACTACCCTACATATGCAATCTCCTGTTTGGATTAAGGAGTACTCGAATCTACTTTTTTGAAATTGCTTAGAACAGAATTCCAAATTGTTCATGTTTTTGTTTTATTTTTCTTTAAGTTTAAGTTACATAATAGTCTGTTTAATGGTCTGCTCTAGGTTACTCTAGAGCAGAAAAGAGCAGAAAATCGTGTTCAAATCGTGTTCGATTTTCTGCTCTAAAGTAACCTAGAGCAGCTCATTAAGCAGACCTAATGAAGAAGTTAACTTTTGTTTTATTAAGGACTAAAATTGACTTTAATTTCTATAATTTAAATGTAATTTTATATTTAAAAAAAAAAATAATGAATTTATTGTAAATAATTTCTTTTCTTTCAATTATTATACCTATACAAATAATTGGATTGTTGTGAATTCTTATTAGGGGGCCGAGAACTGGAAAAGCTAGGTACCTACCACAGGAACCGATTAAAGGCAAACGTGCTCTTTTTCAAAAGCAGCTTATTTATAAATAATAGTTGTTTAATTGGACTTAACTCTTATCATCTCATTAAATTCTAGGACTGTACTTTCTCAAATATCACAGAAATGATTAAAAAATATAATCTAACGAAGGTTGTCATTTTGAGAATGTTTACCAATATTTTAAGAAACTGACGACTTAAGCTTTACCCATTTATATACATATTTGTTGTGTTATAATGTGATTTGTCATATAATTTTAAATTTGAATATCTAATTCGAATTCTGTAATTTGGTTCTAGTTTCAAATGTATTTCTTATTCTTAATTAATTTGTATACCTACTTTGTATTTACAGTTCGATCTATCATGCCTGCTTCAAACTAGGCTATACTATGCTATACTTCACTATACTACTGTATTATATTTCAAGTTTCCTATACTTTTATTTGTTATGTTATGACGTTACTTTCTAAGATATACCCAACGCTATGCGTGCCTTTGGACGGGTACTCAAATAAATGTTTACGTTTATGCTTTATTTTCTTCTATTATACAACTTCAATTTAAGTTGTTAAACGTTGTATTACGCAGCTTAAGCAGGGAAGGATTAGTAATTGTTTTTGATTTGAGACTTTCAGTCAATCCAGTATAACTCTAAGCTTTGTACACTACCTTTAATATATCTCATGTTTATATAATTTCTTTTATATTTCTAGTTTTAATTATGTTTAACTCCAAAACCTTTATTGTCCATAATATTTGTTTCTCGATATGCCTGCTCAGCCAACAAATTATCTTTGACCTTAACTTTAAATAAATTCAAATAACTATTTCAATTTTTTGTTTGCCAGTTTTCATTTGCTATTAACTGGATTTAGATGAGATTTAGTGTAGCAAATGGCATTTGCACTGCAGCCATTTATTGAATTATTATACATCTGGATTAAAAATCTACTGTTAATCTATAAACTTACCGTTCATCGATGTAGCCTTGGATGGGGTGTTCTAAAAGTTTTTGTAATTGTTACGCACACACTGATCTTATAAAGATTTTTAAGGACAATCTATAAAAATGATGAAGGTAATTAAAGTAGGTTCCAGATACTATATTTAAAACTTACTGACCTATTGATGGCAAAGCCTTTGTGTTGTTCGTGCATTTTTGAAGGTTGTTAATGTAGGCTTAAATAATTTATCATCCCAGAACTAGTGGTTTTACTAAATTTTAACTATTTCCACAGCGCGACCAAATATTGAAATATTAAACATCACAAATCGTTCCCGTCAAAAGCATATTAGAATTCGAGTTGCATAAAATCATAATATTACTTTTATATTTTTTATGGGAATAGGTATATTTTTATTGCAATTTTACCATTAGAACACCGCGGATGTTGAACTAAAGGTAAGCAAGTAAGCGACAAATTAAATTAATTTTAAAAATGAAATTTCTCTTGTTTCTAGTTCTCACAATAGCACCGGCTAGATTTTAGTCTGAAACGAAATTTTTACTGTCCGCTATAAACATATCTTGTTTACATTGAGTTAATAGCTAAATGGTACTATGCATCAGGGTTGCCAGAAATTTTTGAAAAAAGTAGCCTAAATTTTCCAAAAAGATAGCCCAAAATCGCAATGTTTGTACTACCGTAGCCCAATTGGGCGACAAATTTAAAAAATAAATTTTTTGAAACTCAAATTGTATTTTAATTAACGTTCTCTGAATTATTCATTACAAAATTACATAAGTGTTTCTACAGTTTCCGTTAAAATTATACTTTCAAATATTTCTACATCTTCACATTCATTTTGAGGATTATTATATTTATAAATTGAAGAATTCATTTTCTTAATCATAGCATCAGGTACAATAAAATTGTTACAGCACATTCCATTAACATGCAAATGCAAACGAATTCGCATCAAAGCAGAAAGTGTACCCAACTGTAATCTGTTTCGAATTTTTGTTTTTAAAATATTCATGTAACTGAAACATCGTTCAACAAAAGCGTTTGAAGCAGGCAAAGATAATATACAAATTATCATTTCACAAAGATCTTTGAAAAGAATATTTCCTGATGCTGATTTTATAGTATATATCTTTAACCAGAATTCAGAAATATCTGCAGGAATTTCATTTGGAAATATAACAGTCAAGTCCAGTTCTAGTAAGTTATTGTATTGACTTTCAATATCATTATATTTTTCCTTTTTCACAAAATGAAGTGGCAATTCCTGAAATTTTGGCCTAGATTTATTTGAATCACTATTGAAGAGCATATTTGGACTAAATAAGTAAGCTTTTTTAAATATTTTAAGATGAGAAGGCATTCTTTTAATGAATTCCAATAAAAGAACGCGATAGAATTCCTTGCAATTATTTCTTATTACATTTTTTTCTGGTTCTGGAAGGTTACTTTCGAATAGCACATTCATAAATTCTAACCCGAAATCAATTTCAGCTATTTTAAGAAAATTTTTTTCTTCGTTAATATATGTATTAATTGCTGTAAGGTTATCTTCGTTAAATAACTTAACAACGTCAGGCTTAAGTAACTTGCTTACTAAACTACGGATGAAAGTTAAAACCTCTACGTGTGCTTTATAAAAATCCACTTTATACCCTTGGAAATATAGGTTGAGGGAATTTACGGTTTTTAATATTGGTAATAAGAATTTAATGTATAAATAATTTGAAAAGTTTTTATACATGTCGGCTAATATCTTTGCTGAATGACATTTTTCATTTAGAGCGACTATTTCAAAAAATGTCTTGAGCTCTAGATATTGTGCACAAAGTTTTGTTATAGCGGTATATCTAGATAACCAGCGAGTATTACTCAACTGAATTAATCTTGCAGGATCACAATCTTTGGAATTTATAGCTTGAAATATTTCTTTATATTTTTCTTTTCTCAGATTGCTGTGTGAAAACCAGCTGTAGGTTTCTTTAATTAAATACTCAATTTCGTGTGGCAAAGACTCTGTTGCTTTTGATGCACATAGATGAAGGCTATGGCAAATGCATTTTATTAATACTAAATCTGGACAAAGTTCTTTAAATCGAGTAAAAAGTGAATTTCTATTACCACACATATTGTTTGCTCCATCTGTCCCTAAACCAATTAAATTTTTAACATCAAGTTTTATTTCCTTCAAAAAGTTACAAATAGCTATAAAAAGAGCTTCAGCCGTGGTTTGGATAACTTTAATTAATCCTAAAAAATCTATGCAGATTTTAGAGTTTTTTTCTGAAAAATATTTCACACAGAGACATAGATATTTTTCAGTAGAAATATCTGTAGACTCATCGACAATCAATGAAAATTTTGCACTTCCAATATCCGAAATAAGTTCTTCTAAAAAGCTAGGCGCAATAACATTATTAATAATACCCATACATTTGGTCCGATGAAGATTTATTTCATTTCTGTAAGATGAATCATGTGGTGTTCCCGGTCCCGGCTCTCTAGGCAAATAATTAAATTTATTTATCGTATCCGTAAGGTGGTCGATACTTCGTATTGCAGAATGCATTGCTACGTGTAATGCCAACGTAATTTCTTTTTTAGCACATCCGTCTTTTCTAATATTAACACCTTCAAAAATGTTTATCTTAAATATTTTTTCTTTAAAAATACAATTGGAATTACCAAAATTTAAGAGCGGTGCAGTTGAAGATGGTATTTTTGCAGAATTAATCTTATGCTTGTTAGTGAAACTGTGTTTTACGATATCACTTCTATGTGCTCGCATTTCAGCTTTACAAATTGAACAAAAGGCATTATCAGGATTACTTTTACTTTGCGTAAGCCAACCCTTAAATACCTTTTCACTTTCCCACTGTTTATTATATTTCTTGGGATACTTTCCCCACTTTGGCATTATATAAACAAAAAAATACGTTTTACGTTCAAAACACTGCATAAACTGTCTAATTGCGATTAAAATGGGACTTTCCCTATCATGAAACTATAAAGACGAGTAGATTAAAACTTTTTGTGGTACTTGATTCAGGAATAAGTTGTAATAAGTTGTTTCGCATATAAAATTAAAGATGCCGCCAAAATCGCCTGAAATATGTTGCGAGTAGCCCAAATTTTGTATCGCGAAAACATTACAAAAGATAGCCCAATTGGCGATAAATCGCCCAATCTGGCAACCGTGCTATGCATGCAATTTGTCCTTACGAAATTATGGAATATTGAATTCCAGGATTTCTTCCAAAGTATAAAACATCACATACACAAAAACTATACACCGGTTTTGAATTCTGACAAATTTTCACGATTGCCGAATATTGCCAGTCACATAGTTAATTTTTATTTGAAAATTGAATAAGTTTTACCATTTATACTTATTAACAAATAACATTAAATACAAGGATTTGTAAAATTTTCACGCGAAATAACCGCACTTTGTAAGAGTTTGTTTACTATTTTTGTTCGAGAGAAGCGACAAGCGAGCAACAGCTGTACAAGAGAGCATGCGAATTATAATTTATACGATGATCAGTCGACTGCGACTTGATTTTAAGTCGAAGTCGACGCTGAGGTGAAATTTGTGTATGACTACGGCCTCGACTTTGCCGACTTTCTCACACACAATAGGCGCTTTCGGTGAACTGTCACAGGTCCATATTGAGCAACCAATTTCGAACACATCCACTGATCCAAGTGAAACTGAATTTTCTCGTCTCAGTTGACACAGTTTCGTTATTTTATGATTTTAATTAATAATTAAAGCTTAGTGAGCCATTCGAATAAACTAACAACACTTCTCAATTTATTACTATCCACTTTATGTGTTCAAAATTATTTAAATGTCAATATTGGCAAATCAGCTGATTGCTTAACTGAGGCAACTGAGAAGATTGCTCAAAGTTTTGTCTAAGTTGTCTCCCGTGAACATTCCTGAACTGAAGTTGGCCGCAGCAGACACCAACATTGTATATTGAGCAATTGAGCAAAGCTTGATTCAATCGAAGTTGAAATGATATGCTAGGGCCCACACACTTCAATTTTTACTAATGACAGGCATTAATTGTTAAGAAAAAAATCAAAATGCCAATTCCCGACCGGGGGGACGGGCAGCAAACCAATACTTACAACAAATGATGTAACAAACGTTTTTCGCAACCAATACTACTGAAAGGGCTTTCCCATACGAGAAGGAAGGAAGGAATTTCTTCCATTCTGCTGAGACGACCAAGCTCAATAATATTGCTCCGCGTAGTTCCTTATATGATTACCGATATTAATTGTGTGCGTGTTCAATTAAGTCAGAGTTTTTTAAATAAGCAATAACTGTACACAATTTCACAACACTTATTGATTATTAAGTTATTATATTATCACCTCAAATTGCAGGTAAACCTTTGTACAGCCATCCGATCATAAATTTCAGAAATTCTAAAATGGCCGGAATTCATTTGCTTGCACTAGGTTTGGTATGCTGCCCTACTCCTGATCGAAACGTAGTAGCACGGAATTTTTCCTACATGCGAATACTTCTCACCCGTAAAACCTACCAAAAACTTCCGTGTGTGGGCTATAGCCTTCGAGCAGGAAACTAAATGGAGTTGACATGACACCAACGAGTAATAACAGGAGATGCAATCATATATACGATCCGTGTACATGAGCGTACCCAAAATTGCCCTGCATTTGTGTATGTTTCACTCCGCCATTTTTGGTCTTCAATGTCAAATCCATACTTAGGTTGGGTTGGTTTTGGGCTTGGTGCATTGACGCAGGAAAACCCGTGAAATAACGGTAGGGGCACGAATATTACTCACAAACTTTTTATCACTGAACTTTTCTTCTTAATTATTAACTTTTTTACGTTCACGTTTGCAAATTCAGTAAATACCTTTCAGTATATGAAAATAAAAGCGATTAAAATTGGGCATAGGTGGTACAATTGTGTACAGGTGTACAAAATTTACGGCGCTTATGTACAAACAATATCAGTGTCATTGTGTTACATACAATTGGGTACGCGATATTTTCTCATTTGAATCTCCTTTATTTCTTACCTCGTTGACATGAACCGTGATTGGGTGGGTACACCAGTGAATTCGAAAACATTCCTAGGCATGTAGAGTCGCCATGCTAATTAATGGCGGGAGATTTTAAATATTATTTAAGTTTAAGTATGATACAAGGCGAAATTAATTCGATAATCTCAGAGTTACATATACATACATGTTCTCATTGAACAAATTCATTGGGAATTTTCTTTGGGGGGAAACTGTTGGAAAAATAAATATTTATATCAGTTAGTAATTTGGAAATATAAAAACTCAAGTTGATTGGGCAATTTTCATGTTTCCTGTATCTTACTACGTCTATGTGTCAGGTTCCAAACAAGAAAAACAAAAGTGCCAAAGTATCAAGTTCCCCCTTTGAAATCTGAAGCCCATTTCAGAATCGGCGCATCATGATGCATGCTGTAAAGATTTTGCCGGCCAATTCACAATCGGCACATCAAGCATATTTGCAGCAAGCAGTGTAGGAAACTTTGTATGCTAACTTTATTTATAATGCACAATTATTTACAAACGTAACACCTTAATACCGAGTTTTTATATTGTGCATAATTTTAATTTAGTCGTTTTTCTTTAAAAAAAAAATAGATCCGGAGGAAATATGAGATAAATAAGATTTGAAATTTATTTTTTATTTGTTGCAGCATGCATCAAATTTTAAAATTTGCCAAACTCTTGCATCATGATGCATGCTGTGCCAATTGCGAATTGCGCCATATGATCCCATGATATCAAACCTTGCATCACAGCTGCTGCATGCTGCGCCGATTCTAAATTGGGCTTGATAGTCAGGGTCCAATATGGTCGAACCTCACGCACATATAAAGCGGCATTTTGGTTACGATCGTGTAGACTTATTTTATACACAATGCCTACTCCATTAGTTTCCTGCTCGAAGGCTATAGCTTAGCGGAAAACCTACGTCACAGCACATGTGTCAAAATTTAATGAGAATGGCTTGGATTCTCTGTACCAAGATACAATTCTATTCTAATTGGGGCCTGAGGCTAAAATATAATGACACGAAATTGACGACGACAAAATAATTTTGGAATACAGACTAAAACACGATGTGAGCAATACGATAAATGACGACGCAAAAACGATGACATTTGATTGTAATCATTCATCGGTTTATGCTAGGAGCGACACGTTACAGCGTGCTTCACTTATCGTCGTTGTGAGCCAATAGCTTACCCGAGGGTTACACCAGCAAGTTCAGCTTGCATGCAAGCTTCACTGCCATACTTCTTGCACGTGTAACCTCTACTTCCATGCAGGCAGCTCATCTTTCAGCGAACTTGCATGATGAAAAATCATGGCAGCTGAGGTGATAGTAATGTGACATTATGCAGTTTTCAAGATGGCGGAAAAGAAATGCTTGAGAGAATTTGTTAAATTTGTTCTGGAAAAATGAGATTTTCTGGGATCATTTGTATTACGTCATTTACCAACACCTTCCTCTTAACTTTTTCTTGGGTTTTTATCATTTTTCTACTTCCATTGCTATAATTTTCCAACATACGCATGACTTTACAACTCAATGCCATTTTTTATATGAACTTGCATGCAAGATGATAAGACATCAACCGAACTGCCTTCTGCTGTCAAGTTAAAAATCGTGTTAGAAGGGAGGCTTGCATGCAAGCTGTACTATCTCGTGTAATCCCCGGGTAACAACCGAGGGTTAACAGTTTTCCAGTAGGGATGGGTTTGAATAAATCGAATGATGAAATCATGATGAGGATTGAAAAAAGAAGTCTTGGTAGGATGATGATAGAGGAATGTTGTAAAGAAAAAATGTGCCAAGAAGTAGCGTTGAGAAGTTTGTCTGAAAAAGTGTTCTGAATTAATTGAAGAGAGGGATTTTTTTGTTGATTGAAATAAAAATTAATTCAAGTGGAATTTCGTATAGAAAGGCAAAGAGTTGTTTTTGGTTTTTTGCGAAATATTAATGGAAACATTGCAATAAATTTTTTCCGTGGTTTTTGTGAGACGACAAGAATTCTAAATGAAGTAGTAAAGTTTGCCTCATTTTAAAAATCCAAAAGATCGGATTTAGGCTGTAAATAAAGGACGTTCTATTATTATAAAAAAGAAAATCAGTGAAATTGATTTCTAAATTTAAATATTTGTGAAAACCGACTGTAAACAACTTTTGAAAAAAAAAAAAAATACAAAATGGAGGAAGCGTCCATCTCATGTGTGTATGAATAATGATGAGATAAATCTGAAATATTCTATTTGTAAAATGATAAAATAAAAATGGTGTTTAAATAAAACCAGAATAAAATGAAGTTATGGAAATTTTATTTTCTCAAATTAAACATAATGAAAAAGATTTTAAACACAAAGAATTAAAAATTATCAGTGGAAAAAATATGGAAACGAAAAGAAAAATGACAAATAATTGTTGGTTCCTGAAAGAAAATAATTAAAAACAAAATAAAGAGTTTGATTGAATGGAAAAGAATACTAGATTGCATGATGTCGGACTTTGCGATGACACAATTGACACAATTCGGATTTCGACTGGTAATGCATTGGAGGAATATCATTGTGGGGATTTGACGTTATGCAATCTGAAAGACAGTTACAATACCTTGAATCTGACGATGTTTTGACAAGTTTTGGCAATAGAATTCCTCCCATGCTCCTGAGAATGCAAGTGTTCTGATTAAAATTTTGACACATTGCGGCTTATGCGCGAGAGCGTATTGTGTTCTCTGTACCGTACTTTACTATACATTTCTTTACATTTCATCACCTAATATACTTTGTATACACCCTAACATCACACCTCACATACACATTACTGAGCCATCATAAATTCCACTCGGAACAAACTCAATTCAACAAATATTCAATATCTAACAAAAAAAAAAAAAAAAAAAAAAATATATATTTTATAGCTACCTTAGTAGTTTTATTTGTATTTATATTTCTCTTCTTTCAGTAACTAGATTATTATTTTTTCTTTTTTTATCCATATATCCTTCATCATTTCTTACTTGTTTAAACATGTAATAAAACGCTTTTCTCATAAACTTGGCCTTAAGATTTGTGACGGTAAAAGTGTGGACCTTTCACATAAACGTGGTTTTTAAAATGTCAATTTAAAGAATGTGCCAGAGGATTGAAATAACCAACGATGTAAGAACTAAAGAAGATGCAAATGCGAAAAAAGCACGTAACTATCTCTAACACATTGACACTGATATTGTTTGTACATAAGCGCCGAAAAATTTGAACACCTGTACACAATTGTACAACCAGTGCGCAATTTTAATCACTTTTATTTTCATATACTCTAAAGTATTTACTGAATTTGCAAACATGAACATAAAAAATTTATAATAATTAAAAAGAAAAGTTGAGTAGTTGTGAGTAATATTTGCTTCGGTTATTTCACGGGTTTTATATATTTATTTAGAACTTCATCAACGATCTGATTACTGAGTTTACAAAAGCGAAATATAACCATAAAATGACAAAAGCATACATAACCATAATAACGATAAAAAGTATAGATAACAATAATAATGAAAAAACAAGTAACTTTAACTAAGCTGATCTCTTATTTTTTAAAGAGACACGGGAACAGATATATTGAAAGTAACACAACGACTCCTTACCTTCGTCTGACGCGGAAAACTCCCCAGGTGAGAACTCACAACACCTCCGAGAAGGTACCAACAACAAAAAGCTGCCGGAGTTCGCCTTCGAAGTGGCACCATTCTAAGTGGACTTATAGTTAAGAGCAAAGTAAGTTTAGAAAGATTTTTAGATAAGTTATTAGAGAAACTCAAGAGTCCGATAAGCTCACTGTCATGCACTGAGATGTTCTTGACCATAGATTAAGTCAAAGCACAGAGCAGAGGCTGACGCAAATAGAAAAATTTAAGAGAGAAACAGAAAAGCTCAAACAGGAGCTTATGGATTTTGCCGGATTTTCGCGCTCGCTCAGTTTAGATAAGAGCTCAGCCAGTGTAATTGTAAGTGCTGAAAGTGATACTAGTGTTAAGGATATAGGTAGTGATCTCTCTGACGAGACTACGGCCGAGAACCTCCTTTGCGACTGGCTGGAAGTATCCTTCACGGAATCAAGATCAGACACAAGTCCTGAAACTCAAAAAGGCACAAGTAGACTACCCTATAATCCTACAAATAAAAGGGTAATAACAACCGTAGATTACGCTAAGGTGGCCAAGCTCACGGCACAGCTTGTCCCTCAGTTTTCGGGTGAAATTGGACTACAGCTAGGTCATGAGCTTCAAACATTTATTGGCTGTTGCAAACAGGCCTTACACTGTTTAAGTGAGGAAGAAAAAGCAGCCTTCTTACGCATCTTGCCCACAAGACTTCGGGGCGATGCCTATCAGCTGTTCGCTTCGGACGTTCCAACTACAGTCTCCTCGGAGGCGTGGGTTCGAATCCCACCGCTGCCACCAATTTGTTATGTTTCTGATCTCTCGTGCTTCCTGGTAAGTCCAGGGAGAAGCGATCGGCGGGAGGAGTGCAGGCGCTGATAGAAGAAAACACTCCGATGAGTAACTGTTCGCTATCTCTCCTTATAAATCGTGTTTTATTTTCATGTCCTAATCCACGTTTTTGCTAAAAAAGGGAAAGGGTCACAGGTTCGAGTGTTAAATACAAATCCAACATTCTCTTTATGCTAAACACAATTTTTATTATTTTCTTTGATACGATATCCACTTTATGATTTTTCACAATTTTCAATATGCTAAACACAATTCCTACTTTTACATATTAACCAATTTTTATTTTTCACTAATTTCGACGGCTTTCCCGAAACATCGAACTTTACTCCGCGGTTTTAAAATTCCAACTCCCCGAGGTTCGGGCTAGCTGCCCCCTGGTGCCCATGAAAGCTTTTTTTATTTTTTATTGTTACTTTCCCACGACGTGAGAAATCGTACGTGGGAAAGTACAAAAAGTTTAGACACAGTGCATATGCATGAAATCTGATATGCACCTGTGTCTTGTAAAAATAATATTTTTAGACGATGAGAGTAATGGTGTGTATGTATGTACATACAATTAATTTTGATGAATTTACCGGAAAAGCTGTATGTAGGTATGTACTGCATGTAGGTATGCAAACATACCGTGAGAACGTAATGTTTGACTGATAACAAAATGCAATTTATACTAAATTGCATTTTGTTGCAGTACGAAAATGCATTTTTAAATGCAAATGAAATTTAGATGAATTTTTTAATTAAATAAATTTTATTTTTCAGGGTCATTTCTGATACATCAATATATTGTATGGGCCAATATATTGATGTGATGACCTTCTGATTGTGATTCGGGGTATAGGCACCCGGGTCACAATATCCCTCCCCCTTGGGGAAAAGAAAGTTTTATTCTCTTGAGAAGAAAACTTTCTTTTTAAGCAACTTAATCTTTGTTTCTGATGATCATAAGGTTACATGTTGATGATGTACTTATATACTAAGAATATGTCTGCTGTTAGGTATTATTACGGACTACATGTACATAGTGTGATACTTCTAATTACATCTTTTTATTTTAAATTATCGATTTAAACAAGTTTTCGATTTTATATACGATGGGAATAATTGTACAATACAGGATGCATACTTGTTCATTGAAATATATGTAATAGCTACCTATTTATTTTATTATTATATATACATATATGTATTAATTTTTTGTCTTATTTAAAGAACTAGGATAAATATTGAATTGGTGGACATTTATTTTCATCCCAGGGAGGATGGTGGAAAGAGATAGGGAAAAAAAAGGTAGTGGTATAGTTCTATCGTAATCTTGATAGAGTCATTATAAAGTATTTAGCTGATAAGCGTTCGTGTGAGATTCTCCTTAGCCCTTTATCTAGTGATTTGTTCTTGCGATTCTTTTTTTTTTATTTAAATGCTTGTCGACTCGGCGTTAAGATTACGTTGGCGTAATTCGGCGTGCTTGGGATAGGTGCGATGTTTTGGTTACCGTTTGTGCTAACGTAAGGGGTTTTGTTAATGGTGATAGCGAAGTTGTTTTAATTTTTGTTTAGTTGATCTTGCTTTTGCCTACTGAGGTCTTTAGGTTGTTTGTGGACCTCATTAGTAAAAATGATTTTCGTGCAAGAAGTCGGCCATGATTTATATCGTGCCCCGGAGTTTTATTGTGTTCGGGTCACCGGTATTTATGTCCTGTACGTGTTGCCTGGGTGGAATGGGCCCCTGCGTATAGTCTGGCATGCCGCTGGACGACAGAGTTTGCCGCTTTGGGGTGGCCCACCCGTCGCAGACACCTATTATGAGTGTAGTTTCCTGTTGTCCCCTGATTATGAGATGGGAGTTTCATTCTTGGGTAAGTCGTTGTATTTGAAATTTTTATGCTCTTGTATGATTATTATTTTTTGTGTTTTTTTTTTTTCTTCATTCTAGGTGGATACGCGGTATTAATCGGAGAATCATATCCACTTCCCATCCTGTCGTGGGGAAATGGTCCTGATCCGGCGCCCATTGAGCAGGACTGGGACACTGAGGGCGGCTTTTGAATTTTCTATTTTTTTTTCAATGTTCTTTTTTTATAATAAATGATTTAAAATGTAGATTGGTTTTGTTATTTATTATTATTTTGTTTAAAAATTATTGTATTTTTTTTTTGTGTTTGGCTGCGTTGTTCTACTTTTGTTTCTTTGTTCTTAATTTTTTTATTTTGGTAATAATTTGTAAAAATTTGGTTTGGAGAATCTCACCCAAATTTCGTGACTTATGTGTGCGGCTATGGTACCGGCTAATACAATGATGTTTTTATGAAGAGAAAGGAAGATAAAAGGAGAGAGAGAAAAAAAAGGGAATGAAATAAAAAAAAAATATTCCTAAAAAGTTTGACAGAAGTACTCCGTTGTTTATATACATATTGGTATGGATTAAGTTTAATCGAGGAAAATTGACGTAAATTGACGTTAATAACGTAATTATAGTCTGCAAGATTTGGAGTTAACTAGATTATCTTATTTGTTTATTCGCTTAAATATTTTGGTATACTTATATATTTTTTTTTTATTGTTACTTATTTATTTTATATGTATGAAAATATCGTATTTATAATTTCAGATAGCTTTTATAATTTTTTCGATGCTATATTTATTTCAAGTCTCTATATGTATTTTTTTTTATATTCCTTAATTTATTTTATTTTATTTGTTATACTATGTACATATATATTTCTTTATTCCTTATCATTTTTGGATATTCACATTTTTCTTTACATTCAATTTCACACATACACAAGTGCACACGCAATGGAATGTGTGGATATTATTTGTCTCTTAGACTGTTTTGTAATGGGAATGGAGAAAAAAAAAGAAATATTTTTCATAAGAAAAAAAAATTTTGTATTGTTCCTTTAAATTTCATTTATTCTTCATTTGATCTCCTGGAGGGGAAGGTGTTAAATATTTAAAGGATGGAAATGGTTACTGTGTCAGTTATTTGTTCGTTATAGTTTGGGTACCTTGTACTTTTCGCTATAAGGCATGAGTCCAGTGGATGTTCTAACATTAATTGGGGAAGCTCTCTGCCGTTCTTCTGTTGGGGGCAGGAGTAATATTGAAGTTTGCTGTTCTCGGTGCCGCAATAGGCGCGTTTTCGAGTTGGTGTTCAGCACATATTTCGTTTGATTTGCGATCTTTTGGTCTGTATTTAATGTACAGGTAGATGAATAGAACAGTTATCACTAATGCTAATGTCGAATATGATAGCGCATAGTGATGGATATGATGCTTATTAGTTGGGTTTAGTGGGTTTGATTCCCGTTCTTTTTGAAGATGGATGGATTTTAAAATTTCTTCGAGGTCCATGTTGTTCGTGATATTTAAGGGATTTCTTATTATATACGTTTCCATAGAGAGAAGCGTTATATTTTCGATTATGTTGGAAATGTTTGTTGTTGGTATGAAATGGGAGTTGAATTTTGATATTTTTACGTTATGTCCGTGCAGGATCAATTCTTTGCTGCGGACATAACAACCTGGGTAAATATATATTGTTCCCATGCCTTCCAGGGTTCGTGAACTAATGGAATCTTCACAAATGATATCTATATGGAAGGGTTTTTTAAGGGAGAAAAGCCATGCATTTTGGTTTGATAATTGTGTCATATAGTAGTTCTGATTTGAAGTCAAAATTTTACAATTTGCTGTAATAGGTTCCTTTTTTATTAGATTAATTTCACATTGATTTACTCTATTGTTTGTATTTAAAATGGGTGATGAAATTTTGCAATAAAAGTGAGTATGGTCCAACGTTGCGCAATTGTGGATTTCCTGTAGTGTTAATTCGATGTAGTGATCACGATTGTAATCAATTAATATATATTCCTTTAATGGTTCAATATATATGAATGAACCGTTTAGGATTGTCGGTAATGGCATTGCTTTGAAAATTTGGTAGGATTCTTTAAAAGGAAGTGGGATTCGAAGTTCTATAATTATTTTGTTGTTGAAAACATTTGCAGATATTGTGCTTAGTTTGTAGATTTGTGAAAATATATTGTCTCTGGAATTTATGGGAAGCATCATTGAACTCGGCAGCTCCTGCCTAATTTTTGATAAAATTTTTTCAATCTTATTAGGTGATATTAGTGTAGGGTGAAATTTTCCATGTTTGGAATCAATTAAAAGATCTATTAATTCTGACTGTGTATTTTGATATCTGAATGTCATTAATGAAACAAGTGAGACGAGTGATTCTAATTCAATGGATATTTGATTATCCAGTGTTCTATTTACCATTAGCGATGTAGATATTTGAATCGAAATTAGTTTTTTATGCATATTCAGGAATTCCTTTTCAATTGCGGCCTTGGTTTTATTAAAAATTTGAGCTGTTGCTTCTATTATCGCGGTTTGGCTTTTCATGAGGGAAAGGAGGGAATTTTGGTTTAAAGTGAGGTTGTGAATTTGTTCATCATACAACTTGGCATCATCTTCATCTAATGTGCCGAAAAGGGCTTTGGAAATGGAGCCTATAGCATTGAATAAAGCTCTTTGTTTCCTACTTTGAGTTACTAGGAGCATATTTTTGTATTCTATATTTGCTATAATAAGGTTTATCTGTAGTAACGTACCGTTACAAGTATGCGCCATCGCTGAATTTCCGTCCAATTTCTGGCATGTAGATGTAATTTGTTGCGTGATGAATTTGATGTTCCTGAACTCCGATTTGAAGTTTTCTAAATCGTAGTAGGTTACGATTTTCCATTCGTTCGTGTAAAAATTGGCCCTGCCAATTTCCTCGAAATAAATGCCCGCGCTGGCATTTATTTGCTTTACTTCTATCCCCGAGCTGGAGATGATGGGGATGCAAATTAAAATGAATGCCAATTGTATCATTGTGAGGACCTGGAAGATGATATTGTTATATTCATTTGTGAATGTGTTGTTTGTTTTTTGAAGGGAATGAAGCTTTTATATTAATCTGTAAAAAGTTTCAAGTCGTTATTGTGGACTCTCTTATTTTTATTATTTATTTCTACAGTGGAGTTTTCAGGGGAATTAATTTCTATAATCACGTGTGGACCTGTCCAGAGTGGTGAAAATTTGTTATCTCTCACTCTGCTTTTTAACAAGACTTTGTCTCCAATATTAAAGGTTTTCGGGATAGAATTTTTGTCGTACTGAAGTTTTGATTTCCCTTTGTTGGCCATGGCTATGTCTTTCGCAATTTTATAGCTGTGTTGTAGACGTGCTTTTAACTCGTTTGCATAATTATCGTAGTTATAGCAAACGGTCGGAGATGATTTTAAGTTATTTGGGATTTCGGCTGGGAATCCGTACAGGAGTTCGCGGGGAGTATAATTTGTACTCGAATGAGGGGTGGTATTATAGACGAACATGGCGTATGGAATCCATGTATCCCAGTCTTGCGGATCTTTCGCTACATAAGATCTGAGGTATTCTGCTAAAGTTCTATGACTCCTCTCCAATGCACCATTTGTTTGAGGGTGATATGGAGTAGTTTTGAGCCTTTTGATCTTTAGCAGGTTGGATACCTCGGCGAACATGCCACCTATGAGGTTAGATCCCTGATCTGTTAGGATACTTTCTGGAATACCATGTCGACAAACTATTGTTGTCGTGAAGGCTTCCGCTAATGTCTTAGATTCCGTGTTGACTATGGGAATAGCCTCCGAGAATTTTGAAAGGTCGTCTTGAAATGTAAGGATGTATTTATTTCCAGAATGGGAAATTGGGAGAGGTCCTACAACATCTAGGTACACTCTTTCAAAAGGTTTTGAGCTTATGCTTGAGATTTTCATAGGAATCTTAGGATTTCTGGATACTTTGTTTACTTGACAAAGTTTACATTTTCTTACATATCTTACAACATCGTCTGACATGCCAGGCCAATAGAATTGTTTTTTAATTCTTTTAATTGTATGGGAGACGCCTTGATGGCCTCCCGTTGGTAAAGAATGGAAATCTTTTAGAACTTGTTCAATATCACTGCTGTTGGATAAATACTTTATGGAATCTTGATGAAGTTTGATATTTATTTGTTGGTTAACGAAGACTTTGGTAAAAATGTTTTTAATAATTGATAGATTTTGTTGGTCTAATACTGGGAAGGAGGTATTTATTTGACTTAACTGATTTACTTCTGTATATGAGCAGATCTCAGTTAGAATCTTTTCAATGTCCAATCTATCTCTTTGTGATCGGCAAGGTAGATTGACTTTTGAGATGATTACTGTGGAGTCTTTCTTCTTAAAGAAGTTCAGTTCGTTTTCTAGTAGTGGAGGTTTGTCTGAAAGTTTTAATTTAGACTTTAGAACTTTTTCAAGTTCTGCATCTTGCATTGGCAAGATGAAAAATTTGGGATTAGTATTTTTAGTTAAAGGTAATGGGAAATTGGTTTCAGTTATTATCACTGAGGAACTGTTTACCATTGATAAATCTGGATTTGGAGTAGTAATATTTGGATTGGGTGTATCTAAATTCGCCTGAGCTTTGGCTTGATTCCTGGTTACTACATTTACATAAGTATTGGGTTCCGTTGATTTTACGGAATTTTCTGGGATAGCTCTACTGAGAGCGTCTGCATTTGTGTTGAGTTTTCCAGGTTTATGAATTATTCTATAGTCATATTCCTCAAGACGTATTCTCCATCTCATTAGTCTTGAGGAATGATCCTTTAGATTCATTAGCCATACTAATGGCTTATGGTCAGTTATGATGGTAAACTGTCTACCATAAACGTATGGCCTGAATTGCTCAACTGCGAAAACAATTGCCAAAAGCTCTTTTTCAATTGTTGAGTAACGAGTTTCTGCACCATTAAGAACTCGACTCACGTAGGCGATTGGGTGATCTCCTTGATCATCTGCTTGAGAAAGAACTGCTCCGATGGCGTAGTCACTGGCATCGGAGGTGACAAAAAATTCTTTGTCGAAATCTGGATAGGATAAAATTGGTGCTGATATTAATTTGTTTCGTAATTCGCAAAATGCTTCATCGCAAATTGCGTCGAACTTGAAAGGTGTGTCCTTCTTCAGAAGGTTAGTAAGAGGTTTCGCAATTTTAGAAAAATTGGAAATAAAGCGGCGATAATAGCCGACGAAACCAAGGAAGGCTTTGATATCCTTTTCCTTCTTGGGTCTAGGATAAGATTGAACTGATTTAATTTTTGCCGGATCTGGCTTGACTCCATTTTCAGTAATGATGTGCCCTAAATACATTATTTCCTTTCTTAAGAAGTGGCACTTGTCGGGTTGTAATTTTAAATTGAAATCCCGAAGGCGGCTAAATACATTTGCGAGCCTAATATTATGATCTTTAAGATTATATCCATGAACTACAATATCGTCCATGTATACGAAACAGTAAATGCCTTGGAGTCCGGAAAGGACATTATTCATGGCACGTTGGAAGGTTGCGGGTGCACCTTTTAATCCAAATGGCATACGGTTAAACTCGTAATGACCATAAGGAGTGCTAAACGCAGTTTTTGCTCTATCCTTCCTGTCCATGCGAATTTGGTGGAATCCGCTGGCGAGGTCTAGCGTCGTGAAATATTTGGACTTACCCAATTGATCTAATATGTCTGTAATATTAGGTAATGGGTAAGCGTCGCCAACGGTAATGTCATTTACTCGGCGGAAATCTACAACGACTCGCCATTTTTTGTTCCCATGCTCATCCGGCTTTTTGGGAACTAGAAGTAGGGGTGAATTCCACGGACTATTTGAAGGTCTTATTATCTCTGAATCCAACATTTCATTTATTTGCCGCGTAATTTCTTTCCGGCTTGTTTCTGGAAGTCTGTACGGTTTAGTGTATATGTGAGGTTTATTCGGGACTGTTTCGATTTGGTGCTCGGTTGCATTTGTAAATGTTAGGAAATCCCTTTCTAAGTAGAAGAGATCGTTGAAATCCTTACAAATTTTCCGAATACTCTCGGCTTCTTCCAAATTACAGTGATCCAATTTAATCAGGGTGTGCAGTTTCTTTATTCTGCCCCTAATTGGATCTCTGTTGGAATCCGTGGAGATGCAATCGAAGTCATTAAGGTCATGGCATTCTGGATTCATGTCATGAATTGCCAGTTCGACGTCTTGTTCATTTGTGTTGAGAACTAGGACTTTTGCCATTCCTTGTGATGGGTTGACTATGGTATTACCTATGAACAACCCTGGCTTTACCTCTTTTTTAAAATATACTGATTCCGTAGTTGACAAAGTTGGAATTTGAATTATGGATTCAGAGCGAGCGGGAATTGTAATAAGTTTATTATGTAATTTGTCCGATTCGTTTCGGTTTTCATTGGATTGTAAAATATATTCCGTTTTTTGTAGGATATTTGTGTTGGAGTACTTTTCACGTTTGGTATTTAAATCCCGTGAAGTACTGGGAAACTTGCTTTTATCAGCACTTGCATTGTTTGTTTCGGAGTTCTTGTCATTGTTAGCATATGTAAGATATGTATTTGGATAATCTGAGCGATATTGATCTATGGGATAGGATGAATGACATTGCTTCACCTCTAAGGTAATGTAATTGTTTTTATAATAGATACAAGCGTTGTATCTAGACAAGAAGTCTTGGCCAATTAGGCCGTCATATGCTAAGGTTGAGTTTTCTCCTACTATTTGGAAGGGATGTTCTATTATACATTCTTCGTTTGATGTATTTGCCAGTTTTGCTAATATTAATCCTTCTGTAGTTTTAGATTCCGAAAATAAAGTATTTATCTTGCAGATTGCATCTTTATAGTAAGTGCTACCTGCTTTCAGTGCATTGAACTTTATGAGACTAATTTCCGCTCCTGTGTCTACGAGGAACTTTGTTTCTTTATTGGAGCACACATTGGTAAATAGAGAGATAGTAATGGAGTTGGAATTTTAAAACCGCGGAGTAAAGTTCGATTTTTCGGGAAAGCCGTCGAAATTAGTGAAAAATAAAAATTGGTTAATATGTAAAAGTAGGAATTGTGTTTAGCATATTGAAAATTGTGAAAAATCATAAAGTGGATATCGTATCAAAGAAAATAATAAAAATTGTGTTTAGCATAAAGAGAATGTTGGATTTGTATTTAACACTCGAACCTGTGACCCCTTCCCTTTTTTAGCAAAAACGTGGATTAGGACATGAAAATAAAACACGATTTATAAGGAGAGATAGCGAACAGTTACTCATCGGAGTGTTTTCTTCTATCAGCGCCTGCACTCCTCCCGCCGATCGCTTCTCCCTGGACTTACCAGGAAGCACGAGAGATCAGAAACATAACAGTCTCCTCGGAGGCGTGGGTTCGAATCCCACCGCTGCCACCAATTTGTTATGTTTCTGATCTCTCGTGCTTCCTGGTAAGTCCAGGGAGAAGCGATCGGCGGGATAGAAGAAAACACTCCGATGAGTAACTGTTCGCTATCTCTCCTTATAAATCGTGTTTTATTTTCATGTCCTAATCCACGTTTTTGCTAAAAAAGGGAAAGGGTCACAGGTTCGAGTATTAAATACAAATCCAACATTCTCTTTATGCTAAACACAATTTTTATTATTTTCTTTGATACGATATCCACTTTATGATTTTTCACAATTTTCAATATGCTAAACACAATTCCTACTTTTACATATTAACCAATTTTTATTTTTCACTAATTTCGACGGCTTTCCCGAAAAATCGAACTTTACTCCGCGGTTTTAAAATTCCAACTCCCCGAGGTTCGGGCTAGCTGCCCCCTGGTGCCCATGAAAGCTTTTTTTATTTTTTATTGTTACTTTCCCACGACGTGAGAAATCGTACGTGGGAAAGTACAAAAAGTTTAGACACAGTGCATATGCATGAAATCTGATATGCACCTGTGTCTTGTAAAAATAATATTTTTAGACGATGAGAGTAATGGTGTGTATGTATGTACATACAATTAATTTTCATGAATTTACCGGAAAAGCTGTATGTAGGTATGTACTGCATGTAGGTATGCAAACCGTGAGAACGTAATGTTTGACTGATAACAAAATGCAATTTATGCTAAATTGCATTTTGTTGCAGTACGAAAATGCATTTTTAAATGCAAATGAAATTTAGATGAATTTTTTAATTAAATAAATTTTATTTTTCAGGGTCATTTCTGATACATCAATATATTGTATGGGCAAATATATTGATGTGATGACCTTCTGATTGTGATTCGGGGTATAGGCACCCGGGTCACAACATACAAAAGGCTTTAGATATGGAAAAGCTACAAGCAGGCACAGTTTTCGTCCAAACGCCACTAGCGCAACAGCCATATCAAATGGCACCAATAGATCCAAATCTTCGAGTTCGAGCTCTTAGCCGAACTCCTTGCAATCAACAACCACAGCCACCTATGTACGCATCACCACGAGCACAAGAGCCCCGACAGTTTAATAATCCCCCTTATGTACATGCCTACGACGGGATTCTAGACAACCGGATACACAAAATCTGGTACAAAACATCACCTGTAACTTCTGCCAGAAGCGGGGACACACCTGCACGGAGTGTCTAAAACCCTTCTGCGATAACTGCAAAAGTTATGGGCATGACATTCGCGACTGTCGAAACAACCAAGCACAGTCTCCAACTCGTTTTACACTAGAACCACTTAGCAGTCCGCATAAGACTGATTCGAACAACGCAAAAGGCCCCAGAGTCTTTAACATAAGACAAATATGGAATTTGTGTGGGCGCCGCGGACACAAGATCGACGAATGTCGCCAAAACAAAAATGGAGCATAAAAAATCCGGGAAACGACAAAGATTCGACCCAAAACTCCCCGGCTCGACTATAAACCCTTCCAGCAACAAACAATGGTCTTCTCAGCCCCCGAATTCAGTATGCCCACCGCCAGAATTCCTCTAGATATAGGTCTAAATAGTCAGGCCCAACTAATAGTGGACACCGGTGCTGAGATCTGTATTATTAAAAAAAAGGCTATTACATCTCATGATTGAATAAACCCCGACAAGAAGCTAACCTTAGGAAGTTGCCAAGGAAATTTCATGATAAAAACCAACTCTCCTTGCAATTTCGAGGTGGTACATCCAAGGTATTTCCGACGACGGCTTGTAGTAAATGTTTTCCTAGCCAAAAACAACGAGATTCTTCTATTTTCTCGCACAGAAATCAACCCAGAGGAGTTTGCTGTTTCATTGGAAACTGCTTCCGATAAGCCGTGTTCCAAAACACAGTCAATAAAGAGACACTGGTAAAAGATATTAAGCCCGATGGGGATATACCTTCTACCGCAGGTGTTCTCAGAGCTTCTTAACCAGAAGAAGTCAGCTGTGATTTTCCTAGAATCAATAAATATATTCATATTGTGGTCTCAAAATACCACACCATATGTCCTCAAATGCAATCACAAATCTTTTCTTCATATTACTTACCTCCCATGAACTTTCCTAAAGCACATATATAAATATGCACAAATATCTACAATTGCATACCAGGCATATTCATAATTACTTACCCTCGTAATTCTTTTAACAAGTTTTAAAATGCACAAAATGTACAAATTTTATTCTTTGCTCCATAAATTACTTAGCGTAGCATAAATAGCCCACTTATGAAAATGAACAAAACGCTTGCTCGACATTTTCGTATCCACATAACTCACGGAGTTAATGTGCTGCATATTGTGCCTCGGTCAAAATTTCAAGAGCAAGATCGAATTACAAGACCCAAGTCAAGAATATCTTGCTGATTCTTATCTTTTTCCGGCTTTCTGTTTACACTTTCGTATGATTGGTCAGTTAAGTGAACCAATCATAAAAAGTACTATATACTTTTATATACTTTGGCTGACGCGAGGGCGTCGAGAAGTCGTAACTAAGTTTAATAATTATACAAAGTGTGTTTAATCTTTTAATAGTCTTTAATAATCTTTTAATAATTATCCAAAGTGTGTTTAATCTTTTAATAGTCTTTAATAATCTTTTAATAATTATCCAAAGTGTGTTTAATCTTCTAATGATACAAATTTTCTTTATGCGTAAATAAATACGATTTTAAATACGTAACGACGTAAAGGTGTTATTTTTAGCATTTTCCCATCCCGAACGTCCCCCTGTGCCGCTCTTCTCGGTAACGAAAGCACGGCGGTTAATGGGGTTACTACAACTGGTGGCAGCGGTGCCGATCCTCCATCGAGTGCAAAGTGAAAGTTTTACAAATTTATAAAATAATAATTAACCGCGCGTATGCAAAACAAAGAAGGCGAATTTTGTGTTTTTCGTCATAAAGAGTCTATTGAAAGCTCGGCGTAACTAACTTGTTGCAATATCCGCGATACATCTAATAGCAACATTGCAAAATTAAAATTTTTTTTTGGTAGAACATCGCCAGGAATAGAACAGAATCAGCCGGTGTTGCTTAAACTTTCCTATCGTTATTATTACTTTTCATCATCGTGTTGATGAATTTCACAGAACGGCCGCCAAGTAATTCTTGCATTGCCTCTTGAAGAAGATAACTTCCAATCTTATAAAAGTTGGCGGATGATGACAATCGGACGTAAAACTACAGATTCCAGCCAAAATTTCGAACAAGTGCCAACGTTAAAGCTGCGAATGTTTTGATTAAGACAAATTCGATTTGACAAACAAGAAGTACTCGAGGAAAATTACGAAATCGCCTTTTCATGCTTTCACAGCAATCTAATTGTAAATTCTTATTGGCAAAGTACCTTCAGAGGAAATTGAAACTAAATGGTGTAAATAAAGCTTGGGAAATTATGTGCAAAAGTGCAACAATAATATCAACAAAATTGGAACTAACATAAATAATAAAAATAATAACGATAACAATAGCGATAATAACAATAATAACAAAAAAAAAGTAAAAAAACAAAAAAAAAAATGGGTTTTCTAGCTTCCCAAGTATAACACACGAAACAACAGAAAGCTAAACAGTGTAAAACAAAAAAAAAAATATATAAAAAATAAATATATTCTTGTTAAAGTCAGAGGTAATATTCCTGACTAATCACTGGTGTGATCCAGTGGGGTGACGTGCCCACACTTAAGGACGGAAGGACGTTGATCTAAAGTGAAAAGCAGTGAGAAGCCGTTATCCGGACTCTACCACCTTAGTTGGATTAAAGTAGGTCTTATTATCTGTTCTTTAAATTTTACTAAATATATATATACTCTATATACTTTTATACAAACTTTATATATTTAAACATATAAAAAAATTTTTTTTTTTTTTTTTTTTTTATGATGAAAAACAAATAAATTTGTAATTAACAAATAAAATGCCAAATGGTAGAGATAAGGGTGCTTAAGGGAAAGAGGAAGAAAACTATTTCGCGATATATTTTTTGTTGTTTTGTGCAAAAAACAAGTGTGAATTAATTTGAGTTCTGAAGACGAGCATCTCTAAATCATAACTCGGTCCCAAACCTTTCTCCTGGTAAAATTGATTAACCTCGCAGATTGTGTTTATTCGTATAACGAATTAATTAATTTAGCATATCAAAGTGTGTCCAAATTTCTTTTTTCTTCTCGATTTGGTTGTCGGAAAAGTTTGATTTGATTGTCGCAAGATAAGCGAAATAATTAAGCACTGAAACGAAAGGGATTTGAATGTGCGCACATCGAACACATAATTAAATTTTGTGTGTGATTTATAAAGAAAAAAAAAAAACTTTCTTTGAACCTTGGTCCAAGATTGAAATGGTCCCCCGTAACCTACAATACATTTTTTTTACTCTCTTCTTTTTTTTTTAGTGCTAATAATTAAGGTGCCAGCGCAGTGCGTAATGTTCCAATAAATAGATATTTCGTCCTCGAAAGCTAAACATGGTCATGAAATATGGTGATTTTAGGGCGGCTTGATTTTACGCTCGAAAAAAAAAATATAATATATATATATATAGAAAGAAAGATGCGTTTTTATGAAAACTAAAATAAGAAGGTCAAAGTAAATTACAATAATAACGGAGAAAAGCCTTCAACTTGCAACTTAATTGAAAAGTTTCACCCATTATTGTTATCAATCTTATTTTTGCAATAAATTGATTAATTGTGCATATCACAGACAAGTTGTCCAAATAATAATATATCTAAATTTATTGAAAAAAAAAAAAAATGGTTTTAGGATATTGTCCTTATGGTGCGCCTGTTTACGTCCATCTTTCAATTCTAAATAAATAAATGGAAATTTTTGTTTTGCTTGTGTTTAATAGACTGTATATGGAAATTAAACTTCTACCTGTAAATTTTATTGTGAAATTTCGTCAGTTTTGATGCAACGCCTAGACACTTTACGGTTCACGTATATACATACATACCTGCATATACATGCATATGAGCTACTAAAATAGCTGAAGTTTCAGCACTTTTTACTTAAAGATAGGATTGTCCTGACAATCCACCCGAAGCAAACCATTAATGCAGTAGGAAATAACATTTAAACATACTTACTATCAATTATTAAGTATAATTTTTTTTTATTAACTTCTTGCCATTCCCTTCGTACACCTCACGGTGGTAGTATTCTCTATCTTATCCCCTGATCGATTAACTGATTAGACAATCTCAAAATTTTAACCCGTACGCGTCAACAGATTGTATCTTTGTTCGAACAGTTGCCGTTTCATGTCATGACACTCACTGAAAACCAAAGCTCAACAATGGAGATGAAAATAAGTGTGAGCGATGTATACAACTTGATCCCCGAATCTCCGTTAAATTCGGGGATCAAGTTGTATACATCCTGCGGTGCTAGCAAAATTCATAGCCTGCGGAAACGTGTTGTTCTCATCTATAAAAACTGAAGCTGAGCAAAAGTTATTCCTGGATATTGTGAAGACTAAGCTCCAAGGCCCACCATTTGAGTTAATTCAATACAACTCATGTAGTAAATGGGATGATTTGGCAAAGGCTTTGAAAGACCAATTCCAAGAAAAGAAGTCTAGAACAGCACTCCAAAACCACATTAGATCTGCTAAACAGAACTATAGGGAATCAGTACAGGAATTTGGCGACAGACTTGCTCAACTACTTGCTTCCTTGAATTCGGCGACATATACAAGCGTAACAGATCACACGGTACGCGAGTTTCTTATAAAGGAAAATAATGACTTAGCTGTTCAAGCCTTTGAGGATGACCTTTAACACCAAAACCTTAAACTACAGGGTTTTCCAATAAGAGGTGTTATTTTGATATTCAAAGAAAAATGCCATTTTTTGAGATAAATGATCGGATCTTTATTTCATTATAAAGATGAAGGTATGCCGTTAATAATGGAAATTAACATCAGCCAAATGACCACCACGACCACGCCTACAGGACCATATCCTTTTCATGAAATTTTCCATAACCAAATCGCAAAGTGGCTGCCCTATGTCCTCGATAGCCTCACGAATTCCATATTTGAGGTCTTGAATCGACGCTGGGCTGTTGGCGTAGACCTTCTCTTTCACGTGGCCTCAAAGGAAGAAGTCGCAAGGTGTTAAGTCACAAGATCTCGGTGGCCAATTGTGATCACCTCTTCGAGAGATAACACGGTCCGGAAACTTTTCCCGTAAAAGATCAATGGTTTCGTTGCTTGTATGGCACGTAGCGCCGTCTTGTTGAAAGTAAACGTTGTCAATACCATCCAATTTCGGCCATAAAAAATCATTAATCATCTGTCGATAGCGCAATCCATTCACCGTAACTGTTGCTCCAACCTCATTTCCGAAAAAGTAAGGTCCAATGACCCCGCGGGACCATAAACAGCAACAAACAGTCACACGTTGAGGATAGAGAGGCTTTTCAACAATAACTCTTGGGTTTTCCGAGCCCCAGATGCGACAAATTTGCTTGTTGACGAAGCCATCGAGGTGGAAATGGGCCTCATCAATCAAGATGAGTTTTCGATGGAATTCCGGATCATTTTCATGCATTTCAAGGACCCAATCAGCAAAGACTCGACGTTGTTGATGATCGGGCGGCTTGAGTTCTTGTGTTAACTGAACTTTATAAGCCTTAAGACCCAAATCTTTATCCAAAACACGGTGTAATGACGTTTGTGGAATGCCTAATTCCAAAGAACGACGAGGAATGGACAAACCTGGGTTTTCTTCAACACTTTCGGCTACAGCAGCAATATTCTCGGCTGTTCTTGAGCGACGTGCACGGGTTTTATTCTTCACATCACTAACTTGTCCCGACAGCTCGAATTTTTCTACCAATTTCTGTATTGCGGTCCGACAAGGTGCTTCACGACGACCCAAAAATGTACGAGTTTTACGAACCATCTCTGCCACAATTTAACCATTTTTATAGTGAATTTTAATAATTTCAATGCGTTGTTGAATCGTACATCGTTCCATTTTTATTAATGGCGTAGTTTCTACTTGTCAAATGTCAAAAAATGACAGCTCCAAAAGTGACATCTACTGAAATAGCGTTCTAATTAAAATAACACCTCTTATTGGAAAACCCTTTATTAGTTAAAGCACATGGCGAAAAGGATCTCAAAGGGGCAGTATTCTATGCGATCGAACAATCCTCATGTCTCGACCGGGAGGAGACATCCTCCGGGGGTTTTGCGCGGACTTTTCCTAAACGTGCGCCCACTTGTCAGATATGCCATAGAGAAAGACATACCCAGGAATCCTGCTTTAGGAATACAAACCTACCGAATTTTATACCCAGGGGCGAAAAAAGAAGTCCAATATTTGACTTGCTCCTATTGCAGAAAACCAAACCATGTCTCAAGAGACTGCCGATTGCGGTTGTCCCAAAACTCCCCCACAGCCAACTTTGGTAATACCACTTCGTCTAACCAAAATCGAAACTTTTTCCCCCATGGTAATACAAGACAGAGAATGATGCTGCAGAAGCAACAGGGAAATAACTCCCACGCACGCTATGTCCCTGATCAAAATAGAAGAGATATGAGGACGAAAACAATAAATAATAGTCTACGTTTAGAATCTGAAGAGATGACGGGAAACGGAGCCTCCCGGGGGGAAGCAATCGGCGTTCCATCCCGAATTATGCACAAAGCCGACATTCACGAAATATAAATTATGCGATGAACGACGAAAATAGTGGAAGTTTAATAAAATCCACAATATCCCTCTGTACCTCAGAAGGGGAAGCAATTATATGTGTACCTTTCGAACCCTCTTTGAAAAAATATTCGACATTTCTAATTGATACTGGAGCCGACGTGAGCCTAGTTAAATCCGAATGTAATTTTAAAATAGATAGGAATCAACCTGCCGGATGTATCTTATCGACTATTTCTGGCGAATCAATCGCAACACTGGGGACTATCTCTGGATATCTTAATTTACCATCGGAAAACGTAGATGTTAATTTAGAACATACCTTTCATTTGTTGGATAGTAGAGCCAATTTAAAATATAGCGGTATTTTAGGAAATGATTTCCTGCGAAAATATAAGTGCACGGTAAACTATGAAGAAAACGTGTTAGAACTTAAACATAATCAGAGTAATGTGAACCCTGGAAAAGTTGAATACTCCGAAGGGACATTCGGGGGGAGTATTATAACCCCACAGCCTGAGTCCATGAATCTTCGAGAGAATCAAAATGAGATCTTCAGGGAAAACTTTTCAAATCGCGAACCTTGTAATTCTAATAAAAATGCAAACAGGAATATCAGGAAAAATGTATCATTTTCGAATCCTGAAGTCAAATCTACGGATGCAGTTTGCAATAAGGTACAAAGTAAGAAAAGGGTAAAAGCGCAAGCTATACTTGAAAAGCAAAGAACAGGAAATACCGTTTTAATCAAAGATAAAATTGATGAAATGAACAAGAATTCGGATACTCATTGCACTAATAAGCAATACTATATAGGTGAAACTGACCGTATAGTTTTACCTGCTCGAAGCGAGAAAATTGTTCAGATCCCCTTTAAATACAATAGAGAGATAGTCATTTTAAAAAAGGAAGTAGAACCGGGAGTCTACATAGCTAGCACTCTCGCGAAACCTGTTAATAAACATCTAAAAATCTTAATGATGAACTCAAACGAAAGTGAGGCGGAAATAAATACGAAAGAGCTCAATTTAGAATGGGAAGATTTCGATCGATTTGAAATAGTTGAAGCTGACCCTGACGGAAACCCGGTAGAAGGTCGCTTAAAAAACCTGCAGACATTGCTAGATCTTAAACATTGAAATGCAGAAGAAAAAAACTCAATATTAAAAATTTGCTGACATTACAACGACTTATTCTATCTCGAAGGAGATTCCTTAACCTATACCTACTAACGCGTTTACACATAAGATCATAACACACAACGATAAACCACCTGTTTATATACGACCCTATAGACTGCCTGAAGCACATCGCAATGAAATCCATAAACAAGTCAACGAGATGCTGCAAAATGGTATTGTCAAGCCAAGTTCTAGTCCATGGAACTCACCTTTACTCCTCGTGCCAAAAAAATCCGACAGCTCTGGCAACAAACGATGGAGGGTGGTAGTGGATTTTAGAAGGTTGAACGACATTACTATTGGAGACGCATATCCCTTACCCAATATAACTGACATATTGGATCAGCTGGGCAAATCCAAATATTTCAGTACACTTGACTTGGCCAGCCGTTTCCATCAAATACTCGTCGACAAGAACTATAAAGAAAAGACTGCCTTCAGCACTCAATTTGGGCATTACGAGTATAATCGAATGCCATTTGGATTGAAAAATGCACCTGCCACTTTCCAGCGTTTGATGAATAATGTGCTCATGGGACTGCAGGGCATATAGTGCTTCGTATATGTGGATGATGTTGTTGTGTATCGATATGATCTAGAAGATCACAATTCAAGATTAATAAGCGTTTTAGATCGTCTAAGGCAACACAAACTGAAGCTTCAACCGGAGAAATGCAACTTCATTAAACGGGAATTAACTTATCTCGGTCATGTAATCTCAGAAAATGGCCTCAGTCCAGATCCGACGAAAATACAAGTAGTAAAAACCTACCCTCGACCCAAACGAGCTAAAGATGTAAAATCCTTCCTGGGCTTTGCCGGTTACTACCGGAGATTCATACCTAATTTCGCAGATATCGCAAAACCATTAACAAAGCTCTTAAAGAAGGACGTTCAATTTAAGTGGGACGCATTTTGCGACGAAGCATTTAAAAGTCTTAAAGAAAAATTGATTGAGTACCCAGTACTGGCATATCCGGACTTTAACAAAGAATTCTGGGTAACAACCGACGCTAGTGACCTAGCAATAGGGGCGGTTTTATCTCAAGGCGAAATTGGTGAGGATCGACCAATATCCTTCACAAGCCGTACGCTTAATTCCGCCGAAACGAGATATACTACAACGGAAAAGGAATTACTGGCAATCGTATTTGCTGTTAAACAGTTCCGACCGTATATCTACGGCAAACCATTTACAATTTTAACGGATCATAAGCCGCTTCAATGGTTGATGCACTTGAAAGAGCCAACCTCTAGACTGGCTAGGTGGCGAATATTACTCGAGGAATATGAGTTTAAGATCCGCTATAAACCCGGAAAGTATAATGCTAACGCTGACGCACTGAGTCGGATCACAAACCAGAATAACGATAAACGTCATATAAACGAAGAAGAAAAAGTCGGTGTTATAACTAGAAGCCAGAGAAACCTAATGCACAATGAAGAAGATAACAACAAGACCAAAGATGCAAGAATTAATACACCAATCGAGAACGACTCAGGTAATAACACCCCTAATGAATTCATCATAAAAACGATACCGGATTCAATATTTAAACATAAACTAATACATACTAAATTTCTTTTACTATCAGTAATTGAAACTTGCGAAGAAATCGCACTCAAAAATCATGTAAACGATTATGTGAGTCCAGAAATCGGAGAATTAAAAATCTTCCATTATAAGCCCACAAATACAGACTTCATCGCAGCAAAAGCCATATTACACTTAAGAACAGAGAAAGACAGGAAAATATTAGCTGACGTAGTTACAAAGATCCACGAGTATTGTATAAAAAACCAGTTATACCGCATAGGTATAGCTATTCCCGCGACAGACTTGTGCACAGCGAGCGAAGTAAAACGTATTCTCGCAGAAACTATGAAGGGAGCGAACATTCAGGTATATGTATTCAACGACAGAAAGGTACACCTAAATAATCCCGAAGATATAATGAACGTTTTAAACGAATACCATAACCCACCCCTGGGCGGACATCAAGGAGTGTCTTGCACTTTAAAGCGTTTAAAATCAAACTACTTTTGGCCCACAATGTTTAAAGATGTAACAAACTTCATTCGCAAATGCGAATCATGCCAAAAGAATAAGCTTCTAAGAAACCCTCCTGTTCCAATGAAAATTACAACCACAAGTTCCAGACCATTCGAGAGAATAGCGTTAGACATTGTAGGACCATTGCCCATAACCTATGAAGGTAACAGGTATTTGTTAACATTTCAAGATGACTTAACCAAGTTTTCTGAGGCGCTGCCTATAAAAAACGCTGAGGCAACCACTGTTGCTAGATCTCTTGTCGAAAACATTATTTGCCGACCTGGCATCCCGGAATCCATACTTACGGATCAAGGAACAAATTTTCTAAGTAACATATTCAAGGAAACTTGTAAGTTGCTTAAAGTCAGGAAAATAAATACGACGCCCTACCACCCGAAACCAACGGTGCACTAGAGCGCAGTCACCGAACCCTTGCGGAGTACCTTCGACATTATGTCAACCAGGATCCTCTCACTTGGGACACCTGGATTCCCTACGCTATGTTCGTGTATAACACAACACCACATAGCAGTACTAACTATAGTCCATATGAACTCTTATATGGATACCCAGCTTACCTCCCAAACAGTTTAGGACAAAAACCACAAATTTCATATAACTACGAACACTATGTAAATGAACTAAAATCCCGTTTACAGCATGGCTACCAAATAGCTAAGGAAACATTATGTAGGAAGAAAACTCAGTCAAAACAGTACTATGACAAAAATACTTTGGAAAAAAGATTCAATACAGGAGATAAAGTACTTGTCAGAAACCAAAATCGTAAAAACAAATTTTCCTCACTTTGGGAAGGACCTTGCGAAATCGTTAAGGTGCTATCACCGGAAAATTCTGTCATCAAATTGGGTAATAAAATAAAGACCATACATAATAACGATCTCAAACTCTTTATTGAATAGAAATAATTAAGTCTGTCCTCATCACTATATAAGTAATGAAATAAACATTTTTGATACAAATATGTTAAAAGCCTACAAATTGCATTGATCGAACTTCTTTTCAGATCATGGGGCCTACGATATTAATTTGGAGTCTCTTAATTGTTGCTTATGGGAGCACTTTTAACATAACGACAATAAACCAGAATCCGGGCATATATTTCGAAGAAATCGGAAGAGTGGAGCTTTACTCAAATGAGTGGAAGGTAGCTGTATTTTACGATCTCAGGATTTTGGACACGACACTTAAACACATTTCAAAGTACGTAGCAGAAATAAATACGCTATGTGGAATGTTAAGAGATGACACGGGCTTCGGAATTATCTGCAATAGCACAGTTATTGAGGTAAATCACTTACTATCCGATATGAAGGATAAATACAATCTACTCCAAAATAACAACAATAGACAAAAGCGAGGACTTTTTGATGCCATTGGTATTGTAAGGAAGACATTATTCGGAACTTTGAATGAAGAAGATGCAAAATGTTATAATACCCAAATCGAAAAACTGCGTTACAACGAAAACCATTTACTGTCTCTCATAAAGAACCAAACTATCATAATGGAAACGACAGCAAATGTCTTTAATAAATCCCAAAGTGCCATTAACGGGTAAATCTCGGCATTAAACACGAGAATTCTTAGAGTCAGAACCATGGTTGAGGAATTATCCAACACCACTCATAATCAACGAACAATTTCCGAAATGGAATCCCTTACTTCTCTAACCATTCTTATTATCTTGCGTTACCAGAATATATCATTGATTTGGTAACTGACGTGCGACATGGAAAACCGCACCCAGCGATAGTCACACCAGCTCAATTGGAGACTATCTTAACCACCATTCGAAAGGAAATTTCAAATGAGATAAGGCTCCCTACGAGCTTAAAAGATGAAAATTTTCTCTCTCTTTATCGCATAAGTCATATGAGTACATGCATTCAGAAAGATAGGATTATCGATGACTTAAAAATTCCCCTACCATGTAAAGAGAATTATCAGTTGTATAAGCTAATACCTCTACCTACCGAGCATCAACAGAAATTTGTTTTCATACAACCCTCCATAAAATTTCTAATTATTGACTATAAAAAAGAACATTATTATGATCTAACCTCGGAAGAACTAGCAAATTGTGTCACTGAGAATATGACTTATACCTGTGTCGGATGGTTCATCCACTTCTTAATATCGACCCAAAGAATAGTGGCTGTGAACTACAGCTTATAAAACGAGATAAAATACTACCTTCGTCTTGTAACATAAGACAATCTAATTTTACAACTGTTTGGATCCAATTACCTCAAGCAAATAAGTGGCTGTATTCCACTCTGGAGAACCTTAGTGTTGACGAGATCCGCCAAGATCAAATAAAGCCTTACACCTTAACTGGGGTTGGAATAGTCGAAATTCCTGGCAACTGTTACCTAAGTACGCCAGATTTGACTATACGGGGCTATAATTCAAAGACAACGCAAATTAAGAATTCATTCATACCATCGTTAAATATAACGGAAGCTCTATCTAAATTCAGCAAGTCTCCGAGAAACTTTACAAATTTTACTAAGAACATGACTCACATAAAATACACAGTTGAAGATGACTTTTCAACCTTGTCAGACCAAATAAAATTTTTGAAAGAAGAAGAACAAAAAGAATTAAAACCCCTAGATGGACATACCATACACCACTACACACTAGGATACGTGGTACTTTTAATAACATTATTAATTATAATTTTTAAGGCTTATAAACACTACAAGAAAATTGCTAATGATAGAAGGAACGTGAACCCTACCTCACTCAAAATTACAGAAAGAGAAGATGCAAAAGACGCATCCATAGTTTTCACTTGCCAATCAAGTTAGACGCCAGTCTTTCTCTTTAAGATTCTTTTCTCTTAACCATTTATATATATTGTTAAGGAATAATAATAAATATAAAATTTTTTTTATAAATTTTAATTTTAAATATAGAACATTTATACATTTACCCAATATATGTATGTAACAACCTAATGCACACGTATACTTAGTCTTCAAAAAAAAACAACATACAAAAAATGTTAAATAGAAATAAAAACTATAAACAGGAAGAACTTTATATAATAACAACAAATTTTTTTTTATATATATAGACTCCTTTAAACACTAGATAACAGCAATAAATATAATAAAATATCATATATAAATAATAAATACAAAAAAAAAAAAAATAAATAAAAAATAATAATAATAAATACAAAAAAAACAAACAAAAACAACAAAATTTTTATAAATATAATCAATTTCCTTTAAATACCTACCTTTTATGATTAAATACTATATCATTTTTTTTTGCACTCACCATTTTGTGACTAGGTATTATCTTATATCATTTTATGCTTATATTTTTGACTACATATAAAACATAGATATCATTTTTATACTTACCTTTAAACTAGATAATTATACTAGATAAGTACTATTTCATTTTATGTTTGCTATTTGTGACTAGATGTAACATATATATAATATCATTTTTACATTTACTTTATTATCAGATATCGTTCTATACCTATAAGAAAAAAAACACACACAAGACTATCTCGACGCGATGGCTAGTACCAGTATATAGATTTTCCTTTTCATATTTGCAAAAAAAAAAGGAACGCTTTTCAAAAAGCCCGGATCTTGATTATACAGAAAATTCTTCACCCTTCAGGCTATGAATTTTCTTCTTCTAAGGGGGAAGGGATGTTGTGATCCCAAAATCACAATCATATACATATTGCCTACCTCATGTGCATTTTCCTAGAATCAATAAATATATTCATATTGTGGTCTCAAAATACCACACCATATGTCCTCAAATGCAATCACAAATCTTTTATTCATATTACTTACCTCCCATGAACTTTCCTAAAGCACATATATAAATATGCACAAATATCTATAATTGCATACCAGGCATATTCATAATTACTTACCCTCGTAATTCTTTTAACAAGTTTTAAAATGCACAAAATGTACAAATTTTATTCTTTCCTCCATAAATTACTTAGCGTAGCATAAATAGCCCACTTATGAAAATGAACAAAACGCTTGCTCGACATTTTCGTATCCACATAACTCACGGAGTTAATGTGCTGCATATTGCGCCTCGGTCAAAATTTCAAGAGCAAGATCGAATTACAAGACCCAAGTCAAGAATATCTTGCTGATTCTTATCTTTTTCCGGCTTTCTGTTTACACTTTCGTATGATTGGTCAGTTAAGTGAACCAATCATAAAAAGTACTATATACTTTTATATACTTTTGCTGACACGAGGGCGTCGACTAATTTCACTAATAAAATTATGTGACATCGTTAACTAAGTCGAAGTTCAGGATCGGGATTCTAAGATGCAACACGTCGGTCGAGAAGTCGTAACTAAGTTTAATAATTATACAAAGTGTGTTTAATCTTTTAATAGTCTTTAATAATCTTTTAATAATTATCCAAAGTGTGTTTAATCTTCTAATGATACAAATTTTCTTTATGCGTAAATAAATACGATTTTAAATACGTAACGACGTAAAGGTGTTATTTTTATCATTTTCCCATCCCGAACGTCCCCCTGTGCCGCTCTTCTCGGTAACGAAAGCATGGCGGTTAATAGGGTTACTACAGTACCAGCAGGTCTCATATCGTAGTTAAAATTCCGTTGTAGCTGCAGGAAGAAATGCTCAGTCTGTCACAAGAGTTAGATGACGGAATCTTCCTAGCAAACAGCTTACTTTCAGCTTACTTTCAGCTGGCGCAAAAGTAGTCCCCAGTCGAATCCTCAACACTCGCAGGTCACAAGTAGTCCTAACAAATTGGAATTCAAATCTAGTTCCCATGCAAGACTACACTGTCCTCCCTATAGAGAAAGATCCGGACAAAGAAGGTACCATATCCCATTCGCTGTGGTCCATGAATCGAAATGACGGCCACGGTGAGAATCAACCTAAATATAAGCCTAAAATAATTATTCCCAGGACAAAGAAGGTAGGGCATAAGAGCCCCGATCAACCAAGCAGTAATAAGAAATTGTTTTAAGACGCTTGCGGGTCCCTCATGAAAACCCCAACGTCAGGCGCTGGCCAGTATACCAAACATCTGTCGCCAGGAACTCACGCAGATACAGCTGGCCCAGCGAACTTTCAATATAAAACAAGTAAGTTAAGAGGTAAAATCAATGATCATATAAAATCATTAAATAAGTCTAGTTTCAAGAATAATAAAAACAGGGCAATAAGCGCCGATCAGACGGCCAACCTACAACATATAAGGTACATGTTCCCAAACGATATCGAACAAGAAGGCACCAGTATTCAACCCCGCCTCACCAGATTAGAGCAGGAACTCAGTTTGGATGAAACTCTACATATTGAAGAAAAGACTTCCATAACCCGCCTCTCTTACGAACATGAAGACATATTCTTTTTGAAGGGTGACAGGCCTAAACATACCAATACCAATGCCATCACCCACGATATCCCCCTGGTGAAAGACCAAGCACCTATTACCCAAAAGATGAACCGGTTACCAGAGACACAGCGAAATGTCATTAATGAGCAACTTAGGGAAATGCTGGACAACGATATTGTCCAGCACAGCAAAAGTCCATGGAACTCGCCACTGCTAGTCGCCTCCAAAAAAGCGGGACCAGACGGTGAGGAAAGGTAGCGCGTCGTCGTTGATTTCCATAAATGGAACGAGAAAACGAGTGGCGATGCCTTCTACTTACCATTGAGGATATCCTCGGTCAACTGGGCCATTCCCGATACTTCACTACCCTAGATCTAGCTAATGGCTATCATCAGGTACTCGTCGATCCGAAAGATCGAGCAAAACCGGGTTTTAGTACCAACTATAGGCATTCGGAATTCAAACCTATGCCGTTCGGATTCAAAGGAGCCCCGGACACATTTCAACGCTTAATGAATTTCATATTAACTGGCCTACAAGGCCTAGAATATTTCGTCTACTAAGATGATATAGTCATCTATGGAAAAAGTCTAGTAGACCATAATCAAAAGCTTCGCGAGGTGTTTGACAGGTTAAGAGAAAACAGACTAAAAATTCAACCTGAGAAATGTCAATTCCTCAGGCGGGAAGTAGTATACCTAGGACATAAACCAAGGGGAACTACCCGATCCTAGCAAAACGGCGTGCGTCCGTACTTTCCGCATCCCTAAGACAGTAAGGCAAATGCAATCATTTTTTGATCCTTGCAAATTACTACAGAAAATCCATACTCGATTTTTCGAAGACAGTACGTCCTCTAACAAACTTACTCCGAAAGCATGTAAAGTTTAAATGAACTGAGAAATGCCAAGAGGCACTTCAGAACATTAAGAACGCTTTAATTTCCCCTCTGCTCCTAATATATCCCGATTTTTCAAAACCCTTAAACTCACTACAGACGCCAGCAGCGAGGCTCTAGCTGCAGTCCTCTCCCAGGGAGAGGTAGGAACTGACCAGCCCATTGCCTACGCTAGCCGTACCCTGAACAAAGCCGAATGTCACTATTCCATGATTGAGAAAGAGATACTGGCTATAGTTTGGGCGACCAAAAATTTCAGGTGTTGTCTGCAAGGCCGGGAGTTCACGGTGTACACAGATCATAAACCCCTCAAGGGCCTCTTCAATGTTAAGGATCCCACCTCCCGTTTGGTGAGATTTCACCATAAACTTTCCGAGTTCAATTATAAAATTGAATATAAGCACGGAAATTACAACACTAATGCCTACGCTTTAAGCCGCATTCCATGGGATAATGTCAAAGACAAGGAAACTATTACATTCACAGTAGAAGCTATAGTCCACCACCAAATGGACTCGGATATAGAGGCGGTAAACACTCGTTGGACCTTAAATAGTGTCTGCAATGCAATGCAGTAACTAGAGCCCAGACACGGAACATTCAGGAAAGTGAAACAAACCCCGAAAGCCAAGCCGAACAGCTAGAACAGAAGAAGCAAACCCATCTTTGAGAGGAGGCCTATGATTTCGAAACTCCACCTAGCGCCAATCCACATGTTATAGACGAGACTCGTCCCCCTGAAATAATCACAAGCCCAGAGGAGGTTCAATTAATCTTAAAAGATTATCATGATTCTCCCTTTGGTGGCCATCAGGGAGTGATAAAAGCCTATAAACGGATTCGAAGTAAGTATTACATTTTTTATATCTCGTTTACAGGTTTGATTTATGTTTAAAAAAATAATAATTGCAAATCGTTACCACGATATTTTCACTCTAATCCAAGTATTCCTCCCACACGGAAACTCGTGACAAATTTACTGCAGTGAGAATGGTCCACTGGTCCTTGTATAGGAGCGCTTTACTAGCTTCTTCAAAAATGATACCTGTATTGTCTACCTGGGTTCGGGTAAATGGAACCTCTGCTCTAACTAAATAGAGCGCTCCCAATGCAAAGATAGTAAGTAATTACATTTTCAGTTAGTACCTGATAGGGAATAAAAATCGTAAATTCAGTAATTTAAAAAAAATTGTGTTTTTGGTAATGTACATTCAGGGTGTTTGTGTATGCTAAGTTAACTTTATTTCTGGAATTTTTTTAATCGATTAGCATGAACAGTTTTCACCTTCCGACCTATCTGAATTTTTAAATTCACTGGAGAGGTTACTTCCTTTACCTCATATGGTCCGATCCATATCGGTGATAACTTATCCTTTTTAGCTTCATTTTTCAAAAGGACCATATCACCTATTAGGAATAACTCCTCACGGATTGTTCTGTCAAAATATTTCTTATTAACCTCTTTACTATTTATCAGATTTTTTCTAGCAATATTATGGACTTGTTGCATTTTGATTCGAAGGCTATAGAAGTAGTTTTCGTGGTCACATATTGGTTCGGGCTTGCTCCTAATATTTGTCGGTAACTCAGTCGTAAACCCAAAGAGACAATCCATTGGTGTTAAGCGTGTGGACAGCCTCTCTTAGCCATTCATGCCATTCATCCCAAGTATGAGGGTTCTCACTAACGAAGTATCTTAAGTATTCACCTAATGGTCGATGGGATCTTTCCAAAGCACCATTCGATTGAGGGGGATACGCAGAAGTGTTGAGTTTTTGAATTTTCAGGAATTTACATAAACGCTTAAATAAGTCACTCATGAAATTAGTGCGTTGATCAGTTACTAATTTCTTCGGTATTCTGTAGCTTGTTATTATCTCTTCATAAAACGTTTTCGCCACAGTGACCGCTTGTCCATCGGGTATAGCGTAGCAATCCATAAACCTTGTTAGGTCATCCTCAAATGTAAGTAAAGTATATACTTATTTCCTTGATTGGTTACAGGAAGTGGACCTACTATATTAAGATATACTTTGTCTAAAAGCCTTTTTGCTGTATCCGGCATTACCATTGGCATTCGAATTTGCTTACTATGTTTATTTTTCTGACATTTAGGACAGGATTTAATGAATTTGGATACATCTTTCAACATTTTCTTCCACCTGTATTGCGTCGAATGCGATTATATGTCCGTGCAATGGCTTGGTGACCATCCAATGGGCTCATATGAAATGCTTTTAATATCTCGTTGACATCTTTTTCATCCGTGATAATCTGATACTGAGTAGCGCTTTCTCCTGAAATAGATAAATCATCTTGATATCCTGTTCCCGAGCTTAAAATAGAATCTTCTTCGCTTATCATTCATTTTGGTTTAGATTTTTGATGTCTTTCGATGTTTCTGGTTTCTTGTTTTGAGATCTGGTGGTGACTAGTATAGAATTTTCTTCCTGGGGTAAGCGGCTTAAGGCGTCCGCGTTGGAGTTTTTTCGACCCGGCTTGTACTTGATTTCATAGTCGGATTCCGAAAGTTTATGGTGAAATCGTATCAGTCTTGTAGTGGGGTCTTTTATATTGAATACTCCCAGCAGTGGCTGATGGTCAGTATAGACCGAAAATTTTCTTCCAAGAAGGTAACATCGAAAATTTTTTACAGCCCAGACTATGGCTAACAACTCCTTTTCTACAGTTGAGTAGTGTCTCTCCGCATAATTGAAGGTTCGACTAGCGTACGCAATAGGACGATTACGACCTGGGAGGCCTTGAGATAGGACCGCACCCAATGTTTCATTACAAGTATCTGTTGTAACATTAAAAGCTTTTGTAAAGCGAGGATAGGCAAAAAGAGGAGGTGTGGTTAACGCTTTTTTAACATCTTGGAAGGCTTCTTCACTTGTCGGTGACCACGCGAATTTTTGTTTTCCGCGCAGCATTTTTATCAAAGGCTCTGCGATGTTAGAGAAATTTGCTATAAACTTTTTGTAGTAATTGGCTAAACCTAAACACCTTTGAAGTTGTTTAATTTTTCTGGGTGTGCGGAATTCTTGTACACATTTGATTTTGTTCGTATCAGGAGCACAACCTTCTTGTGTATATTTGTGACCTAAGTATATTTGTTCTTTCCTAAGAAAGTGCAATTTATTAGGTTGAAGTCTTAAATTATATTCTCTGAGTCTATCAAATACGTCCTTGAATTTTTTTATCTGGTCTTCCAGGTTTTTTCCGTAGACGACTATATCATCTAGGTAAATAAAACACTTCAATCCTTGTAAGCCGGTAAGTACATGATTCATTGCGCGTTGGAAAGTCGCTGGAGCCGTGCTAAAAGCAGTTTTTTCACGATCGGAGGGGTCCATTAATATTTAAATGTAGCGGCTAGCTAAATTCAAGGTTGAAAAATAACGGGAATTTCCTAGTTGGTCTAAAATACCGTCTATTCTTCGTAAAGGGAATGCATCTCCGATTGTTTGTCGATTAAGTTTTCGGAAGTATATAACGAGTCTCCAACGTTTTAACCATCTGGGCCAGGTTTCTTTGGGACTACTAATAATGGTGAGTTCCATGGGCTGTTGCTTGGAATAATAATGTTATCCTTCATCATTTTGTCTATTTGTTTATTGATTTCGTTCTTATGAATATCCGGTCAACGGTAAGGCCTTTGATTTATTGGTGCTTGGTCGTATTTTACAGGAATAGTGTGACATGCGGCAGTGGAGTAAGGTAACGGGTCACTTTCTAAATAAAGTAAATCATTATACTCTTCAAATAAATTTTTTATCGCCTCCAGCTCTTCGACATTATGCGTTAGATCAGTATTTATTTCAGTTGATAGTCTATCGAGACGATTTTTTGTAGAAACATTTAACTGGTTTATCTATTTTTTCTCTAGTTTAAAAGTAGTGAAGTTTTGTAAAGGTTGGAACTATGGCTCGAAATGTAGAAGTGTAATTTCCCTGTCATACGTATTTATTACACTTAACCTTATCTTTCCATTTTGTGGCTGTATTAAAGTATTGGCTGTGAGAACGCTGGGTAAAACCTCTTGTGAGAAACAAAACATTTCACCTTCACAGTTATCTGCTGGTATTTCTAATACCATTTCTGATCGCGGTAGAATCCGCGTCGCAGTGTCATGAAGACAATGAGTGTTTATATTTGTTTCTTTAGATTCGCTAGAGGTTAAAGAAGTGGAAATGTTTGATTGTTTTCCTTTACTATGGTTGGTGTAGTGTGTACTACTAATTATTGCATTAGGATCAGGTGATAATGAATATTTTGCATTAGGTTTATATTTGCAGGTCATTGGCGAGATTATTTCGTCTGTCACCATGAAAAATGGGGACGACGTTAATGACGAGCGTACTTATTCGCTCCAGTGCTATCATTGTATTTTTATCAGAATTTCTTGAACCGGGGTGTGCGAATATTGTGGCTTCTTTGACTATGCCACTTACGGCAGTTTTTTCTATGAGATATGAGTTAAAACGTCTGCGCTTGTAAACGACACCACTGCTTAACTTGCAATCGCTAAATCTAGTTTGGGATGTTTGTTTTGAAACTTGATAGCACGAATTTGGAATTGAGCTTGTTGCTTCTTGAAAGACTGCAATTTCTCAAGCAGGGATTTCAACATTTGCTCTTGTAAGTTCAGGGGAACTTAAGTTATCTAAAGAAACTGAATTTATTCGTTCATAAAGATGCTCGTGGATCAGGTGAGGTACCCGCCCAGGGGGGTATGTTTGGATAGTGGAGGTGGGTGGTAGCTACCATCTGCAAAAAGAAGGAAGGTAATCGGTCAAGGGGTTTAAGAGTTATGGGTGAAAGAGTGGAGGTATGTCTAAAGATTTCTATATATTTTATTTATTTTTTGTGATTTTTCATTATTTTCCCCTCATACCCAACCCCCCGATAAAGTTGGTGCGCGGCCAAATGGGATAAACTAGTAGATGGGTGAGTAGATTCTACCCGTACGAAACCTTCGAATGATTAAAATCGTTTGAGATTTGACCGAGATATTGGCGAAGAGGTTTTGGTACTTTTCTAGTCAAATTCCAACATGAAATATTTCACACGCCTTAATACAAATTTCGAGTCGGGCTAATCAGTATATTTAATGGTATGCTTTTTGCGTAACGGGGGTTACACCCCCGAACCCCCTTTTCGATAAAAAAGTAATTACCATTAAGGAGTTATATGATGAAATTTTATTAATACCTACAGTGGACGGATGATATAATTTAAGAATGTGGATGCTCGTTAACTTGCTAACTTCGAGTCGCATTGATCACAATATTCAATGTTAAGCCTTTCGGCGAGTATATTATGAATATAAAAAAAATTTTAACCCCACCATATAATTTAGTGAAAAAGTATATGGGGAAAGGAACTTTAACCAGGTGTATCTTCTACAATTATTAATTTATTTCCGAAACTTTTTGATTTTCTCTTATTGCGATTTTTTTCTGATTTTTTGAATCCATCCGCAACCGAATCGCACTTAATTAAGTTTTCGGTTTTTGCACTGTATATAGTGTATAGTGGAAAAGTATGAATTTCTTATTTTTCATCCAATCTAATCATATGAATACACATTGGAAAGGTCTTTGTGAGTACATTATGAATATAAAAAAAAAAAATTTTACCACCCTCATATAATTTAGTTGAAAATAAAGTGGGGAAAGGAATTATTTTTTTAAAATTTACTTTTCATCTAAACAACCAGGTTTCACATTTTGACAATTCTGAAATTAATTTCACAATTTGTGGTGACGTTATAATAAAATATTTTTAAAAAATATGATTTAATGTTAAAATACTGTGATTCTGATATATTAAGTGAAGAATAATATAGGAAATTGCCAATTGTGCATTTCAGTAGTTAATCATTTAAACAAAAATCAGAAATCAATGTGATTTAAGCGCCGTATAAAAATATATTGTGGATACAAATAATTGCCAAGTGACAATTCTGTGTTTCAAAACTATACAATTGAATAAAATCTAAAAAAAATTAAGAAAGATTATATAACAAAAGTGATATAAATGTGATTAATTCGATAAGATTTCAAAATAATAATAAAAACAAAAAAATAACAACCACAATAAATTTCATGCAGATTTATCAGTGGTCAATAAAGCCCATATGACACTACATTTTTTTCGCATTTTTAATACATTTTTAATATAATTAGAGCGATATGAATAGTGTTAAAGTTAAATTTGTAACTGGTGTGAATCCGAACGCTGTAGGCATGAAAAATGCATAAACGTCATTAAAAATGAATAGGTGTCAAAAACATTAAAAATGTACTTCGATTTGCATTTTTAATTTCCTGGGAACTGGGGACCGAAGCCTGTCGGTGAATGAGAGTAGACGCGTAAATTGAAATTTGGTGAAATTAAAATTTGATTAATTGCATAAAGTTCTCATAGTTTTCGAAAGTTCTGGTAGTTTTTACAACTTAGCAGTGACTAGGTGTATTAAGCGTATTAATTTGCTCGTTCAAATAACTTATAAGTGCATTAATTGGCATTAGCCGTGTCGTGCAAAAACAAAGGGCCTCTGAGCGCACACTCCAAGCATAAGTGAAATTGCTATTAATGGCATTAAAACCCAGTAATGGGCTCTACAAGTGACGGTAATAAGGGGGAGCTTGTGCTTCCCTCCAAATTACTATCTGATCGTGATAAAGAACTAATTAAGAAAAAGGTGGAAGAAAATTTCGCCACATGGCAAGCGTCTTTGGATAATGCAGACCCGGTGAACACAATGGTCACCAATACTAAACAAGTTTTAAATCGCATCCAGCAAGCCATTCAAGAGACGAATCAGTCTCAGAATATAGAGGACAGCAGCTCACGGACAAACGTGAATGGCAACATGGTAATGCACACCCCTTTGCAGACATCTTCCGACAAGGGAACACCAATAACAAGTGTTAATAATAACCCAAGTCTTCAGCTAGCAGCAGACGGATTTATTAAAATTAAAAAAAAAGAAAGCGACTCAGTACTGAGGACAGTATCTCAAATAAACCCAGCAAGCAGCAGACGATGAACTATAACAATAATAAATTCGCCCTACTAGGGGACTTAATGGAAATTGAATTAGAAACTGAGGAAATAATGACTCAAGTCCCTGGGTCAGTTAATAAAGACTGTACTGTACATGATTTTACATTTAACTCAAACATTAATATTAATAATAATATTAATAATACTAAAGTAGTTAATAACATTTTTGGTGTAAATACTAGCTTACTGTCAGAAATAATTAATAAAAAAACTGTGGAATTAAATTTAGGCAAAGTAGAATTTTATTTTCGTAACCTTGATTACCTGAAGACAAAAATTTTTGTGAATCACGTGGGTTTACATAAAGAACTAGTGGAATTTTTTAAAAATTCGCCAATAGACGCTTTCTCTTTTACGCCCAAGGAGGCTAGGAAATCTACCATGTTGATCATGGGACTAGACGGTGACGTCAAGCCCGAAGAGATCATGGAAGATATTAAAACACAGGTACCTGACGTAAATATTTCAAAAGTTTTTCGCTTTTCCACCCCAAATTCTCGAAGAATAGACATACCCCTAAACATTTTTGTCGTGCAAACTGATACGGAAGAAGAGATGAAAAAAGTAACAAACATAAGATATATTCTCTTAAATAGTATTCACTGGGAAAAGAGACGCTCCAAAGATATAGTCAGGTGCTTCAGGTGCCAGAGGTTTGGTCACACTGGAGTCTATTGTGGGTATGAACCCAGATGCGTGGTATGTGGGGATAAACATGACTCCTCAAACTGCATTGCACTGGAGAAAGAGAAGAGGCCTCCCCCTAAATGTGCCAACTGTCAAGCTAGTGGATATTAGAGCAAACCAGTCAAGTTTTGTTACTAATGTAGCTAAAACTAATGTGGTTAATCCAAGTAAATCCTAAGGGAGGCGGGAGGACACTAAACTGTCAATCTGTTTCCGACGGCAACGTCCTTAATGATTATATGAATGAAGCGCAGAATCTTTTTAAACTGCCATTCATTGACCTAGTAAGGAAGATTAGGGAGTTCTGGCCTGCATACAAGCTGATAAAAACACAAGATGAGAAGATAGTAACCTATCTTAACTTTACAGCCTCCTTATTAGGATGAATTCACAATCTACATTGAAATTACTGTCCTTGAATGTCAATTCGCTTATCTCCCACGAGAGAAGACTAACTCTTCTAAACCTATTAATCGACGTAAAACCCCAGATCGCATATATCTCGGAAACAAGATTAAATGATAGACACAGACTAGCCCTAAATGGTTACAACTCTGTAAGAAATGCATGTTCGCGGGAAAACATTACTTATATGTCAAATATTTTTGAGTTACCAGTACATGTTTAGGAAAACTTACGAACACAAATGGAGATATCTCTGACAGTATGTGTACTCATTTAGATAAAAGCTGTGTTAAAAAGGATGGTTGTGTTGTACAAAATACAGATGTGTATGAAAACAATATTGACAACTTAGTCGCATTTGAAAAATCGTTTCTAAAACGTGAAATTGATTTACTTACACGCGAAAATAAATTGTCAAAAATTCTAAAAGTTTTGATAACGTTCAATGTTCTGAAAGGAAGCTAAAAACCGAGAAATTGTTACATTCCTCTGAAGTAAGAGAAGTGTTGCCTGCTTTTGATACAAAAGATGAAATTAGTAGTTCTTCGGAACAATGGATAAGAAAACTTGAATAGTATGAAAGTATATACATATGTATGGAAGGATGAAACTCTTTTACACTATGCGTGCTTACGTCTAAAATGTGCAGCTAAAATATGGCGTATTAGTTTGGAAAATGAACTCATTAGATGGGAGGACTTCAAAAGGGAGTTTCTCAAGGCTTTTAGGCCAGTGCAGGATGAGTCGGATATTCATTTTGCCATGAACAACAAAAAAGAAACCAGAGATGTTTGAGTCCTCTAGTGAATTGTTGGTACATCTCAAGCATTATGCATATTCAAAGTCACCTTCTTTTATTCATCACGCAGCCAGGGAATGGAACCCATCCGAGGAATTCGAATTGTATCCGATGTAAAAATTCGTTCGAAAACAGGTTTACAACGATCTAAGGTGTTCAAATCTTTCAACTGTAACAAGTTGGGTCATATTTCTACAAACTGTGCCAAACAAAAACGAGTATGTGGAACGTGTTATAATTGCGGAAATCCTGGACATATGAATAAAAATTGTCCTAGAGTGTCTAGTGGACAAATTCAAGTCGTCGTGGATAATCCGATGATTAAGTTAAGTAATGTTACAAATGATTTTTGCATATATTTTACTTGTGCAATTATGAATGATAACTTAGCAGTAGGCATTGAGTTAAGTGTAAAAGCTTTAATGGATACTGGAAGTCCAGTTAGTTTAATTAAGAGAAATTTATTATGAGATTTTATTTCTATCATACATACAAACAATATATTTTTAACAGGAATAAATGAAAGTAACTTAAACGTTTTGGGTCTATTCGAAACAAAAATATTTGTTAATGATAGTTTTTATAACATGCAATTTTATGTCATACCAGAGAATACGATGCGACAAGCTTCTAGTTTGGGCCGAGATTCCCTTAAAGTTAGTAATACTGAATTGAACAGTAGCTCTAATAATTCTGTGATTTGCAAAGATTGGGAATACTTCAAAGAAATTCTTAGAATTGATGTAGAAAACATAAACCTGCTTTCAATTGAAATGGATATCAATCCAAAATTACCTTATGATACTAAGAAACTTGTCTGCGGGACTTTTCAGGAAAACTATTTATCTAGAATAAAACGTCCAAACCCAAAACCGATTACGAAATGTTAATCCAACTTTCTAGTGATAAACAAATATCTTTCACACCTAGAAGTCTATCGTATTACGATACGCGGGAAGTTCAAAAAATAATTAACGATTTGTTAGAAAAACAAATTATAAGGTCTAGTGATTCGCCTTATTCTTTTCCTATAGTTTTAGTAAAGAAGAAAAATAACGAACTCCGAATGTGCGTTGATTTTAGGGCTTTAAATAGAATTACACAACGGGATAATTATCCTCTACCAGTAAGAGAAGATTTGATTGATCAGCTTCGAGATAAGAAATATTTTACCAGTTTAGATCTGATAAATGGTCTCCACCATGTGCATGTGGGAACGAATTCAATAAAACTTACGAGTTTTGTTACTCCTATAGGGCAATTTGAGTATTTAAAAATGCTCTTTGGTCTTAAAAATGCCCCATCAGTATTTCAGCGTTATATATATAATTTTTAGGAATTTAGTAAATGAAGGAAAGATTTTAATTTACCTAGACGATATTTTAATCGTCACTAAAAATGTTGAAGAACACATTGAAATCTTGACTGAAGTAAGCGACAATTTGCTTGATTATTTGGGGTACTTAATTTCAGAGGATGGAATAAAACCGAATCCTATGAAACTTTTAGCAGTTAAAGAATTTAGTGTCCCAGGAATATAAAGAAACTTAGGAGTTTTCTGGGATGTGTGCTTATTTCTTTTCTTTATTTAGCAAACCACTTTATGACGTCCTTGGGAAGATAAAGATTTCATATTTAATGAGGAAAAACATAAATTTTTTGAGACCGTGAAACAAAATCTTATTGAGGCGCCACTTTTAAGAATTTATTCGCCTCATGACCATGCAGAATTGCATTGTGATGCAAGTTCTTTATGTTTTGGTGCTGTATTACTGCAGCGCAAAGAAGATAGTCGTATACATCCAATTTTATATTTCTCGAAACGAAAAACAGACTGTGAGTCTCATTACCAAAGTTATGAGTTAGAAACGCTTGCAATTATTTACGCTCTGAGGAGATTTAAGATATGTCTTCATGGAATCAAGTTTACAATCGTAACCGACTGTAACCCTTTAGTACTTACTATTAATAAAAAACTTATTACCTCTAGAATAAATAGATGGGTATTAGAATTGCAAGACTATGATTATGAAATTGAACATCGTTCTAGTAGTCGAATGCAACATGTGGATGAACTCAGTCGCTGTCATAATATTTTAGTTCTTCAGGAAAATCCTTTTGAGCAGCAACTGGCGATATGTCAAGCTGAAGATCCAGTTATTAAAGATTTGATACAGTATTATGGTCGCATGTGGGCCTGGCGGCAGTTAGGAAATGCCAAGTGTAACTACGACAAGCCACCCATGCGAATTTACGCTGACCTCTAGCCGTCAGAGCTGCCAGTGAAACAGCACGCACCATGCGGGGGAACAGAAAGGAATCGAGCCTACGAAGAGGTCGGAAAAGGGGACAGCGGCCATATTTTTTCCGGGGAAGAAAAACGATCCAGAAAAATCCCTGGAATTTTATTATAAAATCTAAGAAAAAAAAGTAGAAAAACGTCAACGAACGATAAGAAATATTAACAAACCTGCAAGTCGGACTAGTGGTGAAATAAATACAAAAAAAAAAACAAAAAAAAAAAAACAAAAAACAACAAAATAAGGGGAACAACAATTAAATCGGATAAGTAACATTGAAAATATAAAAAAAAAAAAACAAATCAAAAACCAAAAACACAAGGAAGTCCAAATCTAATGGTCCTGGTTAAATAGAGAGAAAGGAAAAATCTCATATTATTATATATAGATGAAGCATCTAAAACAAATATATTTAATATTACTTTAGCTATTAATAATATCCTTTATATATTTAGTGAATGACATATGGAACTTTAAATGAACTTACTGAGTGCCAATTTTTCCGGAGCACCCGCAATAAATATAGTAAATAGGATTTTTGTTATCAATAAGATCGTTCGTTTATATATTCCGTGAAGGGCATCTGAAAATTTAAATGAACTTACCGAGTGCATATTTTTCGGGAGCACCTGTAATAAATATATTTAATAGTATTTCGTTACCAATAATATCCTTTATATATTTAGTGAATGACATATGGAACTTTAAATGAACTTACCGAGTGCAAAATTTTCGGGAGCACCTGTAATAAATATATTTAATAGTATTATGTTCGCTATTAATAAAATCGCTAACTTAGGCGACTGAGAAAAAGTGAAGTAGGTACCTGGAATAAATGACACGAACGGTTCACAAGAATATCTATGTAGTTTCCGGGTGCCGTCGTTGACCAGGAGCACCAAGGTCAAAGAAACATTGTCATTTTTTTGGAGATAAAATATGTATAATGATGCCTGATTTTTCGCCAAGTGCCTTCATATAAAAATATTCACTTGCCTAGTACGGCCATGGTACCAGTGTGCTTGGGAAATATTTAGATTAGTTATTTCCGCTATTCGGCAGCAGAATATCCCCGCTGATAGAATTAGTATAATGTGACTGCATTAATATTAGACAATGAATAGGCTATTCGAATTCCTGTACTTAGGCTAGTGATTAAGATAACGAATGTACAAGGGAGAATCCCCTCTGAACGCGGTCATTATTATTAACTTAAGTCCCAAAAAGCCTTTTTGCGATTCGTGATAAATTCAAAAAGGGGAACGACCCAACTAAGGAAACCTAATAGAAGAAGATATTATTAGATCTGTAAAACAATCTTCGGGGGTGATTGTAACCGAAGAATACAGTAAGGTTGACAAAGCCATCGCACTATAGTATAGAGGGATTCGCAGACAATCAACGCCTAAAGCGTCAGGGGTGAAAATAAGTTAAAACTGAAATGCTTTATAAGTACTGATAATTCTGAAATAAACGTATCCATTATGAAGTAAGATCGCGGGTGTTTCTCTCCTTCTTCCCCTCCCGGACCTTTCTTCTTCTCTCTTTCACAGGCACATAAAGGGACATCGCAAACCAATTGCCAGTGGTGTCATGGGCGGCCGGGAATGGCAAAGTGGGATCATAACATATGGTCCACATGGAGTTCTTCGGCTGAGTGAGTATGAGGTCCCTTCAGGACCTGTGTGTGGCGTCTCTTTTGGTACTTTCTCCAGTAGTAGGTCTCATTCTACGTTTTGTATTAAATTTTTAGGCACGATAGGTTTTTTGTTTATGGGCAAGTGACAGGCAGGTTTTTTTGGTATATTGAACTCGCCCCACACTTAGACCGAGGTGCTAGCGTGCCGGCCTGTTAAGTTGTCACTAAGTGAGCTGTCAGCTATCCACGATAATCCAATTGTTAAAAATGTTGTACAAAAATTTTCAGAGCCAGGTCACTCGCAAATCCAAGAGTTAGACTCCGTACATATGTAGTGTCATAGATAAGTACCTAAAGTATGTCGAAACTTAGTCTTCTGAAAAAGGCAAGATTTCCCAAAACGAAATTAAGATTAATTCAAATGAAAGCCACAGATTTTTTCAATTTTTCCAGTCTCTCGGACAAATTTCAATTTCAAGTAATCCCGTTTAGTAAAGTTAAATTTGTATTGTATGATTCAATTGACAAATCTGAATTGTCTTATAAAATTTCAGTGCGTGAACTTGAATATAATAAGGCTTCCATAATCTTAAGGCCAGCCGCTAGGAGACTTGGAACACCGATGAACGTATTCAACGTCAATAATTTGCGTCCTATCGATCGTAGCCCAAGGTTGTCTAAGGAAAAAATTGCTGACATTAAATCATTATTTCCATTTATTCCGGACGTGGATAAGACGTATTATAAAACTGTATTAAAAATTTGATTCTATTTTTTGATCTGTTTTTATACTTTTAAAATGAATTTAAGTTTTTGTTTTGTTTCTATACATTTTAAAATGTACAAGTTGATTTTGTTTGTGTTATGAAAATGATAAACTGTTTTAAATAATTGAAAAAGAAGTACAATATGTAATAAGTATACATTTAAAATAGTACTATTTTCGTCTATTTGTTTTATTTTCATAAAACTGTAATTTATATTATAGTGCGGCATGTGCTGTTATTTTGCCGCACGTGCAAGCCACGTTAGCACATTCGTCATTTTATTCTACTTTGTTAAATACTCAAAAACTAATAGAGACCGAAGGATTTTTAAGTATGCATTTTAAAGCTATTGTCTTAAGCAAGCATAAATCATAAGAGAAAAACTTTCTATTGACGAGCTTAGCCGTAATAATTTATCAAACTTCAAATTCGGTTTCCCTAAAATGTAAGTAGTGGCGTTTACGGAATATTAATTATCAAGCGACGATATCTATGTATTCATGTGGATTTTTAATAAGCGTTTTCATTGAAAATTTCCGGTTCCGGTGTTCTTCCTTATTTTCCCCCCTGGAACCGGGCACTGCTCTCTCCTTTTGGAGAACGGAGTGGCCCATATAAAACAATAGCCGACAATGAAATAGCCATTAAGTCAACCTATAATGATACAAATAGAATATTGAGAGGAGTCCCACTTATCCACTTCAGTAATTGTACGATAGATATCTACAACATTCAATATTGCAGCACATCCGCAAACTTTTGGGACTGCGTCCAAATTATTTCGACATTATACAACAAAATAAATCATACAGAAATCAGCAAAAAGCCTAACCTCAGCAACTGGACCATAGAAAACATAAATGTAGGGTTTGAATTAATTACAAAACCCTGCAACAAACGAACGTAATAAATCCACTGAACTAAAATACAGCGGGCAGCGACAACGAACGAGACATGACAGAGGAAGACGAGAGACATTGCACGACGACGAGGAGAGTGATCGGACGCCATCAGCCCAAGTGAAGAAGTTTTCTTTAAAATCTTTATTTATCCTAGTTTTTTCCATTCAATCTCTAGTTATATTTTAAATATTATAATAATCATTAATGAAATAATAAATTGAATTATCTCATCGCGTTTTTTATAACTTGGATACCCGAGGATACCACATAAATACCGTCCAAATCTTAGATAAACAAACCAGAGATTCGAAAACGTTTATGTACTCATCGACAGGAATATTGACTGTCGGGAACAGCATCTATGGAATTTTCAAAAACTTTTAAATATTAGCTATAGACGGAAGAAACCAACGATAGGATCGACATGACGTCATCATCCATACAACGGGGACCATACCACCTGTAGTCCAAAATTCTCCGTCCGCTCATTTGTCCGTTGCTTCATTCTAAGGAGGGAGGAGTTATATCCTCATCACTATTATAACCAACATATTATTAGGTTACGTCTGCTACACCTTTCTCATAAATTGCTTACTTCATTTTCTAAATTAATTCTTTAAACGTAATTGTAACAATTTTTTAATTATCTCACAAAAACTCAATTCCAACGCCTTTGCATTTTCCACACTCTAGAAATATCATGTTGCATTAAATTCACTTTAAATTTTCCCATGTAAACATTTTTGTACAGTGAAGTGATGAAAAGCTTTAAACAAGGAAATTAGTCTTGATTCTGTTCTTGACTGAGACGTATCCGGGGATATAAAATTGTATTTGCGAGGGTTTTTCTTTTAAGAAATTATAAAGCTTAAAGTTGGTGTTGTTATTTCTTTATTTTTTTGTGGCGAATAATCGTTCGGGAGTTAACTCACGCGACGCTAGCTTTGTATCGAAAAATACAATCAATTGTAAATTTGATTTAATTAAGTGTACTAAAACTAAAACCACCCTGTATGTAAGAAATTCTGAAAAAAAAGTCTAACGTATCAGATCATTCTGAAAATCGAAATCAGTCATCAATCAAGATAGGACGAAAAGAGAAGAAAAAATTATCAGGGTAAGCACTTCAAAAAATTAAATAAATATATGTAAATATACTAATATGTATGTATATAAGAATACTAAAATGAAATATATATATAGGTATTCAGCGACGAAGAGAACTGAAAAGAAAGAAAGAAAAAGAATCAATAAAAATCAATTTAATTTACAATACTTAACTTAATAAATAGCCAGGGAAGTCGATTGGCACACATTTGCCCATCCTCCCACAAAGAGCAGTATATACATACATATGTATCATACATATGTACCTACGGCAATATCTGAAAATAAAAGAAATAATGAAATAATTAATGAATTATATGTTACATCACTTAGAATAAGAAACACAAATGAATTCACAAAACAAAAAAAACCCAATTTCCCCATGCCAATTGAATGTAAAAAAGTACATATAAAAACAACATCAACTCTATGGGAAATTTGAATTTTGTTATAATTAGTTTAATTTCAATTTCTCTCAGATGAAATTTAAACCAATTATAGAAAAGATGTCACAGAACACATTTACTTTAAAAAAAAAAAACACTTTCCCGCGAACAATTTAAGGGAAAAACTAACAAATTTTCACCTTTTGACAGTTGTCCAAAGAGAAAATGAATTACTCAAATAACAAATTTTAAAAATATTTCGCAGTGTATTTACGACATAAATACAACATTTACACATCACTAAATTGATTTCTTGCGAAAAATCAACTTCCCGCGATGGTTTTACGCGAAGAAAATACAAAAGAAAATCTTACCTGAAAACAGGTTAAAATCGAAATTTTTTACACAAATGGACTTTCTTACAAATTAATAGCACACAAACACTATAAAATAAACAGAACACAATTTTCACAACTTACCTTTGGTGTAGAAGCACAACACAGCGGAAAAACTTACGGAAAAACTCGCGATTGCGAAACCGTCAAACGCTACTTGTAAACATCGCGAAAACTGTCAACTTTACATATTGCCAACATATGGCACAACAATTTGGACTATTTTTTTAACGAGGAATACGATGGCGGCGTTAAAAAAGTACAAAAATATCTTCGTTAAAAGATATTTGATATTTTAAGATTTCTCATATAAGCAATGAGAAGAAAAGAGATAGCAAGTGAAAGAGAGATAGATAAAATTTGCGTTCCACATTAAAATTCTCTCATTATGGATGACAGGAAGTGCATTACGCCATGTTATGGCACAATTTCTATTTTTAATTTTCATGCAAAGAATTTAATAAATGATGGGAGTATTTAAATGGAAAAATGTAGAGGTTAATATTCCGCATCGAATGGCATTAATTTCAGCTGATGAGAAATTAAACATCTTGAGTAATCTTCATTATGGTTACGGGTTCCACACACCAAAATGGCGATTCAGACTCTATATAAGGCCGAGCATTTATATGAATCCCTCTCTTATGTCATTCGAGTTCAACAAGTGAAGATCGTAGCAAGTGGTATTTTAAAGTGTAAAAAATTGTGCAAATTGGGTTACAAACTACTGATGGTAAGAGTAAGCTCACATGCAATTTTGGTGGAGGAATTGGGAATAATTTATAATTTATCTGTATTTAACATACAAAGGTTGTGATAGTTTTTAATTGAATTAGTGCGAAATTAAAAAAATTATATATTTCATTAGAATTAACTACAATTTAGTGATAATAATTTTAATAGTAAATTTAATCTATCTTGTACAGAACAAATTCAAGATAGTTGTTCCTACACTGCTCATTTTTGAGTTAAGCTGGAATACACATGCGAATTGTTCTTTGTTTGCATAGCTCATAATTGTATCAATATTTCAGTGTTGAAGAAGTGTAGAATATCACTAGTATTTTAGTTTTATAAATACGAAATTTCTAGAATAATAATATTTAAATGCTTAACTATGTACAGTAGAGTGATTAAGTAACTTCGAATAGAATTGAAATTAAATCGAATGTGAATCTATTTGCATTGTTCTGACTTTAACATACCGCTATATTAACATTCCCACCAAGAACAGTAATTGGTATATAACGGCTTTGTCAAACTACTCCGTTACACACGTGCAGCAAGATATAGCATCAACAATATCAAGGAAATTTACATCAGCTTAGTATGCAAGCATATGGTGTAATATTTATGTCATTACGCACAAGGTTTAATTCAATCAAGAATTTATACTTACATTACAGTATTGTGATTCAATTTCGCATCACATTCAGTACGAAAACACATTAATAGTCATCCTTTTGCGTAAACCATCACTTTGGTGATTCTATCCAGGAATCAAACTTATATACCAATAAGTCAACATTTTTTGGTAGTTCTATCCAGGAACTGCCACTTTACGAAACAATAGGTATACTCAATATATATGTAAGTATATGAATAGTAAAAAGTACTTATAAAAAAATGAATATTATGTTTTTCATGGATTGTTTAAAGTTTATTGGATATAAAAATTCCAGTTTTTTGTGTATAATTGCATACATTTCGAGAGTGGGTTGAGTTTTTAGTCGACAGGGCGCTTCATGTTTAGTTATTTATTCAATGTGTATAACAAATAGAAATGTTATAAACCAAATGAAGTGTAGCTTCTCCAATGTTTGTCTTGAGTTCAAGTTTTGTTGTGTGAGAGCACTATGCATGAATAGCCAGAATTCATGGAGGCTCAGTGAAGTTATTGTAATATATTAATATTGTAATATTTTACACTCTGCCATTTGCTATCCATGGTGCCACTTACTAAGGCTGAACCACAATGGACGGGTACATAAGTAAACTTACTTACATAACACGAACGCTGCCTTAAGATTAAACAGACGTATCCACAATAACATTAGGTGTCCGGATCAGCCGCCGTATACGCTGCTAGCATGCCACACTTTGCAAGAATTTTCGTGAATGATCGACACTTCGGGGGAAGAATTTTTCCCAATTCTTTCTCCCGCCAGTGTCGCTCATTCACAAAGTGATGCATGATGGCAGTGTGTATTCTGGGAATTTTGTAGGTAACCAAGCGGTTACCCGCTCAGATAAAGAATTGAACAAAAACTCCTTATAGGGATAATATCTCTCGGCGGGGCCTTGGCAAATATCCAGGCTGCACTTCTACCTAAAAGAAGACAACTGAAAAGACGCCTAGCATCAGATCTTAAACGTGGTGACGTTGTGGTGTTCATTCCCGCAGTAGCGAAACAGGGAAAGTTATTGTGCAAGTCAGTAGCGAAGGGTCAAGAAATAGGGTCAGAATGATAGGCAGGAACAGCAACATCATCTCAAAGCTATGTATAAATATATCCAAAAGCATTGTAGCCGTTTGGATTCAGAGTGTTATCAAAACAACTACAAAAAGGAGTAACCAATGACACGATCATAGCTCCAGGGAGCTCATTCGAGGGATTGCACATAATGTCAGGCTGCGTTGCCTTAGATTTTTGTTCAAATAACATTACAATTATACGCCAGTGTGATTCTTCTCCAAAGACCCTCTGCAGGATGTCAGGTTCTGATATATTATATATATACATAGATATATTATTATAACATTTTTTTTAGTCCAAATATAGTACTGCAATCTTATGCGCCAGTGTGGTTTTTCTTCAAAGACCCTCTGCAGGATGTCAGATTTTGAAGCCTACATTCATTATAACATTTTTTTTAGTTCAAATAACATTACAATTATACGGTAGTGTGGTTTTTTTTTTCAAAGATCCTCTGGAGGACGCCAGGTTTTAGTCATTTGTGCGTAGACCAGACGAGACAAATTCTGTGAGAGAAAGAGGCACGTAATAAGTAAGCTTGCGGCATTGCTCCATGACACTAGTCATGCTTGAGTTGAGAATAGTACGTTTTACCCTCGCATGGAGTAAATTTCAATTATACCCACTAAGAGTGTAAAAGTTTATGTTTCCATATATAATTATAATTGAGGCACCATGCGTATTTGGGCTTTTTACAATATTATCATCGCTTTATTCCGCGACTTCGGAAGTTTCTAATTTATATTCATTGTTGCGGAAAAATTCGAAATATGTTTGGAGTCAAAAAGAGTTTGAAAACTAAAAACAACTTCTACATAAAAACAACGTGTAAACTTTATACGATCCAATGAAGCCTATTGTTGCAGCGTGTGATGCAAGTTCACACGGAATTGCGGGAGTATTATCACATATAGTGGATGGAGTGGAATTGCCAGTCATGCGTGTCAGTAGAACCCTTTCGAAAATGGAAAGGGGTAATTCACAATTGCATCGTGAAGGGCTTAGTAAAATTACACTAAGTTTAAAAAGTTTATAAATACCTCTATGGCAAAGAATCAAAAATAGAAAGCGAAGTTATCAATTCGATTTCGTCTTTTAATGAATTACCAGTAAAATTTTAAGTTAGTAAAAATGAATATACTAAGGACCCGGTGTTAGCGAAGGCCTATAGATGTCTTTATCAGGATGGCCTGTCTAACTAGGCGAATGATATGCGTACGTACTATAAGATTCGGAACTCAATAAGCATACAATCAGAATGCGTGTTTTATGGAAACCGCCTGATTATACCACCGTTGTTACACAACCATAAAATCAAAACACCAACATATTGCCCTACGCAATATATTGGCGCATTACAGAAAGGACCCTGAAAAGCTAAATTTATTTTAATTTAAAAATCCATCCAAATTTCGAAATGCATTTAAAAATTTAAGAGATAAGCAAATTCACATTGGATTATCTCACACATAATTACAGAAAATCATATTTCACTCACGAAACGAAACTAACGTAGAGCTTTTATCGTTTCACACGCTTTTTTGATGACAAATGCAATTTCAGCGGTTGTCTGGCTTCTCTAGTTAAGTTATCTTTTAACAAATAATTAAGACAGTCTTGACTTGTTTGTGAAGAAATTAAGATCGAGTTGAATAAAGTTGGTTTTAGAGTAAATTGATTTACAGTTTATAATAAAGGTTTCCCTAAAATCGATTAAAGGTTTACCTAATTGTGAATTTATCTTCTTTTTTTTTTTGGTGTGTTAATTGAAGATAAATTTGGTTGGCGCAGTCGGTAGGATTGCCAAACTAGTGTCGCGTAAATAGTGAGTGGAAGTTTCCGAAAGAAAACAAATCTCTTTTCTATGATTTCACATAGAAGTGTAACTAAAGGAATATAGTAAATTATTTCGATAGTGCGACTCCTAGGTTTCCTTTTTAAGAATTTGTTGGCTACTTTGAATGAGACCTTATATCAAAACAATAAGAAGTTCACCTAGACAAGTTGGACTCGAAGAGGCTTATAATCAAATCATTATTGAAAGTCAGAATAACTTCAACAACATCATGGCCCTTACAAACCAAGACCTCATCAAGGAAGCAAGAGCCGTTCCAGTTTTCCGAGGAGATGGCACCTTCGAATTATCTCACTTCATCAGAGAGGTTGAAACCATCGGCGGATTGACAACAGATGTAAGTTTGAAGGCGTATTTACTCAACATCTTTATGACAAAAATTCAAGGACCAGCTGCTGAATCAATACGGAGACTAGAAAGTGCAACATGGGACGAAATCAAGAAACAATTAAAAAAGTCGTTTGGTGTACAACAATCGTACCTCAAGCTAAAGGAGGAAGCAGATGCCATTAAGTTCATAAATGTAAGTCAATATTATAACGAATTATCAAAAATTTTAGATAAGCTAAATCTGAAGTATAACATAGATGACGATTCTCCTGTCGATTTTAATGTCACAAATAACGAAAAAAGTATTCTAAGAAAATTTTTAAATAAACTTCCGAGATCGGATAATATGTACCTAAGAATAAAAAACGTTCAGTGTTTAGAAGAAGCTTTTTACGAACTAGTTGAAACTGGAATCACTAACTATCACACATCCACACAAAGACACTACAATCATAACAGAAATAATCTACAAAACAATTTTAACAGAAATAATCAACAAAACAATAATAGTGCTCGAAATAATAACTCTAATCGAAATTCATCTTACAATAATAACAACAGAAACGACAATTTTAGTAGACAACAAGGAATAAATTCTAATTATCGTCGTCAAGCTTCACCCCATAGAAATCGCGAACATAATTACCCTAATCCTAACAATCCCCATAGGAATCAAAGCGGTAATTTTACGCCAAACAGATATCAAAATTCTCGAATATATAGTAATAATGGTAGACAAGTTGAACCTATGGATGTAGATTTAAATGTTATCGAAGAAAATTTTCGGCCACACCCTCCGACCATCCACTACCAATAGCAGAGTTTTCAATTTATAATAAAAAAATCCGTTGTTTGATAGATACTGAATCCTCAACCTCTATAATGAGTGAGGAAGGTTTTCCTAATATCAAACGGCTAAAATTAAAGAAACCAATCGAAATTTTTACATTATTTGGCAAAAGTGAAATAACTCATGAAATTATTACTGATGTACCCAAGGAATTTGATAACGAAGCCACGATGACATGGAAAATATTAAAATTGAATAGTGGAAAATTTAAAGCTATCTTAGGACAAAATATTTTAAAAGCAGTAGGTGCAAAAATTAACTTAGATAAGGGATATATAGAAATTATGAATAAAATAACCAAATTTAGAGATTCTTGCCCTTTTGAAGATACAGACGAATTATACTCCTTAGAGTTAAATAGCAAAAATATTTTTGACATCATTAAAATCGATCACCTTAACACAGAAGAACATAACAAGTTAAAGAAAATCATTTCTGAAAATAAAGATTTATTTTATCAAGAAGGTCAACAATTGACCAATATCGTTGATGTTAAACATCAAATTATCACAGAACATAGTCGACCGATATATTCTAAGATTTATAGATTCCTTAAAATCCACGAACAAGAAGTAGAGAAACAAATTTCAGAAATGCTGGCACACGGAATAATAAAGCCTAGTAATTCACCCTACAATTCCCCAATTTGGGTGGTCCCAAAGAAAATGAACCAGTCTGGAAAGAAAAAGTGGAGAATTGTAGTCGACTATAGGAAACTAAAGGAAATTACTATAGACGACAAATTCCCGATCCCAAATATAGAATCCCTTTTTGATAAACTCGGCAAAGCTCACTACTTTACCACTATAGATCTCGCTAAAGGATTTCACCAAATCCTTGTAGATGAGAAAGACCAACCCAAAACCGCCTTTTCCACACCACAAGGTCATTATGAATATGTCAGGATGCCATTCGGATTAAAGAATGCTCCTGCCATATTTCAAAGAATGGTAAATCATGTTCTAAGAAAATTCATCAATGTCAACTGCGTTGTATACCTCGCTGACATACTTATCTTCAGTACGTCACTCCAAGAACACGTGGACGTAATTTTTAAAACCTTTGAAAAACTTCGCGAATATAATCTAAAAATCCAAGTGGATAAATGTCTTTTTTTTTCAAAGGAATCTGAATACTTAGGGCATTTACTTACTAATGAAGGCATCAAGCCAAATCGAAGTAAGATTAAGGCTATTAAACAGCTTAAGCTTCCGAAAACTCGTAAAGCAATAAAGAGTTTAATAGGTATCACTGGCTATTACCGCAAGTTCATCAAGGACTATGCGAAAATCGCACAGCCCCTTACATTCTGCCTGAAAGAGGATAAGAAAATAGAAGCAAACAAGCCAAGGTTTGTCGAAGCGTTTGAGAAACTCAAAGAATTAACAACAAAAGATCCAATACTAAAATACCCAAACTTTACTGAACAATTTACACTAACGACTGACGCGAGTCAATACGCAATCGGAGCTGTCTTATCGCAGAACGGACACCCGGTGTCTTTCGCAAGCCGAACCCTTAACGACCACGAAACCAAATACAGCACGCTCGAAAAAGAACTCCTGGCAATTATTTGGGCAACCAAATATTTTAGGCCATATCTATATGGAGTTAAATTCAAAATAAAAACTGACCACCGACCCCTAGTTTGGTTAAATTCTTTGAAAGAACCTAACTCTAAGCTACAGAGGTGGAGAATAAAACTTAACGAATCCGACTACCAAATAGAATTTGTTCAAGGTAAAGACAACAAGGTAGCTGACTTCTTAAGTAGGATCGATACTAATAAAAATGAAATCAATGTCATAGAAAATAAACGTGACGACAACCGTGATAATGGAAGCAATATAGCCACAATTCATAGCGGCGTCGAAGATCTGGATGACCACATCCCTATCGCAGAGAACATTGTTAATAAATATCTCACACAGAATCACTTAGTCGAGAATAAAGAAGAAGAATTAGTAGTCAAATACAAAACGTATAGGATAATATATATTTCTAGAGAAGATTTAAAAAATGAAAACTATCTGAATGATCTTTTACGAAGATTAATAAAGAAGGGAACAACAGCGGTCTACTCCGAATTGGATTACGACGAATATTCGATTTTGCAGGAAAAATTAGTCGAATTATTTAGCAATGAACCGAGAATTAAATTCATTAAATGTACCAAAGTAGCAAAAGACGTCGAAAACGAAACCGAATTGATACAAATAATAAAAGAAACTCATGAGGCTACTAATCATAGAGGCATCTTGGAAAACTTTTCCGAAATTACAGATTCTTATCATTTCCCAAATTTAAAAGACTTCATTTATAAATACATAAATAATTGCGATATATGCAACTTAGCTAAATATGATAGGATAGGAACCCAATACAGTACAAATGTAAAATAACAGAAACACCGTCGGAACCTAATGAAATTGTTCATGCTAACGTATTCTATCTGAAAAAAAACAAACATTCTTAACCACCATAGATAGATTTACTAAACATTTGTCGCTAACTAAGCTGAATGATAGGAATAGCATAACATTGGTACAAGCCTTAAGACATAGAAACTCCTTATTCGGAAAACCAAAAAAGTACATTCTTGATAATGAATTTGACAGCCTAAACCTAAAAGATTGTTGTCGACTAGAAAATATCGAAATTGATTTTACCTCTCCAAGAAGTCACACAGGAAACTCCGATATAGAGAGAGCTCATGGGACGATAAATTAACATATTAGAATTTTACATCTATCATAACCAGATCTAGATATAGAAAGTATGATCTTAATAGCAGTGGAAAAATATAATAACACAATTCACTCCACAACTGGGGTTAGACCAATAGACTTCCTGATAGGAAAAATCCCAAATAAACAAGAGATAAAGAATAAAGTTCAAGAAAAAAAGAAAAAAATTATTACAAAGCTAAATAAAACTCGACAAGACTTCGATATCCCAAAGACTAAAGAAATCCTTATAAAAAACCCAACAGCCCTCAGATATAAAGAATTACCCAGGTATAAAAAGATTAAATACTTAACAAATAACGATAAGCTAACAGATACAAAAAATAAAAAAATCCACCCCTCCCGTATTAAAAGATATTTTAAAAATTTTTCCAGATAATTTCAATGTTCCTAGTAATTATTGCAACGTTAACTAATCCGTGTCAAGCAGTAATCAACATCGAAAAGCTGGAGACAGAAGCAGGATATACTGTAATTCAACAGAACACTCTCCCTATAATAGAACACTACAATAAAATCATCCATATAGTCGACCTAAAGGATATAGAGGCTATAATAAATATGATAGAATTGCAAATAAATAGCACCTTTTCACCAAAAGATCAAACCATCGTTAAAACTTTAGGAGAAAAGCTAAACCAGCTAAAACACACCCTTAAAACATTAATACCTTTGAGGCACAAAAGGGCGTTAATTAACATTGGGGGATCCTTCTTAAAATGGGTTTTTGGAACCATGGACGAGGAGGATAAAGTAGAAATTGAACGACATTTAAAGGTAATCGACGAAAACGTTCACAACACCATAGAAAATTCTAACAATCAAATAAAAATAAATAAAATTTTACAACAAAACATTAAAACGCTTCAGGATAATATATAAAAACATTATTTACAAATGGATGAACTCGTAAACCTCGTTGAAACGAATAATAGAGACATTTTAAAACAAGTTCATTTTTTACAAACACTTAACATATAAACCTACTGAATGAAGAAATAGAAAAGTTACAAGAGAACGTTATATCACAGACAAGAAATACCCAGATATCGACGCTAGTACTAAGAAAGTGAAGTATGGAAGAGCTCATAGCAAACCTCAATAACTCACTGATCTCGGCTAAATATATCATGGGTACGAACCAAAAAAATTTTTCAATATAGGCAAAAATTGAATTTTTTCTTAGAATTTAAATCGACCACATTTCTTCACAATTTGTGTGCATTATTGGTGGCTGAAGACGATTCGATTAAGTTGTGTCTGGGCAGTATCGGCTTCGTAGAAGTTGGATTGATTTGGTTGCTTGGGCTTGTTAACTAAAAATTTTTATGAGCGTTGTCTCAGGCCGGTATAAATTTGTGTTCAATGTAGGAAAGAATTGATTTATTTCTTAGAATTGAAATCGACCATATTTCTTCAGAATTCGTGAGCATTATTGGTGGTTGTAGACGGTCCGAATAAATTCTGTCTGCCCAGCCCAGTCCTTGCTGGATTGTTTGGCTCTGAAATGCATCCCAGTAGGAAATCGAGGGATTAGTGAACCCGGTAATGGGTTATTTCTTCTAAGAATACCACACGTCTATTTTCTCGATGACATGGTAATGCAGATGGTATGTAATGTAAGCACGTTTGCTTAAACAGTGATGATTCATATGAAAATATCAGGAAATTTTTCATTTTTGTTTTTGTCAGAGCGAATTAGCTGTATAGCTGAATGAGTCAGTCAGTTGCCGGTCGATTTCATTTTGAGTTGCGTTGAGTTAAAGCATTGTGTTTAGAGTATATAGTGAACGCAGAGGCAATGAGTTCACAACTCAATAGATGGCTCTAGATGTACCGAATTGAAGCAATTCTCTGTTCACATTAAATTTGATGATATAAATTTACTCTTTGGTTCTTGTTCGTGCTGCAGTGCAGCTAGATTTGCGCATCACGTCACTGTTTTTGCATATTCTTCTCGTTCGTTGTTGCCTTCCCGTACCATAGGCGCTGTTTCGTGTTTGTGTGGTGGCTTCACCCATCACTTACTTTGCACAGAATAAGATTGAAGGGCGAAACGGGTACAATGACAATGATTAATTTAGCTATGCATTGATGTGGCGGATTTTTGGGATCACTGACTTTTTCATAATTATGTACTAAGAAAAACAGAGGAGTAAATGAATGTTTTCTTAGAAGGGAATCTTTAACATATTTTTGCATGACGTTTGTTTTTGTGGATTTTAATTTCCAAGTGTTTTTTGAGATCAGATGAAATTTTTGAGGCTGCATATGAATGAAGACCAAATTAAGGGTTTCTTTTCTATTGAAGGAAGCATGATAAGAAAATATACATTTACGTAAATAGACCTGGGGATTACACGAGGAAGTACAGCTTGTATGCAAGCCTCCCTTCCATCGCGTTTTTAAAATTGACAGAAGAAGGTAGTTCGATTGGTATTTTATCAGCTTGTATGGAAAATCATTTAGAAAAATGGCATTGAGACAAAGTTTTATGTATGTCGGCGGAAGTCGCTTTTGCAAACTTTGATATTAGAAAATTTTCTGGAATTTAAGAAAATAATTTTTGTGTATATTAGAACAAACAAACAAATAAACTGATTTTAAAAATCTTGAGGTAGGTAAAATTTCATGAAAAGGATATGGTCCTGTAGGCGTGGTCGTGGTGGCCATTTGGCTGATGTTATTTTCCATTATTAACGGCATCTCTTTATAATGAAATAAAGATCCGATCATTTATCTCAAAAAATGGCATTTTTCTTTGAATATCAAAATAACACCTCTTATTGGAAAACCCTTTACTATCAACTACACCAGCCTACCCATATGCTCGACTCAGTTTTCAATTCCACGAAATATTTCTAGTTTACCTATATTTTACCAAAAAGAATATCTAAGCATGTACGTACATATCTTAACAAAAAACAATAAAAATGGGAAAGCAGAATGTGAGTACGAGCCAGAACAGAGGAAAAAATTGGTATATTCATACATATATATAAATTATTCCAAGAACGAAGTCATGGATTCTCTTCTAACGAATCAGCGTTGCTAACAAAATTAGAGCAATTCAACGAGAAAATTAATCACATCAACTAACATCATTATTGTTTGCCCGTCTCGTCACTATTCCATGCAAAGTAGAAAACGAAGCCACGCAAACACCGCTGACAGACGACGGTACGAGAACGCCACGAAATATGTGCCGAAGTGTGAGCGGAGCATGCCAGCGCCAGGCAACTGGCTGGGGTAGTGAATAGGCTTGAGTCTCGGATAGTACAGCGACGTGGCGCCTCTAGCGAGCAGTGTACCCAACAGCCGATTTCCATTCTTGCGTTCACTATATACTCTAAACACAATGGTTAAAGTAAAGTCAAGTGTAGTGTGTAGTGCAAGTGTTTGATTTTTAGTTTCGTACCAGTAGGAGAGAATTTTAATCATCGGTAAGTTTAATTAGTTTGAATTATTTTTTTCGTATTTTAAATATAATTGATAATTCTCTGGACGTGCAATAATAACATCGCCCTGTTTTAAATTTCTATTGAAAAAATAGTGTTAGAACGCGTCGAATAATATTTTATTACGCACCTTCGCAGTGTTGCCATACAATAACTTTAAACTACCCCGTTCAAGTTTTTTTTATTATTTAATAATGTAGAATTAAATTTTATTTTACATAAATTGTTGACTGAATGACAACAAACAAAAAACACACAATGTATATATATTTACTATCGTACTTAGCATAAACGACGTAAATGTAGAAAGACAATTTTTGCGTTATTTATATTTATATTATTGGAATTTTTAACAAACAAAGTTTTTGTAAAACTTTTTTGGATCGCGTGTTTCAGCAGATGTTCCTTTTTGCGTTGTATGAAGAACGATGTAGTGATACCCGTGCTAAAAATAAACGCCTGATTGTTTATAACTTCCATGAATATTTTAATATTTTATGTTATTTATTTCATAACAGTTGTACAAAGTAGATCATTTTTATTAAATATGAAAATAATATTATTACAACAAAGAAGAAGCAAAAAACAAATTTCATCAAATATCAACAAAATGAAAAACCTTCTTCAATTAAAAAAAAATCGACTTTTCGGAAGTGTTTGACCCATTTTCCGTAAAATTTCATCGAGATTTTTTTTAATTTTTTCTTTGGTTAATCTTAAAAATTTCATCACAATTATTTTTGTAATACATATTTTTGTTTCCTCTGGAAAATTACAAATGACATGTCTTTAAGAAACGGTCAAAGTCAATTCGGCGCTTCTGTAGAAAATCTTTAGGCTTTGCTTTAATGGTAACATCGCTTGGGAGATATCTAGTATTCGGTGCATGTTTTCTTCTATAATGTGATATTTGAAGATTGTAGTTTTCAATACGAACTTTTATTACCTTTTCATTTTAATATTTTTTTTATACATTCCACATTTTGCAGAAAAGGTAGTTCGTATCATCCTATTATTTATCAGTTCGTATCCAAGAGTGGAAAGAAGAAATAATTTACATACTATAACCCTTTCACCACGATCATTTGAAAAATAATATTGTGTCGTTATTGTTTTACTATCAGAAGAAGCAGTTGTCCTTCTCTTAACGGGAAAATATGTTAAGCAAACGACATTTAAAAAGATTAATCAGAAAGGAAACAGAAGCAATACTGCATGAAGGAGTCAGTACGAGTAACGAGACTATATGTGCAGAAGATAGCATACTAGATCAGCAGGAACAAGTAAATAGCCTAGAGTTTAATGCTGAAAATATTCTAAATTCTTCGTACGCTACGCAAAAGGAGACATTAACAGGAAAGTTAAGAGATTGGGGAGCACAATTCAACCCATCTAGAGAATGTTTTGATTCCTTACTTAATATTTTAAGATCAGAAGATTTAGTAGTTCCTTTATCATCAAAAACGATAATGAAATCTTCTAAAGAAGTCATTTTAAGAACAGTCTCGCTGGGTTCATATATACATATCGGAATAGAAAAGCAATTAAAGCAACTTGACGGAATACTAACGGGCAAGGAAGAACTTGTAATGGATATTGATATTGATGGGTTACCCTTATTCAAAAGCTCCAATCAAACGTTGTGGCCAATAATGGGAAAATTAGTGAATGTGGAAAATTGTAATATTATCCTAATAGGAATATATTTAGGGCATAAAAAGCCAAATAATGTGGACGATTATCTTCACGATTTTGCGGAAGAAGTCAAGAGGTTGAAAAACGATGGAATACAAATATCAAACATTCCATTGGTCTTTAAAATTAGAGCATTTATTTGTGACGCACCAGCCAGGAGCTTCTTATGTGGAACAGTTGGACATAATTCTTTTAATGGCTGCAGTAGGTGTACTCAAATTGGCAAAAAAGTCAACAACGTGGTACCTTATTCAATAAAGTCTGGAATATTACGAAACAATGAAGACTTCAGACAGAGAAAATATAAAAACTACCATCAACCTATGTTCCAAAATAGACCAAATATTTTGGAAAGTTTAGGAGTGAACATGGTTTCACAAATTCCATTAGACCCCATGCATTTGATAGACTTGGGAGTGACCAGAAAAATATTACTTTGTATGCTAAAAGGCAAAATGACAAAGCAAAAGTTAACCAAGACTCAAAAAAAAATATTATCAACAAAACTACTTTCTCTAGTATCATTTGTGCCAAAAGAATTTGCTCTCAAACCAAGACATATTGATGAAATTTTAAAGTGGTAATCTGTGGAGTTTAGGCAATTTATTTTGTATACGGGTATAGCTGTATTGAAAAATGTTGTTAATGAAGATTATTATTATAATTTTTGCCTTCTTCATTGCGCTTACCGTTTATTATTGTGCCGAAAAAGTTGTATGTCAAATATTAACACTGCCAGTGATATGTTGAAATTATTTGTTGAACAATTCGCAGTACTTTATTCAGAACAGAATTTAACTTACAACGTTCACTCTCTTCTACATATTACTGAATGCATCAAGGACATCGGATTTCTAGATACTTTTTCTGCATATCCATTTGAAAATTATATGCAACAATTGAAAAGGAAAGTTAAAAAACCATCAAAAATATTACAGCAAATAAATAATAAAATAATGCAGGATAATTTAATACTTAAAGAAAAAGCATATGGTTTTAAAAGAAATATTAAAGGTGATATATTGTCTTTCAGTACACCTGAATACTTTTTGAGTTCATCGATTCCAGATGATTGTTGTTCCATCAGTCCATCCATTGGGATCAAAATAACAGGCTTCACTAAAATTGATGAACATGTGTATATTATAGGTAAACGTCTTACTAATTGTAGAGACTTTTTTAATGAACCTCTGCAATCGACATTAGGTTTAGGGATATTTCTAGCGAATATAATACCTGCAGAACAAGAAGAAATATTCAATACAAATTTGATAGAGTTTAAATATATGTGCTTACCTTACGAGGAAAACTTACTGTTAATACCTATAATTCATTCGATACACCGATAAAACCATTCACTTGTTATTTAGGCTCACTTTAAATATGGAAAAAGGCGACGAAAATGAATTTTTTGAAGAACTGCAAAGTCCAGTTACAAGGCGAGTGTTTACACCTGTACAAAGATGCAACGCGACATTGGGGAGTCTAAGTAATTTACGTAAGTAATTTTTATAATAATTGTTATTATAAATTTGTGATATCTTTTATATATTCTAGCTTCCAAAGAAACTAAAAGTGAGGCAATTTTAAATGCTATAGAAAACTTAACAAAAACAATGCAACAAAATGTTAATAAAATAATAGAGGTACAAGCCGAACAAAATGTTTTAATAAAACAATTATTAAAACGAGAGGCATTTGGAAAACGCTTTCCTTTAAAAAATGACGAAGACTTGCTTAAATGTGAAACGGAAATCCTCAATAATAAAGAAGACTATGTAAGTTTTCATAATTAGTTGCTATCCTATTTTCTACCATGTACATAATATAATTTAATCATCAACACAGATATCCAGTATTAAAAAATCATACGGGCAGGAAATCTGACAAAAAATTTCCACAAAATATTTGGATGGGAATTTATCAACTCTTACAATTATGATGGGTTTAAAGGAAAAAAGGCTTTAAAAGAACTGGTTAACATTAATGATGTTATTTTTGGTAAGTTATTCCAAAAATTTAAATCTGATAATATACTTACACAAAGATGAATTTTTTAGCTGCCCTAAATAGAGACGGATACACAGAGCCTGATTACATAAATGAAGTACGACAGGCTTTCAAGATATTGAAAAACAGGTATTTTAAAAATAAAAGTGTCAACAAGAAAAAACAGGAACAAAGTGCAAACAAGAAGGCGGGATAATCACTATAAGAAAGCATTTTATTTTATTTTACTTTTTTGATTCTATGTTATATTATTTATCTTTTGGATTCTATTTTATTTTATTTTACTTTATTAATTCTATTTTATTTTATGTTTTTTAATCAATTATAATGAACTGAAACATGTATATACATATAATATAGATATTATTCATCTCTATAATGTATTTTTTAAATTTTTCCTCTTTTCCTGTGCAAAAAGATTATAAATTCTCAATTTAGAAGGTTAGCGAATTCTATCGTTTTAAATATATTAGGTCATGGATGAAATTAGTCATATTCGTTCTTCAAAGAATTCTTCGATGGTTTGATACCTTTTAAAGTACGCGATCTCGCAATGTTTACTTGTACTTCAAAGAATTCATAAATGACTTAGTAATGCTCAAATGGAGTCTTACTTTTACCCTTACATTTACTTCAAAGAATTCATGGATAATTTGGTAATGCTTAAATTGCCCCTTACTTTAATCCCCACATTCACATCAATGATATATTCAAAGATTAAAGTGTCAAAGAGTAAGGCATGAATTTCCAATGACATCTCTGTGTTAAAATTCACTGGTGTTGGGAATGTATATTAGTGTACATATTGTAGCAAGCAGTTTAGAAATATAAGGAAATTAAACCAGTGAAAGCCCAACTGGTTGAAATAATTAAGAACAGTGCAATGCCACTTTCTTCTCGCCGCTGTGGGTAATAAAATTCAGAGATTCTTGCGACGCCACATTAGAGACAGCCTTGAAAAAGAATTATACTGCATGCGAACCCTAGCCGTACTCGTAGCCCATTAACAACCCTATAGCAACCGTAGACTAGTAACAGCCCTGTAGATATCCTTGTTTTGCATGCACATAGGTAGAACGTGTTTGTTTATTGCACTGGGCAAGTAGTGGAAATTGGGTAGGATCCTTCTACATTAATATCGGAATAAGAAGGATTCCATTCTTCTCGTTTCCTCGAATTGCTACCTGGTACTAAGGAAAAGTAATTAGTTTGGCTGTGGCAAGATGTCCAAGAATCGTTGAGATTAGATTATCGTTGGGCACGGCGGCGAGTTGATGCCAGCATTTGAGCGCGAATTTTATAATTTAAATTAAATACCAAATTACTTTTTTTTTTTAGCTTTACAATTCAAGTGTGGGGTTAAATCCATTGTTCCCGAATACGGTAGTGGCGGACATTATAGACGCGAATATTCGTAATTATTGTGTGGATATTTTTATTTTGAACTCATATTGAGTGACGGTGATAATTGTGTGGAAAAGATAAAGAAAATCAATCGTGGTGAATTAGTGTAGTGTAATAGTCAAAACATTGGATTAAGTGAGTATGGAAGGGATCGGAGAAGATCAGTGTGTGAATGCAGATGCATCAGAGGAGCAAAGTCAAGATTCCGACATTGTGTACTCTACTGAAAGAGGTAAGGTAGTGTTAAGCGAATTAGACTTAATAAGGTGGGAAAACGACCTGTTGAAACGGGAGCGAGATATGCTGCGACGCGAGAGAGTTTCAATTATAGAGCCATTGTTAGATAATCTAGAACAAACATCATCGACGCAGAGGAAAGATAAATCGAGTGTCAGAATGGGTACTCACGAAATGAGTGCGCTTATCGCGGAATTCAATCCATCCACTAACTTTAATTAGAATACTCAAGCATGGATTAAAAGCATTGAAGGCCTACGCAATGTGTATGGTTGGAGTGACAAAACAACCCTGTTCTATGCTTCGCTTCGTCTTGGTGGTGCAGCAAGTTATTGGCTTCAGAGCCGACAAAATTTAATTAGCAGTTGGGAAATGTTTAAAACGGAGATTCTGATAAGTTTTCCAAGTGGTCAGGATGAGGCTTCAACTCTCATTAAAATCATGGAACGAAAGAGGCGACAAGGAGAATGTGCGGAGGACTACGTTTATCAGGTATCAGCCTTGGCAAGTAGGATAAATTTAAGCGATACCTCTACCATAAAATATATCATATCTGGGCTGATTGATCAAAATTTAATAAACATTCTAATGGCTTCAAACATTCAAACAATCCCAAGCCTTCTCACGAAAATTAAGGACTACGAAGATGTTCAAAGTCTAGGGCGGAAACGAGATATTCTCTTGAACCAAGCGGATAATGCAAATGATTGTTTCAAGCAAAAGAGATATCATCCTTTGAAACAAAATGGGAATCGACAAACAAAATCTAATCAACAGAAAAATCTTCAAGCCTGGAGACCACCAGCAAATAAGCAGGCACATCAGAAAACGACATCATATAGGTCGCCAACGTTTAGATGTTTCCGATGTGATGAACCAGGTCATAACGCAAGAATGTGTCCATTGGCAAATGCTCCAAGAAAGTGTTTTAAGTGTAATCAGCCCGGCCATATGGCGAAAGAGTGCTTAGTTAAAAACGTTTCAAATTTAGGACAAATTGAAGGCACTGACAATTTTATAATTAGGGATGAATACCATAAAATAGTAGAAATAGATGGCAAATCAATTCTGGCTTTCTTTGATCTAGGTAGCGAATGTACTACAATGAAGCATCAGGTTGTAATAAGTAATTCATGGTCGGTAGAGTTTAGTGAAGTTAAATTACGTGGGTTCGGGGGAAATATAACAAATGCATTGGGTAAAGTTACCAAAACGTTGTGTTATCTGGACATTAAATTAGAAATTGATATATTGGTCGTCGAAAATAGTGCTCAAGATGCTCCAATTATCGTTGGAAGGAACTTTATGAACCATCCAGAAATCGAAGTTTTAAAACGTTATGGAAGTCTGGAGCTAAGACGTATAAAAGATAATAAAACCCAAACGCCGAAAATGGCTGAAATTACTTTCAATAGATACACCCCAGTTAACAAAAGCGATATTCAATTTGGTGATGTACCATCTGAGACTGAGAAAGATGCACTAATAACTATAATAGGCAATTTCCGGAACTGTTTCGCGAAGGAACCCATGGAATTAGGGAAAACAGAATTAGTTCGCATGAAAATTAAATTGAAAGAGAACAAGATAATAATATATCAACCGTACAAAGTACCGTATTGTTTAAAGTCCATCTTAAGGAAAAGTATAAAAGAACTTCTTGACCTAGACATTATTCAGCCCTCTATTTCTGAGTATGCGAGCCCAGTATTACTTGTGCCGAAGAAAAATGGCGAATTCCGGATGTGGGTTGACTATCGCAAGTTAAATGCCATTACACAGCGCGAGACATTTCCTGTGCCAAATATTGAGGAAACCCTTAACTCGATGGCCAATAAAAAAATCTTCACGTCTTTAGACTTGATGAGCGGATATCACCAAATACCGATCGACGAAGAATGCCGACATCTAACAGCTTTTATATCTCCAGAAGGGCAATATGAATTCAAAAGGGTTCCTTTCGGATTGACAAACTCACCAGCAGTCTTTATGAGATTAATGGCTGAAATAACTAAACCTCTAGAGATGAGTAAGATTATTACGTATATGGATGATATTCTGATAGCAACCGAGACCATTACGGAAAATATGGAAGTTTTTCAAGCTTTCCTTAAGGTACTACAGAAAGCCGGGTTAACGCTGAATGCAAAAAAGGGTGTCTTTTTCAAAGACAAAATTGACTTCTTGGGACATGAAATCTCTGCGGAAGGTATTAAGCCTGGTATCCAGAAAATAATTGCCGTAAGGGACTACAAACAACCAGTCAATACAAGAGAGGTGAGACAATTTCTTGGTCTAGCCGGGTATTTTCGACGCTTCGTCAAAGGATTTTCCAATATCGCTAGACCACTAAACACACTTCTAAGGAAAGACGAAGAATTCAAGTGGTGTGAAGAAACGGAGAGAGCATTCACAAGTCTTAAGGAATTATTGACTAGCCGGCCTTTGTTAGCCTTATTCAATGAACAAGCTGAACATGAAGTGCATACGGACGCCAGCAGTTATGGGATTGCCGGAATTTTAATGCAAGTACAGGATGGAAAATTGCAGCCCGTCTCCTACTACAGCCGGGCTACCACCCCGACAGAATCCAGATACCACAGCTACGAGCTAGAAGCCTTGGCAGTAGTGGAGACACTAGAACGATTTAAGCATTATTTGTTACAACGGAAATTCAAGGTGGTAACAGACTGCAATTCCTTGCGCTTAACTCAAGAGAAGAAAGACCTTATTCCACGAATCGCGCGATGGTGGCTAAAGATAGCAGAGTTTGACTTTGAACTTATCTTTTGCCCAGGAAGTCAACTTTCGCACGCAGATGCGCTAAGTCGCTGTCCTGCGGAAAATGGGAAAGATCCAGAAGATGTGACCAGTAAAATGCTAATAGTTGGAGTTCCCACCGAGGATTGGTTATCCGTACTTCAAAAACAAGATGCAAGGTTGGTAGAAATTCAGCAGGTGTTAGAAGGATCGATCATTAATCATGTTGATAAAGACGGAATTAAAGGAAATTATGTCTTAGAAAATAACCGGATTTATGAGAAGACATCAGAAGGATTACGCTTTGTAGTACCATCAGGTATACGATGGCGAGTAATTAAGACTTCTCATGATGATATGGGACATCCTGGGATTGACAGGACACTGGAGACCTTACGAAAACATTTTTGGTTTGCTAATATGAAGCCTGTAGTGAAGAAGTATGTGAACGCGTGTGTGGATTGTCTCTATAATAAGCGGGGAATAGACGAAGGGAAATATCAACTGCACGCACCTGAGAGATCACCTGTGCCTTTTCACACTATTCATTTAGACCATCTGGGCCCTTTCCCCAGAAGCAAAACTGGAAAAATGCATGTTATAGGACTCGTGGATTCCTTTACGAAGTTTATTGTACTTAAGGCAGTAGGGACAACAACTAGTAGAGGCGTTATTAAGATGTTGGAAGAATTTACGCAATATTTTGGTATGCCGACACGAATAATAACAGACAGGGGAACTGCTTTTACTTCGGGCGACTTTAGAAAGTTTTGCAAGGAAAATATGATTAAGCACGTCTTAACTACAGTGAAGACACCGCGGAGTAATGGACAAGTGGAACGATTCTTCAGAACGACGAAAACTGCAATCGCTACAATGGCCCAAGATAGCAACGGACGAGATTGGGATAAAAATATCCGTGCTATTCAATGGGCGCTCAATAGCTTAAAGAACTCAACAACTTCGATTAGCCCGCAGGAACTCTTAATGTCGTATCAACCCCGGAATATACTGAAAAATAAATTAGTCCTCGCATTACATGAAGATGAAAGAGACAACGAAGAGGATGTGCCCCTAGCGGAACTAAGAGAAAAGGTTTTGCAACGGATCAAGGAAAGACAACAGAGCCAAGTCGAAACGTTCAATGCAAAACACAAACCACCAAGGCAATACCAAAAGGACGACCTCGTTCTTATCAAGCAGGATCCGGCATCTTCGGGAGAGCCTAGGAAAATTTGTCCTAGGTACAAAGGACCGTACATTATAAAAACTGTGCTCACGAATGACAGGTATGTGGTTACCGACGCAGATGAACTACAAGTTACGCAGAAACCGTACGAGTCAGTACATTCAGCAGAGCGTTTGAAACCGTGGTGTGAACTGCACCAACTTGATTTTGACATAAGTTCGGAAGAGGAAGAAAATTAATGTAGAATACTATAAAAATAGCCACAATCGTCCGAAGGATGACGAAAGATGAAATAAAATAATCAATTAGTAAATCAAATTTTTCATTTAATTTTTTTTTTTAAATAAATTGTTTCAGGTATTGACATTCAGATGATTGGATATCCTATCCAATCGGATGTTATCCTGATATCGATGTGAAGATTGGGAGCAGTAATCCAATGTTCCGAATGGAATATCTCGGGTATGCCGCTCCAATCAGAAGAATAGGACCATCAGAGGAAGTGTTGGTTCAGTCACGCAGTATACCATAGGGTACTAGATGCGTGTTACCCTGTAGAATACTGTTGAGTAAAGTCTAAGTTGGTAACCGAATGCTTCAGGTCACATTTGAAGGCTGCCTGAATCAGTTGCAACTTTGGTATAGATGTGAAGATTGGGAGCAGTAATCCAGTGTTCCGAACGGAATATCTCGGGTATGCCACTCCAATCAGAAGAATAAGACAAGCGAAGAAAGTGTTTGTTAAGTGACTCAGTATTGTATATATGTAGTACTAGGAGCGTATCATGTCATGGAATATCATTATATTTAGGGTCAGCAATCCAGTGCCACCAAAAGTAGCACCTCGGGTACACTGAATAAGCTATAATGTGAACTTCAATGTTGGACACTGAAGTGTAAGCTATGGCGAAAGTAAAGTTCGCGTGAGTGGACATGAAAGTTGATACGTGAGCGTCGTAACAGTCACTGAGGACAGTGACCATGTAGGTTGGCCGAACTGTAGCAAGCAGTTTAGAAATATAAGGAAATTAAACCAGTGAAAGCCCAACTGGTTGAAATAATTAAGAACAGTGCAATGCCACTTTCTTCTCGCCGCTGTGGGTAATAAAATTCAGAGATTCTTGCGACGCCACATTAGAGACAGCCTTGAAAAAGAATTATACTGCATGCGAACCCTAGCCGTACTCGTAGCCCATTAACAACCCTATAGCAACCGTAGACTAGTAACAGCCCTGTAGATATCCTTGTTTTGCATGCACATAGGTAGAACGTGTTTGTTTATTGCACTGGGCAAGTAGTGGAAATTGGGTAGGATCCTTCTACATTAATATCGGAATAAGAAGGATTCCATTCTTCTCGTTTCCTCGAATTGCTACCTGGTACTAAGGAAAAGTAATTAGTTTGGCTGTGGCAAGATGTCCAAGAATCGTTGAGATTAGATTATCGTTGGGCACGGCGGCGAGTTGATGCCAGCATTTGAGCGCGAATTTTATAATTTAAATTAAATACCAAATTACTTTTTTTTTGAGCTTTACAATATGTTCACTACTTCATTAATGAAGTAAGGAAAAGATTTCCTACTGGGATCTTGTTGTGAGGGGGGGGGGTCGGATTAATAAATTAATGTTTTCAATATCTTGCTCAAATTTTTTCTCTTAGTTTGAGAACCCGGATATTTATTTTCATATTTCAGGACTAGTCAAGCAGGGAAGCCGAACCGCTGAGAGTTGCTTTTATTCGTTCTTTGGCTGTACTTAAATACGTAGCACTGTCGCTCTTTGCATTCCACGAACAGAATTTATTGAAGTAAGTTTAAATTTCATTGTGATCATCGATTTGCATTAACTTCGCCGATTTAAATTTTGTAATAAAAATTTTGGACATTCTATTCTTAAATAAAAATTAGGTAAGTGCCTGGCTATATTTATTTAAATGTATTCTTGCGGATTTATCTGTAATAAGCATACCTACATCAGGTTGAATTTTACTATATTAGGTATATCTACGTATTTACATTTATTTATTTTTCTGTTTCTTTGTTCCTTGGGTTTTGTTTTTGTTTTAATCGTGAACTTTAATTTTACTTAGAGGTTAAAGGATTTCTTGAAAATAAATTCTCTTCATTAATTAATATCTTTAGGCTATATACCTACACAATTTTACATTCTATATTGTATATTAATTCTTTGGAATCTGTTCTTGTGTTTGAATATATATCCATTATCTACGGTAAAGAATGTTAAAAAGTTGGAAAATAAAGTGTTCTATTCGTTGCTGTCAAGCAACTTTAAAACATTTCCCAAATAGAAAATTTTTTAAATTTCCTAAACAAAATGACGAAAGATATGATATTTGGATAAATGCATGCAGAGAATGTAAAGAAGATATCCAGGCAAAGAAAGTGCCTTACATTTGCAATATACATTTTGAACATACCTTTATTGGTAAAAAATTTCTTAAACATGGCGCTGTACCATCTTTATATTTAGTTCATACTGATCATGTACGTCCTTGCTCTCCTCAATCTAGTTTTGATTTCTCGAAGCCTAGAAAAACATACACAAAAGAGCAACATAATCCAGATTTTGACATTGAAGATTTGAATCGCGCTTCACTAATCCTTTCATCAGTTAATAGGGAGTCTCATGCTTCAGATCCGATTGCCTGTAGAGTTTGCTGTAAGTATTCTCGGGAACTGAATAGATGTAAAACGCAAATTAGACGTCTTAGGAAAGACGTGCAGAAATTTAAGATTGCTGCTAAGAATTTAAGAAAATCTAAGGCTAACTTAGAGCTAAAGATATATAGATTTCGAAAAGCTAAAACAAGGTTAAGGGTTAAGGGAAAAGTAACTACTTCTGAACTTATAGAAAATGAATAAAAAAAAAAATAAATAACAAAAGTTTATACAACCCGGCGGAAAAATGGATTTCTCAATGTATTTATTTTAGATCATCAGCAAGCTACAATTATATGCGAAATATTCTTGGCTTTCACATGCCTCATTTCAGTTCCCTTCATAAGTGGACTAAAATTAAAAGTATCTCCCCTGGATTTGATCCAGCAATATTAAAGGAAATAACAGTGCAAGTAAATAAATTAAGTGATAAAGATCGCAACATTGTGCTTATATTTGATGAATTGAGTGTGCAAGCAAATATCACATATAATAACGTCAAAGATATTATAGATGGTTATGTCGATTACGGAGGCGGTTATAGGGAAAACACATTTACCAAAAGTGTATGTGTGTTTATGATAAGGAGCCTTTGTGGAAGTTTTAAGTATGTGCTACATTACATAGCAAGTCCTGGCAGTATACCAGCTGAAATTTTGCAACAGCAAGTTTAAAAATGTTTGGACGTTTGTTCAGAAATGGGACTGACAGTAAAAATGATAAATTGCGATCAAGGACCAACAAATCGCAAATTTTATAAACTGATAGGTATAACAGAGGAGAAACCGTATTTTGAACATAATGAGAAAAAAATCTATGCTGGATATGATGTTCCGCATCTTTTCAAAAGCATAAGGAACAGATTATTAAAATGTGATTGGATTACTCCCGATGGAGTTGTAAGTTGGAAGGTTCCTGAATATGTTTATAAACTGGAAAAGGGTCGAACAGCGAAACTATGTCCAAAAATCACTTCTAGACATATTTATCCTACAGAGTTCCAAAAAATGAATGTTCCTCTGGCAGTACAAGTTATGAGCCACAATCTTTCAGCAGCTATTTTAACTTTGTTGCAATTGAAAAAATTCCCAAAAAAATATGAAAGAAATAGCCGAGTCTACTGCAAATTTTTTTGAAAAAATCAATAAGCTTTTCGACTTATTAAACGGAAAACCTCCCTGGACAATGGATTCCAAATATCTTAACTTTATATTAGAAATGAAATCTTACCTAAGTGAAATCGTCCCTGTTAATAAAAAGAATATCAGTTTTTGCTTCAAAGGGCTTTCTATGACAATAGACTTAATATTAGCTGTTTCAAAATCACTCTTTCAAATGCATCATAAGGATCTGTTTTATCTGAATATTTCTAAATTTAATCAGGATCCCCTTGAGAACTCTTTTTCTCACATAAGTTCACGAAATGCTAATAAAAGCAACCCAAGCATTTATGAATTTAACGCTTTAGTGGCACAAATTATTTATTTAAAAATTCTATTTTCTTCCAATTTTTCGAACTGTGAAGAGGACGATGATGAAATGCGGTATTCGCAAGCTCAGTAAATCCAATTACAAAGCTGTCTAAATATGATGCTACTAACAATTACTCCAACTTCGAAGAGGAAGAAGAAAGGGACAAATATGGCATTGATGAATTTTTAATTCAAAGTCCTTGTTTTCAAATTTCTGAGTCAGAATTTCCACAGTGCACTGATGTTGCTATTCGGTATTTCTCCGGATATTGTTTTCTAAAAGTTATGAAAACTATGAAAAATCCTTATTTGATGTGTAAGGAAACTATGGTTAAAGACTCTGATTTATATTCCGATCCAGCAGAAATATTAATTGAATTAAAAATATATGAAAATTGTAGCGACTTTAATGGCTTAATTTCACCAAGTAATGAATTTTATGAAATTTGTAAGCATCAGACAATAATTTTTGAAAGAATTTTCAATAAAACATCATTTATGACAGATATCAAAGATTTTATAGTTAAAAAGTGCATTGAAAGCACTATTATTCAGTATCCACAGTGGTTTGATACGGAAAGTAACTGTTATAATCGCAGGTTACAAGTCTTGAACTTTAGGATTCTGGTTTTACTCAGAAAAAATTGTTCTTGGTTAGTGGATCTAAAACGCCGCTTTAAAGCGGAAAATGCACAGAAAAATAATAAAAAATTGAGGAATCTTTTGAGCAATTAGCGTTTTGGAAAAAATATGTTTACTACCGCGTTTCCCTACGTGTAAGAAACGGTGTTATATGGACGTTTGTATATTTGCATATCCTTTCTGAAACTACCATTACTACTGTCACGTCACCTGAGTTCGCATACGTCTGGCAATGCTGATGCGTAGAACTGACGAGCTATTCTCTGTAGCTCAACGAAGTATGATTCAGTCTTTTTCCAACGACCGACGGAAGACGAACACGCTTGACAGTTCGACGCGACGCACGTATTATTTTGTTTGAATAAAGTTTATCTTTAAATATAATCTGGCTGAGTTTTCATGTTTTAAAGTAGAATAAATCACATCATATCCCCTTTTCCACTCCACATCCTGACAACATCCGAAGTGGGATCGGTGTGATTGTTATATACATTAAAAAAAAACGAAACGGAAAACCAAAAACGGAACGCATTTCTCCGTATTGTGGTGATTATAAACTGACAATTTTCGTGTATTATTTGTAAAATCGGACAAAATAAAACGAAATTCGTACAGTGAAACCCATTAACGGTTCTAACGATTTAAATATAATGATAATCATTGTTGTGTGACTTCGTTTGTGTAGTTTAGTCATGAATACGTGTGCGGAGAAAACAGAGAAATTATATTTCGGTTCTTTTAAACTAAAAAAGTTAAAAGAAATTTGTCGTGGATTGGGCATAGCGTGTACGGGAAAAAAAAGCGACTTAGTGAAACGTATTGAAAACTATTATTGTGTTAATGTGAGTGCATCAGACGGAATAAACAGTGAGAGTGCGAGTGCAGAAAACGTTACGGTGCTGCATCGGTATATCGCTGCAACGGATGAGCAGCATCGTACATTAACACCGGATCAAAACTCTACATTTACGAACATATTACCGCAAGCGAATTCGACAATCATTTAAACGCATGGTAGTAAGTGTACGACTACTACTAATAAGGTAAGCTCTCATTCGATGTATAATAATCAGTTTACACCATCGTCAATAGCTGTTTCAAGTATTATTCCAACGATACCAACCTCAAGCGTTAACGTTACATAAGCGTCGATGCCTCACCACTATACAAGTGTAACTACGAACGCAATACGAATGCCCGTCACTACAGTCGGAATACAAACAAATATTTCTCCATATGCGGCTCCATTTTCACATATCTCTCCATTGGCTGACGCACAAACATACATTCCGCCGAGTCTGCGTACTACACCAACTGTTCCTGTAGGCATCGCATCAAGCGTAGAAGCTCTTCAACTGCATGATCAGCTTCAATTTCCCATATATACAACCGCTTCGGCACCACAAACACATTCGAATTTTATGATGCCTCCTCGTGCAGAGAATTTTATATACTATAATATTCGTGATATTATTGCAGTGTTACCAGATTTTCATCCTTGTGATGAAAATTCAATTACGTCGGAACAGTTTATACAACGAATAAACAAATTAAAAGAAACGTATAATTGGGATGACAAGTCACTGATTTTTGCAGTGCAATCGAAATTAAAGGGACCAGCGAAGTTATGAGCGGATTGTGGGCCAGTTTTTACGGTCTGGTCTGAATTTATAACACATTTTCTAAATGACTTTCCTGTCATGACAAATATCGCGGATATACACATCGAAATGCTATCTACAAAACGAAAATTTAACGAAACATTAGAAGAGTACTATTACAAAATGTTGGCGTTGGGGATCTGCCGGAATCTGGAATTATAAAATACATACTTAACGGAATATGTGAAAATAATTTCAGAAATGCGGTCGCCACGCAGCATTATATGCTTTGCAACGATTTATTACGATCTATTAAAATGTTCCCAAGCGTCAATCCGAATATAAATTTATCAAAACCATTCGTAGCTAGACACAAAGTTAACCACCAGTCTTCTGTTGCAGCCAGTTCTACGAACCAAACTTCAAAAATTAATGAGAAAAAGCCAGTAATTTGCTATAATTGCTCAAATATCGGACATATTTCCCTTCGTTGTCCTTTTCATCAAAAGAAGGAGCGTTGTTCAAGTTGTTTCAAAACGAATCACGCTACTGCTCAGTGCCCAACGAAGCAAGAACAAAATTCAGTAACTAGAGCAAATATTTATAATATCGAACAGATACCGGATACTACATCAGAAGTTATAAAACCCATTGAAATAAACGGAAAAATTATTAATGCTAATGAAGTAATAGAACTTTAATTCAAAAATCTCTTGCGGAACAAATTGGTATCATTGAGGGATGTCAAATTATTATAAATGGATTCGCTGGAAGTAGCTACCGTTGTACGGGACAGTTGAAAGCAAAAATTAGAATCATTGAATAAATAACTAATAAGGAAACGGCATATCGGGTGAAAACCTAAGCCACTCGGCGAAATGTATTAGTGTGCTGTGTTTGTATTCGTTTCGTCATTGCAGTAATGAAACCGTGAAATTTTGAAGGGGGATATTTTTTATAATCCAAATTGCTATGTAAAATACACAAATTTTTGGCGCCCCCTTATCTTCAGACAATATTCCTGGGCGTTGCCTATGATAATTTAAGTGACTTGTCACCAGAATTTTCAAATAAGTGACCAGCCCTCTTGTCATTTCTCCCCCCGCTCCATGGGTTTGACTGTCATTGAATTGCCTACTCACGTACACTGTATTCGCACGAAACCCCGCTTCCTTATTAGTTATTTATTCAATGATTAGAATTGATGAGAACATCTACGAAAATTATATTTTAGTGGTCGACAATAAATACCTGAAAAATGAAATTTTACTGGGACGGGATATCCTCTGCCAAGAGGGCCAGTGTTTGGTTATCCAAGGAGAAGAGTGTTGGTTAGAAAAAAAGCGAAAGATCTGTGTAGAAAACGATTTGCCCACTGAAAAGGTTTTGGAACTTCACAATACATTAAAACGTCACTCAACATGTTTCGCTACGAAACTAAACGATCTAGGCAAATGTTCTACCACTAAGATGGAAATAAAACTAAAAGTAAATGAATATGTGCAAATCAAGCCATATAAAATTGCATTCGCAAAACGAAAAATTATCGGAAATATAATCTCTGATTTACTCGAGAATGAAATAATCCGACCCTCAGAGTCCCCCTTTGCTTCACCTGTTGTGTTAATTGAGAAAAAGAATGGAGAACATCGACTATGCGTCGATTATCGACAGCTAAATAACCTCACAGTAAAATTACCGTATTCAATGCCTAATCTAGAGGAGCAGTTCGCCTATTTAGCTGGAAATAGATTTTTCACCACTTTGGATCTGAAAATGGGGTATCATCAAATTGAACTCGAAGAAAGCTCGAAACAGTACACTGCGTTCGTCACTCACCAGGGAAATTATTGCGGGAGAGGTAATGGCTTATCTTGACGATATTATCATACCAAGGAAGGATATAAATAGCGGACTACAACGATTAGAGAGATTGTTAAAACTGTCGGCAAATGGACTAACCCTGAGATTGGATAAATGCAAATTTTTAGCACGAGAAATTTCCTACCTTGGACATGTGGTCGACGAGAAAGGCATTCGTCCAGGAGAAGAAAAGATATCGGCAATACGTAACTTTAAGGAACCAACAAATGTGACGGAAGTAAGGAGATTCCTGGGATTAAGCGGATTTTTCCGTAAGTTTGTGGAAAATTATTCAGTTATCGCAAAACCATTAACCGGGTTATTAAAAAAGGCAGCAGAACATAACTTCGTATGGGGATCTCTGCAGCGAAATGCCTTTAATGAACTGGTCCTAAAACTAACGAATAGACCGCTATTAACACTTTATGATTTTAACGCTCGACATGAAGTACACACGGATGCTAGTAGCATTGGTCTGGCTGGTGTGCTCTTGCAATCCGTGGACGGTAGAACCCGGAAGCCAGTTTGTTATTATAGCCGACACTGTAGCGATTCCGAAAGAAAGTTCCACAGCGATGAATTAGAGGTGTTAGCGGCCGTGGAATCTCTGGACCGTTTTAGAATATATGTGTTGGGAAAACATATTCGTCTTTTCACAGATTGCTCTGCGAACCAAAGACAAAAGCTAAGACCGAAATTATTCCACGTGTAGCCAGGTGGTGGTACAGACTATTGGAGTATGACGTAGAGTTCGTACATAAACCAGGAAGTCAACTCGCTCATGTGGACGCGCTAAGCAGGGCACGGGATGAGCCTCCTGAGGACGCAGAAGTCGCTGGATTTGTGTATAAAGAAGCAACTTATACCGACGATTGGCTACTGACAATGCAGCTGCAGGATGAGACGCTAAATCATATAATTTCCGTTTTAAAGAATGAAGTAAAGGATGAACAGGAGAAACAATTTCGGAAGGAATATAAATTAATAAAAAACCGCCTATATCGACGTGGAGCTGATGGTGAAAAATTCGTAGTACCTAAAGCAGTACGATGGAGAATTACACAATACAGCCACGATGAACACGGACATTTCGGCATAGAAAAAACCATTTCTCGCATAAGTAATCAGTTTTGGTTTCCAAAAATGCGGAAGTACGTCAAACAATACATCGCTTCCTGTATATCTTGCTGTTACAACAAAGCGAAAAGTGGAAAACCGGAAGGAAGTCTTCATCTGTCGGAATTAGACCCAATTCCATTCCAACAGCTACATATTGATCATTTAGGTCCTTTTATCCGTAGCAAAAAGGTAAATATGTACATAGTCGCCATATCAGATGCGTTTAGCAAATATCTGATTGTAAAAGCAGTAAGGAATACAACAGCTAGTGCTGTGATAAATATTTTAAATGAGTTGACGAGTCATTTCGGGCTTCCTCAACGAATCATCACGGACCGTGGAACCGCTTATACCGCAAGGATCTTCGAGGATTACTGTGGTTCGAATAATATTCAACATATTAAGACTGCTGTGCGTACCCCACGGGCGAATGGCCAAGTGGAAAGAGCCAACCAAACCATACTATCGTATCTACGTAAATCTACTGAAACTACACGAACTTGGGACGAGGAATTAAGAGGCTTACAATGGACAATAAACAGTCAGAAAAACGCTACCACTGGATATAGTCCTAATGAACTCGTATTCGATTTTGCTTTAACGGATGTCGTCCAGAACAAATTAGTCGCTGCTCTTCACCAGATCAAAGATGAAGACACCAACCCCCATATAAATATTGAAGCCAAACACGTCGCAGCCTTGGAAAATATCATGCAAGAAAAAAATCGTTGGAAGAATCGATTTGACTCCCGCCATTCAAAACCTGGACTCTACGCAGAAAAAGACCTCGTGTTGATTGAAAACGAACCTCATGCGACAGGAGAAAGCCGAAAATTAGAGCCTCGATTTCGGGGACCTTATATTGTCTCGAGGGTCCTGGGAAATGGTCGATATCTGATCGAAGATATTGATGGCATGCAGATAACAAACCGTAAAGCTTCATTCGTATACTCTTCCGATAAATTACGACACTGGTGTACCACATCCCCTGATTTGGACGGTCTTATAGTAGAGGACGAGCCGGATATTGAAGAAGGGAATCAGCGTAGCTGTAAAGGAGGTGAGGACACCTCTATGTCAGGAAAGGCCGAGCTGTCACGTCACCTGAGTTCGCATACGTCTGGCAATGCTGATGCGGAGAACTGACGAGCTATTCTCTGTAGCTCAACGAAGTATGATTCAGTCTTTTTCCAACGACCGACGGAAGACGAAGACGCTTGACATCTCGACGCGACGCACGTATTATTTTGTTTGAATAAAGTTTATCTTTAAATATAATTTCGCTGAGTTTTCATGTTTTAAAGTAGAATAAATCACATCATATCCCCTTTTCCACTCCACATCCTGACACTACTAACATATTTAAATTACTATTGAAAAAATGTGAATGTAATTATTATTATTGTAATAAAAACCAAAAGCAACAAATTGTTCCTTGATATGTACCTGCTCTACCGAAACAGCCTCATATTACAGTTCTTTTAAAAGGCTATTTTTTACATATGTATATTATATCTGAAGACAGCACAGTGTCCAATTTTGACAATACTTTCCCCTTTTGCGAAATCGTCTTGGCAGGCGAATTTATACATTTTATTTGCTCTCGAAGGAGTATTATGCACAGCGATTAATTTTTAATTCGCTCGCCAGTTTTATTTAATTCAATTCTCTCACGAGTAATTTAGGTACATTTTTTAGGAGTGAAAAAATATTACTTGCACGCGAATAAATCATTCGATATCGAAATTCAAATAAGTATATAAAATTGAATTATTTTACTAGGATGGAGATAGCTTTTATTTTAAATTTTATCTCAAGTACGTGCGTCCAGTTTGCCTTCTAAAAAAACAAAGAAAACTGAGAACTCAAATTAAAACAAATGAAGCAACAACAAATGCATAAGACAGATATCCTTCTAATGCTCGTTTCCTTGTGAGGAGTCACGGACCGGCTCTTATTGTATCATGTGTAGAAAAAATGGCACACTTTGCAGCATTAATAATAACGGCGACTGCGTGTCTCGAACTGGCCGTTGTGCTTACTCCGGAACGGGTGAAGGTTTGCCCATTTTTTAATTTGGAGATTTCACTAGGCACAAACAAGCCCTGGCAGCAAGTTTTGTTTTAATAAAAAAGAGGCAAGTTCGGTTGTTAGCGGCAATCTGGAGTGCTTAAAAGTATACTTTTTCTATAGAAAAAACAGGAAAAGAAAGGTTCATTTAGTCAATACAAGCACAATACAATACAAATCAGTACAAGTATAATAATAATAAAAAAATAACAGAATCACGTATTCACTGCTTCTAAATTTGCGTAGAGAATAATTCTTCTTTGATTTATTCACGAGCGAGAAATATTTTTTTACTTTCGATAAATAAAAATCACTCGCGAGTGATTCGAATTAAAAATAAAACTCTTGAGGATAAAACTCTCGAGCGAAATAAAACTCCAGACCGAAATAAAAATTAAACTCTCGTTCGCGAGCGAATTAAATTTTCTTCATTATCCGTTCCGTCTTCTGGTCAACACGTACTCAAGAAAAAGTACGGACGGACGGACATGCAAAAGTCGAAATGTTTAAGTTTCATGATTCACGTAAAGGAGGATTTACATTATGATGGCATGCATTTTTTCCAGATATTGTGAGAGATATAGCTTATTGAAATTTCAATGTTACCAAAGCAATCACTGCAACACCTCACACGTACACCCCTCACTAGTTCTTATGGAAAAAATCACAAACTGTCAAACAGTCAAATTGTGAAAATGGAATATCTATATCCAAAGAGCTTCGAAAAAGACCACTCCAACGAAAAAAGTATTTATAAATCTCACTACGTCTAAAACTTACAAAAAAATTTACAATATAATCTTCCTACTGGTATGCCGTACATTTTCCCTGCTTGTAATTTTAATGGAATTTCAATGAATATTTTACCTCAATAAAATACTCTATCATATTTAAAACATTTCTAATGTGCGAACCAAGCCCCTTTTTTGTTAAAATTTGCAATTTTCTTAAATACGGAAATCAAAAAATGTAAAATCTAATTTGGTTGTGGTGATTAGTGATAGCCGCTTAGGCGTCATTACCCTAAATGTTCGATTTGTATCCATGCAAATAAATTTCGGTAAAGTTTGTAATTTTATTTGCTTATCCAACTATTAAAAGAAGTAAGTCTTGCAATAATGTTTACCACCAACCGCCGCTCACTCAACTCATCATGCAATACGATACCGGACAGAATTTGTTCGGATCGTCTACAGCCACCAATAATGCTCACGAATTCTGAAGAAATATGGTCGATTTCAATTCTAAGAAATAAATCAATTCTTTCCTACATTGAACCAAATCAATCCAACTTCCTCGAAGCCGATTCTGCCCAGACACAACTTAATCGAATCGTCTTCAGCCACCAATAATGCACACAAATTGTGAAGAAATCTGGTCGATTTAAATTCTAAGAAAAAATTCAATTTTTGCCTATATTGAAATATTTTTTTGGTTCGTACCCATGATATATTTAGCTGAGATCAGTGAGTTATTGAGGTTTGCTATGAGCTCTTCCATACATCACTTTCTTAGTTCTACCGTCGATATCTGGGTATTTCTTGTCTGTGGTTATATTCTCCAAACATCAAATTATGAGTAGATCCATTCTTACACCAAGAGAAATCGATCTTTACGATATAGATATCTTTAAAATCCAAGAACTTAAAAGCTCTTTAGCAACCATGAATACCAAATTAATTTTTGTAATGCAAATTCCAGTACTAAGTCAACAAAAGCAACAAGATTTAGAATTTTACCATTGCCAAACTCAGATAACGAAGAAGTAGACATAAAAATTTCTGATACAATAATTTTTGAAAACGAGTCATATTATCTCGATGAGGAAAGATACAAAAAAAACTAAATCCTACTACTGATTGTATATCAAACCTGTTGAATAATTCTTATGAAAAGTGTCAAAAGGTCACAAGACCAAATCCAGAAGTAATCGAAATAGATATAGGCTTAGTATTAGTAAAGAACGGAAGAAATGTAACCTTAACCAACAGTTGTAACAGAATCGAATATACTTTAAATAAAATTCATTTAATTTCTTTTAATAATTGTACTATAAAGTTAGATAATACGAGATTCTATAATAAAGAAAGAGAATTCAAACATACCATTGTAATACCTAACTATTTAGAAATAAAGAACATCAATTCAACATTGGAACTAAAAGATCTGAATATCAAACAGATAGAAAATAATAAAGGAATAATAGACATTGAATATAAGAGAAAACAAGATAGTATAGTCACATATACCAACCTATCATTTACCGCAATTATTATTTGTTTAATCATATTAATTTCCATAAGATTATTCCTAAGAAAAAGAAACCCAACAAATACTGAAACACAAAATTTTGCCCAGGAGAGCAAAACTTTTGAGGGTGGGGAAGTTATATATCCAGAAAATGAAATTATTCAAAGAATAATTTCCTCAAATTCCGTTCCCACATAAATTCAGAGATAAGCAAATTTACATTTGACTTATATAAAACACAAAGAATAATTTCATTAAATTCCATTCTCAGTAAATTTAAGAGATAAGCTAATTCACATTGGCTTATCTCACACACAATTACAGAAAATCATATTTCACTCACGAAACGAAACTAACGTAGAGCTTTTAACGTTTCACACGCTTTTTTGATGACAAATGCAATTTCAGCGGTTGTCTGGCTTCTCTAGTTAAGTTATCTTTTAAGAAATAATTAAGACAGTCTTGACTTGTTTGTGAAGAAATTAAGATCGAGTAAATTGATTTACAGTTTATAATAAAGGTTTCCCTAAAATCGATTAACGGTTTACCTAATTGTGAATTTATCTTCTTTTTTTTTGGTGTGTTAATGGAAGATAAATTTGTTTTGTATGTGTAGTTGCTGCACGTTACACAGGTCTTCTGGATTTGTTATATTTATGCAGAATTTATGCACCAAGTGCTCTGCATATTCTGCTAGCTTTATCTGGGCATCTAATTCATCCAAATCTATTTCGGTGAGGACATTCAGCCAGGGACATTAGTAATTATGAAGGATGAAAACCTTCCTCCCTTAAAATGGTCATTAGGCAGAATCGTGGAAATAATTCAGGGGGCAGATGGAAGGATACGTGTAGCTGACGTAAGAACAACCACAGGAATATTTCGTAGAGCCATACATCAACTAGAACCTTTACCAGTTGAGTTAAATGATAGCAGAGATAGATCAAATCAATTAGAAATGATAGAAGTGATGAAGGATAAAATAGTTACTCGAATGAAGAGAAGGTAGGTGGAGGCGAAGTGTCTAAAAGTACAAGGAAAAGAAAGCATTCGCAAAAACCAATTAATGCTTTAAAGGTCAATGTTACTTTTACCACTTTCTGCGAAGGCAGTTTGGTCAGAAACTCAAGTAGAGGTACACAAATTTGACGGTAACGCTGGGATATAGCAACTGGAATCTGTTAGTATACTATGATCTGAGGGGCTATTGGGCATCAATGAACATTATTCAAGATGCACAAAAACATTTAGAACGTCTCTCTCGTACCATCACCCACAATGATTACTACATAGAAATAGTATCTCAATATTATCATCAACTTGAGAAATTAAACAATAGTAATGTATTACTGAAAGACCAGAGCAACAATTCAACAATAGCCAGCAAATTAGTTGGAGTTCTAGACAATTAATATGCATCGAGAATGACTGAAACTATTAACAGAATAAAAAATAATGAAGACCACTTGCATGAACTCTTAAAAAATCAATCATCAGTACTTGAAACCACTGTCAATGTGATCAAAAAGTCTGAAGAAGACAGATGTAAGCAAACAAAAAGGATAGAAGAAGGACTGGACCTTGCATATCAGAACAAAAGCAGCAGAGAAGTATCCAGACCTTCAACACTCTTTTAATTTTAGTCGCCTCACGTGTTAATGAATGCAAGTTCATGCAAGAAGCTATTCTTGATGTAGTTACAGATACACATCATGGACGATCAAGCCCCTTAGTCATATCTCCTGAGCAACTTCGAATGTAATTATCAATTATCAAGGACAATTTGCCATCAGGAATCCAGTACCTACCTTCAATGGCCAAATTAGTGTGTCGTTAGTATATAAACTAATGAAAATTCAATGCCAACTTCAAAACGATTATATTATTTTTGAACTCATTGTACCATTGGTGCGGTCCACAACCTTTGAGTTATAACGACTAATTTCATTGCCAACATTAGTGAATGACACATTTGTATCTGTAGCGCCGGCAACAGAGTTCCTGATGACGAACCTGTTCAGAGATCGGTTTTATTTGATGAAAAAATTTGAGTTAATGCAATGTTTTGACATTGGAAAAAAACTATCATTTATGTGAACAGCGGCGTCCACTTCATATTAAGACACCGACATCAAATATCTGCGAGGTAGAGCTATTCACACGTAGAACACTACCTAGAACATGCGCGTTAAGGATTACAAAACCAACAAATATATGGATTAAACTAGCTGCAATGGTTATTTTGCCTAGATACGAAATACAATCCCACGTTCATCTGTGGCAATGGTATTCATAGAACTCTAGATGGAACTGGAATAGTATCCATGCAACTCTCAAGATTATTCTGGAGTGTTGTATTCCAGAACCTTCTTGACTATTCGATTCATTCTATTCCTGAAACTTCCCGAAGATTCCATCACTGACTCTCAGAACCCGAAGCTGTTTACTCTCCATTGTCAGTAGATGTCACCAGTTGTCTCTTTCTATTGCACGTAGCAATATTTAAGTCTTCCAACAACTTTTTGTGATAAATATGTAATAATGTATTAGAAAAACACAAGGAGACTGCCAAGACTTGAACTCAATAAAAACTTTATTTTGATTTTGTAGTTATTATTTGAATACCTTTAATATCAAGTAATGCGTTAAATTATTTTCATTTCATGCATGTTCATATATTATTATGTTTAAGGAGTGGATATCGGCTTGCCATGTATATTTAAGGTGAAAAATTACTTCAGCTTCATTAACACCTAAGACCTAGTGTTCATTAAATTGAACTTTTCTGCGTTCCAAAATATTGTAAACTATACAACACGTTGCAACTATTTTTGGCACAAAATTTACGTTGATATCTCTGCGCTTTTGTAGTATTCTCCAACTTGCCTTTAAGCTTCCAAATTCGATTTCAATTACAATTCTTGCCTTGCTTAGGTAAATATTTAAGGATTCTTCCTCGGGAGATTTAAAATCACAGTAGCCTTTAATTAACCGGTAGGAATGGGTAGGCCGGGTAGCCAATTATATATGCAGGTATAACTTTATTATCAATTAACTTCGTAGGCGGGAATCGAAAGAACAGTGAAAAATATGATTTGCCAATTGCTTTTTGATTTCATACGAATTCAATTTGATGGTTGTTTTTATACAAAAAAGAATCTTTTAATACTGCTGCATCATGTGCACAGTCCGGATGTTTACATGCGATGTCCCTAAAACTGCCATAAAACCACGGACATTTAAATAAATTCAATATACCAAAATATTAATAAGTACTTAGAAATAATTACTATCTACAACTGCTTGTTAATATAGTCCTTATATCTGTCAGATGTTAGTGTTACTGGAATTTGTGTCCCATCGATAATGCCTAAGATTTTAAGCTACTTTGTAATGGTCGTAGCGTATTGCATATAGCCATATGCTACATGACATACTGAAGCGTGTAGGAGGGCTGGCTGCTGTCCATAGCAGAAAACTTGAACGCATCCCGACCAAGAGAGATGCATTTCCCCAAACTCGAGATGACATGCGGATGCGACGGAGAAGAAGAAGACTGATTACATCTGTCTTTTTGGAAAATCGTCCAGCGTACTGATCGGTCCAGGAAAATTTCATCGGCTCATTTTCGCGTCATCGAAGTTTGGAAAATAATTATTCACGTAAGTTTTAATAGTATAGTAATTTTAAAAGAAGTTATCATTCTAATTAATGATCTATTCACGCCATACAGGGGATGCGCTGTATGTACATCCATCCACATATTATTGGTGGTATCATCCATGTAAACCTATATTGCAAAATTTTTGGGAACTTGCTGTGGTAAACAGGGTTGTTCAGCATTGAAACTATTAAAGAGCTCGGCAGAATTCGAGGCTATGTAACAGTATCTGACCTATTTGTACCAGTTGTTAACAACTCCATAAAGGTTATAAATGAAATCCACGAACGAGTACCACAGAGTATGAGCTAAAGAACAATGTTTACGAAGGGCTACTCATAATGGAGATATACTAATCGACATTTTTGAATCCTATTTTAAATTTAAATCTACTGATGATGAATTAGTCGGATATATAGGTCCACTTTGGAGTTTTGAATATACGAAGGATTTCCATAACATTTGTGCTTTGTATAGTGTGCAAGAAGCTAGATCAGATAGTGAAATTTTAACGTCTCATTTTAGTATTGCTATGATTAAAGGGCCACGTCAACACTTGTTGTGGCATGGAAATGATTGAGATAAGATCATCCATGCTAACATCAATTGACTTTTACGCATTTTTTTAATTTTAATGTCTGAACTACAATTACATTTAGTAGTAAGCAGTGGCATAGCGGAATAACAACGGAGGCGCCTCTGCGTGGGACTCCCATCAACATGTAAGTTATTGCCATCTAGTTATATATTATGTTTTTGCATTCAGATTTCAATAATCCCATTGATTACATTACATATCTAACTATATATTCATTTTCGAACTATGTCTTTAATTAATTTTAAAATTTACTACTAGCGAGTGTCGTTTATACAATTGATTCACGTGTAACGGTATATTCGTAGACTTATCTATGTGTTCACTAAAATTTAAATTGAAAATCTAATTGTACTGGCCCATAGATTTGGTCCGTCAGTTTTCGTAGAAGAATTCGTAGGGAATTCGTAGGTACTTAGTAGGAAGTTGTTTAACCTGTATACAGAATTACGAAAGAATTATAACGTAATGGCTCCATAAAGTTTTTGGTTTTCTCTTTCATTATCCCGGAGCCCTCTCACATGGGATGAAGGTCGTCTACGCTCGCCTAGTCTCTCTCTCTCTCTTTACAGGTCAAATAGGGACTCTGAATAATTATGCCCCTTACAGTCAGATGCGCCTTCCACAAGGTATGCAGGTAAGTGACGTAAGGGTCCCTTCAGGACCGAATGTGTACCGGCTTTTGTTGGATAGGCACGAAATTTTTTTTGATTACGGCTGACGGCAGCGGCAGGTTTTTCGTGGAACCTCCCCACACTCTCCGCCAATGAGCCGAGGCCAGCTAGCGTGCCGCCCTGCAGTTAACGCTGTCCGTCGAGTGATCTGTCAGCTCATGCTGACAGTCTGGACTTTACGCCCAAGCCAGTCACTCTTCATAATTCCATAACAACGTCTTTTCTCGAAATCTTTAATAATTTTAATCGCCTCATCTCCACTCGGTATATAAATTTCATTGTTTCGAAATATGATAATCATAGTATTACAAAATTGATAAACACATTTTTTAGAGTGCTTTTATATGCACCAAATTGATTTCGAACTACTCTGTATTCTGCACATTAACTTAGTTTATAAAGTGCGATTGCCACTTTCATTTCGGCGCTAATGCATTCTAGAACACTGAAGGGGTTTGGTGTCAAATGTGGAGTCATCTTTTCACAAATGAAAGTAAATGTTTCTTTATCCATCCGAATATTTTCGAACATTTTATCATAATTGTCTCCCTTGAACACTGTATTATACCAATGTCGACTTCGCACCTTCATCCATATTTCTCGATGCTTTTTCTTAGGTAATTCAGATATGAACACCACTAGTGTAGCACGAACATTATTCTGATAAGCTTATAATATCTCCCCAATTTTCTTAGAAATATATTCTTTCTCATTTTAGATCGGAAATTATATTGGTTGTATAGCATTATCTGATTGTTCAAAAATTCGATGCAACCTTTCACAATTATATGCTTTTATTTATCCAATTCAATTCAATATTTTTTTATAAATATTCACATATACACACCTAAATATAATTAGTTTTTTATTTAAAAAAGCACTTTTCTCAAAATATCTAAAAATCCGTATCTGTTCCTATGTACAGAACCTAATGCAGATCAAAGGTAAAATGTCACTTCAAGTAACTTTCAAGAAAATTTTAAATCAAATAATTGGAATCAATTTAAACGAAAACGCTACTTGAGTTTCAAGTAGATTTCAAGTCAAGTACTCAAGTATTCATGTAAACGTACTGATTGTTTTGTGTTTTGAGGGTGATAAGTTATTTTAACGTTGAATTCTTAACAAAACAGACAAATCTTGAATTTTGAGTTATGTCTCTTTTCTTGCCAAGGTTTTATATATAGATGGAGATGGAGAGCTCAGTTCAGAGTTCATTATCTACTCACCTAACAACACCCAGAGTGCGTCAACGCACGTTACAGAATCCCAGACAGCCTCAGTCATCAAGTAAGGCTCATGCTTCGCACAAGTTACATATATTGACCTCGAGGATATACCGGACCAATATATGAGAGCGGATATAATGAAGACGCCAAAAGTGCAACCTAAGGAAAAACCCATGGCATGGTAAAATTAAATTAACCATGTTCTCACGATTTACGTAATGCTATGTTTTTTGTTTAGGTTGCATCTACTCCCTTTTCATTAAAAATAATCAGATTACGTTTGGACTTTTTTCCGGGTTAATTTTAATTTTACGTTCTAATCTATTCGTTCTTGATTCCGACGTAATTCAGTTGCGATTTTGCGCGCGTTAAGATCGGTGTGTGAACGAATTAAGAAATGGCGAAAAGAGTTTATTTTACGAAGGAGAAAGATGAACGTTTAATTGATTTAATAAAGTTAAAGCCTCCCCTTGTATAATATTCAATTAAAATCATACAAAGATTTAATGGTGAAGGAAAATATATGGAAAGTAATTGCAAAAGACATGAAAAAAACAGGTAAATACGTTTTTTAGCAGTTTATTCCGTTATTCCTCTGGTTACATATTTTTCTTGCCAAGGCAAACTGCCGTTTTTACTATTAAAGTAGTCTTTAAAAATCTCACGGATTTTCATTGAACAATAATTTCCTCTGCGGTGCTGTGTAGGTTTCAAATTTGTTAGATTCTTTTTTAGTAAAGATGGCTTCGTTTTGTTAAATATTTTTTCACCAGGATATGGTATTTTCGAACTTCGCAAAATATTATGCAGAATACAAGCTGCGGTAATTAATTTGTCTGTGGTCTCTGGTGCTATGGATATTGGTGTGTAAAATATGCGGAAATATTGGCATATTATTCCGAATGCATTTTCTGTAGTACGTCTTGCTCGCGAGTGTCTGTAATTATACACAGCTTTTTTCAATAAATATAATCGCAATAATTTCGAAATCAGCGATAAGAAAGTTACATACTGTAAATATGTTTTCATTGGTTGCTCTTGAGTTCACTGTAGAATTTCCGCAATTTCCGGAAATCGTTGCTTGAGCAGGAGAAATTGATTGATCATTATTTATGGAGCTTGTCCAACTAGAGGAGTGTGATCGTTGATCACTCGTAACTTCCATGGCTACCTCGCTCATTTTTATGCGGAAACGCAATTTTTGAATGTCGCTCAGTTTCTTCATTATAGACAGAAAACTGATAAGGAAGTTATAGTCCCCATCTAACTTAAATCCACTGTTTTCCTTTAATATGGAATGCTTTTACGTTTCAATTTGAAGGAGTGCATTGTCGGCATGAAGTTTATGTTTACGACTTTTCGTAGTTTTCGGAATACTAGAGGTGGGCAAAATAACGGAAACATTTGGTTTTTCTTCCAAATTGATAGCCATTTTACTAATCTCCTCAGTAGTTTCCTCACTATACCCTTCAAGTTGACTTAAGTGATGAGTTTGTTGTTCCTCCGTAACATTTACGCTAACCGTTAGTGGCGCCGGAGAAAGAATATCCCGCAAGAACAACATTTGGTTGAAATAGACCCATTTTCGCTAATGTACGTCTGGTACTGCACTTCCTGATTTGCACTTCGGAAGTTTATTTAGTTCCTGTCTAAAATTATCGCGGATGCTTTTCCACTTTTTGCTTACCTCGCTTTCTGAAATGCAATGATATATTATTATGTATATACGTATGAGAGACAGGAGTGTATAAATAGTAATTGTTTGTATATATTGTAAATTTTTTGCTAAAGGATCATCATACAGGAGTTTAGCATTTAGTTTCAGAATATCGCATAGTACCATTTCTTTAATTGTTAGAGAAGTATGTCAGGCGATATGAAACGTCTTAGTATTCAAACACATGCAACCACCTAAAGCAGAAACCATCAAAAATATATCACAATCTTTCTATGAAAAGTGGCTGTTTCCCAACTGCATCGGAGCAATCGATGGCAAACACATACCCATTAAATGTCCGCCACAATCCGGAAGATGTATTTTAATTACAAAAATTTCTTTTTGTTAATTTTACAAGGAGTTGCAGATGCACAATATAGATTTTTTTGCATTGAAGTTGGAGCTCTTGGTAAGCAAAGTAATGGAGGGGTATTTGAATCATCAAATTTGCTTTCGTCAATTGAATACGGCAAATTTAATATTGCGTCACTCTGTGCACTACCATACCAGCACGTAATATTGTAGCTCCATTTGTATTAATTGCAGACGAAGCTTATCTTTAAGGCCGTACATGCTCAGACCGTTCCCTCGAAACAATTTGAGTGACGAAAACTCAATTTTAAATGAGAGATTATCAAAAGCTCGTAATACGATCGGGTATGCTTACAGTCTAATCACTGGAAAGCGGCATATTTTGGGCAAGACATTGGAAACGGAAGCTTAAACAGCGAAACTTTCCACAGTTTTGCTGCTATATTCCTATTACTGTAGCCATTACATCGCATATTCCATAAAGGCCGGCGTTTTTGTACTTCACTAATTAATTATTCCACATCTATTTCTGTATGAAAACTTTATTGCGTCTAAACAACTGGGCCTCTTAAATAGAAATGAGTCCACCGCAAAAAAGCACTGGCGCCAGCAGCCGCCAGCAAGAGTACTTGGAGCTTGTAAGAGTTTTAACTCGTAACCACACCATTTACTATATAAGCATTCTAATTGCTGGCGAAAGCTGGCGCCAGTATTACTGGCGAGGTGCGTAACCGCAGCCTGAGAGGGAATCTCAGAAAATTTTCGCTCTTCAATCAAAAGCCACTTGTTTAACAATTTTTATAATACTGAATATTATAAGAAAAAAAAATCAAAATTGCAACAAAAACTGAAATGTTCACAAATAAAATTAAACAGCTTAAAATAAAAATATAAAAAAGTAAATAAAGTTAATGAAAAATATAAAAAGATTGCAACTTTGAAAGGAATAGATACATGCAATGCATTTTATTTGCAGTAAAATATTCGATTTATATATAATTATTTTTAAAACATTCATTTGTATACCCAGTAGATAAAAGAGCTAGTTTTATTAACTTGTTATATAAAACAAATGAAGAGTTTCGAACTAGTTAAATTAGATAATTTACAGTACCAATCTATAGCCCTTCCATGTGATGACCCATGTGACATATACTCGTATGGGTGCAATTATAAGGGATGCAGTAAACCTCACTCAATTTTTTTCCTTTTTAGTATTTTATGCACACTGTTTTACGAAATCCAATACCAGAAATTAGTTCGCGATCTAACTCTCCTTCTTTGGAAGGTGAGAAGAAATACTAATTTTAAATTCTTTGGAAGGTAAAAAGAAGGATTACTTTTAAATTCAGTGGATGCATTCATTCTGTCAGTTCAGAAAAGTGTATGGAACCATTAAGCATGAACATGAAACAGAACCATTCAATTTATACTTTCAGGAAGGTGGAGGGAAGCACTATTCTGGTTTTCACGGAGAGGTCAAAAGACGACATTTTCCTGCTCTTATAGAAAGCTGGAGAAAATAAACACGTTTTCGCTTATTCGAATCCCGTACTTAAACGAAAATAATCCACTTCTTCCATTAGCTATCTGCCATTACGTACACTCCCGGATCGTTTATGTATATTGAACCATTAAAGGAATATGTAGAGAGTTTTGCTATGCAAATTCATAGCGAAATAAGTCATGGGTTGAAAAAACTCTTTATGCAATTCTCGAGCTGCAGACTTAGCAGCCAACTGAGTCAATTTGAGATTGACTTATTTCACTATGAATGTTCATAGCAAAACTCTCTATGAAATGCTAGTCCCGCATAGGGCTAAATCTTGCTAGGCATTCAAGTAAATACGTAGTATTTCACCTCATATAATTCACACTTAAAATTTATTTTAAGTCTATATATGAGGTCAGCTTGGCTGTTTGCTTTGGCGTATACGGCAGGCAGGAACCAAGCCGTACTGACGATTATATGGTTCCTGCTTATATAAAACGCCCTCTTTTTGCATTGAAATTTCTTTTTTAAAGATTTTTCGTTTGCATAAATAGTTTTTTCAACTCAAAGGAATATATATATTAATAGAATTAATATTAATAAAATTTACACTTTGATGCGTCCCCAAAATCAGTCTATCTGCGTTGTTAATGTTGTGTGCATGAGGTTTACAAGAATTATGATTCTCCTCCCAATTTTTAATTCCAAAACCATTATTTGCGTAATTTCAACATCGTAGGCGGACAATAGTCATAGTCGTGTAACTAATAAGAATAATATATGGGAAATTAGATAAGAACAATTAATTGGGTTACATATCTAAATTACTTAAATGGGGTAATTTAAAATAATTGTAATCTATTCATTTGCATACATAATATGTATAAGCTAATCATGCTTAAAACACGATTAGCTTATCTCCTTCCAAGATGAAGAAATTGCCATCAGTAATTTATTCAAATCTCTTTACTGAAAATAACAAAAATATTTTCCCACAAAACGACTCCGGGGGAACAATAAAAGTTTTAAATTTCAACCCAAGCCCCACAACAAATTTTGCCTCCAGTAAGATTTGTCAAAAGCACAATATGTATGTGCGTACGTACATATCGGGCACATAAATTCTACACGGTGAAGAAGACTGAGGCGATCGAGTCTTCACCTAAATAGTTTTTCTCAGCAGATTTTCGCGCGCTGCATACATCGTGGATGCATCAATAGGTAGCCACACATGAACACGATTGCGTGCCCGTAATCCTTGTACCTGGCCAAAAAATTACAAACTCTTGTAAATTTCATCATTACCTGCAATTGTCTTCATCCTTTCTTCTCGGAAACCTGTTTAGGTTATTAATGGTTATTGATCGGGTTTTCCTAATTGGTTTACGGTAATAAAACGATGGTTTGATCCTTTTTCCAGGTTAAAATAGTATAAAAGAGCGATTGTTTCTAATAGAGGTGCCAATTGTTCAAGTGCTTCTGGTTGATTAACTGTGTTTTTAGTGGCTTAATTGAAAAATTTGTATTACTTCGGTTTTGATTGTAAAGTTTTTTGGAATTAAACATAGAGCTGCTGTGTAAGTAGTCAAATTGCTTTATTTTTAGACATTATTACAGTACAAAAAAGCAAGTTTAATGAAAATCTATCTTTGTGGACAGATTTCATAATGGGACGAAATGCAGATATCCCCAATGAAAAGAAGAGTGCAATTTCTGCACTTCTTAGAACAGAGAACCATTCAATTGTTATGTACCTAAAAAGCCTAAAATAAATACCTAATTATATATTAACAAAATTTAAAAAATATTAAAATATTTCATACATAAAATTTTCACATAAGCTAACCATGCCTAAAACATGGTTAGCTTATCTGTTCAATCAGGGAAGAAAATTGCGTCAGCAATTTTCTTCGCATTCCATAGAGTTGAAACAAAAATTATTCCCATGGCAAATTTTGCCTTCAGCAAAATTTGCCAGTAGAAATATTTAATTTAAAAAAAATAACAAAAAAAAAAGCTTTCACGATGAGAACTGCGCGCCGCGCAAATACATTACATGTATACGCGCGTCGCAGTTTCAATCGACGGGACGGTGGCCGATGTTTATAAAAACATCAAATTTCATTTTTTCAAGCCACCGTCCAACAAAAAATATTCTGGACTTGTTTAATCAAGTCCAGAATATATGAAATTTTTTCTCAGGATAGAAATGCAACTATGCATTTTCTACCCTGACCGACGGCTCTTGATCACGAAGAAAATGATCAAGAGCGCAGTCGGTGTTAAAAGCGAGTTGAATTTAAGACAAATAATAAAACGAAAAATATAGGGAAGTCCGGTTATTAATGATAGAAAATAAAGTGGATTGTAAGAAAAGGAAAAAGGTTGTAGAAAGTCTGCGTATTTAGGAAAAGTTCATGAAAAAAAAAGTTGTACAAAGAAAATAAGTTCTGTGTAAAAAAAAAAGTTGTATAAAAAAGTTGTAAAAGTAAAAGAAAGTCCGTGCAATTAGGACAAGTTCCAGAAAATAAAAGGATTAACATGGATACCAAAATATAGTGTTTGTGCATATCCCTCCAAAACAAAGGAATACCGAGGTAGGAGATACATACCGCTATAACTGTAAATTTAGAGGTGAAAAAGGAAGGTATATATATATATAACACAATGAGAGAAATTTCTCGTCTCCAGGGAGTTTCACCCTATGTAGTGGTCTAAATTTCTAAAAAAATGAAGGAAAACTCTTCAGTGACATCTTCAAAGCGGGCAAACTGTGGACCAAAAAAGAAAACTACGCCTAGATCAGATCGCAAGGTGGTGTCAATTGCTGCTGCGAACCGCTGGGTACCCTTTCGGGAGCTCAACAAGATGATGCCGGCGTAGGCATTTCAGATCGAACTTTGCGAAGAAGACTGAAGGATGGAGAAAGCGAGACTTGCATTTGCTACCGAATATTCCCAATTTAGTGTAGAATACTGGAAAAAAGTAAATATTGATATTCCTCCAGAATTCTTAAATTTAAAAGCCTAAATTTTAAAATTTTAATTTTCTATTTATTTTTCAGGTAGTTTTTACAGACGAATCGACATTCCAGTGCCTCACAGAAACCGGCGGATTTGTGAGAAGATGCCCGGGAGAGAAGTTTCATCCCTCATGCATCCATAAAACCATAGAACATCCGCCATCTGTAATGGAATGGGGAGCCATTTCGATTAACGGGCCAGAACCACTTTGACCACCATGAGGCAGGACCCGTATATAAAAGTTTTGGAGACCGTTGCTCTACCATATTTTGAAGAAATCGGCTTTTGGACTTCTTCGTTTACGTTTATGCAAGATGGCGCCCCATGTCACACCGCGAAATCGGTAAAAAAATTTATTTCGGATAAAAATATTCCATTACTGCCATGGCCTGGAAATTCACCCGATTTAAACCCCATCGAAAATGTGTGGCATGAGCTTAAAAGGCTCGTTTATAGAGAAAACAATACAAATCGCCAAATTCTAATAGAAAACATCAAAAAAGCATGGCATGAGGCGCCTGAAATAAAATATTGCATAAAAGCTTGCATAGAGAGTATGCCAAGAAGAATCTAGGCAGTTAAATTAGCAAAGGTTGGCACCACTAAGTATTAGTTAATATTATTATTGTTATTAATTTCATCTCCCTAATATCCTGTTCTTTAATGTTATATACAAATTTTTGTTAAATATGTAAGATTTTGTACTGAAAATTACCTTTCAATAAAAACTTTATAAAATTTTCAAAGTGTTTGTATTTTTTTGGCTAGGTACGTACAGTCCCGGTTTGCACATGATTGCGCCTTGGTGTGTGGATGAGATGACATGCCACGATTACCGCGCAAAATCATGTGCCTAATACCGACAGTTTTTCTTTCCTCTTCAAGCACACACATAACAATAATTTTACCCACGCGCAATCTTGCCAGTTGGAGTTGACAACTTGAAGTGTGTTCTGTGTTCTGTGTTCTTGAAGTTGCTATTTTGTGTAAAATATGTCCGATTTATGGTGCGTGTCGAAGGACGTAATGGTTAATTTCATTGAATTATACAGAAAGCATCCAGCTTCATGGAAAGTTAAGTCCAATGAATATAAAAAAAGAAACCTTAAAAATAAAGGATGATGAATTGCTTGAATTCTATAAGCAATACGACCCAAATGCTGATCGTGACACCATTAAAAAAAAAAATCAATCGCTAATAGGATCCTTCAGAAAGGAGTTAAGAAAGTAGAAAAGTCCAAGAGGAGTGGAAACTCATCGGACGATATTTATATTCCGTCGCTATGGTATTACGATTTGCTCTCCTTCACCAGTGAACATGAAAAACCAACCGACAGTTTTGATAATATTGTTGATCAAAGCATTTTTTCTGTGGAGGAGCCTGAGTACGAAGTAAAAGTGCTAAATGTGCCTTTTGAACAGGAAAAGGTAAATTTAAACAATTCTTAAGAATATATTTTTATTTATCATTTTATACGAACAGTGGGTACTGTATACCTATCATTGTATATTAAGCTCTTCCCTGATTAACCATATAATTTTGCCAGGGTACTTTTCCTTCTCCCAAGAAATAATCCATTTTTTTTTTTATTTATTGCACCCTCAGACATAACAGCTCGACCACCTCTCCGTTGTAATGAATTAAATTCGTACGGTTCTTCATTTCTCGAAGCCCAAGTATTACGTATTTCATGACTTTGTGGATCTTCAGAGTCAAAAGTATGACTGTAATACACATATGGCGGCAACCATACATTTAGTGCGTTTGACTGAGACGCTTATTGCTGTATGGAGAATTCTAAATTTCGTTGATACTAATCCGAACGTATTTTCTACAACATTCCGAGCTCGTGAGAGACGGTAGTTAAAAATACGTTTTTCATAATTTAGCACAGCGCAAACGCTTCATCCCCAATAATTGTAAAGTTCAAATTATGATCATTCTAGTCATTCGGTGGAAAGTTTATACTATTATTTTCTAGCATCTCGTGTAACTTTGTGTAGTCAAATGCACCGCCATCTGAAGTTCTTCCATTTTTTTCGACATCGATATAAATAAATTCATAATCAGCATTTACTAATGCCAGAAGTACAATGCTGTAAAATTTTTTGTAGTTGTAGAATAATGATCCACTTGTTGGTGGTGCTTTTATTCAAATGTTTACAGTCAAGAGCGCCTCCACAATTAGGCATTTGCCATTTATTTTTGAATCCTCTAGCTATTTCGAGCCATTCATTTTTCGGGGAACACAGTTATTTTTTTAGGTAGATGAAGGTGTTGCTTGTTATTCGCACAGTAAAACTAAAAACATGAAGAGAAACAGAGAGCAGATAGACCAAAATGAGTTTTTGAAGTCTTGTACAGCAGTTTTGGGAGCTAAAGTTACAAATGAGGAGGAACAATATGACTGTTTTGGCAAATATATATCTAAAAAAATTAAGTCTATTAAATCTGAAGAGCAAAGATTATTTGCAGATGGACTCATAATGCAAACTTTGCGAAAAGCAACTTTGAATAAATTAAACGAGAGCTCAATAGTATTGGAAAATGCAACATATAGCAATTGTAAAACATAATTTTCTGGCATAGAATAAGTAAATCAGATCATGTTAATTTTTAGTTATTAATTTCTCAATGCATCTTTACATACATTACGAGGTGAGTGCACTGAGGGAAGCATCAAGTTTCCCAGTTCATTCATCGAGTAAATGTGCATGTTTGCATTTTCCCGCATTTTGTCATTCTTAACATACTTGCAATTGCAATATGTTTTCTCTCGTATTTCTACATTCCTATTTTGTAATGTAATCGTTGTATGGGTTCATTTTTCCATCGAACTCATAAATGATATTGTTAGAATAAGCAATAAATTAATATAAATGTACGGACTCAATAAATTAGAAATACAGTTAATTTTCAACAATCACATCGGCATAATCAGTGATTTTGTTTCTTTTACCTACTAATCAACTTGTTTTCAGCTATTTTGGTGTAGTGGTTTAAGAGCCGCTGCATCCCCATCAAAGGCCAAGGTGTAACACCTTGACTTAAATCAGCGAGAAGAACAAAATAGTTCTTAACAGCAATGTTATTTGCGTAAATCCGTCGCCTTCAACACCTCAAGATTTTGACGACGTTTAAAATTTTTAGACATCTACCTAATTCATTTTTATTTCTGTTGATATTATTTAGTTGTAGTTTTAGTTTTTTGAAATGGAATTTAAAAATAAAATGAAATGTACAATTTATTATTATTATGTTTCTTTTGTTCCAATACTTGAGTATTTAGATTTATTCATGAAATGAAGATAGCCTTACCTTCATATATTCCACCTGAAGAATAGGGTAAATATCGTGACATGTTTCAGGTATAAATTTACCTAGCGCTTGCGGAGAAATTGATGCCGAGAATTTTAAACATTCATAACTACGGCCTATTGCTAAAAATCTTAATGTTGCTACCAGTCGTTCCTCAGCAGGAATGCTTTCTCTTAATATTGTATCCTACTTCTGTATATAAGGGTTAACTTTCTCCAGTAGAAAACGAAAATCACTTCCATCCATTCTCAAATAGTTGTATAAGTCCGCTGGATAATTTGTTTTTAACACTGTAAGTAATTTCATATCACTGAATTCATGCTTATCGGCAAACCACTTTTTGCGCCACATTTTTCTGTTCATTTTCTTTTTACAATTTGCTTGCACCACATACATCATAACACAAACAGTTGCTTTTATTTTTAATTCTCTTGACATGCTAATAAAATTCACGTAAAAATACCGCAAAATAAACCCTTTTCCTTGAAAATCAGACTGTAAAAGAATTCAGAAATGCGCTTAGAACTTGTCAAAAGGGCAATGAATGTCGTCTCGAACGTTGAAATTTTCAAGAGGGCAACACGTCACTGCAGATGACACAAGGTTATATGAAAATTGTCCAGTTCACGTGAAAGCGCAAAATTATACAGGCTTTCCATTCGGAAAGAGTGTATCGTGTGTTGCGAACGAACTTTTTAGCACACGTGACGTAATCGTGCGAGTTTTGCGGAAGGAATCTAGAGCTAGATTCCTCGCACGCAAATCCCATAGTGTATGGCTACCTAATGTATACAAACACGTCCAGTGAAAATACTTTACTCGGGGTAGAAAAGTGTTAATTAACACAACCTTCTATATACTACAAGCCGTGAAGTGAAATTTTGCGTATGTGTGAAGTAATGCTGTTTTCCGTCCAAACCATGGCGATTATTCACTTGATTCAGGTTCAATTGTGCTATATTATTTATAGGTGAGGGAATTAAAAAGGCAAGTGATGTTATTTAATTGTTTTGTTTAAAAATACCTAGTTAAGGTTTTGAATGAACTTCTACAAGTATGGAGTTAATCATGGTTATTGTTATATAAATAAGATATATGTACATATTTCAATTCCTTCCGTGTGTGATATAAATTCCTGGATACGCGTATCTACAGTGAAAGTTTTATAGTGAAGTGTTAATTATCTCAAACTGCCGATTTCATATGAATTGCTAGTGCAAGAAGTGATTACGTTTAATATATTTGTTCAATCGAATTCCCAGATCATTGTTCATTCAAAATCTCATGTAACTCACTACTTAAAATTTTAATAAGCAATTTTTGTAAACAGTAGGAATACAAGGGAGACCAAGCAAAAAACCAGTTGACAAGAAGTGAAGTACTTTTTTTATTTAAAATTAAACATTTTGGCGAGAAAATTTTAAAAAGTGCGAGCATCTTATATTTTTATTATTGCTTTCATTAAATATACTCACATATTTTATATTTTATTTTATATTTTGTTGAATATCTAATATATATCTTATGTAATTTAATATATAAATACATTTTTGTTTTTGGCACCATGCCACGTAATTGTGTTGTGCCGGACTGGGCGTCAAATTACGGATGAACTTTAAAGGATGTTAATGCCAAATCAATTCCAACGTTTCAATTTCCCCCTAACGAAGCCCTGAAATCTGCTTGGATACAAGCAATTCACAGAAAAGATTGGCAACCAATTTTATATTATTCTGTATGTTATCATCATTTTAGGGAGTACGATTTCATTGCTGAAATCAAATGTATAAGACCAATTTAAAAAAAAAGTTCAGTTCCTTCAATTTTCCCGAACTTTTACCTCACTATTTAACTGAAGTTCAGATCCCATTCCATAAAGACAATGTCCTGAATTTCGCAGGGAGAAATACCTTAAACGGGCCGAGGATCTTAATGAAGAGCTTCTTCAATCTGACTACATACCCCATTTTGATTGTTTTAAATACGGATGGTACTTTAGTTTTTTAGTTATTTTAGTTTATTTTATTTTAGGCTAATTCCGTTACTTCATTTCTCATATTCTTCCATAAATAAAAATACCCATTATTTTGATTCCTAATTCTAATTATATTATATATTTTATCATGGCTCTTTTATGCGAAAAAAAACTCTACTGAGCAAAAGCACCAGATATCCTAGCAGACAGTACAGTCCCCTTCAATGTGTGTGTGAATCTCTCCACTTCACGGCTTGTAATATATCTATAGAAGGTTGTGTAATTAAGCTTTTTTTCTACCCTGAACGACAAGACTTGATGATTTAAGAAATCAAGACTCGGACAGTTGATTTTTTATGTTCGACGAGACAAGCACGCGCGAATCGGTTGGCTGCTGGGTATCGTAAATTGTAATAAAATATAAAGGGAATTCGTGTTAAAAGTAGATAACATAACGAATTGTGCTAGAAGAGTAGTTATTTTTTAAAAAAAGAATACAAAGAAAGATAAATCGAAAAACTGTGTTCTAATTGTGAAAATTGCTCACCAAACTGAAGTGGTGAATACAGGTGACATCGTAAGTGGTAAGGTGTTAGTGAGTACCCCCGTGACTTCGATACCCGAAGTATGTCCAAAAACTTCGGAAGCAGCGAAAAAGATCAAGGCAGCGGACCCAAGGATTAGCAGCAACTATTATCAGGTGTTGCATATGGAGAACAGGCATGTTATCCAGCCGAAATCAAAGCCAGTAGAAGTTGCGGAAAAAGGCAAGCAAAACACCACCAATTATCGCCCACGGACTGAACTACAAGGAGTTCAACAGGACACTCAACAGCATGGAGAACAGGCCGAAATTCTTCATCAAAATGGAAGGCGGCAGCAAATGCACAATAAAACCGTTCACCGAAGAAGACAGGGAAGCCATATAAACGAGATTTTGAAGGACCGCCTTCTGGACCAGATCCTACATTGGGAAAAGCATGTTACCAAAGGAATGGCACAATGCAAGCGGTGTCAGCGCTTCGAACATGTCGCGAAAAATTACATGTGCGTCAATTGTCAAAACGAAGGCCATCCAGCGACCTATCGAGGATGCCCCAAATACAAGGAGATAACTGCTATAAAAAAAAAACGGCGGGAGAAGCAGAAGCAACGAGTACTCTACGCGCAGGAATCAGTAAGGAATTACGTCAAGCCAGGTATGACTTTCTCGCAAATATTAAACGATAACAAGTCTGCTAACAAAAACAACTACACTAAAGTCATAGGATCCCACAAACCCCAGCGATACCAAAACTAGCCCCAAGAGTAACATAAGCCCCAAGACCATCACAAAACGAGTCAGATAACTTCTGCACTAAGGAAGCAAAATCTCTTTTCGGGTGGGATCTATTCACACTCATGGGGAAAATAAATAATTTTATTCCTCAATATATGAAGCTCACTTCTCTAGCAGAACGCCAAAGTGCTTATCTTCAATTTACTTTCGGCCTATGTCTAGGGAAATAAGCAAATTGAAGATAATTGCATTGAATTGCAACTCACTTGTGCGGCATTGCAAGAGAATAGCCCTTAATTCGTTCCTTGTGGAACAAAAACCTAACTTTATGCTCCTATCAGAGACACACCTAAACCCTCGCCACAAACTAGTCTTTGAGAAATTCTCAACAACCCGTACTGACAAAACTGACTCAGCCTTGGGTACAGCAATCCTAATTCGGGATGGGCTTAAATTCGAAAAAAAATTAACATGGAGTGTACGGTAGTGAAGGTCTGCCTCACCTCTCTAGAAATGCTTCTTCTAATCTCCCTGTACAACAGGTGTGGTGCACAGATAGCTCAAATCAGAAGGAATCTTGAGATCCTAAGCAATGTTTCAAAGGACTTTACCTACACGGTTATTGGAGGAGACTTCAGCGCCAGGCATCCCATGCGGAATGACCTTATTGAAAACTCTACTGGTAAAACTATTGCCAACTGGCCGCACCGAAACCAAGAGAGTCACGACTTCATTGTGATTTCACCAACTACACCAACATTTCCCCGTTCTGGTTCACACATAGGCTTCTACCTCGTCTCCTGAAGCATGGTAAAATTACTACCCAAAATTGCAAACGCCAGCTGTGATACTCACCACGCCTCTTCAGACCACCTAGTTATTGAATTAACTATAAAATTAATATCTCCACTAAATATACTCACCATGAGTTTACCAACATCCACCACTCTGACTGACGTCGATTGGAATGAATTCCAAGACACGACTGACATCCCTCTACCAAGGAAATCTCCCAGCTGACAGTAGAAGTCTCTCAAATTCGGAGATAGACTCCCAAATTGAGCTTTTTACCAACTGCCTTCAAAGGAATATTGACCACTTCTCCCGAACAACTCCTGTAAAGAATTACCAATTCAAGAACTTTCCCCCGGGTCTGCAGAGCCTAAATAAATATAGGCAAAAGCTGCGGAAAATCCTCAACCGCATTTACCACAGAACCTTCAATACCCAAAATTCTGCTTATCAGTCCGTTCTTTCCCAAGTCAAATTGTAGATGAGCAAACTAAACTTTTCTGCGATGAACAGTTTAGAAAAAGACTCGAGAAAATAAAACCAGGCTCACAGACCTTAACTACATTAACCCTTAAAATAATAACCAGCAGCAAAAAACCTCTATCACTTCCACAGGAAAAGTACGAGGGCTTTGCAATATTTTTCCAAAACACATTCAAAGACAACATAAGAACCAGAGACACAACCTTCTCTTTTGAAGGAGACACGTGTGTTAGCACCTTTCTTAGAGCTAACGAATACATACCACAAACATTTTTCGTTACGGACAACCCAGCATTCTACCCAGAAGATCAGTACACCTTCGCAAAACCCCTCCATCTCTACGTCTTAATTAAGACAATAAATACCAAAAATTCGAGCGGCCCTGATAAAATTTCAAATTCAATCATCAAAAAGCTATCTCCCATAACACTCGATTTTTAACAATTGCATAAATAATTGTTATTTCCCCAAAAAATGGAAAATCTCACGAATTTTCCCCATCCCGAAAAAATCTTCGTCTAAAGACATCAAGGAATTTAGACCAATCTCCCTCATCTCAAAGCTTTTTGAAAAAGTTATTCAGCAACAAATTGCAATTACTTGTGAAGAAAAGAACATCCACCAAGATTCTCAATTCGGCTTCAAGCCTAAACATTCTGCATTCCACCCTTTACTAAAATTCCATACGGATGCTACAAGAGCTCTAAACATGAAATGAAACTGTCGGGTGCTTTCTCGACGTTGAAGAAGCTTTCGATTCAGTTTGGACGGCAGGATTAATATTCAAATTAGTTCAATTCGGTTTTCCTCCAGACCTAAACAGACTTATTTACAGTTTCCTAACTTCTAGGAAATTCTATGTGGAACTCGATGACCACAAATCTCTGCTCAAAACAATTGCAGCAGGAGTCCCCCAGGGCTCCATATTGGGCCCAATACTCTTCAATCTCTACATCAGACCAACCTTAAAATGAAAGCGGCACAATGCTATTCTTTGCCGATGACTCCCTTACATACGCCCAATCTCGTTGCCCGCTCTTGGCGGTCAATAAAGTCAACCTATATCTCAGCAAGCTCGACTTTTATCACAAAAAATGGAGGATCAAAATTAACGTCCAAAAGTTCGAACTTATTTGTATTCGGAAACCTAACACCGGGCGAAACCGCCAAGTCGCTAAAACCAAAAAATTACGGCCATCTACTATGGGGGAATAATAAAGCCGACACAAACAGCGAAATATCTAGGAGTAAATTTCCATGAACAACCACGATTCAATAACCATGCTAAAGCAATCATTAGTAAAGTCAATTGCGCGTACAGCCTAATAAGCCCTATAATCAATGTCAGGGACGGACTCTCAACCCAGACAAAACTACTCATGTACAAGCAACTAATAAGGCCTGTCATCACTTTCGCATATTCTGAGAGCTTGCACAGGACTCCATAGAAGAGCCAACGGAAAATACTATCGCAACGAAATATTGTACGAGGCAGCCAATTTAACTCCTATCAAAGAGTATCCCTATCCATTCAAACCCACTCATAAACAACTTGCCGGATCTTCTAATACCGGCAAATTTCAAATACCTGTCACCCTTGCTCTTGGCTCAACCGAACACTAGAAACATCTACCTCCACGAAGGTAGAATAAGTTTCTATGATACTAAAGGAGATTACTACAGGGGGTAGGTGAGGAGGAAGTTTAGTGGAATTGTGGGCTGAAAATATTCATAAATTAAGGGGTTTGAGAAAAAATAGCCACATATTTCGCGAAATTCGAATGGCGATAAAGCACAGAGGCAACTTCTCTACTACAGAAGAAATTAGGATTAAGATCCATAATTTAACCAGAAGATGCAGGTAAGTTCAAGTTCAAATGAGTCATAATTTAATACATCTTTTAACAAATACTAATCCAAATTTGCTTTTGTTCTTAGGAAGGAAAAAGGAAACATAGGCTCAACAGGAGGTTCCCCGTCTGACTGGCCACTATATTATAAAATCCATGCCATACTGGGGTAATTCAAGACAAATAATGTTGAGTCATTATTAGAGGAGAGTATTGCGGGAAGTACCAAATTAGAATCCCTTTCCTGCATAAACTATTATATATATATATTTACGTTTTATATTACAATAGATAGCACCCTCGAAATCCTTTTTGGAGAGGAAATTCATTTCCATCAGCATGTCGTCCCCATTGTCTCCGCAAGCCCAAGTGAATAATGCACCATTATCATCACCAGTTGTGACATCCGTTGTATCTCCAGAAGAAAAAATTGCAAAAAGAAAATAAGTGCAAATATCCGAATTGAATTATTAAAAGAATTTAAAAAATAAATGAAAACATTCAAAAAGAATTAGAAGAAGTGAAATAAGTGGACGAAACGTCATTCGACATCGAAGAAAAACGGAATGGGCTATTGCAGGACTTCGTAAACGATTCGAAAGAATTCCAAAAAGCGGTGATACATTTTTTAAGCTCTAAGTAGTACGTAAGTTTTTTTTTTAGTTATATTACGGGCAATTGGCAATAGAAATATAATTTAAAAATTATGTGTTTGTTTTTCTTACCTAAGTACCGACTAATCGCATTCCGAATATTTTCCGCAGAAGGATCGTTGTCAGTGATGATGTATTGTATTGTGGCAGTCGATTACTTTGATGTTTTTCCTGTTCTCTGACATGATTTAACCATTAATTATTAATGTACCCATTGTGCTCATTTAAGAAGTTGTGTAATACACAACAGCACTTAATTATTTGATAAGTGCTCTCCATATTATTATCAAGGCCTTTTCCGAGCCTCCGAAATCTTGCCTTTAAATGCCCGAAGGCATTCTCCACTACCCTCCGACTTTTCGACAATACATAGTTTAAGTTTTTCTTCATTTCATTTCTCATTGCATTAAATGGAAATGGTTTCATTATGATGTCAGAGAATCTAAAATTTTCTCTAAAAAACTTTTCGTCACTTCTTGCTCCCCGAAGCAACCCGCTGGATACTTAAAATTGCGTTAAACATTATTTCTTAAATATGTTTACATTTTTGAACACATTTAACTTCATCCAGACTGTCCTGTATACTTTTTGTTTTGCAATTGCATTCAATAAAATAGCACTCTGTCGTTGCAAATTTAAAATTCTTTGGATATGTTGTCGTCGCTTTCTTTGATAATAATCTCTTTTATTATAAAAGATATTATTTATAATGTTTACTTTTTTCCAATGTTTATTTCATGGAGTAATATTGTATTTAACATAATTTCTTCCATTTTGTTCACTATTTTTCCTAAATAAACATTTTGACTGTCTTATTCACTTCACTGAATTTTGACATTTGGTACTTTATATATATATATGACAGTTGAAATTATCTCAGTAGCAGTGTGAACACCCTAGCATGATTTCAAAATTACCTCGTCGAAACTACGTAATTTCGGCGCAATCTGAACATATTTTAAGGGTGTATTTTAGAATCAAACAATAAACAAAAGTCAAGAGATCGAATTATAAATTACGTCAATAGTTTATAATTACTTAAAGACTAAAACAACCAGAGAAGCAGCGCTGTTGTAATATAATTTTGCCAATTACTATATTGTGATATGAGAATTGATAATTTGGCACTGATGTGACCAATGAGGTGACAATTAGTTAGTTGGCTACTTCTAGAAAGAATAGCATAATAGAATTGTGTTCACTCAAAAAAACATGAGATGGTTTTTTAGGTAATTTAGCAAATAAGTTAATTTTCACCACTTAGCTGTTAGGAAAAAAAATGAATCCAGTAATACCTTTTAATAGAGAAATGGAGAATATAAAATTAGTACGAAGGCAAACTCGGAAGCACTAAGTTCCAAAACTAAAAGACAAAATCCGTTTAGTAGGTTATGGCTAGCTGATCCATTTTTAAATGCATAGTTAATCGAAAAACCCAAAAACACCGATTAGGTCAGCAACACCAAATTAAAGGAAAGTGGGGGGGGGGGGGGGGGAGAAGAGATTTACTTGTACATGTCAAAAGCACAAAAACGCGTGTAAAGTTATCGAAATGCAGTCAAATAACTGTACTGTTTTTCCAATAAAAAGGTTTCTTTAAAAATCAGGGAGCTGGAGGTAAAACTGGCATCTTTTGTACGGAACATAACTTGATATTTACTTGTATAACAAATTTTTAAAGGTTATTCTTCGAATGTAATTGAAAAATTCAAATTCAAATCTTACAAGAAGTGAAGTTGTCGAGATGCAATGATGAATCAACAGATCGCAGCAACATGAAACAATTAAGTATAGTAGCCCGGCTTTCCCACGATTAGGTTATAAAGGACTGTTTTCTTACAATTACAAGAATGAAATCAGCAGACGCGGTTTCTATATGTATATAATAGCAATCAAAATATTTTTATCGATAACGATATATAATAAATTATAAAGTAAACATGGAGCTGCAGTTATGACCATGTAAAACACTCATTAGCCAAACTTCTGAAGAATAATGTGCCCAATCTTGTTGTTTTAAAATTCGTGTGTCATTCCATTAACCTAGCGGTATCAGATGCTTGTTTAAAGCTACTAAACAAACTGGGCATTTAAAACACATGATATTTAACAGTTTGTTCACATTCAAAAGATTTTAGAAACAAAACCGACGAAAATATTGCATCCCGTTCAATTAAATACATAAATTATATTTGAAATGTTTCTCATATATTTTGCATTTGATTAACAACTGAAATAAAGGGTTTCAGAAAGAATCGACACATAAACACTCTCCTGGATAATTATACGATAAGATTATATATAGACAGAACACCAATATCTAATATTGATTTCGATAATTCAAACTTCTTTTTACCTTTACAGGATATATACATATGTATAGGTGCAAGAGTTAATATAAATCCTTCAGACCCATGCTTAAATATTTCGGATACTGACATAGATATCATTTGATGTGATAAACCACAACTATGCATAAACATACTTACCCTCCTAAATTCTCCAAATATTTACTTGAGAAAGGCTTATATTGCTAGCCTTCATAAATTACATTCTAGTAGTATCAGTGCAAAGTTAAATAAGTGTAGTTAATAAATAATTTGAAGTAACGACAAAATGTTAATGTCGAAATTTTCCATTTTTAATACAAGAAACATTTTTAATCATCTTTAAGTAATCACAAGTTTTATTATTTTTAAATGTAAAGAGATCCTGAATCTTCCCCCTGTCCTGCTCTTCTCCACAGGAAAGTAAGGCGGTACTAGGGTCGCAACATTGGTGGAAGCGGTGGGATCCCAGTTTACTCTTTTAGAATTGCAACTGTATTGTATTTTGAAATTGCAACTATATTCTATTTTGCAATTGCAACTTTGCTCTATATTTTGGAATTGCAATTGTACTCTATTTTGAAATTGCAACTTTGCTCTATTTTGGAATTACAAATCTAAACACGACCAGATCTCGCATCTCTAGCATCAGCTACTAGAAGACGTCGACCTGGACGCTCGATGCAGATCTAATTCTATGCAAGTAAGATTTTTTTATTCTGGTTTTTGTTTTGATTATAGAATTTGGTTTGATACTTAGTATATACTTATATTGTAATTAAGCAAAACCAATTTTTTAACATATATTATTTTAATTGATGTTGTTCTATAACCAATTGAAGTAAATCAATTGGTTGCACTGTATTAGTACTCAGTGCAAACTCAATCAATTAGTTGCACTGTATAGTACAAAAAATAACAATTGGTTGCACTATACAATACAAAGTACAAAAAAAGCGTTTTTCTCTTAAAATGCTAAAACTGCGAAAAAAAACCCCGACGCTTATACTCACGTTACTTGAAAGCACGTGATAATAATATGCTAGCATTGTATTTTTTAGACCAAGCCATTTAAAACGTCGCTTTAAGAATAAATATGTTTTTTTATATCAAATGGTAAAATACTTAATCAGTGTTGTCGACATATGTATACTTCTGTCTTATAAGAAATTAGTTCGTGATGCAAATGGTTACTTTACTAGCATATTCGTTGAGTGATTAGGTATATAAAAAAATGATCTAAGCATATTAAAGAAAAATATGATTAAACAAATAATATATAAATAATATCTTTTGATGGTTAGAATTAGAATGGAAAACTTTAAGTGCCGATTGAACTATCTTAAAGAAAGGTATGTTTAAACAAATAATAGATACTATCATTTGGTGATTGCAATTAGAGTTATAACATGGAAAATTTAAAGTGTCTCTTATATCTATATTGAATGAACATATTTCAACAAATAACGGATACAATTAGTTAGTGATTCGAGTAGAAGTATAGCTTTGTAAATAATTAATAGTGTAAATAGGAACTATAACAAATAAATCAAACGAAGCGATGAAGCCTTCAAGACTTCAAGATCATTTGAATAAAATGCATCAGGATAAGAAGGACAAAAATGTAGTCTATTTTCAAGATCTGGAAAAGAAGCATAATGCTCAGCCAAGTGTATCGAAACTTTTTTCGATGGCTGCTAAGCAAGACGATGACGGACTTCGAGCTTCATACAATATCTCTCTGTTAATTGCTCAAACAGGTAAACCACACACCATCGGAGAAAAGTTAATTTTGCTGGCGATAAAAGAAGTTATAACTACTGTGCTCCATAAACCGGCGGCAGATATAATTCGAAAAATTCCTTTGAGCAATAGTTCTGTCCAAAGACGAATTGATGAAATGGCTGAAAACATTGAAAAGTCATTGTGCAATCATCTGAAGACTAGTAAATTTTCAATTCAGTTGGATGAGTCCACTTTACCAACTAATGAAGCATTGTTGTTGTCTTACGTGAGATTTATTAAAGATGAAAAAATATGTCAAGAACTTTTATTTGCTAGAAATTTAGAGACAGACACGAAAGGAGAAACCATATTTAAAACATTGGAAAAGTTTTGTGATGAAAAAGGAATTCCGTTGAAGAATATTATATCAGCTGCTACAGATGGTGCTACAGCTATGACGGGGTGTCAAAAAGGCTTCATATCGTACTTAAAAAACAAAATTCTTGATGTGCTTGCTGTACCTTGCGTTATACATCGATAGCATTTAGTTGCTAGAAATTTAAGTGAACGACTATTTCAATCATTGCAACATGTCATCAGAGCAGTCAATAAAATCCGAAACAACTCTTTAAATGACAGATTATTTAATCAGCTTTGTGTTGATAATGATGAAGATTTCAACAGATTGATCTTTCACACAGAAGTGCGTTGGCTATCAAAAGGAAATTGTCTGACTCGTTTTTACAATCTGTTTGACTCTGTCATAGAGTTCTTGGAAAACAAAGACACAGAATTGCGCGAAAACCTCATCACATCAAAGAAAGATATCGCATACCTGACAGACCTTTATACATTGCTTAATGATATGAATCTCCAACTTCAAGGCGATGACTTGAACTTAATAAAAACAAAAAATGTCGCTGCTTTCGTAGCCAAGCTGCTCTTACACAAAAAGAATATCGGCAGACGTGAGTTCCATAATTTTCCCAATTTATCAGTATCCTGCAACAACGCCGACTTGCTCGTCTACTGCCAACATTTGGAAAATCTTCACAATGATTTCATTGAAAGATTCCAGGACATTTTAAAATTGGAAATACCAGACTGGGTGTTAGATCCTTTTTCAAATGTCAAAATAGCAATATCACCCCAGTTGGAAGAAGAACTTATAGAACTGACAACGAACGAGGAAATAAAAATCAAATACAAAAATGGTTACCAACAATTTTGGCTACAAAAGTCAATTCCGCAGTTGTACCCTGGATTGTGGTCTATCGTTGAACGATTTTTGATAGCATTCCCATCGTCATATTTGTGTGAACGTGGATTTAGCGCTGTGACAACACTGCTTACTAAAAAGAGAAATCATTTGCAAGTTACCAAACGCGGCGACTTACGACTGTTTTTGAGTAAAATCGAACCTGATATCAACAAACTTATTAAAAATCATCAAATTCATCCATCTCATTAGATTAGTATAAAAACGAAAACTGATTACATATTTATATTGTTTCTTTTAATTTGATTAAAATATATTATTAATATTATAAAGTTGGGTTTTATTTGCTCTCACTGGTAAAAATTTCTAGTTTAGAATGTAAGTTTAAACATCAGAACCGACTAATATAACTAAATTAATTAAAGTAATGAAATTGTGGTTTTTAAGTTTTAGGGGTGTATAAAAAATGGGGGGCGCTGAAAAATAGATAAAATAAGTTTGATAATCAGTACACATTTTGTGAGAAGCTCTAAACAACCATTCATCTTACAATTGGTACACGCACCAATTGCATTATTAACACGGCCTTGGTACTAAACACCTTTGGCCATTTTTTTGTTTATTTTCGACGAAAGTAATGAAGGTACACGCACCTTGACGCACACAGGTAGAGCAAAAGAGCTCTCCCTTTAACACTGTGTATAAATTTACCATATTTCAGATTTTTTTTTGGAAAAATATACTTATCTACTACTACATATATTACCAAAAAATTTTTTTTATTTAAATGAGCTATTGTAATTTACTTCTTACCCAGTTTGCAGTTATAAAGAACAGTAATTCACAAAAACTTTAAGATTGAAACATTCGAGTGACGAGTAACTTATCTTTATGATGAATTATGTCATTATATATTGTTAAACAATTTGTATTAAATGTTTAAATTGAATTCAGACAAAACAAACATATTACGCACAACCTGATTTAGATACCTAGATTTCGAATGCAGTTCTTATTGTTACTAAGAAAATTAACTATCCAATGGTCCACGGCATTGTTCCGATTGGCTCAGTTCTCAAAAGTGGAAACGGTTGGAAAATTAAATATATTCTCCAGCTGACTTCAGCTATATCTGTTCAAACTTGAAAACTATTAATCCATTTTGAAAATATTAGGACTATATTTTGGCTAATTTACTACAGAAGTATACGAACCCTATGTAGTTTAGATGAAAACTTCTTTTGTTTTCAACTAAGTATATGACTTTAATACTATACACAACTATATACATACTATAAAAAAAACAACAACAAAAAACAAAATCATTAGACAACCAATATTATGATATATATGGCCTCAATTTTTGGTACTCAATTTTTAAAAAAAGGTAACTACTTTTCCATATGTACTATTTTCAAATTCAACGCACATAAATGTCCCGTCAGCATTTTCCCAGCCGCGACAGATAAGTTTGCGCTACTTCAAGAATGAATGATAAAAAAAGTTTTTTTAAAAAGTTAGTTTTCACTGAGATTCCATCACGGAAGCCTTCGCTCTATTTTTGTAAAAGGAATATTTGTGAAAAAAGAGAGGAAATTAAATAAATATCTTATAACAGTCCTCACAGTGTTATTGTTATTTATTTTTCCATTCCTCATAATTTTTTCTTGAGTTGCGTTGAAAGAAACTATAAGTGGCGCAGTCGGTAGGCTGCGCAAAAAGTGTACGTAAAACACTAACAAGTAAATGCGCATCTATAACGCGATTGAAGAAAAGTGAGTGTGATAACTAAGTTGGTAAAAGCTAAAACAAATTTAATGAAAGTGAAACTTTCGACGATAATTAAAGCAGTTCCTATAATGACGTCAAAAGAAAATTAACGTTTCACACAAAATTTGTTTATTATACAACGATATTGCCGAATTTCAAAACAACCTTTTAGCGACAAATGTTTGTACATCCAAAGGAACCATTTAGCACACAGGACTACTCAAATCTTAAAACAAAAAAAACAATGGATCTGCATTACCTATTCATACCAAATCAAGCACTACAGAAAAGGACAAGACCATTTAACCATTTAACACAAAGGGTTACCTAACCTTAAATCAACAAAAACTCAAAACCAACAAAGCACACAGGGAAACGTTCTAGGAAATTATTCTTTAATTTATCCGTTTTTTTATTTTTGTAAAACGAAAATTTAACATTTTTTTTTTTATTAAACCTGTTTCTTATAATGAAAATATAAGAATGTTGTGAACAGAAGATCAATCAATTCTTGTTGTCAAAATAAATAAATCAATTAATCTCAAGAATTGGTTGACATCGCTTCTTGACTAGGTCATTGTTATGTGGCGAAAAGCAAGATCTTACACAATAAAAGCAAACAGGTCTTGCCCAAACGGTGGCACTGTTAAAAGTTGCAGTGTATCGCATTTCATAACAAACTCAGAATTATTGGGTTTGTTGTGATAGCGTGTTACTGCGAAATATGCAGGTGACTTCCGGCTAGTCACAGCGGTGACCTGGTTCATCAAATAAAAAATAAATAAAAAACAGAAGAATGCGCGGTGACATGGTGGCTGAAAATGCTTTCTTTTTGGATTCGGCGAGAGATTAAATTATGGTTATTATACACGAGATATAAATATATAATTGATAGATATGTATACGTGAATAAAGTTGAAAATGATTAAGTGAAGTGTTCTTTTACTGTGTGTTACATCTGCTCAACTAAACCCGATACTTGGTGATAGCAGCATTCACTCGGAGATCACAACAATAAGAGGAAATTTGAAATACAATTAAATACTTATGCATATAGTATGTACATATCATATAGTGTACAAAGTAGGAAAATACTTATGTTAATTAATTTATTAACTAATTAAATTAAAGTGAATACAAATAATAGATATTGTTGCGAGCGTGGCTCTTGCGGTTCGTTATTTAAAACACAATATTAAATATTTAATATACAAGTTCTTTATTTGACTCTAATCTTAACAATTCACAAACTTCATATACTTTCTATTAATCAACTCAACTCTAATTATCGCTTAATACTGTACTTTCAATCATCGCAATCTAATTACAACACTTCCGCACGTTATTACTTTCGCTTGTTAACACTGCAACGTCTAAGACAAGACTCTTTTTCTGGCGGTGACATCTGTTATATTTATACCCCAGAAACTCTCCAGATTATTCTAGAGTGTTCTATTCCAGAACCTTCTTGACTTTTCTATTCATTCTATTCCTGAACCTCCCCGAACATTCCGTCATCGATTCTCCGAACCTGAAGTTGTTTACTATTCATTTGCCAATAGATGTCACCAGTTGTCTATTTCCATTGCACGTAACACTGCCCCCTTCTTAAAATTGTTCGTCCCGAACAACAGGTGGTCCACGGTCTTGATGCTTGTAATATTGACACAAGCGATCCAGATGAACGATTTTTCGTTTGCCTCTTGTACCACGTTGAATCATGTATACTACGTGATTTATTCTAGTTACTACTGAATACGGTCCATCCCAGTGTTGTTGTGAATTTGGAGAACGTCCCTTACGTCGGTTCGGGTTGTACAGCCAAACAAGATCACCTTCATTGAATCTTGCTGAATTCGCACGTAAGTCATAGCGGGTCCTCATCCGATTGGCACTTACTGCTAATTTTGTCCTCGTGGCTTCTTGTACATCAGCTCTCCTTTCCAATGGGGCTCTGATATTACACTTATACATTTCCTTTCTGCTGCTATGTGGCGGCCCTTTGTAAGAAGCACACACAGTGCATCTGCGACACCACTTTTCCACATCCTCCCGCATATGTAACCAATAAAACTTTTCTCGTATTTTAGAAATTGTTTTATTCACTCCCAAATGTTCTCCAGATGTTCCACGATGCATTTTACCTAGAACATCGTTGACCTTTGATGCCGGCAAGACTATTTGCATTCGGAATGATTTACCGTTAGGTGCCTCCCATTTGCGTTTTAAAATACCGCATTCCACATGAAGAGAATTCCATTGAGCCCAGTAGCTTTTCAGATTTTCACTCATCCCTGAAATACCCTTCCATTCTGGTTTTTCTATATCTGCTTTCCAAGCAAGAATAGGCGATATGTCCGGATCTTCTCGTTGCGCTGTTCGCAAGTTCTCGATGTCCCAACCTGTTGATGGTTCCACAGTTACCAACTGTATAGTTGCTGTTGTTTCTCTTTCTTCCACCCGGCCGCAATGTTTGCATTCAAGTTTGCATGGACGTTGTACAAAGGCTTCTGCATTTCCATGAATAAGTCCTTTCCTATGTTGCATCTCAAAGCCATAAGGTTGGAGTCTAGTCGCTCCAAGAATAACTTGCTCTCTAGTTCGCCAACTTGGACATTCTTCTCTTTCTTTCTTTTCTGTTGATTCCCTTCGACGGCGCTTCCTGCAGTCGCTTTGAAGGTGTCCCAATTTATTACAATCCCAGCATCGAAGAACACTACGTGAAGGGTTGCTCAGTGATAACTGCAATCTATTGCAAGTCTGCTGCCCAGCTCGGTATCTTTGCAATTCCACTCTCCTGTCTTCATCTAGGGATTCCACTCGTCGGTGTTTTCTGCAGTCCCTTTGTAGGTGTCCCGGTCTATTACAATTCCAGCATTGCAGAATACCACGTGAAGGAGTGCTCTGTGATGGCTGCATTCTATTACAAGTACATTCGTTTACCGAAATTTCTCTCATTCGTACTGCACTCCGTGAAGCTTGTCTGGCGGATTCATACACTAATGCATAGGCTAGTGCTTCTGCTGTTGATTTCTTTCCTGCTATACTTAATGCATGTTGTAAGTTTTGATCTGCAATAGCGTTCACAAATGCCTCCGTCGCCACTTCATTGAGAAAATCCGCATTCATGCTGGAGTATGAAAGATGCGCTAATCTTTCCACATCACCCTGCAATTGTTGTAGTGATTCGCCATGATTTTGAATCCTGTTGCGTAACTGCAGGCGATATACTTGCTGCATGTGTTCATCTCCATAACGTAATTCTATCGGCTGTACTAATGAAGTGTAATCACGTTGATTTTCAATCGGTACAGTTTGTAAGAGCTCTGAAGCAGGAGATCGAAGTGCTAACACCAGAGCTATAGCTTTGTCTTCATCATTCCATCCATTTACCTCTGAAGCTGCCTCGAATTGTCTCTTAAAGATATGCCACGAATTTTGTCCATCAAATATTGGGGGTTTCATTCTACCTGTGCTGGATATTTCAGCTGCTACGTTTAGAGGCTGACGATGCTTTATTCTTTCTAGATCTGCTTTAAAACTGTCAAGCTGCTCGGTGACTTTTTGTTGAGCTTCCGCCACTTCCTGCTCGATTCCTTCAATTTTTAAATTTTGTTCGTCTAACGAGTTTTTCAGGAAAGTCTTCTGTTCCTCCAAACGAGTTTCTAGACAATTCTCCAGAGAACTCTTTTGTTCGTCCAAGCGAGTTTCCATAGATTTCTTCTGCTCATCTAACCGGGATTCTAGAGAATTCGTTTGCTCATCTAAGCGGGATTCCAGAGAATTCTTTTGTTCAACGAAAGCATTCTTTTGTTCATCCATAGATTTCTTCTGCTCCTCGAGAGAATTCTTTTGTTCCTCGAGAGAATTCTTTTGTTCATCAAAACGGGCTTCCATAGAATTCTTTTGTTCCTCGAGAGAATTCTTTTGTTCCTCGAGAGAATTCTTTTGTTCATCAAAACGGGCTTCCATTTTGCTCATTAAAGTACTCAAAAGCTGTTCCATTTTCATCGCAGGCTCTTCTTCAACTTCGGTTTCTTCCAAGTTCTCTTCGAAAACAAATGTTTCAGGATTCTTTCCTTCCTCTATAAAAGCTTGTCTGAGTCGCTCGACTAGAACTTTCTTTGCACCTGTCGTTTGTAAAGACCGGTTCCCTAACTCCACTTTCAAATCCTGCATTCGAAGCTCGTCGAATTTTCGCCCCATTACTTTAGTAATTCACTTTAAGTTGAATATAAATTATTTTCCAGAACTTTCAAAATTTAACACAATTTCATAAAATTAATCACACTTTGAATTTTAAAGTCAATTGCCACCACTTTATTTCGCGAATTTATTTCACTTCTGACACCAGTTGTTGCGAGCGTGGCTCTTGCGGTTCGTTATTTAAAACACAATATTAAATATTTAATATACAAGTTCTTTATTTGACTCTAATCTTAACAATTCACAAACTTCATATACTTTCTATTAATCAACTCAACTCTAATTATCGCTTAATACTGTACTTTCAATTATCGCAATCTAATTACAACACTTCCGCACGTTATTACTTTCGCTTGTTAACACTGCAACGTCTAAGACAAGACCCTTTTTCTGGCGGTGACATCTGTTATATTTATACCCCAGAAACTCTCCAGATTATTCTAGAGTGTTCTATTCCAGAATCTTCTTGACTTTTCTATTCATTCTATTCCTGAACCTCCCCGAACATTCCGTCATCGATTCTCCGAACCTGAAGTTGTTTACTATTCATTTGCCAATAGATGTCACCAGTTGTCTATTTCCATTGCACGTAACAATATAAAAAGAAAAGTGTCTGAAATTTATTCGGTGCATTAGAAAAATAAAAGAAAGTGTAATTGATATATTTAAAGTACATATGTATGTGGTCAAAATGTCATTGGGATTGTTGTGAAAGATAGACCAGTTATTGCTTTTTGCAATTTTTTTCCCCTTTACTTTCTAAAATTTTTGGAAATAAATTTTACAGTTTACAGTGGATGGCCAAATTATTAGAGCCACTATCAAAGAAATTGATTGTTTCAATTTACATGACAATATTGTGGAAAAAGGGTTATGTCAATAACTGTTCTAGGTTTTTATCGTGAGAACATAGATTTTTTCAATCCAATTTATGTATGGTAACACCACTGTTTGCAATAATTGGCTCACCTGGCAATACCTAAGATTGCTAGACGCTATTATCGTTCAGTAGTAGTATGACTCCTTTATATCCGCACGTGCTGGCAGAGTGTGTTCTGAAGTATTTTGTAATTTTATTGCAAAGAAATATTTTTATCACAATCAATAGGCTATTATACATATTACAGGCAAAATGTTTGAGTGATTTTAGTGATTTAATTGTCATAAATTTGTATTTCCTCTCGTGATTTTTTTGGTAGATTTGAACATGGAAAAGGCCAAGGACATTTCTCCTGCTAAAACATCAAAGATTAAGACCTTACTAATACGCATGGAAAATCTCAGAGGAAGATTGCGGCAATGGTGGGTCGTATAAAGAAAAAATAGACTCTAATTTTGAGTTAACCCCGAAGTGTGCTAAAAGATGTGAAGGAAAAAAAAAGACAGAAAAATTCTGAAATTTATCAAATGTATTGGTAAAAATTTCTTCCCGTTATTGCCTGATAAATTTCATTTCAGTCTTTTAGTTTAACTGATCATTTCATCACAAACATATCACCAGAAAACAAAAATGCTCTGACATTCACATAAGAGCACCAAAGATCTTGTTTCAGAAACTATGCACATTTGCTATATTAAACAATTCCTCAACTAATTAGATTAAGCGATCCAATTGGCACTGGAAATGGAAAATGAAAAGTCGTCGAAATATGAAAAAAAAACTGTCTACAACACTGGTATGTACAAAAAAAAATGCATATTAGCACTTTTAACCAAAATTATCTATAGCAGTGTTCCTTCAAAATAAAGGCAAAATGTCATCCAAATCACAGCTTACGTTCCAAATTTTCTCATAAGTCTTAAAAGAATTAGATAACATATTACTTCAGTAATTATTAGGTACATATCGGTTGAATAAAACTTATTTACGAACACCATAAGAACCGATAGTTTAGGTATCTTATCTACCACAGCAGTTTTCTTTGCTAACCTCAACCATTCGTCAACTATTCAACACTTCACTTTCACATGAATAAAACTAAAATCTCAGATTCAATGATTTTCTACTATAAATATTTAATCTTGAGTATTGAATCTTTTCAGATTCCAACAAGTAAAACAGCTAGAATTGGTCTAAGACCAATTCTAATAATACTGTATGGTAAATATGTATGTAAGTTTGATTTTTTTTAAGTGGTTTTTCGCATATATTTCTAGAATGATACATCGGACAGTAAAAATTGTTATAACCAATCTCATAGGAGTTGTTCCGGAGTGTTCCGGAATCGCCCCCTTGGAGAGCTCTGGAGTTGAAAAATCCTAAATTTTTATATGACAACACCAAGAGGGGATTGCCTCATTTAGTCCTTTTGTGGACCTTATTTACTATTGCTATGAGAACACAATGTACAAAATATCAGATCTTTGTATGGAAACCCTACGAAGGAGTTACCCGATTTGTCCCATTTTCGAACTTAAACTTATTTTTTTTTTTTAAAGGCCGCGTGCAAAATTTCAGTTTCCTAAGTGAACGCGTACTCAAGTTATCGTAAGGATGGATAGACAGACATGCAAAATTCAAATAACTTCCAATATTATGCGTGGGTGTCAAACCCATTTTTATCTACTAGCATTATTTCAGTGCATTACAAACGAAATGACAAACTTAGTATACCCTATGATTTCATCTTCTTGGGTATAAAAAAAAGAGCGCACTTACAATAATGCACTTCATTGAGGGAAACTGATTGAAATCCAGCACAAGATCTGTCGAACTACTCTTAAAATGCAATTAACGTAAATTTTTTCGATTCTAGCTGATACTGAAGGTCCATAACTCATAGTGTATAATGACTAGGAAAATTATTTGCAAACTAAAACATATTATGAACGTGCGCAACGTTTAAACTTGTCATGTGAATTTATTGAGGTCAAAAAAAAAAATCCAGAGATTTAAGGTCTACCTCAACAATGTTATGTAGGTACACTACGTAGGTATGTATGTATAGAAAAACGCATTTCTTTTTCTATTGGCTGTGATGCAAAGCTATTAAATACCCATAAATTTGTAAATGGACTGAGTTCGATACTTATACTGGATGAAAATTATAATTAATGCACCAAATTTTTTTCTAGCCCGATTTTGTTTGAACATAACATACATAGAATTATTTGGAATTTTAAATCAACCCCCCGCAAAATTAAATAAACTGATGTTGTCCTCCTTTTAATTTTCATGGCACATTACTTACATACGGATTTGTCTTCTATACTTCTTAGAAAGATTCGCGGAAATTTATATTTCAATTACAAAAAAAAAAAAAAAATCTAGCATTATTCCAATAAACTAGAAATGCATGAACTCGTAAACCTTACACATTGCGCTAGGAAAATTATTTGCAAAACAAAACTTGTTTTGGATGTACACAATAATTAAACTGATACAAATTGGACATAATCAAGTATTTGCTGCAGCACATATGTATATACTCACCGATTAGGGTTGTAGTGAAAAAGAGGTGATTTGTTTAACAGCTACTTCACATGTTACCAGGATAGATTAGGCGCCACCTCAATTTATAGCTGACTGAGCAAGTTGAATTATACGGCTATAAATTAAAAATTGACTAAGGAAAACACTCTTTTAAGACCATAAGCATTTAAGGCAGATACCACCTTGAAAATATGAAAAAAAAAACTTGCTTAATATAATAATTTAAGGCTGTACGTATGGTTGTTATTTTATTTTTGGTGCATTTAAGCAACTTTTTTTTACCCTGAAAAATTCACTTTTTTTTTTTTAATAACCGCAATGTTTTAAAAAATCAAAATTTCTAAAAAGCCCTACGTACAGACATAAAATATATTGCTCTTAATAAGATGAAATTTTTATTTTTGTTCTAGGAGCCACCCACAAGGATATTTTCGACACACAAACCGACGCATACTTTGGCGTCACTTACAAGAGGCTATTTTTAAGTTTTCTAACATTAAAATTTTTATTTTGAAAAGATGTTTGATATAGTAATAAAAAATTCATTAAACCGATTTTGTTTCTGCCAATTTTGTTAGCTTGGAAAAAAAGCAAAGAACTTATCTTTGATACGGTACAGGGACTGTTAACTTCTGATCTCCCATTGGAATCGAAAAAAATCTGGACTAATCCTCCTAAATTTTCTTTCTGGAGCTCTTCTTTAGCATAGTACCTTGAAAAGTCGATGGTTCTTCTATTTTATTCTTCTTACTTATTTTTTTTTTTAGTTAAATACCACGATTGGCTTTTCACTCCAACTTGACAACCTGCACTTGTTCTCGCTTAAAACCCAAATCGACTCAAAACACCCGCTGCACAACCAGAGATGAAAAAGTATCAAACTCGTATACGGTTTGTGTATCGGACTAGATTTATGCCAGATGATGGCTCACCCCCACTAATATAAGTGTATTAGTTTAGTACACGACCGTGTTTTTTTTTTTGTAACTTTTGAGTTGATGTTCTCTGTGGCTTGGCGTGTCATTATTTTTGTTTAATTTCAAAGTTTGTTGGCAAGTCTAAGGCAAGGTTATCATAGTAAAATTATATTTGATTAAATTCTTTTAATTAGCAACATTTTCTTTTCGGGTGTTTTTACTAACAAAGAAGGCCAGAAAGAATTAAAGGGCCCATTTAAGTCTTCAACAAAATTTATGTCCCTATACCGTAAAAGATAAGAATGAAGATTACTACGAATATTCCTTTTAAAGCCTATTTTTACTGTGCCTGATTTAACATCCCAAATTCTTATTTCAAATTACTTTTCCAGTTCAACTTTCTTTCCTGCATTTAATTTCTCCGATTTTACCTTACTTCATTACTGCTGTTACAACTTATTCATATTTTTAATTCAAATTGCTATTTTAGATTCAATTATTTATTTGAGTATCCTTTGCAAGACTTTAATTTAAGACTTAAACTTAATTTGGAGTTCGCTATACTTTGTGCCTTAAGGTTTGATGTAATCTTTTGTTCTATAGCCTCTTTCTAGCTTTTTATACCCTAGATGAAATCATAGGGATATACTAAGTTTGTCATTCCGTTTGTAACACCTCGAAATAATGATGGTAGAGCAAAATGGATTGGACACCCATTCATAATATTGAAAGTTATTTCGATTTTTGCATGTCCGTCCGTCTGTCCGTCCGTCCGTCCGTCCGTCCGTCTGTGCGCACGATAACTCGAGAACGCGTATACTTAAGGAGCTGAAATTTTGTACACGGACTTTAGAAAAAAAAAGTAAAATTAAGTTCGAAAATGAGACAAATCGGGCAACTCCTTCGTGGGGTTGCCATATAAAAATTTAGTTTTCCGCTATATATTTGGACACTGCCTGAGAACGCATCGACGTAGAGAGCTGAAATTTCGTACATTAGCAAATAAAATGTCAAAAATGGATTAAATCGGGCAACTCCTTCTTGTTGTTGCCATATAAAAATTTCGGTTTTTTACGTATACTTTGAAAACGATCAGTCCAAGACATTTTTATTGTACTAAAAACTTCTGCAGAATACGAAATCCTATAAAATTGGTTATAACCATTTTTTCTGTGCGACAAACTGTTCTAGAAATATATGCGAAAAACAACTTCAAAATCAATACTTGAATAGATCGGTGACCATACGAAATTTAATACGGGCATTCATCTAGGGTATCATAAGAATTGGTCTTAGACCAATTCTAGCTTTTTTTCTTGTTAAAGTTGATGTTGTCTCCTATTTTTTGCTCTCTTAAAGCGGCCGAGACTAAGTTGGGTGTTCTGAAAGTGAATATGACTGCAGTATTTTGCAAATAATTTTCCTTTTCTCTTTTGGTAGATCCAGCGATTACACCGTAACAAATTATATCAAAAAATGTTTACGTCACATAAGTACAAAGAAATTTTTTCGAAATATAGAAGGAGAAAAATCGTAAGCTCCGTCTAAACTCATAAAAGTACCTATTTAGTAGATGTGATATGAAATATTGATGAAAAACTCAAAGTATGTGAAGATTTTGGTGCAGAATACATATACCTACTTACTACTAGTATATAAATAAGTATTTCAAAAACAATTAAAGCTCTTTTTGGAAATTCCGACTTTTAATTACAAGGGAAACTCGATCATCCGTCGCTTTCCCAAACCGTCATGCGCTCATGCCAGACATAACTGAATTTGTTGGGACTTAATTCCTCGAAAATTTAAAAGATTTTGTGTTGTCATGGCGATGAATGAAATTTTTCTTAATTCTGGATCAATACCCAATTGGGTGGAGTTATGACATCACGATTTCAGTTAGCAGCAGTTGTACGACTAATTAAGCCATTTAGAATAACTAAGCACTTTACTTCGCTCAGTTAAATGTTTGTCGATTGTGATTTGTTTACTAAAAACCTGTAGCATCAAATACTGTTTGTAATTAGCATTGAGTCATGGTTAAGTAATTCATCCTGGAATTCTCAGTTGGGCTAACTGTTTGATTACTAACAAGTCTCCAGCTGACGACAGTGCTTTGTGTTTAAGCAATTCACTTACCCAATGAGATTTTGACGCTTCCGAAAGTAAATACTTAGCTCAGAGTTCCGGGAGTTCAGTAAGACTTAATGAATTTTAACGATTTTAATAGACATTATATAATTGAAATTGTGTTGTGTCAGAAGCTTGTAGTACTATTTTAGTATTATTGAGCTCAGTGTTTTGTGAAAATAAAACTGTTAAGTTATTAATTCTACGTTATGAATTGTGGGGTGCAATATTGCACAAGCAACCGCCGAAGTTCGGGTGGAAAATAATTGTTTATGCAAGTGAATATAATTTGAAAAAATATCTTTCTTATCTATAATTATTCGTGAAAATTTGATTTAAATATGTATATACAACAGAAACAGAAAAATATACAAAAGTTTAAATCACGTCCGATTTGCTAATTTGAGAAATGTCAGAAGTTTTCTTCTTTCCAATGGCAGCCCTATATTCCTTTTACTTAAAAAAAGGGGCGCTAACGATTTGTTTATTTTACATAGCAATTTGGAATATAAAAAACTTCCCCCTTCAAAATGTCACGTTTATTTTCACAGGGTGCTCGGCTCTGCGATTTGATTGCTCAGTTCTTGGGTTGTTTGTAAGGTGTATTCGTAAAAATTTATTATTTATTTATTATATTATTATTTATTTAATTAAAGTTTTTATATGGTCATTAAAGTTCTTCAATATTTAATTAAAGCTTGCAGTGAGTAAAGTTAGGTCACTTTTATAGATTGAAATGATATAAAGATTGAAAATTATTATTGTGAATTTTTCGACAAATTGGTGAAGATTAATAAGAGTTATTGATGGTGGTAAATTTGTTTTTCTCTTTCTCTGCATTCATGTACCCAATTTGATTGGTTTCATTCCTTTTTGTTTGTGTGTTAAGGTTAAGAGATATTATCCGGGTGAGATGAAAAGATTTTCAATTATCGTTTCTTTTAGTCAAGTATTACTTGCGGAATTTCAAGATCTCTTTTCCTTTTTTCCTAAAATTTTATAATTGAATAATATTTATTATTAGGGAATTGCATTTAACGCAGCCTTTGGTTTTGGCATATTGCAGGCTTTTCAAATACCTTTGGCGCCAAATACTTGATGAATGGAAAGCGACAGCTGATCGCCAAAGGATTCCAACAGTTAAACGTATTCCCATCATTGTTGAATAAGATCTGGAATAAAGTTTTTATTAATTCAGATGTGTAACGATCGTCGCCAAACAAATCCCATCTGGCGTGATCGTAATAAAACAAAGGTAATTAAATTCAAGGTCTAAGAAACCTTTTCGGCGGCTCGAACAATAAACCGACAGTTTAAACTAGAAGAAATTCTTGAGAAATGCACTAAGGAAGGGTAGATGTAGATAGAATACACATTATATGACAGGTTATATGTGCCGGCTCCAGGTTTAGCTGCAGGGTAGCTAGATTAGTTTTTATGTATAGTTCAAGATATGAAAGATATTGAGAGGTAGAATCAGGCAGTCTTGTTTTGGAAGTATAGGCGGTAAATTGTTGTCGGGCGGGCCGTCGAGTTGGTCACAACTGATAAATTCTTGAAAATTCTTACAGATGTTAATTTAAAAGCTGGCCTTAAAAAACGGGTATCTATCCTTTTTGTTGTATTAAAGTATTGAAACACCTGCCGTCCTACTCTAATCCTTATGCCACAGGTACAAGTTTTGTTTCGGATACATTTATACAATACATGTAAGAGACAAGCAAAAGAGTCCTAGAACAGGGAGAAACCACCCAACGAAGGAGCAGAAAACTTGATATTGCACCATGTAAAAGTAATTTAGCTGAGGCAGTAGAGAAACTGACCTTATCATCCATATCAAAAATAGCACAAAGCAAAAGTAAAAAGAAAAGTCAAGCGAAAAAACTCGAAAACTCTCGCGAAGAGCATGCAAGTGATATATATTCATTAGCCTCTGTGTATTCACTACAGCTTGTAGAACTGAAGAAGATGTCAGAGACATTGAAGAAGATGATAATCTTCTCAGCTTAAATGGCCATACGAACAACAATGACCTAAATGCTAATGCTTATCTGCCTGAAAATGATCATTTCGTAGTGGTCACCTACGAAGCAGAATACTGGCTCGGGCAAGTTGTACCAGTAGGCAATAATGGGGATACATAAGATGTATGGGAAAATCTAGCAGGTTATAGAAATGACCAGAGAAAGAAGATTGCATCTTTTATCCTCTGTTATGAATCCTTTAAATACGATGAAGCAATAACAATTGCTATTTATTTTTCCCGCGGACGGGAATCGAACCTACACTTGTTAGAATCGGTCAAATGATGGAGAAAGAAGAACTTTAAGAACTTTTATTTTTAATGATTCTAAATCAAATTTATAAATGCAAGAAGAAAAAACAACCACGACATCTGACGTATCAGCTCCAAATCCAGATTTTGTTGAACCCATCAGATATAGACCGTAAAGTGGATAGCCTTCTTAAGTGACACATATAGTTGCCGCCACTGGCACCTTTCTATACGCTAGATGAAATCATAGGGGTATACTAAGTTTGTCATTCCGTTTGTAACACCTCGAAATAATGATGGTAGAGCAAAATGGATTGGACACCCATTCATAATATTAAAAGTTATTTCGACTTTTGCATGTCCGTCCGTCCGTCTGTCCGTCTGTGCGCACGATAACTCGAGAACGCGTATACTTAAAGAGCTGAAATTTTGTACACGGACTTTAAAAAAAAAAGTAAAATTAAGTTCGAAAATGAGACAAATCGGGCAACTCCTTCGTGGGGTTGCCATATAAAAATTCCGTTTTCCGCTATATATTTGGACACTGCCTGAGAACGCATCGACGTAGAGAGCTGAAATTTCGTACATGATGTTTTTACTACATTAGCAAATAAAATGTCAAAAATGGACTAAATCGGGCAACTCCTTCTTGGTGTTGCCATATAAAAATTTCGGTTTTTTACGTATACTTTGAAAATGATCAGTCCAAGACATTTTTATTGTACTAAGAACTTCTGCAGAATACGAAATCCTATAAAATCGGTTATTACCATTTTTTCTGTGCGACAAACTGTTCTAGAAATATATGCGAAAAACAACTTCAAAATACTTGAATAGATCGGTGACCATACGAAATTTAATACGGGCATTCATCTAGGGTATCATAAGAATTGGTCTTAGACCAATTCTAGCTTTTTTACTTGTTTATGATGTTTTGCTTCCGTTGTTGTGATGTTACGGAATTGGACTAAATTCCCTGTTTAACATTATTGGTTTTATTTCCTCAGATATTTTAACCTTACTTTTTCAAGATTTTATTTGGTTACTTTATCTCAATAAATTAGACTATTGGATTATAAGCAATTTACTTGCCAACCAACTGAGATGATTAAAGTAATCTCCAAGCTACAATATTTCTTCAAGATCTAATTAATATATATATTTTCGACGAAATAAAAAGTACTCAAGATTAAAAGGAATCTACAAGCAACGAGTCAGCCCTCTCCTTCTGGAATCGCATAGCTTAATTTACGGCACCCTTCGCGGAATAATACTTTTTGAGAACCAAAGAATGACCTTCTTAGAGGTTTCATACTTTAGAATTTTTAATAAAAACTTCTTTTAAAATTAACTTCACTATGGATTTTTGTGAGGTGTCAAAGAAAAAAATCCTCGTCTTCTAGAATCTGCTCGATTCTTCCTCTTCTTTTCTCCACTATAATTTTTTTTCGGGCACCTGTCCCAGTCAGACTTGAAACGGCTGTTCGAGTCTCGTCAGCAGCACATTCTCCGTGTGGCCCACGCTGTGTGCTGCTGCTAGCCGTCGGGTAGTATATGTTGTGGCACGCACCATGCATAAGCCGTGACACGCAACATGTATACATAAGCATATACATAAAAACAAACCTCTTTAAAACTTCCATGTGTCATGTCACATGATAAAATGCCTATCTGCTTTTCCTCATTAAAAATCGCATGTACCCAAATTTCTAAATAACCAATAAATTTCACCGCACTTACAATTCTTTCTGATTAACGTCAGCGATAAATCACAAAAAGACAGTCATGCACTAGTAAAATCCATACACTTGTAATTTCAAATTACAAAAAACCCAAACCTTTTCAATAAATAAAGGCCCTCCACATAAACTCAGTTTCAAGAGTTCAAGAGGAACCGAATTTCCATCCAAAGGCAGATAAGTCACATGTTAAAATCAAGTAGGCATAAGTTTCATTTTCGAGGAGATCCGCCGCCGGTTCGGTAACAAGTAAATTGTTCTAAATCGAAAAGAAGTTTTGAAATAAATAAAAATCTGTTACTTTTATTGTGAACCATACTAAAGATCATACTAAAGATCAAATTAATATTAATAAACCTTGCGGCGAATAAAATTTCTAAAACCTAAAGATAACAAGGAAGTTAAAATCTTTCATTTGATTTCCTCCTCGATCTCTCTTCGCAGCTCTGCTCTTTTCGAAGAAAGTATGGCTACGAGGATATATAACACATTTTGCTGCTTGCAGTACACTACGGCCACAACTGTCCTTTGAAATCTTGCATGAGATTTCAATAAGACTCTGGTGCATTTATGCATGCTACTGTATTGAAAAATATAGTAAGACCTGGAACACCTCACAACTAAGTATATGGTGAATGTTGTGAATGTTAACCAACCTGAGTGCTGTGAAACTTAATTATTTCTTTTTTACTTTCAAGTAAAACATGGGTGTTTTCCATATACAACTACAGCCATTAGGCATTTTCCACGCTAAAGACATTAGACCAAGATCAAAAATTAATCTGAACCAACAGGTCTGGGGTACTTACCTTAATGCATTTGTTTTTAATCCTGGTAGCCCTAAGAAGGCATCCGGCCAACTTAATTGGTAGCTGCAGGATACCAATGTGCCGCTTAAGACGTACCCAGCCTAGCGGCTGGTAAACCTCTTATTAGTAATCCACCGTTTTCAATCTCCCTCGCTTGACAACACGTGAAAATTCTTCCCTCATGGTATCCAATATCGGCTATACCTCCGTTGGAATTCCAAATTAAACCTGTCTTTGAAGAACTTCAATTTCCGCTGTGCTGGCATACTTGGTGCTGAATCTTAATTTTTTAGAGATTCGATTTGTGTGTGGAGACTTGGCGACACACCCTCGAATGATGGCTGGTCTGAACTCGGAGGGAGATATCAAGATCGGTAGACGCTTTGCAATCAGTAAGTTAGGTTGCTGATTATATAAGCATCTCGGAGGGGAAAGGCAAAGGAGGGCTGACAGACTAGCTTTTTGGGTTGCTGGCCTGTTAGTACACCTCTGACTTCCAATACCGAGAGGTATGCAAAACTTTGGGCAAGGGCTAACATGACTCCGGGAATGTGGCTCTTGCTCTCTTGCTCAGAGAGAGGCTGACAAGCCTTCAGGGCTTTTATAAGGATAGCACAGTTTACGTTTTAGGAAGTTAGGGGTCGCGAGGCGAGTCACACATTGGGCGCCCGTAATGCTGAGCAATGTATTAAGACCGGCTAGCTCAGTCGACCAATTTTAAGTGTCGTCTGGTTCACAGGCGGAACATATGACCCTGCCCTATTATGGTCGTAGCGTGCTGTATACAGTAGTATGTTACGTGTACGCCGCTCTGACAGAGGTAGCAGTTCTCACATTCTGCCACATGAGCATGTGCTGCCACTTGTGACATGACCGCACGATTTAACCCTGGCTGGGACATACTACGCACAGAAAATACGTGAAAAGAAAGAAGAAGCATTCGAGGACATATTGCCGGGCATTTTGCGGCAAATCGAAAACCTCGAGAGTGCGAGTGGTGATTGATACCAAAACTGGGATAGATTTTCTTAGAAGATTTTGGACATACAACGAGTTATCGGCTCCTCTGCTCATTTAAAACATTGTGTGAAGTCCCAATATGGGCTTTACATAAAAAAAGGGGAGGTGCCGGTGTGGTGGACAGGACTGGTGAACGCAAAATTTTAATGTCAATATTTTTTTATTATTCACAAAATTTACCTTAGCCTAATAATTCAATCAAACAAAAATGATAATTATAAAAAAAAAATAATAAACTAATAAAATAATAAAACCAAGCAAATAAGAATTCAACTGATAAAAATAAAAAATCCAAAAGAAAATAAAACGAACTCAAAAATCCAAAACAAAAATCCAAAATAAATCGCGACTATTCCACGTTTAACCTGTAAAATATAAAAAACCGAGATTAGAAGGAATCTCTAAATGAAGTACAAACAGAATGAGCTTCATTCACTGCTCATTAAATTTGCCAGGTTCAAAACTACCTTAGCCTTGGGGGTGCTGAAAAAATATAATTTAATTTAATATATTTAAGTAATAAAAAACTGGGTTCAATTCTTCCCTTCCTAATCAAGACTTAATTTCGGTTTAGCGCTTCCGATCTGTCTTGTCGACTGCTCAATTTGCAAGTGATTTGCTATTCCCAACAGCTCGCTATTTATAGCCGGGAATACAATGCCTTGACGCTATGCAGTAGCAGCGTGTCGCTATGGAGATTTTTGTTGTCGTTGGCGTAGTGGAGATCTTCTTTGGTAAATAGAAGAAGAAGATAATGTACCAGCTGCCTGTGACACAAATGTCACTGGAGACGGCAGTAGCCGTAAACAATGGTAAGTTTTTTCATTTTTGTTTATTTATTTATTTGTGTTAATGTATTTTTATGTTTATATTTTCAGCTTTGCGGCTCTCGAGGAGGAATGCTGTGTTTCGTGGGAGTTGGATTCCACGGTTTTAGATAAGTAAACCTTTCATGTAAAAAGTCTCAGATCGGAATGATCTGAGATTTTTACTTTTTATTTATATTATGATTAATCCTGTTTTGTTTTCTTTTTAGGGATATTTATATAAGGCCAAAGGCCTAGAAAAAATAAAAAGGGCCTGTATAAATACAGGTAATGCCTATCAAGTGCCAGGAGTTGCTGTGGCACTTGATATGTACAGTGAGTGTTTTATTTTTTATTAATGTTTTTTTTTTTTTTTAATTATTGTTCCGCGACGGAACATCCTTCCGCCTCAAAAAAAAGATGTGGCTGAATAATTTTTTTTTTTTTTGCTATTGAATAAATTTTATATTTACTTTTGGTTAGTCTTTTATTTAATAATCCCTGTTCTGTTGGTTCCATTATTAATTTTTGTTAGTACCAGAATTAAAAAGAGGTTTTTTGTATTTAAAAACTTACGTTTTTTAACTTGTAGGCGTATGCGTATTTTTCCGTTTGATGTTTTGATGAAGCGGAGCGTGTCGCCTTCATCGGTTTGTACCCTGAAGCATTTTCTTGCTGTCAAGGCCTTTTCCCAAGGTATGGGCTGCTTGCGGATCTCACTCCATAGAAGTGGATCAATTATAAAATTTGTCGGAGGCAGAATTGCGTCCTGAAACAGTACTCCTGTTCGTGGTTGTGAGTGTGTCTTGTCTAGGCATGATGCCTCTGGACGTGACTCTATCGCAATTGCCTTAACTTCTGGAATTGCTTTGTCTGGAGCTGAGCTGGGACCTGGTTCATTAGCTACCCATGCTGTTTTTGGACGTGATTTTTTGAACTCCTTTGGCGCTAAGCTGGCACATTCTACACTATTTTTTGTCTCATTTCGACTTGTTGTTGCCTGTGGTAGTTTGGCTTGTTTTGGTACCTGACTGGGATGTGGTTCATGTATTTTGACTGGACATGAACGTCGTTCTTGCGGCGGTTTCGAATTCGGAGCTTGTGGGAGTATCCGTGCCTTTTTCGGTGCCGAATTGAGACATTCAATACGATTTTCACGTTTTGTCCCAGTTGGGGGTCGAGATGGAGTCGTATGGACTCGAATACCTGGGCCTCGTGCGAGTGCCTGTACCTGTTTGGTAGCAGGGACTGCCTCGAATGGAGGCTTGAATACTCTTGGTGGTTTAGGTATCTCAGTTGCTCTTAACTTGTCCTTTATTGGAATTGTCTCTAGATCGGGAATGTCGTCGATCCAGAGACAGTCATCCAAGCAAGGTAGTGAGTCCATTTCCCAATAATTTTGTAAAAAAAAAAATAATAAACGAATAATAACTTAAAAACTTTAAGCAACTCAAAGGAAAATAATAAAAACTAAAAAATTAATAAGAAATTATAAAAAACTATAATGGCAGTCCGCTTTACACCATGTGCGATTGTCAAGTGATGACTTCTTTCGATTTGAGCTGAAGTTGGATGAATTTGTATTGCTTTATTTTGTTTAATTAAGGCCCACACGCTTCATTTTTGAATTGAATAATGTGATTCGGGGATAAATGTATATATTTGTGGTGTAGTATTAATTTATTATTTATGTTAGTAATATTGTACTATTTAATTTGGCACTGATATTACGAAAAGTTATTGTGTTGAGAAAAACAAATGTCGTGCTTCGTTATGCCCGTGTGGGATCGTTTATTTTTGATTTTTAATGTGAAAAATTTTGTTGAATTATATTTTTGTTTAAATGGGTAACTTGTATAATTTAATAATTGGCCGAATTATTTGAGTATTCTGTGTTTTGACAGTTGCTACTCTGACCCTTTTGTCCTGGCCTGGGTTGATTTTTATTATTCGACCTGTCGGCCATTTTGTGGCTGGACAATGATGATCTTGTATTAAAACTAGATCATTTATTTTGAGGTTAACTTCTGGTTTTTTCCATTTTTTACGAGCTTGTAAACCTTGAAGATATTCTTTTGACCACTTTTTCCAGAATTGATCTGTCAACCATTGGACATATTGCCAACGTTTGAGGGAAGTTGTTTTATCAGTGATAGACAGTTCTGGAATTGTCTTTAAATTTCGACCAATTAAAAAATGCCCAGGAGTTAAAATGTTAAAATCGCTTGGATCATTGGAAAGCGGTGACAGAGGTCTGGAATTTACGCAAGCTTCGATTTGACAGATTACGGTTGACAGTTCTTCAAAAGTTAAAATGGCGTTTTGCAAGGTTCGCTTCAAGTGGGTTTTTACTGCCTTAACTCCTGCTTCCCATAATCCACCAAAGTGTGGCGCTGACGGTGGGTTGAAATGCCACGTAATGCTTGCTAGTTCTGTGACAGTAGAACTGTCATGTGGAAATGTCTTCAAAATGGTTTTAATTTGATTAGACAATTCCCTGCTTGCGCCGACGAAGTTCGTGCCGCAATCGGAATAAATATGGGCGCATAAGCCTCAGCGGCTTATGAATCGCTTCAATGCAGCGATGAATGCCGCTGTCGTCAATTCCGACACGACTTCAATGTGAATGGCTTTGGTCGCCATGCATACAAAAATGCTTAGATATCCCTTTATGATTTTAGCGTTTCTTAATTTTGACGTTTTAATGTCAATGGGACCGGCATAATCGACGCCAGTGTGTTCGAAGGTTAATGCAGGGGTGATTCGTGATGATGGAAGGTTTCCCATAATCTGTGTAGATGGCGTTGGTTTTGTTTTGAAGCAGGGGATGCATTTTCGTAACTGCTGACGAACGGTGTTTCTGGCGTTAAGCAGCCAGTATTTGTTACGTAATAAATTGAGGGTAAGTTGTATACCTCCATGTAATGCACAATGATGAATGTTATTAATGATAATCCGTGACACATGATGGTCATTTGGTAGGATGATTGGGTGCTTTTGATTGTAGGTCAGTATCGAATTTTCGAGTCTGCCGCCGACTCGGATTAATTGTTTATGGTCTAAATATGGATTAAAAGTGAGAATGCGGCTTGTCCTTGAAATTGGTTTATTTGATTTAAGACAATGGAACTCATTTGGAAATGCTATCTGCTGTACAATGGATATGATAATATTCTCAGCTTCTTGTAATTCGGAGTATGTGAGATAGCTAGACTGCTTAATTGTGCTTTTAGATTTGCAGTTGTTAAAAAACCTTTTGCAATAAGCGACAATTCTTACTAATTTAGGGAATGAGGAATACCTTGTTAACCATTCAATTTCTAGGCCAGTGCAAGTCAATGCTTTGACTGTTCGGATTTCAAGTTCAGAGCACTTGTGAAACGTGGGCTGTTTTGGCCAATCCTCTCTGGATTGCTGTAACCATGATGGTCCGTTCCACCAAAGCTTGGATTCGACAAGTTCGTCCGGGTTAAGTCCTCGAGAGGCGCAGTCTGCTGGGTTACTTTTGGATGGTACGTATCGCCATAGTCGAGGATGGATATTTTCCTGGATTTCTGCCACTCGATTTGCTATGAATGTTTTCCAAGTTGATGGCTGTTTTTGAATCCAGGACAAGGTGACTTCTGAGTCGGACTATGCGACAGTGGAACTGTCCGTGATATTTATGTCAGCTTTGATTTGTTTCATTAGACGGGAGAGTAAAACAGCTCCACATAGCTCGAGTCTTGGAAGTGATATTGATTTCGTTGGAGCGACTCTAGTTTTTGACGTAAATATATGAGTGCTAATAGTGTTGTCGTTGTTTATGATTCTTAAATATACAACACCTGCAAAGGCCTTTTCTGACGCGTCGCAGAATCCATGCAATTCCATGCCTTTTGCTGTAGGTGAAAAACCTACCCATCGTGGTATTTTGACTGATTGGATGTGTTTTAAGCTTTCCCTGAATCTCTTCCATTTAATTGTGATGGCTTCAGGTAAGGCTTCGTCCCACGAATATTTATTCAACCATAGATTTTGTATAAAAATCTTGGCGATAATAATAATTGGTGCCAACCATCCTAATGGATCGAACAGTGATGCTGTCTCGGATAAGATTATCCGCTTAGTAAACCGTGGTTTTTGAAGTAAGGGGCTTACCTTGAAGCTAAACTCGTCACGTGCTGGATGCCACTGGAGACCAAGAGTTTTAATTGTATCCTTTTCTGATAAATCTAGAACAGAATTGATTTCTCTGTGTTGATGAGGAATGTTTTTAATTAATTCCGGATGATTGGCTGTCCATTTACGGAGATTAAAGCCTCCCTTGGAAAGGACGTTAATTAGTTCTTTTTGTAATGTTAACCCACCTTTAGTATCATCTGCCCCTGTTAATAGGTCGTCGACGTAAAAGTCGTTTTTTAGGCTTCGGGATGCAAGTGGATACTTGTCTTGCTCGTCGTCTGCTAATTGATGCAGGGTGCGGATGGCAAGATATGGAGCTGACGTAGTGCCAAACGTGACTGTTGTCAGCTGATAATCTTTTATCGGTTCCTTTGGTGAATCTCTCCATAGGATTCTTTGATAATTGGTATGTTCAGGATGCATTTGGATCATCCTGTACATTTTCTCTATGTCAGCGGTGAAAGCGATTTTGTATAGGCGCCAATTTAAGATAGTAGCCCATAAGGTGGGTTGGATTGTTGGTCCGGCCAACATTTGCTCATTCAGTGACCTTCCGTTTGTTGATTTTGCGGAGGCGTTGAAGACTACTCTCAGCTTGGTCGTCGAGCTTTCTTTAATGACTGCGTGATGTGGCAGATAATAATGACAGATGTTGTTCTGTTCCGCTGAATTTTGGGTTGATTTGAGTTCTGTCATATGTCCTAGCTGTAAATATTCCTTGATGCATGTTTTGTACTGTGTGTGCAGCTCGGGTTGTTTTTCAAAGCGTTTCTCTAATTGGAGAAATTGTTTCAATGCCACATGTCGGCTATGGCCAAGTTCCGGTCCGTTTGGGTTTCTGAAGGGCAGTTTAACCTGATATTGACCTTGTTTCAAGCGCTTATGTGATGCTGTATATATTTCCTCACATAGCTCGTCATCGGGATTTGTTATTTTCCTTGGAATTTCCTCTATCTCCCAAAATTTTCTCAACTGTTGCTCTAGCTGATATTCTGGTTCTATTTGAACAGTGAACGTCTTAACTGTGCTGGGTTTTTTGCTGCTTGTACTTCCCATTAGGATCCATCCTAATTGGGTATGCTGAGCAGTTGGATCTCCAGGGGCGCCCTTTATGACTCCGCTCTCAATGATTTCGGCGTATACATCTGCTCCCAGTAGTAAGTCTATTTGACCAGGGTTGTAGAACTTGGGATCGGCGAGTAGCAGATGTTGCAGATAGAGTAATTTTTTGACATCTATGGTGTTAGCTGGTACGAAATCTGTGATCTTCTGCAATATCAGAGCGTTGATCTTGGTTTCAAATTTCGTGTTGATTGATTTCATCTTGAATGATGTTTGTGCCTTCACGTGGGCGGTTTGAGATTTTCCTAACCCGCTGACTTTGACGTGTGTTGTTTTTCGTGGTAGCCTTAAACGTTTACTGGCAGCTTCAGTAATGAACGATACTTGTGAGCCCGAGTCTATTAGAGCTCTCATTGTATGGGTTTGTCCGTCTGGACTCTCTATATCGACTAACGCGGTTGACAATAATGCCCTACTGACGTTTGTCGAAAAGAATGACTTTGTTACTGGCTCATTACTGTCGTTAGGCTCTTTAAGTTTTATTTCAGATTGCTCTTGGTTATGTGTTGATAAATTCTCTTTTTCTAAATGGATGAGAGTATTGTGCCTCTTGTGGCATTGGAGGCATGATTTTTTGCTTGGGCAGCCATTGAGGTTATGTCCTGACGAAAGGCAGTTTTTGCATAACCTGTGATTATTTATAAAATTTAATCTCTCCTTTGGAGATAATTTTTTAAACGAAGAGCAGTGAAAAAGAGTGTGATTCTGCTTGCACATTGAGCATGTGTGCGATTTGTTCAAAAATGTGTAGGCATTTTTGTTGGTATAGTTTCTTTGGGATGCACTAGTGTGCGCCTTTGAGGTTTGATACCCGCTGCGGGGATCTCGAGTACGAACACGTGCCTCGTTTTGGTTTTTGTACTGACGTACATTTTCTTGTGTCTTAGTATTTTGACACTCTTGGATTGCTTCTAGAGTGCGGAACCTTGTCTCTAGAAACGTTGACAGATCGGAATATTTGGAAATTTCGTTTCTTGTTCCTTGCTCATGCTCCCACAATTGATGTGTTTCTGGAGGGAGGCGTTGAACAAGATGGTATATCAGTATGGCGTCCCAATGTTCAACTGGAAGCCCTAGATATCGAAGCTCATGAAGACTCTCTTCTGTTTGATCGAGAAGGGAGCGTATGGCGTGAGCTGATTCGGCTTTTATAGGTGCTTGACTAAGTAATGTTTTTAAATGAGTGTTTACTAGTACTCTCTTGTTTTCGAATCTCTTTTGTAAGAGTTCCCATGCCTTGAGATAATTCGCATCGATTACCTCGAATTGGCGTAATAGGCGTTCTGCTTCCCCCGTAACGCTAAGTTTTAGGTAGTGAAGTTTCTGAACCTTTGATAAGTTTGGATCTTTGTGGATCAGCGAATTGAATAGATCATGGAACGTATGCCATGTCTTGTAATTGCCATCAAATATTGGTATTTGTATGGGTGGAAGCCGAGTCTCAATTTTTGGTAGACGTACTGTCTGTGTGGCAGGTTGTTCTCTAGTATGAGGTAACGTTGGGAACGACTCCTCTAGCTCCTGTGACAACTTTGACATGAGATTGATATATAACTCCTCGGTCTCTTCGTATAAGTTGCCTTTGGCATATTCGCTGTCCACGCCGTTTTCGGTTGACCAGATTGCTATATGCGTCTCTGTAAATGCTTGCCATAGCTTTTCAAGAGATTGAATGCGAGTAGCATAATACTTCTTTCCTTGTTTGGTTTCTGAATTTGCCTTGCCATGGTTAATTCTGGCTTTATCTATTTGGTCGTTTAGACCCTTTTGTGTGAGAATTAGAATATCAACATCCGCCATTTTGTTTTCCCAGTCCTATCCGGCTCTTGAAGGACCAATGTGAAGTCCCAATATGGGCTTTACATAAAAAAAGGGGAGGTGCCGGTGTGGTGGACAGGACTGGTGAACGCAAAATTTTAATGTCAATATTTTTTTATTATTCACAAAATTTACCTTAGCCTAATAATTCAATCAAACAAAAATGATAATTATAAAAAAAAAAATAATAAACTAATAAAATAATAAAATAATAAAACCAAACAAATAAGAATTCAACTGATAAAAATAAAAAATCCAAAAGAAAATAAAACGAACTCAAAAATCCAAAACAAAAATCCAAAATAAATTGCGACTATTCCACGTTTAACCTGTAAAATATAAAAAACCGAGATTAGAAGGAATCTCTAAATGAAGTACAAACAGAATGAGCTTCATTCACTGCTCATTAAATTTGCCAGGTTCAAAACTACCTTAGCCTTGGGGGTGCTGAAAAAATATAATTTAATTTAATATATTTAAGTAATAAAAAACTGGGTTCAATTCTTCCCTTCCTAATCAAGACTTAATTTCGGTTTAGCGCTTCCGATCTGTCTTGTCGACTGCTCAATTTGCAAGTGATTTGCTATTCCCAACAGCTCGCTATTTATAGCCGGGAATACAATGGGAGCAGTGCGTCTGTCGGTCGCTGTTGCCTTGACGCTATGCAGTAGCAGCGTGTCGCTATGGAGATTTTTGTTGTCGTTGGCGTAGTGGAGATCTTCTTTGGTAAATAGAAGAAGAAGATAATGTACCAGCTGCCTGTGACACAAATGTCACTGGAGACGGCAGTAGCCGTAAACAATGGTAAGTTTTTTCATTTTTGTTTATTTATTTATTTGTGTTAATGTATTTTTATGTTTATATTTTCAGCTTTGCGGCTCTCGAGGAGGAATGCTGTGTTTCGTGGGAGTTGGATTCCACGGTTTTAGATAAGTAAACCTTTCATGTAAAAAGTCTCAGATCGGAATGATCTGAGATTTTTACTTTTTATTTATATTATGATTAATCCTGTTTTGTTTTCTTTTTAGGGATATTTATATAAGGCCAAAGGCCTAGAAAAAATAAAAAGGGCCTGTATAATTACAGGTAATGCCTATCAAGTGCCAGGAGTTGCTGTGGCACTTGATATGTACAGTGAGTGTTTTATTTTTTATTAATGTTTTTTTTTTTTTTTTAATTATTGTTCCGCGACGGAACACATTGCAACCGCAAGTCTGAATTTGTAAGGAATAACGTGATAAGGGTGTGTCGAGTGATCAGTTAAAGTATAATTCGGCTGAATTACCCCGCGTAATGATCAGGAGCATTTCTTATCCTGAAGTAACCATAGTTCTGGTATTCTTTTTCCATTTGCAAACTCCATAAAAGATCAAAGTATCTCGATAGTGTTGAAATCTTTCTGGCTTCATTACAAAATACAATTACAACGCAATCATTAAAGTTTTTATTCTTATGTTTAGTCGGTAATAAATTTTAAGTACAAAACAAAGACAAAAAAAGAATAGATACATTTAAGCTCAGGAATCTTTGCGAATAAAATTCCGCCAACGATCTTAACATAGAGGAAGATTAGTAACCACAAGTTACGGCAACAAGATTTTGTGAGAACTTTAGCAGGTTATTATGGTCCTGTCCAATAGCGAAACTCCTCCTTGTCCTGGACAAGAAGATATTAGTTTATAATCGATATACATTGATGTAAGAAGAATTATTTTGATCATCGACAAAGATGGGCTTCAATTGAACAGAAAAATTGGTAATTATTCATAACAGGTAGGCTAGGACTTATAGTTTGTAAAACCGATGTCTAATAAATTAAGATTATTATAACGTAATGTCTCCGTATGGATTTTCATTTGCCCTCTCATTCTCCTGGAGCCCGCATCAGAATGAAGGTTGTATAGGTCCGCTCCTTCACTAATTTTCTTTAGGTCATCCAAGGGGCATTGCAAAGTATTGCGCGCAATGTCAATTGGGTGGATGGGGCAATGGCAAGAAGACATGTCATTTACGTCTTCAGTAAGTAAAGGTAAGTGGTGAAAGGGTCCCTTCTGAACCGGGTGTATTGCTGCGTGTTATTTTTGGAGCCACGAATTATTTTTTGTATATGGGCAGTGACGGCAGCAGGATTTGGGTAACCCATCCCACTAACTCTCCTGCAATAGCCGAGGTGCTAGAGTGCCGCCCTGTGTCATCGCTGTTCACTGGGTGAGATGTCAGCTCATTCTGACAGAAGGGAATTCATGTCCAAGCATACTTACCCATAACAACCACTTTTTCAAAACAAGGTATCTGTTTATTTAATTAAAGATGTAATTTTCTTTAATTTAATGAAAAAAATATCGCAGGCCCACAAAATTCTTTTTATGAAATATTACATTAATGTATGCCAGTATATGACGTGCTGCTGTATACCCCATTAAACAGTTTTCCTAAAAACGCAGGCCGACTAAATTGTGCGCACATTTCTATTTAACTTTTTTAGCCTGTGATATTTTAGTGTGTGTTTTGTTTGTTGTGTGACCTTTTCAAGCCCTTGGCTTTTCCCTTTCTGTTGTATAATATTATTGGGGTATCGATATCTAGATATTCGAAATATCCCGTGTATACACCATGTATGTCATCAAGTACTCCCAATATACCCAGAAAACTTAGTAGGTGTAGACTATATATCTAGATATCAATATCCTCAAAATTTACTGGGTATAGCCTGATCATCGGCCTTTATTATGGTGCGCAGTGCCATCTAATTGTTAATAATAATATTATAATGTGTCAAATTACGCAAGAATGTGTCTGTGCTTTCCCAAAAATGTGAAAAAGAAGAAGAGGAACCAAACATTTTTTGTCAGCATTGAGTCGAAAGTACCAAAATATTCGCATCTCGAGAAAAATAACGAAAAAAACATCTTCGATTACACTTTTCTTCGTTTCACAAGAAATTGTGAATTGAGACATCATATTCGCAAATACATTTTGCAACACAACCAGGATCTTATTGCGAGGTAACGCAATTTGTTCTTTTTTCGTTTCAAATCTTTGTTGCATATTTACAATTGATTGTTGCGGTTTAGCTTGCATCAAAGCTAATATATTTGTCACTGCTATTTCCAAATTGGATACGCATAAAAATCTGTCAACTGGATTGAAAGGTCAAACGGTTTGTCACATCAATATCCTTTTTTACGTCTGTCAGGGGTACTTTAATATGTAGATATTTGGAATATATAGATATAAATATCCAGATATCGATACCCCATGTCTGTCATAAGCATTAGTAAGATTGGGTGGAAGGATTTATTAAGGAATTTACTGGTAGGTAATTTTAATTTACAAATAGTCATTTGTAACACGAATTAACAGGTTTTCTAGAGCTCATATGTATTTTTTCAGCTTTAATTAAACCATCTGTTATTTAAAAACAATACGTAAACCCCGTATATGTACATCTCGCTTAAATGCATATTCTGCATTACAACCTAATAGTTATGTACTCTTAAAATATTGCCTTAACTTTCATATAATGCTTATGACAGACATGGGATATCGATATCTAGATATTCAGAATATCCCGTTTATACACCATGTCTGTCATCAAATACACCCGATATACCCAGAAAAACTAGTGGGTATAGACTAGATATCTAGATATCGATATCCTCTAAAATTAGTAGGTATACCCCGATCATCGTCACTTCTTACGGTTCGCAGCGCCATCTAGTTGTTAATAATAATATGATAATGTGTCAAATTAAGCAAAAATGTGCCTGTGCTTACCCAAGAAAGCGAAAAAGAAGAAGAAGACCAACAATTGTTTGTCAACATGGAGTCGAAAGTGGCAAAATTTCGTTCTCCCGGGAAAAATTATAATAAAAAAAGAAAAATATTAAACTCCGCAGAGACGATGTACATAATTGAAGTATGGAGAAACCATGATATTGATCTTCAGTCTAATAAAAGGAATATCCATATTTATAGTAGCATGCAAGAAGAGCTGAATAAAACGTACGGGCTGAAACTCTCAGGGGAGGGTATTAAAAATCGCGTCAAAAATTTGACGAAAAAATTCAGGTTAGTAGTGATGTTTGTGTTACAGGATGAATTGAATATAATTACACTATCCTTGTAACAAATTTACAGGTCAGAAGTGCTGAAGAGAGGAGCATTAATTTCAATGTGGCAACCATCAATTGCGCCGAAGCATTGCGGAAATCCCAATTTCTCAAATCCGCTTACCACTTCCTCGACTTTCACTTGCGAAGGTGGGTAAACGTTTAAGTATTGAGGCTGCAAGACCTGCCACACTTCATTCACGAACTCCAAGACAATTTCCCCAACTGTCGTTCTACCGACTCCAAATAAACTGCCGATTGTCCTATATTCCCCTGATGATCCAAGAGCATATAGGGCAATTGCTACTCTTTTAGCAAGAGAAATGGCACAACGCCAAGTCGTGTTCTGCCTTGCAATCTTCCTCAATTTGTAGACTAGGAATTTAAATGTATTCCTATTTACGCGAAAATAAGTTTTAAATTTTTCCTCATCGAACCGTGGTACTTCTTTTTCCCAAAACTGTGAATTTTCCACCTTAAAAAGAAAATTCAGTTAATAAATTATTCCAAAACAATTATGTTACTTTTAAACAAACCTTCGACCACAGTTTTCTTCGTTTCACACGAAATTGTGAATTGAGACACCACATCCGCCGATACATTTTGCACCTCAACCAGGATCTTATTGCAAAATAACGCATTTTTTTCTTTTTTCGTTCTAAATCTTGATAAGTGCATCTCTGCATTAGCACCCAAACCTTTTAATTGCCACCTCTTTGTGAACACGGAAGGTTTTATATCATACTAATTCAATCGTATATCTACCCCAAACATTAATCAAAGTCTTGAATGAAGGTTATTGGAGCCAACTTCAACGTGGGGAAAACTGAACTGTCAGCGTGTGTTAAATACATTTTTAGTTAAGAATAAATAAAAGCAACGATATTAAGCTTCAAGCAAAAACTTGATATACTAAACCAATGAGCGCAATAACACCTGGCTGTGGCGTTGGCAAAAAAGGGAGAATATTCAATTCAAAACACTTCATGGCGAAAGTATTGCGGCAGATCTTTGTGGAGCTGATGAATTTATAAAAGACCTATTGCCTTAGCTTTTGTAAAATTAATCTTCGGACAACATTTCTAACGCTGACGAAAGTGGATTACTCCTTAAAGCATTACCTCAAGGCAGCCTGGTTCGTAAAGGCAGCAATATTAATGGTGGAAAAAATGAGAAATCACGAATAACTTTGTTATTTGTATGCAATGCTATAGGTACATACAAAAAAATAGCTGTAATAGCAAAAACGTAGAGTCTTCGATGCTTTAAAAATAAAATCCTTCCTCTTCCATACTATACTAATAGCAATGATTGGATGACTTCAACTTTATGAAATTATATTCTGACAAAACTAGACGAAGAGATGATAAAGGAAAAGAAAAAGATTATCTTACTTGTTGATACCACTGCCTGTCACAAAGAGTGTGAATTGACTACACAAGAGTACGTAAAACAAATAACTCTCTTAGATGCTCTTTTCTACGTTAAACGACCTTGGTGGCTTGTTTCAAGTGTCACAGTAACAAATTGTCTTCGGAAGGTAAGAAGTGTTTGCTCTGGTATTATAGTGTTTGATTCTATAGATGTGTTTTATCTTAGGGTAAAATTATGTTAGATGAAAAGAAGGCGAAGTAGAAGTTTGCGACGAACAAGCTGTGCATCCGATGGATGCAAAAAAACTTTATTTTTACGTATTATGCGAAGCAAACATTGAATGCTATGGTATGCTATCTGATGAGGAGATAGTAAGGAAGTGTTTGATGAGAATAATCACAATGATGGGCATCATGGAGATGATGAAGGAAATGAAGAAGAGTATGTAGAGATCGAAGCCCCAATTTAAAAGGAAGTAGACAGCAAGCACAGTACAAAAAATCGTGGTTATACTTGCTATGCTATCGCAAAAATTCCATTTTGAATGAACTGTTTTGCTTGCTGCTGCTCTTTGAAATTTCACTACTGGGCTTGCTGTGCTATTGGCTGTTCATTTTGCCATTACTGTTGCTATAGCATGCTGTGGAAAGCAGTGATAGCACTGTCAATTGTTGCAATACAACAAAACTCGAAATTTGAATTTTCAAAGCATCAGTAAATTCTTATGCACTTCTGTTGTGCTTGGCGCGTGTGCATGAACATGTGCGCTAGTGGTTTTGAAAACGAAGTGCTGTGCTGTGCGCTGTGCTATTTTAGATTTTGAAGCTGGTGAGGTAAGACGAATTTGTGGTAATAGCTTCTATTTTCTGTTGGGTTGTATATTAGCGATAAAAATTAAACGTTTGATTTAAAAAAGGAAAATGATAATAAGATTGAATATAAGAGTAGTGCAGCAATTTTTTCGGTGAAATAAATTTCAAAGTTTGTGAGTAAGTAAAATTGTGTAGAATTCAAGTAATAGTAGTAGTAGCGAATGCACTTTCAGACTACCATGAAGTTCAGCAATTCCAATATGGTTTGGGAATATTTTGAGAAAGATAATGAGGAAAATGCTAAGTGCAAGTCCTGTGGAACGTTATTAAAAGGAAACTGAACAAATAATTTAAAGCAGCACTTAGGGCGAATGCACAAAGTGGCCATACCCTCTACAAGTCAAATGTACTCCAGTGTTTCTCCATCATTGTCGCTTTCTTACGTACAGCCCCGCTAAAATTCTGAAAACAAACTTATTAAAGTTTACATTAAGAAGTCAACGATAATTAAAGCATATGTGGGACTAGTTACCGAGGACGGTATTCCATTTGATATATTAAATTCCAACAATTTTGGGACTATAATGGATTCGATTTGTGACTGGCTTGCTGAAGTTATTGGAAAAAATTTTATTTAAATGCTTCGGATTGCAGAGAAGCCGTTAAAGCTGTTCCAGAAAACATCAGAAAATCAATAACAAATGAAGCAAAATCAAAGTTAATGTCTTCAAAAATTGATAGTGCCACAAGGCTTTCGCAAGTGGTATTCGGCGTAAGTGCACAGTTTATTACTCAGGGCAGTATCCAATCTCGCTTACTTCGAATGATGAGCTTAAAAGGAGCAATGACTACTACTTCAAAAAATTTTTTTTTAAATGAAGGGGGTGGTAGTTCCTGCATTAGACTGTGCTACGAGATGGGGTTCAACATACAAAATGATATCCGAGTTAATGGAAGCAAAATGTATCTTACAAAACGCTGATAGTATCATCAATAAAACAGACGACGAGAACTTCGCAATTACTGAAAGCATGTGGATATTTTTAGAAGCTTATTGTACCGTTTTAGCACCTTTGCCTAAAACTATTATAAAATTTCAAGAGGAGTATCTTAATTATATTGATTTTTTTGCAACTTGGCACAAATGTAAGCTAGAAAAAAAATATGAATAAAGAAGTACTTATAGACAGTCAAAATTCATTAGTTATCATTATATATAGCACCGCAACTTATAAGTTCATTCAAGCGAAGAGAAATCAAGCTGTTATACAATGAAGGACTAAATTCATGCTTATACGTTTTCAACATATGCTCAATGCACCACAAAAGGAAAAGGCCGTGACAATTTTTTTTGCAAATTGTGGGAGCAATTAAAAAAAGTTCATCCTGAAAATTGTGCTTTCAGATTGTCAAGTAACAGTTACAGCTTACAATATGTCCAAGGTAGTGAGGATGATGAGGAAGAAATGCTGAATCTATACCTAATGAAAGGAAAAGAAGAATCTGTTTTACCAGGAGATAACTTTGATATTCGTGCGAAGATTGAGCAGCTTACCTTACATTTCAACGGAGCAGACGTCAATATAATGCAATATTGGAAATCAAGAAAATTTTCGGACCCAGAGCCATGCCCATGCCTTATCTAATACATATATGCTACGCAATTCCTCCCACATAGGTAACTGTCGAGAGAGTTTTTTCTGCTCTAAAACTTATACTCTCGGATCTAAGAGAGAGCTTTTAGAGGATTTAATACTTGTCAAATTAAATGCAAAATTTTTAAATGAAGCCGTGGAAAATTTACAATTATTTGAAGGTAATGTGAATAATTGAATAATACTTGAATTCGTTAATTAAAACATAAAAACTAGTAACTATATCATGTAATAGATTTAAATTGTACGTTATCGTATATTTTATTGAATATTATCATTTTTTTAATGTTCAATACACCTATTCCTCGCTTAAAGGAAACTCCTTATACAGAATTTCGCTATAACGGAATTGAAAAATTATACCACGGTCTCTGTTAACGTACAAAAAATTCGATTTACGGAAAAAAATAAAACTGCACAAAAATTTGTTCTAGTACTTAATTTTTGTTTTTATTTGTGTACATTGCATATTTTTCATTTGTAAAATATGTAGTAGAGGCGAAAATTTTGCTACTACGCATTATGTATCTTATTTTCTTTATATTCAACGCATTATCTTATTGTCTTTATGCAAATGTGCAAGTGTTTTAATAGAATTTTGTTCTGTTTAACGTTTTTTGTGTTGAAAATTATAATTTTTGTGTTGAAAATTAGATTTTTTTTTTTTGGAAATTCTTTGGTAGTTGATATTTGAATCTTTGATTATTTCATGTAAGTACATTATACATACATACATACATACATACACACTAAATATAATATGTTTCCTATCGGCATTAACTACCTTATTTTTTTAAAAAAAGTAGGCCTTATAAAATGCCACCAAAACGGAAAAACCGTGTTATTGGAGGCGAAAATAAAAGAAGAAGAAAATCAATAACTTTAGAAAAGAAGTTAGATGTATCGTTTTGAAAGTGGTGAGAAACTTTCTGAAATTTCAAAAGTATTAGGCATTGCAACATCTACAGTTGGTACTATACTCGATAACAAGGCTAAAATTATAGCACAATCATAATCAGCTGCTCCTCGAAGTGCTGCAAAATTAACTCGCCATAGAAATTATATTATGGAAAAAATGGAAAATCTGTTAGGTATATGGATCGAAGATAATAATCAACGTAATATTCCTATGAGCACAATGACGATCCAGGAAAAAGGCAAAAGTATTTTTGAAAAATTAAAAATTGAAAATGTTAATCCAACTAGTGAATCTTTTGTCGCCAGCAAAGGCTGGTTTGAAAAATTTAAAATCCGTCACAATTTACACAATATAAAGCTGAAAGGTGAAGCTGCCAGTGCTGATATTGCGGCAGCGCGTGATTATCCAAAAATATTAAAAAAAATTATAGACGAAGGAGAATATGTCCCGGAACAAATTTTTAACGTAGACGAGACTGACCTGTACTGGAAACGAATGCCAGAAAAAACTTATATTTCTAAAGATGAAAAGTCTGCACCTGGATTCAAAGTAGCAAAAGAATGTTTAACTCTGCTTCTTGGGGGCAATGCAGCTGGAGATTTTAAGTTGAAGCCTCTGTTGATATATCTCTCCGAAAACCCTAGAGCTTTAAAAGGATGTAATAAATCCCATTTGCCAGTTATTTGGAGATCCAACAAAAAAGCATGGATGACTTCAAGTTTATTTGAATCTTGGTTTAAAGACTGTTTTTTTCCCGAAGTCAAACTTTATTTAGAAAGAAAAAACATCAGCAATAAGGTGCTCCTGCTGCTGAATAATGCTCCAGGACATCCGGTAAACCTACATGACTTATCTGATATGTCCGGATTGAGTATCTACCAAAAAACACTACAGCCCTGATTCAGGCAATGGATCAAGGTGTTATTTCTACATTCAAGGCATATTATTTGCGAAAAACGTTTAAACAACTAATTGTTGCCAGTGAGAAAGAAGGGCAAGGTTTTGCTTCAGTTAAAGCGTTCTGGAAAAATTATAATATCAAGGATGCTATACAGAACATTGAAGAATCATGGAAAGAAATTAAACCATCTACAATGAAGAATGTTTGGACAAAAATTTGGCCAGAGAATGTCAATAACGATGATGCTGATGTTCAAGTTCTTCCGGAAGTTCTTTAAAATATAGGTGTATAGAACAATTGTTATTGGAAGTACAAATTTTTATAATTCCTATATCTTTATATATCACGGATATTATTATCTAATTATATCCTAAACCTGTAAATAAAAATAAATATCATTATATTATTCTACATCCTTATTTGCATGTCATAATTTACATTGAAATCAATATTTCATCAGTATTTGCTTTGCACAGCTTTCAATTCAATAGCATGCAATTGCAACAGCACAAAACACAACACGTTGGTCTCATCAACAGAGCAGTTAGCATGCAGCAAGTCCGAAATGACCTTTTCAGGATGCCCAGCATGCGCCAAGCACAGCAGAACTACATACGAAAAATTACAGATAAGTTTTTATGTTAACTGCCTCACATTTGTTCAATTTTATATTTGTAGATGCATATACTTATGTGTTCGTTTTTAGTTATTTTGATGCTATTGTTTTGACTGAGATGGATCCTCTCTAATTTTGTTTATTTCGGATATTTTGAATTTACATATTTAATAATGTGAAATGAATAAATTTATTTCATCAGACATAAACTTGGTTTTCTATTCTGGCAACCTTCCCGATTGAATTCAGAAAACGAATTGAACTGCACTTTCTCTATTTAATTTCTTTAGAGATAGATTGTTTGGAAAAAACAGAATGTATTTATATTTATGGTCAAACATATGAAAAAGGTAACGTGCGTAAGATTTTTCTTGATTAAATGCATCAATCTTCACATAAACAATTTATTTTCTGCCGGGAAGCATCGGTATGAGCATATTTGAGGCACATATGCGGGGTCTGATAGTAGCCTCAATGAGGTTCATAAAGGAGTTCGGATAATTAAGAAGCATTGAAATACAACGGGAAACCTTCTTCAGATTCATAACTCTCTAATTGCCTAAATGCATCGTGTAATTGCCTAAATGCAATATCTAAGCATTATCTATGCATCAGTTCCAGATATCACAAAAACCTAAAAATAAATATAAGCTCATTTCTTACACAAAAAAACCTTAACCCATTAACACATTCAGAAATAGGTGTCATGTATCTCAACATTCTTCGGGGCACCCGCAAGACAATAAAATAAACACGTCACCGTAGCTACCGTTCACGAGAATGAAAACATGATATACGACCCCTTCTGAGTACTAACCGTCGGGCTAGTACTCATGTAATTATGTGTTTGATTATCATTTTCCAAATGCTACTGGTGACCCTCAAAATTGTCTTTGATTGTTTTTGTCATTCTCAATTGTTTTTGTGATATTCCCAATTTCTTTACCAATTTTTGAAATTCGAGCGTTTCCGTTCAAGACGAAAAGCCAACTTTTAATTATTTTTCTAATCTTTGTTATTTGAGCGATTCCATTTGGACAAAAATCGGAACATATTCGTGCATATAGAATTGTCTACCCGACAATTCCCACCAAATAGGAAAATGCATAATCGACCGATTCTGATGGTTAAAGAATTGGTTCGATTTCAAATAAATAGGCTGTTGAAGCGAAGTCCAGCTAGAGAAGTTTTCTTAAGTTCAACATGGAAAGTGCTCCTACCCAAGGTGAGGCCTCCAGTGTTTTCCAGTGTATGTAATTATCAGAGTGTAGAAAATAGTTTAAATAAGTTTTTATTTTCGGTTGCTAAGAGTGTACCAAGCAAAGTTGCGACAAGCTCATCTTCAATCGTTTGCAGCCCCCATCGTGGCCATGATGAAACGTTGTAAAAACGGTTTTGCGTCAAAAAATATTCGGCTAATCTACATACACTAGCCACGTGATTATATGAACTAATTTTGCAAAGCAATTCATATAAGCGAGAATGTAAATAAAGGGGTGTTGAATAAAAAGTGAAATATAATTATGTAGGAAAAATAGCACATAACACAAGCAATATGAACGAAATTTTCAACAAATGAATTATGACATAATTGGCTGCCATGATAGGCTCCTTGCTGAATTTTGGCTCATCAGATGACATTTGCATTGATGATGCAAAATTCAACCTTGGATCCAGTGGCTGATAATATTACGATGCAAATTTGAACTCATGGTGATGTAAATGCGGTATCATCAGCGTATCGATCCATTTTTAAATGCATCTGAGCTTTCTCATATATCCACATATTCATATAACCAAATGGCTGCCGTACTTATTTATATTTTTGTTTTTGAATTCGTTCATTTAATAGCATTTTTACAATGAAAGATATATTTTAATATAATTTAGAAGAGCATGTATATTTTGATGTTTTCAGAGCACGGAATTAATCTGGATAGCTTAAAACTACTACAACCTCATCATTTACATATCTTGTGTCTTCCATCGAAATTTGGATTAAGGGTTATATTCGAACAGAGTATAATACTGTGGCAAAGTTAATGGTAATACTCTTCATTATACATGAAAATTGTAATGCAAGTATGTTATTTAATTATATTGAAAATTTATTCAGAATCTATTGAATCAACACAGAGCACACGTTCAAGTTTCAATGAGTGTATTCAGCAGACAAGATCATCCGACGAAAGCGTAATTTCAGATGAGACAAGCCTTTATTAAAGCCTTATTAAAGCTATACCTAACATTGTAAGTGTAGGGCACCACCAAATAATATGCTTCCAATACATCGACTTATCTATTCATTTCCAACATCCCAATACAACCTCTCGTGAGAGCACGCACCGCACGAAAAGAACTATCAAGCTAGTCTAATAGGAACACTGGTCGTATGCGGTCGAATTGAACTAATAGAATTGAACTAAGTAACTAAGTAATAGTTTGTTAAGTGTTTTAAGTAAAGATGAATTGAATTAAACGATAAAATTGACATCTATTTTCTTTTCCTAAATTTTCGACCGCTCAAACACGATCCTCAGTACAGCCAACGTTTTCGGCAGAATTAGACACAACAGTAAGTTTTTAGCTAATAAGTATTTCGAAAATACTAGAAGAAACTCCTAAGGGCTTACTTAGAGAATAAACGTGTAAGAATTGATAAGATAGAAATGATAGAAGTGACTACTTGTGAGTGTGCAAACGTTAAGAATCAAATATAGCATTATTGTACAAGAATTTATTGCACGTAAATATTTTTGTAAAGATTCAACAGAAATCTATAAGGTATTCATTGAAGAAAAGGAGGTAATGGCAAAATTTTTCGTACAAACCAATTCGTCAAAATATACAAAAAATACAAAGAAATTCTAGTTCGTATATACGAGTATACAAAAAAAAAAACGACGAGCAGGACGGACTTTTTTATGCAAGGTACCCCAATATATTACATAAACTGAGATCTGAAGGACTAATAACAAAAAAATAAAACAGTGGCCATCAAGAAACAAAAACGTCATTAGAAGCTTTGACATCAACCAGTGTTTAAAGTATAAATTCTTAGAATTACTTCATTATCACAAATTAAGTTTTGTTTTCATTTAGACCAATATGTTTTTAACGAAAAGAATTGGCTAGCCTTCAAAATGTAACCAGAAAGGGAAATCATAAATAAATTGGGAGAAACCCGTAGCTTATAGAAGAACTCTTCTTGCTAATAGTGAGGAATTCGGAATTCCCCACATTTTTGAGAATGGCCATTATATAAGCAATCATTAGGTAATTTATCGGTAATTCAATTCACGTTATATTATAATAGTAAAAATAGTTAATATTTTTCTTTTTAGATAAATGAAGACTTTGATTACATTTATCCTGGAAAACCGAACTTTGATAAAATAGCTAGTTTTTCTCCTATATTCGTCTTATGGTCGCAGCTTCAAAATTTTGACGCAGCTGCAAGTATCCTCCTAGATATCTCACGGCGCTCTATACTTCAGAGTGTAGACAACGAAGTCACGTAAGCTAATCTAAGCAAAAGTTAAAAGTCAGAAAAGGAAGAAGAAGATCGACGAAGATGTGGTGTGATTTTTCAGTTTTGGTAATACTGAGAGAAAGTGAAAAAAGACGAACTTAAGTTTGAAAAAGCTGTAGAGATAAGCGGCTTGAAGGAAAAGTTAGAAAAAGTGAAGGACAAGCATGTGGATGTCGTAGATAAACATGTGAATAGTTGCTAGTTGTTGTACTGTTTGAATGACGGAAAATGAGGCGAATGAATTGGGAATGGCCTAAACAACATTTTTCGGAGAAAACTACGCTACCAAAACTGGAAATAAACGGACATAGTCCCGGAAGGAACGAAAAAGTAGAGAAGATTTAAGGTTGGATTACTGCTTTTATTAGAGTATAAGCAATTTGTTTAGCTAATGGAAATCTCGCCAATTTACGTAGAATAAGCCTTAAAAGTCTGTAAAAACACTTTGTATACCTACAGAGTAAAAAAGGGAATACCCAACACTGCAAAGAAGAACCAAAAAAATCTGAGTGCACTTTAAGCAAGTGACAATTTGCTATATAAAAAAAAAGAAAAAAAAAAAGGAGAAATTAAAATTGTGGAGTCACTAAAACCGTCTGATCTAACCTATAACACATCAAAAGCAATCACAATTTATTTGCGTCGCATAACCGCAAAACCGCAAAACAGCGTGAGGGCAACCTTAATAAATTCGAAGGTGTTCGGCATAAAAGTGGAGTTGTTATCACGAATAAATTGGCTTAATGCTAGAACTTTGAGGTCAAATTTTACCGGGATGTTGACACTTTAAGTTTTTTTCATTAGAACTCTGAATGATTCCAATCTTCTTCATTACAGCAGGCTACATTTCTTCGGTAGTAAACCTAGTATTATCCTTGGTCCAAGGCACCCAAGCCAGTGATCCGGGAGAGGTAAAATTTTGTTTCGTCCATTCAGGTACTCGCCGGCGGCTGACGCGCTTCAACATGGTGGAGAGTATTGAATGCAAGTACTTCAAATTTTAAATACAGCTAAAATATCGAAATGTTTCCTTTTGGGTTGCCCTGGCCTTTCAAGTTGAGTAAGGGATTGTTCGAAATTATGGTAAAACGCATCTAAAAGAGTGTAAAAAAAAGGATTAGAGTTTCGCATATTGCAGCCATTTAGGCTATGAATGGTTGTCAATAAAAATTAAAAATATTTCTTTAAATTAAATTTTCAATCCAATCATACATTATAACTTTCTCTTACCCGAGGGTTACAAAAAATAGTACAGCTTGCATACAAGCTGCATTGTCATACTTCTTGCACGTGTAACCTCTACTGCCATGCTGGTAGCTCAGCTTTCAGCGAACTTGCATAACGAAAAATCATGGCAGCTGAGATGATAGTAATTTGACATTATATAGTTTTCAAGATGGCGGAAAAGAAATGCTTGAGAAAAATTCATAAATTTATACTGGAAAAATGAGATCATTTGTATTGCATCATTTACCAACACCTTCCTCTTAATTTTTTCTTGGGTTTTTATCATCCTGTTGCTTCCTTTATTGCTATAATTTTTCAATATACGCAAGACTTTACGTCTCATTGTCATTTTTTAAATGAACTTGCATGCAAGATGAGAAGACATCAAGCGAACTGCCTTCTGCTGTCAAGTTTAAAATCCCGTTGGAAGGGAAGCTTTCATGAAAGCTGTATTATCTGGTGTAACCCCCGGGTTAGTTACGAGATGCCGTACGAATATAACTACCGTTAGAAATAAGAGTAATAGTCATATTGTCATTATTGAATTTGTGTAAACTCATTTCCATTGTATTCGCTTACTTACTTTAATAATTTGAGATCAAATATAGGCTATCTGTAAACAATATTCAAAAGGTTGCCTTTAGATTAAGCCGAACTTATAATTTTTGACAAGATCTTATAAAAGCCGAAATTATAGAATTCTGGTTTCGGTTTCGGTACTATCGCCTCACACTCGTGGACCACCATGGGGTAAACACCCTGTACAAGTCCTAGATTTTTAATTTTATGCAATATCACCTGCTTTTCTCTTTATTATTTATGTCCCCATGTTTGTTAAAAATTACCTATTTCCAGCCAGTGAAAGATTAGCATCTCCATCTGAGACAACATGTATCATTATTTTTACAGTTTTTATTATAATTTGTTTATTTTTGTTAACAGCATCGACCAAGGGTATTTTTGGAGATAAACTGGCTTTATTAGATGGAACGGATATTGAAGATGAGGAGTCACCAATATTATATTAATGAAGTGCTTATTGTGAAATTCATGATTACAGTAATTGCCTTGGAGGGTACAACAACCAATACAGATACCAATTCAACTCTGAGTTCTTTCGTAAACTGTACAATCACAAATATTTCAGAGCAATATCAAGCTGGCTTTAAGATTCCATTTGAAAATCTCTCGGTATCAATTTGTGACAACATTTTTTAAGAGTGAAAAACTTGACCGAAAGGAGTATTCAAGATTTATTTCTGAAGTCTCTTCGGAAATATTTAAGAGGCATAAAGCTCCCCTACGCAGGAATATTCGAGAAATCGCAAATTATATATGTGAACGGTTTTGTTCAACATTCTGTGATACTGATGAAGACACAGGGCACAAACTTGGTGAAGGCATTATAACTCTTCTGAAAAAAATTGAATACATAAAAAGAAAGGATTGGTCAATTTCAGAAACAAATGTTGTAAAAAGAAGATGGAGAAATATTCCTGAAAACACTTGCTCTCAACAGGAAAATAATAGATTATTCTTAAAGAATGAACTGAATAAAGAAAACAGGAATCATGCAAAACTAGAGGAAGTTTTCCATTCAACATTCGATTATCAAAGGAAATATTTAAATAACGGTGTACCAAAGTCTTTAACAGACATTTTTTCAAAAAGGCCTATTTTATTTAATCCTAAATTTATTCTAATGCACTTCCAGCTTTTACAATAAAACTGATGGGCTAAGGAATATTAGGGTCCATTACCGCAAATAGGGAAGATCCAGATATTAACAAAATCTTCAGGAACAGATAATTGCCCACATAATACTTTACATCATATTACTTCCTACTTTAAAAACTATAGTTCAGTTATTCGGTATTTTATGGTAGCTTTTTGAAATTATATTCCTGAAAAGTAGAATATTAAGATATGTTTTTTTACAGAATCATGAAACAAAAAATGACATGCTTTCTACTTGTAAGAGATTTGAGTGTCCGTTAATTTTTTGTTTGGGTAATTTTAAAAGCGAATTAAGAAATTATCTCTATTTACAGAATAAATTCGGAAAAAATGCGGAAATAAAGACACGCTGGGGACAACTGCTCTATTTGCCACATACTTTAAAATCAACTTTTGTTATCCAAAAGAAGCATCGTTAAGCCTTGAATTCTTTCAAATTACGGTATCCAAAATAACATTATGTAACACAGGAAATACATCCAGGCAAAAACGAATGGTAAAAAGGTAATATCAACTATTTATAATGGCAGGCATACCAATGTATTAATTGTGGTGAAGATCTTGGAAATGTTAGACAATATACCACACATGTTCATAAATACTTGTGAAAATCAAGACACTTTAATTGCCGATGATGATGAGACTAATGCATTTGAGTCACTTGATTTTTGTTACAGATTTAGGATTGCAATTACTGAAATTAGAATGTAATGTAAGTCCTTTATAACATCATCGGTAATTGAAAGTATTTCAGAGATAATAACATCATATGAGCAGTATATGTAGTTGTCAATAAAACACGATTTTATTTCTGCATTAAAAGATACCTAGTGATTTACATTCCAAATTAGAAAAAATTATTTCAAAATTCAATGATGACAATGCTTACAATTCGAATAAGCTAAATGAGCTTTCTATTTCTTATCACAGGGAAAAGTTTTACTCTGAACATTTCAAATTTGTTCAACCACAAAAAATATGTCTTGGAAAAAACTATCTCCAAAAAGAAACTTTTATACAGGGTGTTCCGGGAACTATGGGGCAAACTAAATAAGGTTAAAGGAGAGCTTATTTGGGATCGAAAACGTCATTACATATTTTTCCATTTAACGCTTTGCTTTCAAGATTTTAGCACTTTTCTTAAATTTCGCAAAAAAAACTGATTTTTTGATCATTTTTATTTTTTTATTTTTTTTTATTTATTTGAATTTTATACCTAATCACTTTTTCAAAAGTGGACACTTGGCGCATTCTAATAATAAATAAAAAATTTCCCAGAACCTATTATTTTGAAAGTAATTCGAGTTCAAATTGAAGCATATGATAGTGTTAAACGATCTTTGAATTACTTCAAAAGTGAATTACATGGAATTTTGTCATAAATTTTTTTTGTCAGGTACTTCTAAAAACTACCTCAACTTGTATCCTTTCTAATGGTATCAACCATCCTGTGTTTAATTTCTACCTTTTCCCTAAAATTATACTCTTTTCATTTGAGGTCGAACTCAGTAAAATTTCACTTCTCATACATGTGCAATTATTGCTGTATTAATTTGAAGGATATGAAGAATATTTCGCTGAGAAATTATACGCTAGGTTCCAGGTATCATGATTAGTCACTTAGGATTCTCGCAAATTTTTATTGGCTACTTTAAATTTCGTTCTGCGTCTTTTTCGGGAAAGTTCTTTATTTGCAGTTCTACTCCAGAGGAATTGACATTTAACTATCGTGTTGCTTAAGACTTAGGTCAGATTTATATTGAGAAAATTAGGAAGTGTTTCATATGGATCGCTATACTTTTCGCGAATACGCTGATATGCATTTGGTTTACGGTTTCTGTAACTGTAATTCTAGAGCAGTAGATCGAGAGTACGAAAGCAGATTTCCGAACAGAAGATGTCCAGATCGTAGGATGTTTGACCGAATTCACAGGAACCTAAGTGAAAGTGGAACTTATATTTTACCAGAGAGATACCAACAGATGAAGGGTCACAACAACAAATCCTAGAACTATTAGAGAACACTCCTGGTTTAAGCATTAGAGAAATCTCTAGAAATACAGGAATTTCAAACACACAGGTAAAATGAATAATAATGATTAAAATTCGCCTGTTAAACTTTAAATTTTCTTGAAGGTTTGGAGAGTGCTTCGTTGGAACAATCTGCACGCATTTCATTACCAACGCGTACAAGGATTGTAAGAAGGTGATTATGAACGAAGGATCACATTTTGTAGATGGATTTTGGAAAATCAATCCAGCTTGCATCATGTGCTTTGGACGGATGAAGCTTGTTTCTCGCGGGATGAGTAATTAACTATCATAATCTACATTACTGGGCAGTAGAAAATCCGCATGTAACCAGAACGGCGAGCCATCAACAGCGATTTAGTATCAATCTATGGGTAGGCATTGTCATGAATCCACATCACCTCCTCCACATTCATAACGCACATTCCAATAATTGCATTCTCTAATTATCCAAATGCATTATTCAATAGCCAAAAGGCAATATCTACATATGTATATCATTTCCACATATCACAAAAACCTAAAAATAAACCTAACATACTATTCATGATATCATGACAAGATCATTTCCAACATACAAAAACCTTAACCCATTAACACACTCAGAAACAGGTGTCTTATTTCAACATTCCTCGGGGCACCCGCTAGACAATCAAATAAACACGTCACCGCGAAGTAAGCTACCGTTCATAAGAACGAAAACATGATATACGATCCCTTCTGAGTACTGACCGTCGGTCTAGTGCTCTTATGTAATCTAAAATTTGTTTATCATTTTCCATATGCTACTGGTGACCCTGAAAATTGTCTCTGATTGTTTTTGTCATTCTTAATTGTTTTTGTGATATCCCAATTGTTGACCGATTTTTGAAATTCGAGCGTTTCCGTTCAAGACGAAAAGCCAATTTTTAATTATTTTTCTGATTTTTGTTATTTGAGCGTTTCCGTTTAAACAAAAATCAGAATTGTGATTTTCAATTGTTTATTCGATTTTTGTCATTTGAGCGTTTTCCGTTTGGACAAAAATCGAAACATGTGCATACATATGGAATTGTCTACCCGACAATTCCCACAAAATAGGAAAGTGCATAATCGACCAATTCTGATTGGTTAAAGAATTGGTTCGATTTTGAATAAAAAGGCTGTTGAAGCGAAGCCAAGAGAGAGAAGTTTTTTAAAGTTCAACCTGGAGAGTCCCCCTACCCAAGGTAAGGCCTCCAGTGTTTCCCAGTGAGTTTTTCGTTTAAAAGTATATTGTAAAAATTATTATGCAAAGAGTTTTCTTTTAAAGTATTGTTACGCAAAGAGTTTTCTTTTAAAGTTTTTATTGTAAAACCCTTTTGAGTGCAAAGAGTTTTTTTCAAAAAAAGTGAATAATAAAACTTTACTACAACAGAAAGAAAAGGAAGTTATTATTATCAAAAAACAAAAAATTGTTATACACCAAGTGGCGTGTAACAGCATATTAAACGGGATGCTAATTGGACCTGTAGTCTTTCCCTCAAGATTAAATGCCGCCTCGTACCTAGACCATCTATCCAACAATCTATTTGAATTATTGGAGGATATACCACTACAGAGGAGAAAAGAAATTATTTTCCAACATCACGGAGCTCTGTATTGAGTGGCGGCCCCCAAAACACCTTTTGTTTTTTATATACTAACAGTATAGCAGGGCCACTCATTACTTTCTTTAAGAAAGGATACGTACTTTCCCTAGAGGACACATTTGTATCATGCAAGGCATTAAAACACGGGCCAAGCCAATTAACAAAAGAATATTCAAAAGGCGGCCGTGAAAAAATCTCAGAAATGCTGTCATTAAAATCCAATTATGTGCCATGAAGCAACCAAATGTTCTATTTCCTCTAGCATAAGGAAATACTAACTATTGCAAACAATCGAGCGTATCAAATTGCATAACAAATGACTGCAGTAAACAATTTCTCTTCCTCAGTCAAAAACCCCAACATATGGTCAACTGGGCCACTAAGATACTATGTACATGAAATTGTTTACATGAGAATATTTCAAGCATTCTCGGAGGGGAATGTCTTACGAAAGCATTAAGTACTCAAGAACTTTCTTGTCAAACGTTCTCAGTGGGGAAAGCTTGAAAACTGATAGGAACAAACATAAATTAAGAACGAGTATCGAAGAGATACTCGCTAATTCCTATAAGAATTTCCCGAAGGGGAAAACTCAAAATGTCTTTTTGCTTCTGCGATTCGCTGGAAACCTAGTAAAGGGGCGTGGTTTCTTGTAAATAGGAAATACTCAGCTACTGATCATGAGAAGATGGCGTAACCCTCAAGTATAAATTTCCGATCATTTTGTACGATCGGGGCAGTCAATTTCAACAATTTAAAAAATTAAGAACTACTGATAAGATTCCCCCGACCAACGGTAAGGAATCTATCAGCTAACCTGAAAGTGAACCAATAAGTTGTAGTAGCACAGTGTGAATTTTCAATAAAAAGAATTAAGAGTGTATACTTAGAAGTAGAATAATTAACAGAATAAAGTGTTAAGTTCTTAAAAACAGAACAATTAAAAGAATAAGTGTGTATTTCAAATAAGAGAATTAAATGTGGACAGAATAAAATCAAAGAACTACCTACAAAGTAAAAGTGAAAGTTTTTTTTTTTTCTTCTACATATAACTCAGAAAGGGCAGGTGATCTTCCTCGATTACGAGAAGCACTCCCTCGTCCTGTTGCCCAACAGACGCGCAACAAAAATTGGTGGCAGCGGTGGGATTTCCACGTGAAAACCCAGGAGTAAAAATTACGGCAAAAAGATAGAAGATCTCCATGTGCTAATGTGCTACCCTAGGCATCAGGAAGATTTACCCGCGGCAGAAGCGGAAGAAAACATCGCCCAGATCATCGAGGACGTAGAATTTGAAGAGGACGTCAGCGAATACGAAGAGGACATCGAAATAGAGTCCGAGGCCAGCAATAGCGATATAGAGTCCGGGACCAGCGACGCAGGAGACGAAGATCCTTTCGACAGAGAACTGGATTTCCTGCTAGAGAACGAAGCCTCTGCAGTAGAAATATATTCAGCTATCCATAGAAGAAACAACCCTGACGACGACGACGAGGCAACGTGGGACTTTGACACGTACGAGCAAGTACGCGCAGTAATGGACCAATAAGCAGGAGAATAGCAGCAGGCAAGGAAAATATATGTACGCAAAAAAAAACTAATACAAATAACAGTGCCAGTGAAAAAAAGGAAGACCACTTTCATCATGGGAATACAACAGTAAGTCCTCCAAATCCATATGTTAAAATTTTATCTTCTACATAAATTAAATTTTTATATACATATTTTTTTAAACAATTATACATATATGTCTCATATTAAGAAGTGAAAGTGTTAGTTTAAAAAAAAAACTATTCTCTCTCTCCGTCGCGTTTTAACAGAAATTTTTTTTCATTTTTAACAAATTAAAAAAAAAATCAACCTTTTTTCTCAAAGAAATTTTTTTTCTTCTCCTCACACAGGGCACTTTCGAGCCAACCCTCGTGTTAAATTTCAATCTTTTTTATTATTATTATCTTATTTTCTAAATATAATAAGTGAAGTGAAAAAAGGTTTGAGTGCAGGTTCCGTCTTTTTACAGTCAAAATTGTAGTGACACGTGCGAAAAATTATTCAGCCCGAGCTACTCATAGCAACAGGCTTTCTGGAAATCGTTTAGCTCGCGCTACGCGATTCATAAAATCCACAAAAATTCCAAAAATGGCACCTGGAACTGAATCCAATGAAGCCACGGCACTTAGAATATCCCTCACTGATGCACGAAATATGATCCCCGAGAACGATGGCAGAACCGAGGATTTACACCGTTTCATCACCTGCTGTGAATTATTGCTCACACAAGCCAAAACCGTTCAAGACAAAAATATCTTTCTTACTATAGTAAAGACAAAGCTCACAGGTCCAGCTTACGACTTGCTAAGATTTAAAGACATCTCTTCATGGAATGCTCTAAAGATAGAACTAAACGCTCAGTTCCAAGAAAAGAGACCGCGAGTAGCTATACAAGGAGAGCTAATGCGCCTTAAGCAAGGTACTCGCGAAGATCTCACATTATTTGCAAACAGGGTAACAAAAGCGTTATCCGATTTAAATTCTGCAACTTTTAACGAAGCAACGGAAACCGCATCACGAAATTATCTTCTCAAAGAAAATGAGCAAAATGCTATATGCGCGTCTGTTGGGCAACAGCTCCAGCGCAATATGGGCGGATAATAGTAAATTGGCTAGAAAAAAATTTCTGTGGACGTTGGATCAGTAGAAATGGACCAGTATTATGGCCTCCACGTTCGCCTGATCTTACACCGTTGGATTTCTACCTCTGGGGATACATGAAATCAATTGTCTACGAAGAAGAAATAATGTCCATAGAACATCTTTCGTCACGAATTAATTTAGCAATTAATAAAATTAAGAATGAATTAAATCCACGAATGATTAAGAGATCTAGATTATGTTTAAGAGTTGGAGGTAAAACCTTTGAACAATTTATGTAAATAAAATGAACAAACTTCATAATTTAATATAAATAAATAAATAAATTAAATGCATAATATTTTCTTGGGACATGTTATGGTCGTAGCGTATTGCATATAGCAATATGCTACACTGAAAATTACTGAAGCGAGTATGTCCGGCCTGCTGTCGACTACAGCGGAAAAACTGAACGCACCCGACCGAGAGAAATTCACTTCCTCACGCTCAGGTGACATGGTGACGTGACAGAAAGGAAGAAGAAGACACCCTTTTCTGAATGTCAAGATCGAAGCAACGAAAAAGTGGTGAACGTATCCAGGAAAATAGTTAAACATCCGTGTGTAAATAAAATTTGTAAGTAGATTTCGGATAAGTTTTAATTCCTATATGGTTATATTTTCAACCAAACGAATTAGTTTTTGTACCTCGTGCATTTTTCAGCAGACACCCAAAGAATTTTCTAGCCGAAATCAAAGGAGATTGACGCGGGAATTAAGGAGTGTAAAGCACATTAGTCGCACATCTAGTATATATATATCTCAGTTACCATCAAAAAGAAAGGTGCGGTACTCAATATACATATATAAAGGGGAAAATTCGACAAAAAAAAGTTCACCCCATCACAGAACGCCCAGTGGTCGGAGACATGTACACCTCGACTTTCGTACATAAAATTCCCAGTAAGAGATCACACCTCCTGACAAGTTTTTAGTTAGAACACATCCTGTCGAAACGGAAGACATTCCAGAAACTCTTTTATTATGGTTTAAATGGAATTAAATATCGTCGGGAATGTGGTCAAGAGTTTTAACGTCACCGTGAACAAAAAGAAACCTGTAAACAGATGTACCTGTGGCAGTATTTATATGTTTTAATTAGGAAAGCTTATCAACAGCACCCGAAATTGAAGCAATCTGTCTGATGTCAATATGTGCTTTGTATGGCGAACGGAAAACGTCTAATAGGATCCAAGGATTGATGCAGTCTTACTTAATTCTACTGAAAGATTATCTCTCGCGCTCAGTTTGTGTTAGATCAGTTCAACCGGGTAGCAGGTAAGTTCCTATCTTAAGATGTAAAGAAGCGATATACAGGTTATAAGTAAATTTAAATTCTAACAACTGTGTGGGCCTACGAAGTACGCATTTACGTAAATGTTAATCTTAAATTTTGAATTAGAGTCCAGTGGTATATTGGAACGTCCTGGAGGCGCCTCTACCGTGACAAATTGTGAAAATTAAAAGCAAAATAATTTTATAATATTTATTTCATAATTTTAACTATATTTGATTTATTTAAACCAATAATTTTAAATAAATACGAGACAGTTTGTGTGCTCCTAACACAATTTGCTCATACATTTATAAACTTTTTTCTCGGGGTTAAATTGAGTGACTCAGATAGCTGATTTAAAGTGAATTTCTTGACATTTATTTTATAAAATATTTCATTATCAACTGCTATCATGAATGAGCTCATTTAAAAAATAAATCGACTCAAATCCTTACTAGGCAAACAAAACGCCTTCATCCAGCGCACTAATGGCAGACCTACGCAAATCGAAGAAGTACACGTTCGTTGGGAACGATTACAAGATTTAAAGGAACGTTTTAACAATCTGGAAGCAGATTGGTGTGAAAGTTGTTGTGATGAAACTGAACTGAACAAAGTTTTAAATTCACTCGGCTCAGTCGAAGATGTACTTTACACAGTGATGTCATTATTTAAAAAACGCATGAATAAACTTAATGCTCAAACTACACATAATACACCGTTAAGCCAACAAGACCAGCCTTCTGCTGCGAAAAATGATGTGCGTGTACCAAAGCTTCATCTTCCCAGTTTTTTCGGAAAATACCCAAAATTGCCAACCTTTTGCGATTTATTTACAGCATCTATTCACAACAACACTTCACTCTCTGGGGCAATTAAGCTTCAATACTTAAAGGGTGCTTTAATAGGAGAAGCGGCCTTCTTTCTTAGTCATTTCAATATAAACGATGCAAATTATGAAGAAGCATGGAAAGAGCTAGATTCACATTTTAATAAACCACGCTGTGAGATCTAGTCTCGTTCGTGAGGGAGGATAGCCGGTTCAGAGGATAACTCAGTTTTTTTTTATTTCAAATATAAAATTTTATTTAATAATTCAATTTGCTTAACCTAAATATCACAAGAATTCATCAGAATAATTCAATATAAAATCAATCTAAAACTACCCTACAAACTAATATAAAATTCAATAACAAAATTCAAAATAAAAAAATAAATTCAATAATTCAAAAACAAATACGCAGTTCGCCACCCTTGAATTATTTATTCTGAAAAGGAAGAAGAAGCAAAATGTTAATCTTCTATGAATAAACTAAAATTTTCTGAAATAAATTTCAAAGGGGTGCTACGTCTAAGCACACGGAAGTAAAAAGCTTCTAGAGAGTTCAAGCACTCAGGTTATCCCTGATCAGAATTATCTTCTGTGGTGATGCGTGAGGGCACACAGAAGTAAAATGATTTTATAGAAAGTTGAGACACTCAGGTTATCCCTTATCAGAATTATCTTCTGTAGTAATAGGGCGCTCAGGTTATCCCTGACCAGAATTATCTTCTGTATGATAGGAAAGGAAATTCAGGTTATCCCTGACCAGAATTATCTTCTGTAATAAGGTAGGAAGCACAATTCTTTTTACTCAGATTAGCTCTGATACAGATCAACTCTGCCAAAAGAATGATGCCATCTACTGAATTTCGTCGGCTTTATATAGCCGCTGTAACCAGTTACGTCTTCTCGCCTTTTGGTGTTGCCCTAGCAACGATTGGTACGATGTCTGAATGTGCCACAGACAGCTGGTTGACGGAATGTCACTGGTTGTCATCACAAATTTGTAAATATACGGAGGTAAGTAGACTGTGATATATTTTATGGAATTGTGTTGTTTAATAAATGATTTTTATATATATATTTTTTAGATAAATGATAAAGGAGGAGCAGCAGCTTTATATTGAATGAATAATCATACCAACAAGGCATTTCGACTGACAGCTGATGTGCTGTAGGATTTAATTAGATAAGTATTATTTTTATATAAATTAAATTGGAATGATACTTTGTGTCTTCTTTTTTCATATTTCAGGACATAATTCGTCGTAGGAAGGCACACTCAATATGCCTCTGGAAGTACGTCGAGGGAATAGTAGGTATCATATCCGCTGCACAAAAACTGACAGCAGAAAATTCATCGTGGGATGTCCATATATTTGTGTGAGGACTGAACACACGCTATATTATTTATGCACATTTTAAAACATTGTTTGAGCAGCCTGAAATCACTCAGGCCAATCAGGATACGTTAGGGTGTCTATTAAGAACAACTCGTGACACCATACGTGCATTAAAACAGCCGGTAGATAAATGGGATTACCTGTTGATTTATGTGATTACTAATAAGTTAGACCCGGAGTCCAGACAATTATGGATAAGGGAAAATGCTTCAACTAACGAATTGAAATTAGAATCACTACTCTCATTTATAGAGAAGAGGCGCTTAAGAGTTATAGGACGTTTCTTCAAAACGAATCAATACTGCAGGACATAACTCAACTAGGGCAAATGTTCATACAGCTGTAATACAACGAAGTTCCGTTTGCTGTAATGCTAATCACTTATTAATGTATTGTTCACATTACAAATCCTTAGATCCAAGTTCTCGTCGTAATCTTATGAATAAAAAGGCACTGTGTATCAACTGCTTACAAGGAGGACATAAATTAAATCAATGCAAGTCGTCATCATGCAGAGCTTGTGGTAAGCGTCATCACACAACGTTTCATCAGGCTATGGCATCTATAGCCCAAAGTGGAGCATCTCATGAAAACTTCAGCAGCTCCACTACGTTCTCAGTTTACGCTACTAACTCAGAAAATATATCAACCATACTACCTACTGCAAAAGTTCATGTACTTCACAACAAAAATAACGTCCAAGTATGTCGCATACTGCTTGACTCAGGTTCCCAAATATCAATCATCACCGAAGCCTGCGCTCAAAAATTAGTTCTAAAGAGAAGATCCGCTAAGGTTCATATTAAAAGCGTTTCATCTACTGAAGCAGGATCATCTAAGGGAATCATTCACATCAAACTGTTGTCAGTCTTCAATCCTGATATGCAAATCACTGCTGATATTTTTTTCATTTTAAACAAAATCACGGATCAAGTTCCTGAAGCATTGATTGATACACATGATTAGAAATTCGTGAATAGCATACCACTAGCAGATCATAACTTCAATAGGCCAGGGAACATCGACATCCTTTTAGGAGAAGATGTATTCTTTGATATACTTCGCCAAGGCAAGATTACATGTAGTGATAGTACACATATTGCGCAGAATACCATATTTGGATGGATTATTGCCGGTCACTGTACAACACAAACTACGCAATCTTGTCATCTTAATATGCATATATCAGCTGATTTAAGCAAGCAACTGCAAAGATTCAGGGAGGTGGAAGACCTCAATCAACATTCAATCTACACGCAAGAAGAACAACGATGTGAAGAAATCTTTAAAGAAACTCATCAAATGCGATCAGATGGTAGATATGTCGTGGATTTACCATTCAATGAGCATGTTAAGGAGCAATTAGCCGATTGATATCTATGGAACGACGCTTCAAACAGAACAATGCACTCCGAGATCAATACATAGAATTCATGCGAGAATACCAAGCTCTTGAAACCAGTTTGCTGTTCAGAGATCCAGACTAGCTAATACTACATTCCTCATCACTTCGTGACAAAGGCATCAAGCACGACAACTAAATTCAGAGTAGTGTTCGACGCATCAAAGAAGACGTCTACGGGTATTTCATTAAATGACACTACGTTAAAGGGACCTGTAATACAACAAGATCGGGAAAATAGGCATTGCAGGTGACATCATCAAAATGTACAGACAAGTAGTGATTAATCTAGAACATGCACAGTACCAACGCATTGTCTGGAGAGAATCAGATACTGAGTCGATTCAGGAGTTCGAGTTACAAACGGTTACTTATGGCACTACTCCTGCCCCATTCTTAGCTACGAGATCATTACACCAATTAGCAGAAGATCAACGCAAAGAATTTCCGCAAGCATCACAGGTACTTCAGCGAGACTTCTATGTCGATGATTTGATGACAGGTGTCAACTCGGTTCAAGAAGCCATGCAAGTTCAACAGGATCTTGCCACACTACTGAAAAAAAGAGGATTTTCGTTGAGGAAGTATAGCTCAAATTCGGAAAAGTTCTTGGCTTCATTACCCCTAGAGCTGCTTGAATGCTCTGTACCACTTTCTATAAATCCGGATGATTCTGTCAAAATATTGGGACTGTTCTGGCAGCCTGCACAGGACTGCTTTTCATACAGCGCAGCGTTCAATTGCAAGACCCCGCGATATTTACAAAGCGTCAACTCTTATCTGATGCATTGAATATATATGATCCGCTTGGTTGGATAAAGCTATCCACAACATACGCTAAGTGCTTATTTCAACCTTCCTAACTTGCACAGGCTTAAAATCCCAAGATGGATTCCAAATAATTCAAAATGCATCGAATTGCATGGTTTTGCTGATTAGTCTCAGATAGCCTATGCCGCAGTGGTATACTCACGTTGCAAAGATGATAATCACAAATGGCACATCAATTTAGTTATGGCAAAAAGTAAAGTCGCTCCTATCAAACAAATATCGTTACCCAGACTTGAGTTATGTGCAGTTCTTTTGCTGACGCGGGTACTTGTTCAAGTTTCACAAGCTTGTGTAATTTCAGTCAAATGTTTTTGTTGGACAGATTCTACTGTGGTGTTAGCATGGCTTTTAGAGCATCCGTGTAAATGGAAGTCATTTATTGGCAATCTCACATCCGAGATATTATCATCCTATCCAACTCAACATTGGCATCCTGTGCAATCCAAGCATAATCCGGCTGACTGTACTTCAAGAGGCATACTACCAACGTAATTGATCACTCATTCATTGTGGTGGAATGGTCCTGCATGGCTGCAACAAGATGATATCCTAAACTGTACACGCTTGATTATGAAAGTGCTATAAAGGAGCAACGTATTACATGTCTACACATATCACCAACGATTGAAACACTCCGACCTTCCAGTGCGATATTCATCATTAACCAAACTTCAACGCATCACTGCTTTGTGTCGTCGCTTTATAACCAATTGCAAAATACCACCTGCGGAACGATTAAATCCAAATTTGACAGTCAACGAACACAGCCAAGCTGTGAATGTTTGGATTCGTAAGTCTCAAAGGAAGTCATTTCAGACAGAAATCCTCTACTTAACAAGACAAGAAACACTGCCAAAGAGTATCAAACTCATAGCACTAAACCCATTTCTCGACGAAGAAGATATCCTTCGTATAGGTGGACGACTTGAAGAGTCAAATTTGGCATATTCCTCGAAACATCCGATTATTCTCGACAGAGTTGAAAAAATCAGTGAGCTCATTGTAGCTGATGTACATCTACGATATTTACATGCTGGCTCACGCCTCATGATGACAATCATTCAACGGAAGTACTGGATCATCGCTTTACGTCAAGCTGTGAAAAAGCATATCACACACTGCATCAACTGGATTAAACAGCGTGCCTCTCCTGCTTCACAGCTTATGGGTAATTTACCTGCGCTTAGAGTACGTCCTGGTCGTGCATTTCTTCATACCGGCGTTGAATATGCAGGACAAATAATTATGAAAGCTTATAAGGGACGCTGCAAAAGAATATATAAGGCATACATCGCGCTCTTTGTATGTTTCACAACTAAGGCTACACATCTGGAGCTTGTCACCGAATTCTACGGACGCTTTCCTCTCTGCGCTCAAAAGATTTGTAGGACGCCGTGGACATTGTGCTGACATTACTAGTGACAACGCAACCAACTTTCTTGGTGCACAAAGGAAACTACTAGAATTGCGTAAATTATTGGAGTCAAAGGAACACAATGCTGAAGTCTCAAGATTCTTGGCAGAATATAACACTCAATGGCACTTCATTCCACCAGCATCACCCAACTTTGGTGGAAATTGGGAAGCCGGGGTAAAATGTGTAAAATTCCACCTTCGCCGTGTGCTCAGTAATGCTCTTCTAACCTATGAGGAGTTTAACACAGTTTTAGTCCAAATTGAGTCTTGCCTAAATTCCAGACAAATTGCTCACAACCAATCTTCCTCTGACCTCGATCCTTTAACTCCTGGACCTTTCCTCATAGGAGAACCTCTTTTTGCAATTCCTGAACCTCATATTAATGACATATCGTTAAACAGGTTATCTAGATGGCAATACTTGTCGCGTTTAACTCAATCTTAAGTATCGTACGCAACTGCAAGCTAGGACCAAGTGGAGAACGGCTATGCCAAACATTAAACCAGATGACCTAGTTCTGCTCAAAGAAGAGTCTACCATTCCATGCAAGTGGTCCCTAGCTAAGGTTACATCAGTAATACCTGGTAAGGACAATTTAATTCCAGTAGTCAAGCTGCGCACAAGCACATCAGAGCTAGTTCGGCCCATCAGCAAAATTTGCCTGCCCTCAAGGCATGACTAATTAAAGCAGTGCTTTAATGTGGGGAGGATGTATCGACCTGGCAATGCCCTCATCTCCAACCATTGATAGGACCAATGACAGAAGTATTACTGTCACGAGAGTACTCGGCCACCGCACACGTAATTAACCTCAACAATAATTGAACTCTAGAAATAAACAGATTACGTTTGGACTTTTTACCGGGTTAAACTTAATTTTGTTCAAGAAGGAATTTTTTTGGGATTATACCGGAGAATTTTTAAAAATTTTAAAGAAACAGATTCATTCGAAGCAGTGGGTTGAAAAATAAAGAAAAAAGGAAGAAGAAGAAGCGTTTCGTGTCAACAGAAAACCTTACACTCATCGGTGCAGCTTGGTTTTCTGCCTGCTGCAGACGCTTGAAAATAGATCAAACTGATCTCTTCTCATATAAACTCAGTATAAATTCTGGGTGTGAATTATATGATGAAAAAACACTCCTATACATGCCCAGGAGGAAAAAATAAACAGATTACGTTTGGACTTTTTACCGGGTTAAACTTAATTTTGTTCAAGAAAGAATTTTTGGGATTCTCGGTATATAGCAAAAGCTAAAAAATGTTCTAATTTGTTATTTCATCACACAACCCATTAATTTTTGGTGACAAGTTTCAAGTCTTGGTTTGACTCATCAACAGGTCACAAATATCGAAATTGTGTGATTTGAGAAACAAATGAAAAAATGAAAAAAAGAACAAAGAAATGAAAAGTTTGAGAAAAATAGAAAAAAAAAAACAATTTTTTTTTATTAAAAAAAACAATTTAAATTTTTTTAAAGAAACAGATTCATTCGAAGCGAATCGAACCTGTATACGCCTCACAGTGGGCTGAAAAATAAAGAAAAAAGGAAGAAGAAGAAGCGTTTCGTGTCAGCAGAAAACATTACACTCATCGGTGCAGCTTAGTTTTCTGCCGGCTGCAGACGCTTGAAAATAGATCAAACTGATCTCTTCTCATTCTGGGTGTGAAGTGAATTATATGAGGAAAAAACACTCCTATACATGCCTAGGAGGAAAAAATAAACAGATTACGTTTTTTTTTGTTTTTTTTTTTTTTAATAAATAAAAAAATTGGTTTTTTCTATTTTTCTCAAACTTTTCATTTCTTTCTTCTTTTTTTCATTTTTTCATTTGTTTCTCAAATCACACAATTTCGATATTTGTGACCTGTTGATGAGTCAAACCAAGACTTGAAACTTGTCACCAAAAATTAATGGGTTGTGTGATGAAATAACAAATTAGAACATTTTTTAGCTTTTGCTATATACTGGAGAATCCCAAAAAAATTCTTTCTTGAACAAAATCTAGAAATAAAGTATATATATAATTTTGTGTTAATTAAATCAAAGTCTTTTATTTAATTCGACCTGTCCTAAACAAACATTAAAATCAAAATCTGAAATTTTAATAATACCATTATTACATACTTGCTTCAATCACTTCTAACATTAACTAAACAATGGATTCAAAGTATGCTAATGTTACAAGAATTAGATAACTATAATATAGACTTTCATAAATTAAGACTTTTAAAAGCAGGAGTTACGAAGTATAAGGATCAATTCCTTATTTTTGCAATTAAAATTCCAAAAAACTACATTATTACAGATTTACAAATACTGAAAGCAATACCAAATGCAGAAGGATTTGAAATTGATGAAGAAGAAGAGTTAATAGTAGAAATAAAAGGAGGATCGTATCAATATAAGCAAAATGCTTTAATAAAAGATTTGAAGTTAAGCAAACACTGTATTTTTTTCAATAGATGCATCTTAGTACATAATAATGTAACCAGCATAGAAAGTATTGATGATGAGACAATGTTATTAAAAAATATGAACAATGAGTATGTATGGCAGAATTGTGATAAGAGGAAATTAAACCTAACCGGTAATTACTTGATAAGTTTTCATAATTGAACTTTAGGGATAAAAGACAGAAAATTTTATAACAAGAAAATTATCCTACTAGATAAGTATATTCATCCAACAAGCGAATTCAAACAAATTCTGACTTGGGTGGGACAAGGTTAATAATATGAATGAAATCAAAGAATTGAAATACCGCCGGAAGATTATGTATGGGAGCAATATACATAGGTGTGGTAACTCTGTTGATCCTAGGCCTTTTAGGAATAATAGTATTAAGTGTTGGAAGAATAGTCGAGAAAAAATTAAAATCGTAAATAATACGAAGCCGGAGGCTTCTGATCTAAATCGGGGAGGAGTTACATATATTAATTTCACTGAAATCTCAAATAAATCTAAAACGACAACGGATCTACCCAATCCATACAAAATAAAACCAAAAGAAAAACCTATGGCTTGGTAAAGTCTATAAAGACGCAACATAAAAGCTTTCTCATAATTTAAAGTAATTAAATGTGAATAAAGATCAGTAATAATAAAGTATAATTGATATCAAGTGATATGTTTCAATAAAACCCTGATCTTGGTGCTCCTAATAATATAAAATATTTATCTCGTGCCTATGCCGAAGATGGACAAATAAAGCAGCTAAGTATAAGCTATAATCAGGAAACTTATACAGCATAAAGGCATGGGACTAATGTGTCTGTCTAAGGAAAATATTGATCACATTTACTGGGATGACCCAAAAGAATTAGTGGATAGTCTGTGCCTTCTAATGGCTTCAAAACAGGCTGCAAACAACAGTCACAACAATGAAATTGTATCTATCCTGGAGGAGTTGCGAGAAGCAAGCAGATATTATAGTTTAAATACTACTCCATTACCATACTTCTACATAATCTACAGATGAGCGTTGACAAGTTTGAACGTTTCTCTAAGCGAAGATATCTTGGAAAAACAGGTGAACGTGGACTTCGAGGACCAAGAGGAGCTCAGGGATCAGCCGGTGAACAAGGTACTCAAGGACCAGCAGGTAAATAAGGAGCTCAGGGTCCAGCTAGCGATCTAAACTCAAAGTGTATAAAACGACTTGGTGAACCCCTTGAAAATGATGATGCTACTACCAAAGACTATGTTGACAAGAAAATTAAAATAAGTGTTGAAGAAATAAGAAAAAGTATTAATATAGAGGTGGGAAATTTAACGCTATATATCAATGATGAAATCGCGAAGATTGAAAACTATCTGTTTACTTCAGTAATAAATAAGAAGGTGTATACACTGAGAAAAATCTGTCCTGTAAAATCTAAATGATCATTATATTATTTGTCTTCCTCTTGAAATAAGAAAGAATATTTTAAAAACAAGATATTTCCATTTGTCTATAATATAATTTCTTTTGGATTTAAATAACCTGCCTTTTATTTGAAATGGAATGATTCTATTGACACAACTAGAGCGCATTAAAAATACGGCAACATAAATGCGAAAAGAAATTCTATTTGATTCCTAGTACAAATAGTCAATCATTATAAAATATAAATTTTAGTTTTTAAATGCTTCATTTAAAGACTGTCCTATACACGCGAAAAGAAATGCACTTTTGAAATTAGAGGAAATTCAATTTATTTGCATTTAGAATTAGTTGGCATCACTTACTTTTAAAGAGAATCTGATTTGTTTTAGAGACGCGAATAGACGTGTTTCAGCTTCATTAGTCATTTGAGATCGTGGTGGATTGGATTGCGTTGAGAACTCTGTGCTTATTTTTGTTTTGTTTTTTGTTTATTAGTGTCATACGTGAAAATGACAATTTTATTGCAGATGAAAGTGAAAGTGATCGTAGTGCAACCCAAACTTTTTTTTATGTTGTAGGTGATGTAGAAGTCCCTAATACAGGTAGAAATATTATGAAAGAGTGGGAATTGCAGGAGGAAACAATTAATGTGCTTCTAAAAATGAAGCGATATGAAATCAATGAATTGTTTCTATTACCTACTCAGTTTAGTGAAAAAGTTATAAGATGGGTTGGAATAATGGAGAGATTTATAGGTGACAGTTCTTCTTTTACTGAAAAGTGTTCTTTAATAAAAAAAAAAAAATTATTTTAAGAATATTCCCTTACAAAGTGTTGCATCAGAAGATACAGAATCGATGGTATCCATTCCAAGTACAAGCCAAAGTTCTAGTCAAGATAACATTGACAATCTGTAAGACCTCGACTTAAAGTTTGTGCTGAAGAAAGCTATTAAAGGAAAAATGGTTTTGACCTACTATAAGATACATAAATACTTGGACAATAGTTCTCAGAAAAATGTTGTTCACTGTATTGTTGAATATTATCAACAAATAAAAAATGTCATAACGGAATATGCAAACGTGTGCAGAAAAGCTTTCTTTTCTATTTCCAAACGAAAATAAGGTATGTAATAATAATTCAGGTCTAAGAGAAATAATGAATTTACTTCAGTAGTTGTGTTGTGTTTTGTCTCTTTTTGACACATTTTCATAACTTAGGAAACATACTTTCTTCGTTCAGCACGCAAGAAAAATCCAACAGGAAGACTTGTTTCTCGATGGGTAAATTTCCGTCATGTGTACAAGAAGTTTGACTATATAGACAGTCAGATACTTGGTGAAGTTATAAATAATAATAATGAAAGTGTTCGTGACCTGATAGAAGCAGGTATTTTCCCTGATAGAAGCCGATATTTTCCACCAAAGCAATAATACAGACCAATTTTTAATAATAATATCTTTAGAGGAAGTAGCGGAACTAAAGTTATGGTTGGCTAACAATTGCGAGCCGTGGTCTGTGGTAATAGAATATTGGAAAAAAAAACCTCCGAACAAAGAACTCGTACCCTTAAAATGTTTAAGGGAGACTTAAATGAAATCATCACGGATTGGCCTAGATACGACGATCCTCTTTGATATCAGTTGGTAATAATAAAGTTAAGAGTTTATTTACAATTTGTTATAACATATTCTTACTTCATTTAGATTAATGTTGATTTTGAAAATATGTTCCCTGGGAAAGGAAATAAGCTTTTACAGGGCTTTGAGTGCTTTACTGAAAATTTTTTGAAATACTACGAGTCCCATCTGAAGGATAAACAGAGCAAGGAAATGTATAAAAACTTAATTAATGGAAATCTGGATAAAGGTAAGAAACACATACATACATATGTATAGTGCATAGAAGACTTAACGTATTTCCTGTGTTGCAGATTCAAGATACGCAGTAATTTGCCTTCTCTTACATGGCGTGATTCATCCTCTTAGGATCAAAAGAGGATTTAAACCATCCACAAGAAGATTTTCTCATTCATATTGGAACTAACAATGATATGCAGGTAAAAATTGATAAAGTTAAAAAAGTTTTAATAGACAAAGGTCTTAAAATGCAACCAAGAATTATTGTCGTGGGAGAAACAATATATAAGCTAAATGAATTTTACGTTTATTGCGACACTGTTAAACATAAATTACCTTCATTCATTAAATGTGTTGATTGCATAATAAAAATGACATAAGTATGTATTTAACTTGGAATACTCAATTATAAGTAAAGAAGTGTGGACATTTCTTATACAATTATTTTTTGATATTTCTTCTGAAAAATATTCAGAAGTTTTCAATATTTTAAACAAGCTAAACAAGTTTCGGGCTTAAGAAATATTGATAAACATGCTGCTTTGTTTTATGTGTGAGTATTCTGCAAAAAAAAAATTGATTTGTTAATGCAACATTTAAGTTTAAACCATGGAGTTCCTTCAATTTTTAGGTATAAATGTAAGCAATTTAAATGTCACCAAGTTTTCCATAATAAATATTCCTATAGAAAACATGTCAAAACACGAAAAAGAGATGCAAAATGAACTTCCCGGGGCCATCGAAAGTTTATCTTTTAAGCGTAATAATAATGTTAGAGTAGATAAGCAAAATATAGATAATATTTCCCAATCTGAAAATATAACTGATTCGTTCATAACGTCGCCAGTCGTAGTAGAATCTGATTCCACAATTTCTATTGCGAAAATTGTAAGCACTTTAAAGAAATCGTTTCTTAAATTTTCCTTAGAACTACACAGTCGTAGCAATTTATCTAGAAAAGATGTTTTTCAGGTGCAGGATAATATTTCTGAATATATATTAGATCTTTTAAGCAAACTTTTAAGTGAATTATCTAAGAGCTATGGAGCAGATAAAGACAAAGTTCCCGCATCCATAGAACATATAGGTTTGACTCTTGCAAATATACTTGAAGATATGCGTACTGAATTTAAGTTCTTCAAGTTCATAACTAATGAAGATTTGTACAGGCAACCAAAAAGTTTTATTATTAGAAACGAACTTTCAGAAATTATATCTAGAGGAGTTCCTATGTTTGCTCCAATATCATAGAGGGTTGTTTACTTAACATCCGCTTTCAAACAAAAAATATTTCGAGTGTCCGGGGATAAGTACTACAAGCTGCAATTGAAAATATTGAGCGCTTGAAAAACGAAAACAAAATATGTAATTTCCTAAATAGCTACTTGTAGAAAGAAAAATGCTTCGCAACTGGAAAAATTTTATACCATATTTTCTTTATTTTGATGACTTTGAAGTAAACAACACTTTAAGTTCAAATGCAGGAAAGTACACAATTTGTGGGATATATTACTCTTTTCCCTTTATACCCTCTCATCAAATTTCTCAGCTTAGTAATATTTTTGTTGCAGGATTCATAAAATCAAAAGATTTAGCTGAATACGGTACTGAAGTATCACTGCGGGAACTTATCAAAGAACTACATTTTTTAGAAGATGAGGGAATAGATATAGTGAATAATAATAAAACATTCCATATATATTTAACATTAGGACAAATTTTTGGTGATAACCTCGGTCCTAATGGAATTTTAGGATTTGTGAAATCCTTTAACGCAAATTTTTATTGTAGACGATGTAAAAGTCCAAAGACAAAATATCAAACTGATATTATAGAGAATGAAGAAAATTTACGTATCAGAGCCAATTACCAGAGCGACATTAATCTTAACGATTGGAAACAAACGGGAGTAGAAGAAAATAGTATGTTTAATTCGTTGTCCTTTTACCATGTCACGCAAAATGTTATTTTTGAATTATGCAAGACATCTTCAATGGAATATGTAACTACGAATTGTCAAAAATCTTGTATTATTTTATATATGAAGCAAAATTTTTTAATTTGGAAACCCTGAATTACCGTAAACAATGAAAACTTTTATGCACCTTACACTTTTAATCATCGGTGATTTAGTCGACATAGATAATGAAGTTTTTAAGGACACCTGTGTAAGCGTACTGAGTACACACATATAATCTCATAGAAACAATTATTAGAAATTTTCTCTGCACAAGTTTTATAAATGTACAGATATATATATGTATGTAAATACGTACGTCGATCGCCCTCAGCAACTATCGTTGCTCTCAATTTATATAGGATTCCGCAATAAACTATCAATCGAGTAAGACGTGTCTTTTAATTTTTCCCATCGACCATCCTACAGTAAATCAGAAGTGGGATTAGACTCGGGCCGCTATTTTAAAACAAAAAAAATTAAATTAATTAAATTTTTTTGCTTCGAATTGCCGGAAATTTTATTATAAATCGCAATTGAACGAATTTTTGTGTTTTTATTTATACAAATAAATTGTAAAAGATTTTACGTGGTTAAATAACTATAGTACCTACCATATGATAGTGATCAGATCATAAGTGATTAAATTGAAAATTATTCTTATTGTGAAGTATTTAGTTCATAGGTGACCAGAAATTAAACACAAAATAGGTTTGTGTAAATACTGATGACAAATTGTGCTATAGGCTGTGCAGTTTATAAATTTTGTGAAAATTCAGTGGATTCTATCGTGAACACATGGCGGCTTTGGCACGTGCAAATCGTTTCGCAGAAAATGCAACAGTTGCATTATTGAAGGAAAAATTGGCAGAATTAGATTTGAGCACTACAGGTTCAAAGGTAAATTTAAAAGCAAAACTTTTGGAAGGAATCGATAAGCTGTCGGAGGAAAATATTGAAATTTATTTTCCCGAGAATAGTCTCGAACAAACGGGAAATCAAAGTTCCGCTAATACACTGATGGGCGAGGATGATGACGTCGACAACCAGTTGGAAGCTCTGAGAGAGAAATTTAAAAAACAAAAGGAAATTGCTGAATTGCGTAAACAGATCTCTGAGTTAAGTGCTCTCGACACACAAGTTATTACGTCTCGCTCTACATTTAATTTCCGTGATGTAGAAGTGTCTCTTCCACAATTTAGTGGTGATGACCATTACTGCATACGAAAGTGGATCCTCGATTTTGAAGAGTAAGCAGCAGTATTAGAATGGGACGATAAAACTCGTTTCGTGTATGCAAAACGTTTGTTAATTGGGACTGCAAAGTTGTTTCTCCGCACTATTTCTCCGAAAACATGGAATGACCTCAAGAAAGAGCTAACTAGTGAATTTTCCAGAACAGCAACCAGCGCTGAAATTCATAATAAACTCAGGAAGCGAAAGAAAGAAATCTCCGAAACTCTGCAAAGGTATGTACTGGTTATGCAGGAAATGGCATCTTTATCTTCCATCGAAGAAGTAGACTTAATGCAATATATAATCGATGGGATTCCTGGTCCAGAACAAACTAAAGTGTTGCTTTATAATGCGAACATAATTCAAGATTTAAAATCCCTTCTGCAAAAATTCGAACGTGTTTCATCAAACTACAACAATAATACATCAAGACGTCAAAATGAAAACAAAAATCAACATATTAGGACTGCATCAAAAATTAAATGTTTTAACTGCAACGATCTTGGGCATATAAGTACAGGGTGTCCTAAGCCTAAGCGGTTGAAAGAATCTTGCTTCAAATGCGGCCGTACAAGACATAAGGCTCATCAGTGTGAAACTCCAAAAGATACAGTCATGAGTGTTGAGAATCCGGACGAGTTACAGTATGTATTTCCACTAAATAACGAATTTGAATTTTTGATTAGGTACACATTTGGTAAGACTGACGACATTAATTTGGGATTTTCGTGTTCGCTGATGACCCTGTTGGACTCTGGAAGCCCTATATCTTTCATGCAACAGAAGTATCTACCAGACATTTTTGTACATTTTTGTTTTAGGTAAGGCATTTGTTAATGTAAATTTCAAAAATAAAATAGTAGACTTAGAGGTTTTTATTGTTAAAAATGAAACTATGTTACAGCCTGTAAATCTTGGTAGAGATTTTTTAAAAAAATGCCAGTTAAAATTTATTAATATTGACGGATTGGAAATACCCAATGAAAATGTACCTCGCGAGCGTACTCAAACTTATAATTCCGATTTTTATAGTTTCGAAAAACAAATTTTAAGTATTTAAATTGAAAACAATCAAATACCTGAATTAAACGTGAACACTAGTATACCCTATAAAATAAAAATGAAGCTTTTCAAGATTGTATCGGAGGCTGTAGATAGTAACGGAAAATATGACTCAAATACTAGCAAAGAATTTCAAATGGAAATAAAACTAACTAAGGCTGAACCATTTAACTGTACCCCCCGAAGGGTACCTTATACTCATCGATTGGAGCTTCAAAAAATTATAGATGATCTATTAAAAAGAAAAATAATAAGAGAAAGCAACTCACCCTTTGCTTCACCTATCGTAATGGTTCAGAAGAAAAATGGCGAATTCCGGTTATGTGTAGACTACCGCGAATTAAATAAGTATACGGTTAGAGACAATTACCTCTCTAAATTACCTCGGTCTAAAAGATCTTCTATCATCTTTTAGACCGATTGAGGGTAAAAGATATTTCTCAATTCTCGCTGGCTTCCATCACGTAGATATTGCTCCCGATTCTATTAAATATACTTCTTTCAAACACCAATTGGACAATTTGATTATCTCAAAATGCCCTTCGGCCTTAAGAATGCACCTTCAGTTTTCCAAAGGTACATAAATAGTATCTTTAAAGATCTAATTGTTGCAGATAAACTTCTAATTTATTTGGATGACATTTTGTTGGCTAGCGAAACTTTGGAAGATCATGTAGAAACTCTGGAACTTGTGATTAACAGAATTAAACAGCATTCTTTGCAATTAAGGTTGGATAAGTGTAAATTTCTTTACGAAGAAATTGTTTATCTTGGTTACACTGTAAATTTTGAAGGAATACGTCCAAATTCAGACAATTTACGAGCAATAGACGACTTTCCAATTCCGAAAAACTTAAAGGATGTTCAGAGTTTCATCGGTTTGTGCTCATATTTTCGCAAGTTTATTAAAAACTTTGCCATTGCAGCCAAACCACTGTATGATCTTTTAAAGAAGGATGTTACATTTGGATTCGGGCCTGAAGAGCTTACTACTTTGTAGCGTTACTTGTGTTTATTGCATCTGATGGTCGTAGCAGCATTTGTGTGCTACATATATATGATATAGAGTAGCAGTATGAGTTAATACATTTACATACAAGGTAATTAAATAGTATCTAAAAAAATAGTGCACATAGATATCTGGTTCATACAATTATTCCTACTTAATTCATTTAATATACATAAATACATTTCATATAATTATTCTAAATACAAAATATATGCTAGTAATTAAATATGTATATGTATATACCATACATACATGGCGGAATTTTATTACTGATGTATTTTCTTCTAAATATAGTTAAATAATTATAATGTTATTGTTTCAGACTCAAGAGATTGCCAAATAGCGTTACTGTTACATGCGTTCATACCGCCTGCTGGTCAGTCAAGGAACAAAGCAAGTAAAAAAGTTTGGAAATTCACCATAGCAGATAGTCAATCGTCGTTCATCCTGCATGTGGAAAACTTTAGTCTATTTAAACAAAATTTGTAAGATAAAAAATTAAAATATTTCGAGTATGATATGACAACAGCCGCTAGTCATAGTAGTAAAAGAAAAGCTCCAAAATTTAGAAAGTTTTTAAGTAATTTATGATGACATAATTTATAAATATTATAAATTTATTGAAGCTTTATCAGACGCTTTTAAGATTCATTACGTATTTTGGTGAGATTATCAGACAGAATGCCGATTAGTTTGGTACTTTATTCAGTCATATTTTTTTGAAATTGAGGACTCAAAGTGCCATCCTTCATTGTCTATTTTAATATCAAGCTTAAAAGAAAACAAGTTGAACTTTATAATTTTTTTTTTTACATATAAGAGATAATTGGTAATCTGAAGATGTTCATTTGTTATTTATGTCGAAATATGTTTAATAGTATAAGTACACTTTCTGTACACCTGAAGTACCAGTATATGCAAAAAAGCAGTTCCTTATTTGATTGCGCACAAGAAGATTGCCCACAAAGCTTTACAAATATAAACACCTATAAGAGACATTTGAGAAGAACCCATTATTGTTCACAAGAAAATGTGACTCCAACTTAACAAATAAACGAGATATTCCAAATTTGAATTACTCCAAAGGTTCTGAGTTCGAGTCTTCTGTGAGTGAAAAGAGGCCAGTCGATATATGTGAACTTATACAGTGGAACTCATACATCCCATCAAATGACAACAGTACACGTTGTATACATAAATAAAATTTTCAATTGTCAACAATATACTCTCAAACAAAATGTAAATCCGATTTTTGGACGACAGTGGATTAGAATTAAAAACAAATTCCATGCGCAAATTTACATACACCTGATATTTCAAAAAGGGAGTGCAAAGATAAACTTACAAATTTAATACAGGAATTTGAAGACCTCTTTACAGATAAGGTTGGGAAATTATCACAGATCAAATGTTCACATAAACTTCCAAGATAACATATGCAAACCCATTCTTATCGCCCACGGCCAGAACCATATTCCTTGAAGAGTAAAATAGAAGACGAAATTACGTGTCTGGAAGCGGAAGGTCTTATAGAGAAGGTTACATATTCACCCTGGGGAACACCTGCAGTACCGGCCATAAAAAAGCCTTTGAAGCCGACAACTACCCAGTTCCACGAATAGAGGATCTTTGTAAAAATGAGCGGCGGGAAATATTTCGTTGCATTAGATTTTCATCAAGCTGATCTCCATATGAGTATGGATGATGATAGTGCCCTTCTACATACATTAAGTACGCATAAACGGACATTCAAAGTTACACGTCTTATGTTTGGAGTCAAGACAGCACCCAATTGATGGCAGCGATTTATGGACAATATCTTGCAGGACTTTGATGGCGTTTCGTGTTTCTTCGATGATATTAACATTCAAGGAAAAACGTACACGGAGCTCCTTTTCCGTCTTCGAGCAGTTCTTACACGCCCTAGGCATTTGAATAAAGAGAAATGCCAATTTTTTAAAATCAATTTTCGTCATTGATGAAAATGGTATAAGCAATGCCGAATAAAATCGAAGCAATTATAAAATGCAAACGACCAACAAATCTTTCTAAAGTGAGAACATTTCTCGGACTTATAATTATTATCAAAAGTTCTTGCCAAACTTACAAGCCATCAGAATACGAAGATATTTTCCGCAAGGTAAAAAAGGAAATAACTAGTACGAATACACTCATAGCCTACAACCCAAAACTACCTTTATTCCCAGCTACGGATGCTTCACCGAGAGGACTGGGTGCGGTAATTTCGCATCGTACAGGAAGAAAATTTTGGAAAATATATAAATAAGTGCATTGAAAATTATTGAAGGAAAACAACAAAATATTGGGGATGATATTAAACAAATAAATTTTTTATTTAATTACGGAAATGTTTCACTATTGTTTGTCTAATTAAATTTCCAGAAAAGTCTTCATCTGTGGTTGCTGCCTTCTATTTGGATTTTCAGTTTCGTAAATCCAGAATCTAATTATTTTGTCATTCCTATTGTTACATACATATATTGTGCAGTATACAGCAACATTTTATGAAAACATCTACATTGTCAATGTTTACTTCTAAGCTCCGTCCTACTTTCCTGAATGGGGCTTTTAGTTGACCAAACGCTTTCTCAACTACACGCCGGCATGTAGACAGTCTTCTTTTCAAACCCGTTCTCCATCAGACTGTTCTACATAGAAAGGAAAAGGTTTCATTAGGTATTTTGTTAACATAAATGCTGAATCTCCTATTAAAAGTATTGGCACTTGTATGACTTGAATTGATTTTGCATTCTCTTTTTTTATTATTTTTTTCATTATTTATGTGAACTGCTTTATGTAATGAACATTCAAATATAGTTGAATCGTTGGTATTTCTACATTAAAATATGTAAATCTATACCGGTAGTAGACAGCAGCGAATAATATTGTAGAATGCCACCCCTTAAAGTTGAAATAATCCGTTGCTTCATCTTTTGGCGGGTTCACTTCTATGTGACATCCATCAACTGCATTGAGGAAACCCTAATCTTCTGAAGCCTTCGACAATCTCATCAATTTTCTCTTGTGGGGGGGATAACCCTTGAAGGCTTCATCGTGCAATGTTTCACATATTTCATTACAGACTTCCAGAATTAATTCCCCTAACATAGTTCTGCCGATCCCGAACAAGCTTGCTACAGTTCTGTACTCTGTCCAGATCGTTCGAAAGCGATATCGAGCAATTAGAAGTACAACACCTTAAGCTCGACACCCTTTTCGAATGTTATCCGTTGGGTGCCGTGCTCTAAGACGAGAGCACCTAACGTTTCGAATTAATGTTTAATATAAATAAAAACAAAATCAAATGTTCAAATAGCTTTTATTTTAGGTTCACTAATAATTTTCCACAGATTTCTTCACTGTTCTAACTGGCACTTTTGAAAATAATTTTTACAAAAAATTTATTACAATTTTTCACGTAACACACATTTTATCAAAATTAGAGAAAAAAAAGAAATCCTAGTTGAAAAAAAAACTCCCGAACTTCTTGCAAGGCGATTCTGAATCAAACTCTCCGATCTTGCCTTCTTGGCGGATTTCAAACAAACTCGTCCAATTGGGCTCGCCGGCCCCAGGTGCCCATGAAAGCTTCTTTTTCTTCTTATCACTTTCCCACGACGTGAAAAATCGTACGTGGGAATGTACAAAAAATATAGACACAGTGCATATGCATGAAATCTGATATGCACTTGTGTCTTGAAAAAGTAATATCTTTAGGTGACAAGAATAATCATGTGTATGTATGTACATACGATTAAGTTTTATGAATTTAGGAAAAAGAGACTGCATGTATGAATAGTACATGCAGATAATTTAGCAGAAAAGGTGTATGTAGGTATGTACATAGTACTGCATGTAGGTAAGTATACATGCCGTGTGAACGGAATGTATGACTGATAACAAAATGCAATTTATGCTAAATTGCATTTTGTTGCAGTACGTAAATGCATTTTTAAATGCAAATGAAATTTAAATTGAATTGACAATAAAATATTTTTAAATTTTCAGGGTCAATTTGTAGTACGCCAATATATTGCATAGGGCAAGATATTGGCGTATTTGCTTTATGGTTGTGGTTCGGGTCAATGGGCACCCGGGTCACAACATCCCTCCCCCCTGGGGAAAAGAAAGTTTTATTCTGCTCAGAAGAAAACTTTCTTTCTTTAATACTAAATTTTGCACGCGATTCTAAATAGTACTTTTAGAGGTAACTAGGAATGTATATCTTTTTACACGCAAAATTATAATAATTTTATAATAGGTAAAACATTTAAATAAAAAAAATTATTTTGATATAATCAGAATTCGATAGGAATATTTTTAGAATTTTCTCATTATATGTTACATTTATACTTTCAGAGCGAGTTAAAAGGAAATGAATACTACTAAGTTTATAAATTTACATATCATTGGTAATAGAGCTATTTACATTTATTCTATTTTTTATTATTTATCTAAATTTTTATTACCTCATTGTGCCTTGATGTTTTTATTTATGATATAACAAATTGGTGAAAGTATTTGTTTTATAAGTTTTCATTTGGTTAACAGGAAGAATAAAAGTTTAAAATTCTATCCTGGTTATGTATGCAAATGTACATTTTCGTAATTTTTATTAATAATAATTTGTAGTATATTGAGAAAAAAAAGGAAACATGCATTTCATAGGTATCTTTACTATAAATTAGCCACAACATTGGCTTTTTTTCTTTTTTTTTTATATCATATTTTGTCTCTTCTAAAGTAGTATAAAAGGAATGTATTATACCAACGATGTACCTACTTACATGTTTGGTAATTTTTAAAATTATATCTACATTTATCATATTCAATTAGGTCTAGAAAAAAAAGGTAAATGAAAGAGAAGGAAATGGGAAAGGCAGTCGTGCAATTTTTGAAGTTGTTTTGATAGCGTCATTATTAAGCAGCTAGCTGGCTGGCTGATAAGCATTTGTAAAAGGCTTTTTTTTTTTGTCTGGTCTTGTATGGATATCGTCGTAGCGTTATGATTACGTTGGCGTAGTCCGGTATGTCTTGGAATAAGTGTGATGTTTTGTTTAGTATATTTATGCAGTGTCTGCATAATTAATTTGTACGAATTTGCAATACTCTCGGGTTAATTCTTTGTGACTGATTTCTATTTAAATATATTTTGGTCAGTCGTGATCATGATTGTTTTAAAGGAAGTCGGGCAAGTTATTTACCGTTCGCCAGCACCCTATGCTATTAGGGTGACTGGCATAGTTGTGATTGTGGCTTATCCCCACTGGGAGGGGCCTTTGCGCCTTATGTGGCACGCAGACGGGTGTCCTAGTTACCCTTTGTGGGCAGGCGAGGCCGTTGCCGATCGGCAATATGCCCTGGATTTCGTTCTGCGGCCTGATTTTGGCATGGGGGTAACTTTTCTTGGTAAGTTTTGTCTTATTTAGGGAAGAGAAAATTAAATGATTAATCCCTCTTTTTTTTATTTTATTTACAGGTGGTAGGGCTGTTCTCATCGGGGAATCTTTCGTTGTAGCCCCGTGTATGGTGGCGATTCCCGAGGAGCCCGATAATTAGGCTGACATAAATTTTTCGTACTTTATCTATATGTTTTAAAGAAGAATTAAAACTTCTAGTAGTTACAAGTCGGGAATAATACAAACACTGCCAAATTCAAGTTGCAATTGTTAACCATGCCACAATTCAAAGAAAGTATTTGGTGCGAAACATCAACCCATACAATAAGGCCATTCGTCCCAAGGCCTGCATAACATATTTCACCCTGGAATTAAAGCTAGCAGAAAATTAGTTTCATCGTGATATTTTTGGCCACACATGAACAGCGATTGCACGGGTTGGGCTAAGACATGTATTCCATGCCAAAAATCAAAAATTAACAGACATACAAAGACAGAGATAGAAAAATTCTCTGTTCCAAAAGGTCGATTCGAAGAAATTCACATGGACCTCGTAGGACCATTACCACCTTCAGAAGGTCATTCTTATCTACTTACTATCGTTGACCAATTCACCAGATGGCCAGAAGTGTACCGCCTAAAAGATATAAGCGCTAAAACTGTAGCACACGTATTTGTTGAACAATACGTTGCAACATTTGGAGTTCGAAGCACAATAACGACCGATCAAGGACGACAATTCGAAAGTCGGCTGTTCACACAGATGTTAGAATTTTTGGGAACCTCTCGAATTAGAACCACAGCATACCACCCGCAATCCAATGGAATGGTAGAACGGTTGCACAGGCAATTAAAGAACTCTTGAATAGCCAGAGGGAATACCGAAAATTGGTATAGTCCTGCTAGGTTTACGCAACACCGTCAAAGAGGATTTGAAAAGCACACCAGCAGAACTAGTTTACGGCCAGCAGCTCAAACTACCGTGCGATTTTTTTGTGGAAACACCTCAAATTGACCCCTCGGATCCGACAAACCTAATCGACAAATTAAGACGTGCTATGAATTCAGTAAAGGCGCCAGAAACAAGACCAATTGGTCAACAAAAATCATTCGTGCCAGAGTCGCTACAGTCGTGCGTCTTCATAAGAGTAAACAGACAGCGACCGAGTCTACACTCACCATACGAAGGCCCGTACGAAGTGATTCGAAAATTACGGAAACAATATATCATAGACGTCAAAGGAAAGCATACATCCGTATCAGTAGACCGACTAAAACCTTGTTTCACGACTCGTAACTCCAACGACTTGAATAAACCAAACCTAAAAAAAGGAAGTAAGAAAGTTAGATTTACTCAAAATTTTAGAAAAAATTAAATAAGCATTCGATTAATTCAGCGACGCTCACGCTGGAGAGGGAGCTGTGTGGCAAACGTTTCGGGTACCGCAAAGCATTTAAATTGTACGCCACAAAAAGCAAGCACACAGTTTAAATTTTCCCGCTCATACAAATCGTGCATTACGAACCATTCATGAAGTTGTTCACGGTGTACACAATCGCGCTAAAGTAACTAATCTTGTCTTCATTCACTCTCTCACTGACAGCCGAACAAAAAGGTTAGCAAGATTTTCTACTGCGCTCGGGTTGTAAATCGCCTATCAAACAAGTTTTTCTTTACTATAATTGTAACAAATTAAAGTGTATAAGTTTTGTGTTAACCGAAGCAAACATTAAAGTTGAATTATTTTATTGTTGGAAAATATAACAACAGGCTTTTAATTACAACCCGAGATCATCATTTTTTATAAAATAACACGCCTGGATCAGAGCGTGCCACCACAAGGCTAATGCGTATAAAACTATTGCAATTCGTTTTTTCAAAGGAATAGCTAGTCGCCAATTCGTATCATCTTTACGCAAGTGGCTTAACTTACCAATCAGGAATGCAAATGTTGCTCTATCGATTCTGAAAATGTTCTTGAATTTCTCCTCAGAAAACCCAGGGACACCAAATTCCCAGCAATGAGATTTTTCAACCTGTTGACATAAGTAAATTTAAAAAAATGTACTCATGTTACAAAGTTCAGTTATTCTTCAAATTAATTTGTCCCAAAACGTCTAGTTTTAACATTTTTACTTCCCAAAAATGCTAAAGTTCGGTACTTTCTAATCTTAAAAACATTTCCCTTTTTCTATTTAAATAATGAATTTTCAAATTATTTGAAATTACCATACTTAATAGATCCATGCTTGCTTACTAAAAATATATCCGACGATTTCTTAAAAAGCAAAACTGTACTAAGTTTTAAAAGCTGTCAGATGAAACTATTATGCGATGTGTCACCTAGCATAGCAAAGCGAATACAATGATATCCGAACTATGGTTCCTATACTAGCTGTATGTCAAATGTATTACTACATTATAGTACAAACGAGTAGACCACTTCCAAATAACAAACTGATTACAAATTTCCAATTTTACAAAATTGCGTTTTCAAAGGAATCCGAGTTATGATGCCGAAACCATTACGTAATTAGAGCAGTCGGTAGGATTCTGTTCTAAAGAATAAGAGTCCAGTGGTCGAACAAAAGCAGAAATAGAAGTGAAGGATATTTTCGTTTCGTGATAAATTTTTATTTTTGTTTTTGTAAACGATAGACCTCCCGAAATCAGATACGAAGTAGTGACATCAAATTTGTTTACTGCGCAGAAACAATATTTCGATGGTCTACACATTTTATGAGGAGAAATAGAGAAAGAGCTTTCGACTCAAACAGGAACTTACACCAAGGAGAAATGGTTGAACAGCAAGAAATTCACAATCTGCAGCAAGCTATCCAGCAACTACAACAACAACATCAGAAGGAAATCGCTCCTCTAAGGGATCAAATCAACCACAACCGGGAAAATTGTTCCAGCTGACAACGGACCAAGTTTTGAACAAATTCCAACAAATCAAAACTTTCCATGAAAAAGAGGACTACCCCTTGCAAGAATTTATTAGTGCAGTGGAAAATGCGGGAACATTATGCGGAAATAATACAGCTCTTTTACAACATGGTTTGCAGATAGTGCTCAAAGAAAAGATTCAAGGTAAGACCAAGCGGCTCATACAAAGACTTGGAGGATATTTAACCTGACAACAAGTGAAATTCGAATTAAAAACACAGTATCGGCAAAGGAAAAGTTATAAAAAACTGATGGACGAAAGGAGAACTTTTTTTTCAAATCAGATCTATAAATTTTCAATTAAATGAGCTTTATGAACACGATGATAATAAACCAACTAATTATTCGCCTGAAAATAATGATAAAAATTCAGTAAAACTGGTAGTTATCATGCAAATATTAGAAATAATATGAATTTAAACGGAGTATTCAATACTTTTGATGACTTAGGGTTGTTAGACGAAAGTGACGCGATTCATTATAATTATAGGAAATATAACAAAGATTCAAGAGCTAACAATAAACATAGCAGAGATTTTAAACGTAATGACAGTGATTGACAAGTACATAATTTTCACGAAAAATTTAATACAAATTCTATGCAACAACGAAATAATCTAGAATATTTTTCCAGACAATTCAGACGAAATGACTACATTAGACAAGACCGAAATTTTCCCAACAATAACCGATCAGGGCAACACAGACAAAGTTTTAATCAACAAAGACCATTTTTCGATGGAAATAATTTTAACAATCGTTCAGGACAATTTAGGCAGGGACAAAATAACAATTTGTTACGCTGTGGGAAGGTAGGGAGGATTACGTGGTTGTAGATATGAAAACAGCTTAGTATTTAAGACTAAATAAGCGCCAATATTTTTTTTTAAAGTATTACTGCTCTTACCTTTTTGGTCTTTTACAGCAAACCGAGGTCACCGAAGCAAGAGAAAAGGGCACAAGAACAAACGCGAAGTCAAATATGAGCCGACATATACTGATCCCATCACGGACATGGCGACGAAGGTGCGATTGAATAGTGATAGGCTGTCGTCGAGGCCAGGCAATGACGCCCTAGGATAGCACCGACTTACTCAACGCTTGGAATCCACAATATTTTATTCATCAACCCGTAGCAGAACTAGTGGCCATGCATCATCAACTAATGTTTAAGAATTCCCAATATTGTATTCATTAGTATTGTATTCAGTCAGTCGCATAGCACTCATCGAATCTGGGCGCATATTACTTAAACTCCTCAACTCGCTCTCAAAGCTCCGATCTGTTGTTCCGATTGTAGCAAGCTATTAATCGAAGCGCCAAATTGTATTTCGTAATGCCGTTTCGTTAAATACTATAATACATCCGCCTATTAGTAGTCTCAATCGTAATTAGTTTAAAGCTACGTAGTAATCGATTCTACTGCCATCTCTTTGTCAGGTTACGAGCGTCAGCAAATTTTTCGAGGTGGTAAGTCTCCCGCTTGACATGCTCGTTCTCGTTGCTGTCAAGAATCGTGGGTGCGATATCTTTTTATTCTCGTTCCCGGCTGTTGTTTCTTTTTTGTTCCTTCTCTTACGTACCGTCTAGCAGTCAAGATCTATAGAGGAACTGCGGAGTTTTTTTGTTTGTTTTACGATTCGCCCAAATGGTCAACACCGTGTTGCTACCTAGATTGCAATTTTTAGTAAGACAGGGATAAGGAACTTCTACCTGGAAAAAGACGTAGACCTGATATTGTTTTTGGTGGACGTCGATTATTTTGCCCACAAATTATACGGATGATCGGGATGGAATTAGATTGAGGAGCGACAGATTCATGAGGTGTTTAACGCAAGATAAGTTGAGCTATATTATTTGTTTGATTTACCTTTTTTAATTTATGGAAAGAAATCACATTGTGCATATGTTTGGTACCTCCTTGCTAAGTAGTCCAGTGGACATGATTAACATGGGTTTTGCTCGTCTTGACCAGCACATGGGCGCCGTACAGGTCACGCTGGAAGTGCGCGGTTTTCGTAGTTTGTTCGAATATTGAAATCTCGTTTAGTATATATAATACATATATATATGTTAGAAAGAATCCGACATTGTTTAATGAAATCGCAGTAACAAGCATATGCATATTTATCGCTATTTAATATCTATATACATATATATGAAATCAAACTTGGTTTAAGATAATTACGTTACATAGCATTTGCTCATTTATGCTTAATTTAGTATATTATATATGTACTTGAAAGGAATCCGACTTAGTTAAAGAAATGCATTCCGTAGCGTACGGGTATTCATATGTAGTTTAGTATATATATTAGAATCTGAATTTGTTCAACGAAAATTATACCACTTATCATATATACATTTGTAACCTTTTGTTAATATATATATATACTGGAACTCAGCCTGGTTGTAATTGCAGTTCGTAGTAGACGTACAGCTATATATTTCAGTATACTGTGGAAGCCCCGGTATCATGTTGTTAACATACTGAATTTCCCACTCTTCCGAAGAGTTACATAGCGTGGAACATAAATATTTATAAATGTGCAATGCGTAGGTGATTATTTGGTTATTACTGACAACCCTGAGCATTTAACCTTTCTTCGTGGGAAACATAATTTTTTTTTTTACATGCACATGGAAACTCCAGCATATGTAGGTTTGCTGTCGTAATTTCTACTTCATTATACGTCGACTAGCTGGCTTATCCCAATCAAGTTGTTGTCCCGTCCCGGTCCTATAGTTTCTTGGTATACCTTAAAACCAAGTGGCGCCCAAACCTTAGAAGGAAAGGAACTTAGTATGATGAAAACTCCCGTCTTCGCTGGCTGCCGGGGTTTGACTCTCGAAGACTGAGCTCGGTTTATTGTTACTCCAGCCCGACTGTGCGGGAGGTACGTAACAAATTCTAATAATAATTCCAACAACGCTATCCCAATGGAAATCGATAATGTTCAAGGCAACGACGTAAATTTTTCAAACCAGCTTCGGCAGGAAGATTACCAATGACACTAACTGTCGACAAAACTAGTACTTTTAAAACCAGGAATTATTACTAACTATCACCAAGAAACATAGAAAGACTCGGAAGAGCCCAATATTTACAACTCTAGATCTAGCTAAGGGCTTTCACCAGATACTAGTTAGACAAGAAGATAGAAAAACGACTGCCTTTTCGACTTCATATGGCCATTATGATTAGTTGAGAATGCCATTCGTGCTTAAAAACTCTCCAGTCACATTTCAAAGGACTATGAACCATGTACTCAGAGGACTTATGAATAGGATTTGCGTCGTATATTTACAAATGTAATTTCTTAAAAAAGGAAACATAATTTCTGCGACATATTTAAACACCAGGATGTATCAAACCAAATCCGAACAAAATCAAGTACATTCAAGAATTAAAACTTTCTACTACCGGAAAACAGATAAAAAGATTCTTAGGTATAACAGCATACTACAGGAAGTTCATTAAAGATTACGCTAAGGTAGCTTACTCTACGACAAAGTATTTAAAGAAAGGAATGACAATCAACACGAATGAGCCAAATTATATTGGTGCCTTTGAGAAGTTAAAAGATATTATAACAAACCATCCTACCGTCTGCGCCAATTAAATTTTTCCTTTATGATTTGTAACAAAAAAACTGACTAACAATTATAATTATACATTCGAGCTTACACTTTGTACCCAATTTCGTATGTACGAACAGCTTTAGGGTTTATATGAATCTCATTAATTTCTTTTGAAATATCACGCTTAACTAAGTCTTATCGACTTCTGATTGGCCACTTGAACATGAGTTCTGCCGAATTAACTCCCGCAACCCTATTAGGTATATTTCGTATAGTTGTAATAACAGACGACACTGAACGAAAAAAAATTGTTGAGAGAATAAATCGAAATTGTTGTTGCTGCACAGTCGGCAATGAAAATCATCGTACAATATACTTTTCTTCTCTTTCTTGTAAACTAGAAAACAATGTATGTTAATATTACATACCTTATTTTACATCTTTGGGCATTTAAAGCCATCAGTACTGAACTAATATTAGTATTAAAATTTGAATTAAAATTTTAAATACAATTTAATCTATTATTTTAGTTCAATAAAAACTTCTTTTTTAATATGTGTTACGGTCTCAGAAGCACTTTATCGCGTTTGTGTCAAAGATCCTGTCTTCTTCCTATGTTGTAGCGTACCCCACATACGCTACCTTTTCTTCTTACGCAACTGCCTTTTTTTTTATTTCAAAAATTCCCCCCCCCCCCCCCGGGTATCTGAAAAGGGGTAAGAAATCATTTTATTATCCCGGAAAGTAGCCCTTTGCTACTTTCCCATATGGCATTCTTCTTACATAAACGAATAAAACCTGAAAGGAGGAAAAGAAAGAAGAAAATTTTTATTCTAAAAGAAAAATCCCAATTTGTGCAGAACGCGCACAAATCGCAATCTTTCATCCAGAGCCCTAAGGAAGAGAAAACGTAAAACCCGAAGGTAAAACAACAACAAGTAAAATATTTTAAACGAAAAAAATTCTAATTTGTGCAAAATGCACACAAATCAGAATTTTTCTGCATAAAACTTTCCGCTAGTCAACGACATCCAGGCAACGAAAACGGTAGTTCGCCTAGCTGTAATGCATCGCGTGATACAGCAGACAAACTGTGGCAGCGATTTTGCCTGAAAAGATACACAGACACCCGTACACATAGCCGCCCGGGCAGTCGCCAACCAAAATTTGATGATTCGATCGAGACAGTAAAGAACGGGTCGCCTTTCGGTCGTGATATAGAGAACGACGGAATGTAGGCAAGCTGGCGGTAGTAGGGCAATCGAGTTTGGGTTTTGCTTGAGAGAAGACGTGGCGTGAATATATTGTCGGCGGTTGTATAAAGATGAGAAATCTCTTGAATTTTCCAAAAAAAAAAAAAAATCGGAAGGAACCGTGATCAGTACTAATCGGTTTTTTTTTTTTTTTGCCATTGCTTACCTACGAAAAAAGCATATTTCGTTTTTTTTTGTGTTTTCTTCTTATTCACGCGTCGAATAGTGAAATCTTCTGGGAAAGGATAAATATCATTATTAGTGTTAATGATCAAAAATTTTTCTTGGTGAACTTTCTTACCTGCAGAACATATGTTATTAAAGCATCGAATGGTGAAATCTTCTGGAAAAGATGCGTATTATTAGTGTTATAGATAAAAATCTGTCTTGATGAAATTTCTTACCTGCAGAGCGTATTTTATTAAATCATAGAATAGTGAAGTTTTCTGGAAAAGATGCGTATTATTAGTATTATAGACAAAAATCTTTCTTGATGAAATTTCTTACCTGCAGAACAGATTTTCTTAAAGCATCGAATAGTGAAATTTTCTGGAAAAGGATGCATATTATTATTAGTGTTAATGATGAAAAAATTTTCTTGGTGAACTTTTTTACCTGCAGAACATATTTTCTTAAAGCATCGAATAGTGAAGTTTTCTGGAAAAGATGCGTAGTATTAGTGTTATAGACAAAAATCTTTCTTGATGAAATTTCTTACCTGCAGAACATATTTTCTTAAAGCATCGAATAGTGAAATTTTCTGGAAAAGGATGCATATTATTATTAGTGTTAATGATGAAAAAATTTTCTTGGTGAACTTTCTTACCTGCAGAACATATTTTCTTAAAGCATCGAATAGTGAAGTTTTCTGGAAAAGATGCGTATTATTAGTGTTATAGATAAAAATCTGTCTTGATGAAATTTCTTACCTGCAGAGCGTATTTTATTAAATCATCGAATAGTGAAGTTTTCTGGAAAAGATGCGTATTATTAGTGTTATAGATAAAAATCTGTCTTGATGAAATTTCTTACCTGCAGAGCGTATTTTATTAAATCATCGAATAGTGAAGTTTTCTGGAAAAGATGCGTATTATTAGTAGTATAGACAAAAATCTTTCTTGATGAAATTTCTTACCTGCAGAACAGATTTTCTTAAAGCATCGAATAGTGAAATTTTCTGGAAAAGGATGCATATTATTATTAGTGTTAACGATGCAAAATTTTCTTGGTGAACTTTCTTACCTGCAGAACCTATTTTATCAAAGCATCGAATGGTGAAATTTCTGGAAAAGGATGCATATTATTATTAGTGCTATAGATAAAAATCTTTCTTGGTGAACTTTCTTACCTGCAGAACATATTTGATTAAAGCATCAAATAGTGAAATTTTCTGGAAAAGATGCGTATTATTAGTGTTATAGATAAAAATCTTTCTTGATGAACTTTCTTACCTGCACAACATATGTTATTGAAGCATCGAATAGTGAAATTTTCTGGAAAAGATGCGTATTATTAGTGTTATAGATAAAAATCTTTCTTGGTGAACTTTCTTACCTGCAGAACATATTTTATTAAAGCATCGAATAGTGAAATTTTCTGGTAAAGATGCGTATTATTAGTGTTATAGATAAAAATCTTTCTTGATGAACTTTCTTACCTGCACAACATATGTTATTGAAGCATCGAATAGTGAATTTTTCTGGGAAAAGATGCATATGTACTATAGGTGCTATTGAAAAATTTTATTTTTGGTGAAATTTCTTACCTGGTATAGCAGGTTATTGTGCGATTACGCATTGGACAAATGTACCTTAGTTACGTATCAACAGCGAATTTTTCTGAAAGAGTCGAATGTAAGCAGTATCATTGATCGATTCTCTCTGAAATAGAGGGGGAAGGAAGAGCAAAAGGGAAAATAAGTATATAAACTTGGCTAATCAAATCACATGAGCACCGCGTAAAGTTTTGGTGTCTCCGGCACACTGGGGAAGATCGGATGTCCTGAATCACCTATGGCGCTTGGCAGCTGTGGACCTTTAAGTCAAGAATATTCAAGTAAGCATAGTCGTAAGGCAGGTCAAGTTAGACAAGGAAGGTACCTGAAGTAGGGTAGCTTAGTTTGTAATCGTTTAAGCACAAGAAATAATCTCTGAATTCTTATAGTTATGGAAGTAGAGTAGCTAGCCATCAGAGCGATCTGGCGCTAATGATGATCATTCCACTGAATTTGTAGCGACACACAATGATTTACTAATTATAATGTTATTTGCATAATAATATCTAAATTGTGGTTTTTTTATTTTCTTCTCTTGTTGAATTGCATTATATAGATATATATTCTTTTGGTGGTTGGTGAATTTTTTTTTTTGCTTGCTTTTCAGGTTTTGCTGTTTTCTTGTGGCACACTTTTTTTTTCTTTCTTTTCAGGGTCCCAAAGTGTGACGCCAAAGGCAGGGTGATCCAGGACCTCGGGTTCATCAGCGGCCTGCGGGAGCCGGCGAAATAAGCCTTTGATTTCTCCCTACTCATATATTTTTTTTTGTTTTCTTCTTCTAGTTTCTTCCTTCCCTTGATACTTTTAGCTAATCGGATACCGCTGGGACTTGGGAATTTTGACTCCAGGTGGAGGGGGTGAGAATAAGTTCCTTAGATCTACGTAGTCACTCGATCAGGTGATGAGGTTATTACGACAGGGCTTTCCTAGCGGCACAGAACTGATAGTCACGATGTCTAGCTAGGTTACTCGCAATGGAGGGGCCGCATCTCACTAAGGATACAGCCTAGCGTACGGTCTCACATTCATAACAAAAAGGGGCTAAGCAAAATATGTTTTCGCTTTTGGAGGCTTAGCATGGGTGGTAGGGGGCGATCGGGCCTACACTCTCCAAAGGCAGAGGGTTCACCAACATCGGAAGTCTCCTCCCCTCCCTCCCTTCGCTCTCACTATCTCTCTCTCTCTCCCGTCTTCGTCAGCGCGGATATAGCGTCACTCCTTTACCTTTTTTTTTTCTCTCTCTTCAGCCTGGTGAAGTGACGAACAGCATTTGTTACCAGGAAACATTCGGTTGTCATAAACACCGTCCCCTCGATTTTCTTCTGGTCCGTCCGTCCGTCCGCAGTCTCTAGTCCGTCAGTCGACTATAATTGCTATGTCCGTCCGTCTGTCCGGTTATTCAACTTGCACAGCTCCCAAGCATCGGAGGGTTGTGGGTGGCAAGGACCTCCCCAAGCCGGCTGAACGCTAGCGGCGATTTGCTGTGCAGCCACTCACAAGCAGCCCAACGATGATTTTTGCAGTCAGAGAGGGTGGGCTGATAGCCGACCTTGTCTGCTACAATGTTGTGTGTCGATACTGTTGTCAGAACTGTCAATACTGCTAGTTCTCTTTTCTTTTTTTTAGGCGCTAATATCCCGAGATCGCGGTATACTGTCAGACTGGTGTACCAACGGAAGGCAGCGACGTCTGGCCTGTCATTTGTTCAGTTCCCCAAGAGGGTTTGCCTGATTATGGACAAGTCGTCCAAACACTATAAGATCTTAGGAAGAAAAGGGGGGGGGGGTTACGAAAATTCAGGAACGAGTCTGGGCCAGCTAAAGGCAACAAAACGGAGCATACATTATTTCGGGCCTTACCACCAGAAAGTCAGAGAAGTGTCTCAGCTGCTAACTCATTCCAGTTATTAAATATCCAAGAAAAAAAAAACAACATGCAAAACGTGAGAGGAAATAAAAACAAAGGTCTTTGTGACTGAATTATGAATTCGTAAACTAATGGGAGGCGACATGTAATGTAGTAATAGAAGTGAATTTATAAGGAAATTTTGTAAAATAGTTAAGCAATCTCAATACTTCTAATATTATAAGGAAATTTTGTAAAATAGTTAAGCAATCTCAATACTTGTAATATTCTAAGGAAATTTTGTAAAATAGTTAAGTAGTCTCAATACTTGTAATATTACGATTTAGTCTTGCGAAGCCAATTAGCCACTCCGTTAAGGTTTACTAAAGCATATAGGAGTCTCGACTCTCTTCACTGCTCGATATCCTGTCGAAGAGTAGATATTCCGAAATTAATTATACAAGAGAGGATCCAGGGTCCCTTAGTACGATGTGAAGAAAAGGGGGTAGAAAATATATGCAGGCATATATTAAGTTTATAAAACTACGCTGGTATAAAATATAAACGTACAACTGTGAAAACCTAGCACAAAATAGACACATATAAAATTCTAAAACGTAAATATAACAAACTATACAAAACTTACATAAATCTTAAAATGCTAATATAATTGAACTATATAAAATATAAAGCAAAAAAAAAAAAAAAAAATAATAATAATAAAATCTAATATAATTAACACATATATAAAATACGAACAACTATAGATGTACATATCAAAGTGTAGGCCGCTAGAGATGTATCAAGGAAAATACCAAAGATATATTAAAATGTAATACCAACTGTACGTATATAAAATATGAACTAAAAGTGAGGTGTAAGCCATGCACATATGCGTTCATAAGTCTAAACGATATAACCAAAAATCAAAACAAAAGGAAATAGACAAAAAAAAAAAAAAAAAATCATGAAAACAAATTTAATAAATCAAACAAAACTAAAGAGTGTGCATAATAAATTCGATGCAACGAATTAAAGTGGTCAAGACTCCAATACCCATAAGATAATAAATTTTCGTTTAACGCTAATGTATCCTAGCCTATGGTTCTAACTAACGAGCGCAGTACCGACCATTTTCTGACGGATGTACTAAACGCGCTCCGGCCCAAAAAGTGAAAAAAAATAAGAAGAAGAGGGGCATGTGTGCTAATAAAAGTCGAAGGCGAGATAATTAAAGGAAAGTGGATACAAGAAAAATTAAGCTGAGAAAAAAAGGTGAAATAATTAAAGGAAAGCCGACCCAAGGAAAAATTGAGGTAATAAGAGGCGAAAGTGAAATAGTTGAAAGAAAGCGGATCGTACGGAAAATTTAAAGCAGAGCGGAGGTAGTAAAATAATAAAGGAACAGGAATTAAAGCGGAGAAGATGTAATAAAATAATAAAGGGGAAGAAGTTAAAGCGTAAAGGTACCCTAGACTTCAGCGGGGTTGATTTACCTGAACCTAGCATCAGGATTCCAGGATAGAGAGCGAAGATGAGTATATTTTGTTTTTTTTAATTATTAAATTGAATTTCGTACGAGTTGTGTGTACATATATATTTAGAATAACTTTTCAATGTGGCTGGCTGGCGAGGCAACATCTATTCCTTTTTAGTTTTAAGAAGAATCCAATTCAGTATGAATTATGCATTTCGGTTTGCTTGTCGAGGTAAAATTTTGAATATTTTCATATAACATCTGGTGTCGTAATTCTCTCGATCTCGTTCACCAACCTTTAGATGATAAGTTCTTTTGTTTTAACCATATGAATAAAATTGTGAAGTTGAGTTGGTTGGCTTGTTATATTCTCCCTCCTAGGTACATACTGGTAAACCAGTTTCGTGATTTATCCGTCGGCTGGTGAAAAATCACGTGGCGCCCAAAGCCTACAGAAGTAGGCTCGAGTACGTTTAATACCGAACCACCCCGTCTCCTGAGCGAGTCTATACGTACCACAAGGGGGTACGTAACATATGATGACTTTTTCTACCAACTGTATATATACTTAATATGTACAAAACATTTATTAATACAGCAATTCATTTGTTGGCTTAGAATAAGTCACATGACCTATATACTTATATACTATACTTAAGTTGTATGTGAATGCGACACAAATTTTTGCTTTGCGATCTGCGCACTTTTACAGTTGACTATTATTGTCGGTTGAGAACAGTTGGCTTTGGATATCGTAAGTTTAATGGTTATACAGGTAATTTAAAAATTGTAAGAGTTAAAATATCTAAAAAGTTAAATTGGAAAGGGGTGTAAATTATTATGACCATTAGAACCAGCTTAACAGAAGCTCGCTGCATGGACACGTTTAATAAATAAACGGTCAACAATACATGCGTTTCATCATTTAGTCCGTGATAGTATTAGTATGTTAAAATAAACATAAGCCAAACACCGGATAAAATTACATCCAATGCACAAAAACAATAGAAAAAAGATTAAATATTATATAAACTTTTTTTAAAACATGCTTAGAAACGTCAAGAACAAACTGCTCAGCCATATTATTAACAGTAATGCACATGCGATTAACAGGTTCATACATGCTAAAGTTAGACCTTGAGGAATTAACATCCAAGAGGGGTAGCCTTCTCAAATTGTGCCTACTATCACGAAAAGAGATTTTGTTAAGCAACAATGGGGAATCAATATTCGCGTTAAGAACTGATGCACACAAGTTACATCGGCAACCATGCGACATTTCTCAAGCGGGTGCATATTTAAAAGCTTCAAGTGATCCTCATAGGGTGGAAGAATTAATGAATTATTCCAGGGTAGGTGCCTGAGAGCAAATCGTAGGAAGTTCCGTTGAACAGGCTGTATAGTATAGGTAGTAAAAGTGAAAATGTGTTGACAACCAGTACTCGAGAGTGATTCTCCAATTATTTTTGTGGAAGAAGCTATGAATGCATTACTAAAAGCTTGGAATTTTGTGGAACTGTTACCTATTTTCGAAAGTAAATTCATATACATATATGTACAGATGTAAGTACATAAATTGGACAAAATTCCTATGCCTATTAGCTAACTGTTATGCTTTATTTTCAGTTATTGTGTACTGCAATTATATACATATATTTTGTAGTTGTGTAATGAATATTGAAAGTGCCTGTTTCTGGGCGTAATACCTATAAGACCCGGTTCTTTATTTTATTTTAGCGGTTATATAAATTATTACAACAATTCGGATACGTAGGATTAAAGGTTCCTTCTCATTAGTTTAGTATGTTTTGTTATTTTCAGCTTTAAACTAGTTATTTTGAGTGGAAAAGTCTTTATAGGCGAAAATAAGCAAGAATCGAGACGTTCAAACTTATGACGATTGTTCAGCGAAGAAGGGAACTGAAAAGAAAGAAAGAAAAAGAATTAATAAAAATCGATCTAATTTGCAATACTTAACTTAATAAGTAGCCAGGGAAGTCGACTGGCACACATTTTCCCATCCTCCCACGAAGAGCAGTATATACATACGTATGTGCAATACATATGTACCTACGGAAATATCTGAAAATAAAAGAAATAATGAATTAATTAATGAATTATGTGTTACATCACTTAGAATAAGAAACACAAATAAATTCACAAAAAAAAAAAACAATTTTCCCATGCTAATTGAATGTAAACAAGTACATATAACAAAACTATGGGAAATTTGAATTTTGTTATAATTAGTTTAATTTCAATTTCTCTCAACTGAAATTTAAACCAATTATAGAAAAGATGTCACAGAACACATTTACTGTGAAAAAACACTTTCCCGCGAACAATTTGAGGGAAAAACTAACAAATTTTCACCTTTTGACAGTTGTCCAAAGGGAAAATGAATTACTCAAATAACAAGTTTTAAAAACATTTCGCAGTGTATTTACGACATAAATACAACATTTGCACATCACTAAATTGATTTCTTGCGAAAAATCAACTTCCCGCGATGGTTTTACGCGAAGAAAATACAAAAGAAAATCTTACCTGAAAACAGGTTAAAATCGAAAATTTTCACACAAATAGACTTTCTTGCAAATTAATAACACACAAACACTACACAATAAACAGAACACAAATTTCACAACTTACCTTTGGTGTAGAAGCACAACACAGCGGAAAAACGCACGGAAATTCTCGCGATCGCGAAATCGTCAAACGCCACTTGTAAACATCGCGAAAACTTTCAACTTTACATATTGCCAACATATGGCACATCAATTTGGACTATTTTTTAACGAGGAATACGATGGCGGCGTTAAAAAAGTACAAAAATATCTTCATTAAAAGATATTTGATATTTTAAGATTTCTCATATAAGCAATGAGAAGAAAAGAGATAGCAAGTGGAAGAGAGATAGACAAAATTTGCGTTCCACATTAAAATTCTCTCATTATGGATGACAGGAAGTGCATTACGCCATGTTATGGCACAATTTCTATTTTTAATTTTCATGATGGGAGTTTTTAAATGAAAAAATGTAGAGGTTAATATTCCGCATCGAATGGCATTAATTTCAACTGATGAGAAATTAAACATCTTGAGTAATCTTCATTATGGTTGCGGGTTCCACACACCAAAATGGCGATTCAGACCCTATAAGGCCGAGCATTTATATGAATCGCTCTCTTATGTTATTCGAGTTTAACAAGTGAAGATCGTAGCAAGTGGTATATTAAAGTGTAAAAAATTGTGCAAATTGGCTTACAAACAACTGATGGTAAGAGTAAGCTCACATGCAATTTTGGTGGAGGAATTGGGAATAATTTATAATTTATCTGTATTTAACATACAAAGATTGCGATAGTTTTTAATTGAATTTGTGCGAAATTAAAAAAATTGAATTTTTCATTAGAATTAACTACAATTTAGTGATAATAATTTTAATAGTAAATTTAATTGTACAGAACAAATTCAAGATAGTTGTTCCTACACTGCTCATTTTTGAGTTAAGCTGGAATACACATGCGAAATATTCTTTGTTTGCATAGCTCGTAATTGTATCAATATTTCAGTGTTGAAGAAGTGTAGAATATCACTAGTAGTTTAGTTCTATACATACGAAATTTCTAGAATAACAATATTTAAATGCTTAACTATGTACAGTAGAGTGATTAAGTAACTTCGAATAGAATTGAAATTAAATCGAATGTGAATCTATTTGCATTGTTCTGATTTTAACATACCGCTATACTAACATTCCCACCAAGAACAGTAATTGGTATATAACGGCTTTGTCAAACTACTCCATTACACACGTGCAGCAAAATATAGCATCAACAATATCAAGGAAATTTACATCAGCTTATTATGCAAGCATATGGTGTAATATTTAAGTCATTACGCACAAGGTTTAATTCAATCAAGAATTTATATTTACATTACAGTATTGTAATTCAATTTCGCATCACATTCAGTACGTAAACACATTAATAGTCATCCAAGGACTATACCCTTTGCGTAAACCATCATTTTGGTGATTCTATCCAGGAATCAAACTTATATATTTACATATCTAAAACCATACCTGAAAAAGGGTAACAAAAAAATTTTTAATTAAAAGAATTCATTCATATAAATTTTCAATAAGCTATTCATGCTTAAAAACATGATTAGCTTATCCACTCGATCACATTCCATAAAGTTTAAACATAATTATTCCCAGTAGAAATATTTAATTTAAAAAATAAAAGAAAAGACAAATCGTACCTTCAGTACGATTTGTCGTAAAAAATTACAATATGTATGTACGAACGTACATACATATCACAAAAAAAAAAAGCTTTCACGATGAGAACTGCGCGCCGCGAAAATGCATTAGATGTATACGCGCGTCGCAGTTTCAATCGACGGGACGGTGGCCGATGTTTATAAAAACATCAAATTTCATTTTTTCAAGCCACCGTCCAACAAAAAATATTCTGGACTTGTTTAATCAAGTCCAGAATATATGAAAATTTTTCTCAGGGTAGAAATGCAACTATGCATTTTCTACCCTGACCGACGGCTCTTGATCACGATGAAAATGATCAAGAGCGCAGTCGGGTTTTAAAGCGAGTTGAATGTTAAACTTAATAAAGAGCGCAGTCGGTTTTTAAAAGCGAGTTGGTTTTTTTGATCTTTTGAGCTTGGTCGTGGCGGTCGCGGTTTTTTGAAAACAAAAAGAAAGGAATTACAAAATTAAACAAGTGAAAAAAAGGGGTTTAACAGTTTAGAAAGTTTTTAAAAAAGAAAAAGAAAGCTGGAAGTAAGTTCCAAGGAAAGTTTAAAAAAAAAAGAGGAAATAGGTAGGGAACGGTGAACTCGGCAGTCGAATTTGTAAATGAAAAACCCAAACTGTTGTCACAAAATCTAGTTAGAATATTGAGTATAATAAAAGTGTAAAAAAAAAGGATAGTGAATAAAGTTAAACCAAACCTAAAGTGGAATTTCATTAATAACTGATTTCAGGTGGCCTTTCCTATGCAGTTTTTTTGCTCTATTTTAAAAACTAGACATTTATTTAGCAAAATTCCTTTTTATATCGTTTTGTATTCCTTTCCCTGTTAAAATAAGCCCTCAATCGTCAAAATCGGTGACAAGATATTTTTTGAATGAAAAAAGTGCAAAGGCTATATATAGTCCATGCTTTTTTCGCGAAATTTCGATTAAAATTTTTTATCACCGATTTTGACGAATGAGCACTCGTTGGACGCGGAATAATGAGAGGAATATAACTGTAAAATATTTCTGACCGAAACTTGCTAGTTTCAAAAATATGCCTCAAAAACTCTTCGTGCGTGGCCTGATTTCAGGTGGCCTTTCCTATGCAGTTTTTTTGCTCTATTTTAAAAACTAGACATTTATTATTATTATTATTATTTATTTATTTAACTGAACGACCAAGGTGAGGACAAAAGGATATATATATTTCGTATACATATATTGGCATATAACATATACCAATAAGTCAACATTTTTTGGTAGTTCTATCCAGGAACTGCCACTTTACGAAACAACGATAAACCCATATACATAGGCTTTCGAATTATTCTAAAAAAATATATTAGCTTTATAATCGCTAAAATGAAATAAAAAATAATAATATCAGTGTTCTATAAGAATAACGTCCAGAAACTTTAGATTATATGGGAAAAAGGATAGCCTATTGTAAGCACCATTAGGTCAAAATCCCCCTAGACGCAATACTAACAAAAACTGTATTCATACATAGCAGCCCGTCGTCGTGGCGGAGTACAGTTGGCATCCCTTTCAACTACATATCCTTTGGTTTAATTGAAAACTAGTTCAGTTCCTAAAATATCTTAAAAGTGATAAGGTGCCGACAAGGGTAGTGAAAACATGTGCGAAATGGAACTACACAAGGGGCGCGTCAGCGGATTGGCTACATAATAAGAGACATGGTGAGTTCGTTCCTGTCTACAAATTCACAAAAGTGAGATATTACCTTTCCACAATTGCCTTAAAATAATAATTAAAATTTGAAAATTCTGAAACGAGGTCATCCTCATAAAATAAAATGTCTAGAGACAGTTACAAATGCAAGGTTCCTACATTCAGGACACAGATTTTACTTTCACCAAATTTCGTTGTTTCGTAGTGTGTAGGTATTAAAGAGGTATTTTATGACACATTGGGTCGAAGTATTCTTTGTCGGTAGCATTATCCGTGCCGCAGGACTTCTGCAGAAAGGTTATTTTATTGCCCTGAAATGCAACTAGTTACTGATGCTTGAAAATATATTTTTTTCCCTTCTTGATCCGCAGGTCACTTAGATTTGTTATCTTTTGTTGTTTCTCATTTTTAGTTTTGCTAAGAAAATTTTATTTTGTATTGTAGTAAGTGCAAGCAAGCGGTCTGCTACGAGTTTAGTTGGATAATGTGTCTTCAAACAGTTCGCAACATTTGTGCTTTAATTTTGGTGGTTTAATTTCGGTTTATAGTTTTTGTGCGGGTTATATATTTAAGATAGAATAGAATAGTGATTCTCTATAAAAAACTAGTAGTGATATAAGATAAGTGACTATTGACAGAAATAACTAAGATTCAAAAATGTGAAGTGAATTAAAAATAACAACTGTATTAGGTTCAACAGACGATGCCTGAGAAAAAAAAACGCCTAACTGCAACGGCTTTGGCTATTGAATTGGAGCGCCAACGGAAAGAAAATGAGGAGTTGCGTGAACAGCTCTCTCTGGTCCGCGAGCAAGCATCAGTCAGTGGAGCTGCTACTGATTCAGATCCTTCAGAAGGCAGCCGGCGACAATTAACCATGCATACAAATCCTGGAAGTAATTATAGAGGTGATATTCAGCTCAGGATGGAGGAATTATCGGCCCTAATTCCAGAGTTTTCTCCAAGTATGATTGGGAGTCCCTCTACTAGCCAATGATGTGATGTTGTTGACAGGGTACAGCGACTTTATCATCTCAGCGATCAGAGAACTATGTTGTATGCTTCAATGCGATTGGCTCAGGCCTCAAGGTTTTGGTACCAGACAGTACAACATAAAATTATTGAAATCCCGACTTATTGAGAGCTTTCCATCTCCTGTTGACGAAACAAGTGTACACATGCAGCTAATTAACCGTAAACGAAAATCAAACGAAATAGTGGAGGACGTAACTGACAAGGTAATGCTCGTTGGAATTGAGGAATTCGATTGGGAGCCAGTAGTACAACTTCAAGATCCTGCGCTGAGGGATATAAAAGAAGTCCTAGAGCGAATGACAACTAATCGGGACAAACTAGAGAATAACAACAAGAAGTACGCAATCAAAGGCAGTCGGATCTTCAGGAAAACGGAAATATATTGATAGCTGCTTAGATTGCTTACACAACAAAAGGTATAAAGATGAAAGTAGAAAGGAGATGTTCGTACGAGAGATTAAACCGGGACCATTTCATACTATTCATATGGATCACCTCGGTCCTTACCCAAAAAGTTTAAAAGGAAATACTCATTTAATCGGCACTATCGACGCTTTCAGAAAGTTCGTTTTAATTAAGCTCGTCAGGAATACGCGCACACAGCACGTTATTTGGATGATGGAAGATGTCTCGCAGTACCTTGGACTATCAGCAGTGGCGTGGCGTCTTTGGAAGCAAGGGAAGCTTTGCTTCCCATAGGATTTCTGAATTAATAATAAAAATTCTTCAAAATATTTTCATTCCAAAAATATTTTTTATGAAGGTATTTTTTCCGACCTTTGCTGTAAATCAGGAAAGACAAAAAATTAAAAATCAACCCCCGAAGTAAAAAATTATCACAACAAAACCACAGATTAGATATATACAGATATCCAGCTTCGGAAAATTACCCGGTCATGATTTTAAAAACCCCTCTTCTGGTACCACTATTCCGTAAGAAGAGCTGGGTGCGTGACCATAATAAAATGAAAGAGAATGAAGAGCACAACCAGATATGTGTGCCAACTGCTATTGTCAAAAATGCTAACTGCTAATGTCAAAACCGTAGACTCATATAATCTAAGGTCAAAACCCAACTGCTCCTTTTCGACAATTTCAGCTGTCAGATAAAAAATGACAATTAAATTTAAAGACATTCTCTACTGTCAAAGTAAAGGAAAATAGTGTTGTTGATTTACCTTATATATATTTAAACAGGTAAAGTATCAATTTAGTTTAAAAAAATATATTTTTTTTAAATTAAGTGTATTTAGTAGTGAATAACATTGAATATATCCAATTTCAGAAAGAAGGAAAAATGCCGAATAGGAATTTTTTTTATAAATGCTGCGCTAAGGATTGTGGCAGCAAAAAAGTCAAGGGATCAGCAATAAAGTTTTTTAGATTTCCAGACGACTCGGACAGGTACTTAAAGTTTGTTGGTTACCATCACTTAGTCGGTGTTAGTATTAAAATGTTAAACTAAACTTAAACAAAGTAATCAATGGCATTATACAACATAATTGCATTTCTCACACTTAACATACTTCTTATCCTTCGTAAAATCCGATTTTTTGCGATTTTGGCTCATATATAGGCTGCATGTTCTTTAAATTTCAGTTTACTATCTAATATAATACCGATATATTTAAGATTATCTACACATTCTACATTAATTCCATACGTACCGAAATGTTATCAACACAATTAAATTTTATACATTTAGACTTTGCAAGATTTAACTTAAATTTATCCATTTTTAACCATTTGTTAACGCTTTCTAAGTCTGCATTTAAATTAGCACACATACTAGAAATTTTCTTATCACTTATAAATATTGAAGTGTCTAAACCATTGAAGTCTATCTTCTTATTGCACTCCTTCAATATATCACAGATCATTTTTGTATTACATTTACAGTATGTCATTGTAAATCTACAAGTCGTCGTTCTAGTTTGTTAAGCATATTGCACAGTGGGAATAAAATCATTAATTTCTCTAATACTCTCGATAAAATATATGTTGAACTTGTTATATTCTTGATCAAATCTGACTTCCTTTGAATCCCTTACCTTATCTCTGATTATAAGAAGAATTTTAATTGCTTTCAATAGCCATTTCTTGTCTCCTGAATGCGTATCTAATTATTTTTCTATAAAGTTATTTTTTGTTCTTATTATTTCTCTCATATACAAGTTTCTAAGGACTTTGTACCTATCCCAATATCCCAGTTGTGACTAAATAGCTCTATTGTCTGCAATTATCTTCCCTTGCTTCATTCTCTCGAACTCAACGAATACCAACGCGAGTTAAAGTTTTGTATAAAAATTTTGTTCTTTACCGTCATCCGCTGTAGACAATATTTCAATTTTTCATAGAATGAGTTTGACAAATCATCAAAGTCATCAATGAGGAAAATATTCTCAAAATTAATTCAAGAGATCCTTAAATTTAGTTCTGCTTAAAATGTTTGATGTCTTACTATTATTCAACTTCTCTCTCCTAGCTTTAATTTAACCGACGTCGTTTTACCATGCATTGTAGATTAGGCATTATGGTCTGCTATTCTGTAGTTCCTATCAACATTTATAGATATATTCATAATATCTACTCCTGTAAGTACGTTTGTGAGTCTTTCGTTATTCTAGTTGGTTGTGTAACTAGTTGCTTTAAACCTTGATCAGCAATAACATTTCGTATTACATTGTGGTTGCTATCAGTTCCTAGAAAATTAAAATTAAAATCACTGGTCAAAATAATGTTATTTTCATTCTCCATCGATTGAGCAAACCAATTAGAATAAAACATTTTAAAATCACTAACGGGTTTGCTGGGAGACTTGTACAGAACTACAATTGAACATTTTTGATTATTCATCCATATGTGTGCCTTTAGAATCCATGCCATACCTACTTGCTTATCTATACTCGCAACCTTGTATTGAGCTTTTCCTTTTATAAACATTATCACTCCTCCGGTATGTCTCGAATCAGAGTTACAGTTAATATGATCATAGTTTTTTATCTTCAGTTCGCTGATTTCAATTTTGGACATAATATGCGATTCTGACAATAGTACTAGATCTGGATTAAATTGGACACCTTTAGATAATATAAAGTCATTTAATTGCTTGTTTTTTCGTTACTTAATTGCTACAACCAACCATTTTTTTTTCAACACTTAGCTTTCTTTTATATTCATGACAGTCCTATTGCACTGAAAAGTTCTTTAGAATATGAAATCCTATGGAAATGGTTATAATCATTATTACTGTCCGACGAACCGTTCTAGAAATATATGCGTAAAACCACAGATGGGTGACCATACGAAATTACATAAGCGCATTCATCCAGGGTATCGTAAGAATTGGTCTAGCTTTTTTACTTGTTTATTATTTATTTCAGCTGCAAGTAACAGTTCGGTTGAAAAATTGAAAGCTTGTTACTGTTTCTTTGTGAGGAAACTTGTTTGTGTTTTTGAAGTACTTGTTATCAAATTATAACCAAGTACTCTCATACAAGCACCTACTTTGTTGAATTGACTATTAGAAATGTCGCTCTTTTTTGAAACGGTATATATCGGAGTAGCTAATGTAGCTTTGCTCCTATATGTAGTGTAGTGGAGTAGCTAATTTAGCTTTGCTCCTATATGTAGTGTAGTGGAGTAGCTAATTTAGCTTTGCTCCTAGTATAGTGTAGTGGAGTAACTGAACAGCTTTGCTCCTAATGATAACAACTGAATGTGTCTTGTGTTGAGTTACGATTGCAACTAGTCTTTTAATAAAAACGTTATAATATTTATACTAAAAATATAACCTTAACTGCTACGGAAGTAAAGCTAAAACTCTTAATTTATTTCCTCACAGCGCTCGCCGTATACATATATGTATAAATTACACTTTGCTCAATATCTACAGCTGGCCATATTTTTCGTTAAGCGTTTGTACTTTGTTTATAGACGTACATACATAAATATAAATTTTGTTAAATGCTTGCAGCTGGTCATTACTACTTCACGTCGTTCATCGTGAACCTTTAATTTGGTCGCCTACATACATACATTTGTTTTACCTCCGGCGCAAGGTCGTCATATTACAATGTGGGATTTCTTGCGTGCCGGGGTATTACCTCACTTTCTTTTTCCACTTGTTTTATAAGCGGAAATAATTGCTGTAGGTCAGTAATAATATGTATGTACGCGCCATTCTTTAGGTAAAATGGTATAATGTACCGCATGTATGTACATGCATGCAATGACTTGTTTCACTTGCTATGCAATGTAGGTATGTACATATGTATGTACATATTTTCTTTTAAAGTAGATCTGATAGGCAATATAAGTATGTATGTACGTAATTTGGACAAACGTATGCCTGATATGCAATGTACGTATGTATGTACGTAATTTCTTTTTTGTAAGGGTAAAATTTGGCACCAGTTATAGTGTTAATATTGTTAAGGAAAGAATAAAGATAACTAATATTCATGAAAAAATAGATAAAATGCATTAATTAGCAATGAATGAATGAATCAATTCAATTCAAAATTTGTTCTTATAGAACTTATTGCAGTGAAAGGCGTTTTTGAAAAAAAAATTTGTTAGTTTTTATAATTTTTCTAAAATGAAAATTCGGAGTCGCACCACCCAATTTTTGGACTTCGCGGCAATTTTTTCGTAAAGAAAAGTGGCGCGCGGGTATACTTTTTCTACTTTAACGTAATCTACAATCGATTATCTTTATAGTATAATGATTTGCCAGTAGTTATACAGGAAGAAAGAAACTTAAATGTATTTGTAAAACTTTGTATAGAATATATTAGAGCTATGTCATAGAAATGGGTTAAAGGTAGTATAAATAATTGTACAGTTTTTTGGTACGCTTAGTGCTAATAATTTTTAATTATTATTATTCTCCTAAATACCAAGTACTATCGTAAATTCGTTTTCTTCTTCGACCTTACCTTTCGGCCACTTCGAACATTGGATCATCAGTAGACTTGGCCGTTTTCACATCGAAAGACGAAAACGCTAAACCGAAGAACTCACTTTTCTACCCCGTAACAGCGAATATTTCCAATTAAATCTAACTAAAAGGTCGAAAAATTCTTCTTTTTTTATTACCCGCAAGAAATTTTTAATTTTTTACATTTTTTCTCGAGAAAAGTACATTTCATTGTTTTTCTGAAGGAAAATTCAACGAAATATTCGCTGTTGCTGGGTAGAAAAGTGAGTTTGTCGGTTCAGCGTTTTCTCTTTCGGTGGGCAAACGGCTTCTGCAAAAGGTTCATTTTTTTGGTCTGTGGTAGAGTAATTGTGTGTCAATATATGGATTTTGTCTTGTACTTCAAGCGTTCCAGCTAATATTTTAATACCATTTATAACCATTTGTTAAATTAACAAATGAAAGTTCAAAAATGGTAGTGTCAGTGATTTATAGATCTCCACCTTCTAGTAAAAGACAATTTTGTGAAGTATTTAAGCTATGGATGGAAGAGTTGTATGAAATGCCGGAGGATAAACTAGTTGTTGGCGATTTAAATGTGAACTGGTATGATCAAAATGTGACCGTTTACAGAGATGAAATAAAACAGGTAATGGAGGATAATGCATTTAAACTTATTAATGATGAGCCTACTAGAATAACAAATATAGCTCGAACACTTATTGACTATGTGCTGACCAATAACATGAATATTACAGCGCGGGTTAATAATGGTCTTAAAATTTCTGATCATGAAACTACAGAAATTATGCCTGTTTTCAGTAATGTAAAAAAAAATAACAATAGGAAAGAGATAGACGTAATAAAATATAGTAAAAATAGTTTTTTAAAGGCACTTTATGAAAATAATATTAGTACAATAAGTGAATTATGTGATTTAGAAGAGAAAGCAAATAGTTGTCAAACACACTAAAGGAAGTATGTGATATGATGACTGTGAAAAAGATAATAATAGGTGAGGACAATGAATGGTTTACAGCAGAGTTGGAAAAAATGAAAGAATACAAATTAAAATATTATATGAAGGCGAAATTGCGGGGGAGTGAGATCGATTGGGAAAACTATAAAACTGCACGTAATATATATATGGCATTAAAATAAGAAAAGCAAAATGTAGTTTTATTAAAGCGAAAATTGATAACGCACATGACCAAAAAACGATGTGGAGAACATTGAAGACGATGGTGCTTAAAGAATCCAGGGATGCAATAAAGGCGATAGAATTTCAGGATGGGAATTATGAAAAAGTTACAATAGTATTAGCTAATAAACTAAATTCATATTTTTTAGAAAGTATTAATAAAATCAATAGCGATATAGAAGACATTAATTATGTGAATTTAATAGATACGGTTAATACTCAATTCAAATTTAAGCAAATAAATATGAAGGAACTGTTAACCCTTTCTATCCTATTGTTGCTTACAAGCAACACACCTTTGATCCTCATTGTACGCCCATCAAAAGCATGAATTCAGTTAAAGCCAAAAGGTATGCAATAAGAATAAGTAATTTCAATTTGGAAAGTACGTAGCGGCACATGGGAGCAGCATTTTGGGTATATTTGTCAGCGTTTTCTCAGAAGGGACCTCGAATCGAAATCGTATGGATAGTTTGAATGATTTGTATTTCTATATTTCTGTTTATGTTCAGCTTGTTATGTCAAAGTGTATTTAGATTTATAGTAAAGCAGTTGAAATAGTGTATTTTATTAAAATATTAATTTAGTGATCAGGTGAGTTCTTGGAAACTGGCTTCAAACCTTGTGTTGCTCATAAGCAACATCAGGATATAATGGCTATTATATTTGGATGCAATTTTATAGATTTCCAGATTACTACAGAAAGCAGAGGTTTGAGTACGGAGGCAGTATATAACATTCTTGATGAAGTGGATTGGAATGAATCTGAGGACGAAAGGTTGTATGAAGAAGAAGACGAAGAAATTATTGAACAAGTTTTCGAAAGAGGATTTGAAAACTCTGGAGAGTTAGGAGAAATTAGTGTTCAAAATGTGGAGAATGAATTAGAACTATTGGATACTCTAACAGCAAATGAAGAGGGAAATTTAGCAGAGAACGAACTAAGTAGTATTATGCACGACTTATCAAATTTAAAAAAACTAAAATGGAAGAAGAAGAAATATTACCCTGCTAATCTCCTCTGGACGGGAAATTTACCAAATCCACCAAACGAAGACTTGACTCCACTCAAATATTTTAAAATGCTGCTGGATGGTGACGTGATCGAAAAAATTTGTCAGGAAACTAATAAATATGCCCTGCAAAAAGACGGAGTTGAAATTAAGGTTACCATAGAAGAAATAGAACAATTAATTGGAATTTTATTATATATGGGGATGGGGGTAATGCGTATGCCACAATATAGACTTTACTGGAGCCCTTACTGTCGTTTTAACCGCGTAGCTGACGCAATGCCAAGAAATCGGTACGAAAAAATAAGACAATATCAACATATAAATGACAATACAAAGCAGAAGTCTAGCACTGACGAAAATTTTGATAAACTTTTTAAAGTAAGACCATTACTAACTTGTTTGAAAAATAATGTGAAGGAACTAGCACCTGAAGAAAAGTTATTGATGAACAAATAATTCCTTTCAAAGGTAGGTCTTTGCTGAAGCAGTATTTGAAAAACAAGCCACATAAATGGGGATTTAAAGTTTTCACCAGGGCTGGAGCGTCAGGGATAATGCATGATTTTGAAATTTACATTGGCAAAGATACATGCAGAGATTATGGCCTAGGATTTTCTAGTAATATGGTCCTTCACTTAGTATCAAACTTACCAGATGGTCACAATTTTAAACTATACTTTGATAACTGGTTTTCCTCGCTTCAATTGGCAATTTCTTTGAAAAATCATGGGATCTTTTGTGTTGGTACTATGAGATCAAATCGAATGGGAAAATGCTCCATGAAAACAGAACAAGAGTTAAAAAACTTGGAAGAGGATCATATGATTTAAGAGTAAACGATGACTACAATATTTGCCTAGTGGGGTGGTACGATAATAAAGCTGTACAGTTTATAAGCTCTTTTGCTGGTGTAGAACCTGTAAGTAAAAGGAGAAGAAATACATCGACGTACAACGACCAGACATTGTCAAAGAGTACTCAAAGAAGAAAAATCGCTGCCGAAACTGCAAAACAGGATTTACAACAATGTGTTGCATAAAATGCAATATTTGGCTATGCTTGACGGCAAAAAGAAACTGTTTTTTGAACTATCATACAAAATAAGTATTATGTGTGTGTATGGATATATATATAAATGTATGTGTATAGATATAATTTTTGTTAGATACTTATAGAATATGTTTTTTTTTATTCTATTATTTTTTTTGACAACTACCTAGTTCATTTCTATTCTAAGAAATAAAATACGATATTCATGGGTGAGCAATTTTCTTGGGACTTTTTATTGCACTTGTATCCTAATGTTGCGTATAAGCAACATTTAATAAAAATCGTATTGGTACTATTACAAACTTTTTAAACATTTTTATGTGTTGCTTAGATCAACTTCAATCACAATAAGTAAAAAATAAATTTCTGAAAAGCATTCCGTTAATTCAGGATAGAAAGGGTTAAAGATTATTGCATTAGTTAATCCCAAACGAGATTATAACAAATTAAGTTCGAAAATGGTTAAAGACGGAATAGAAGTTTTAGGACCAGTTCTGTTGGACATCATCAACCAATCAATGCAGAGTGGAAACTTTCCTGGGTCCTGGAAGGAATCTGTTGTTGTGCCAGTTAAAAAGGTTCCAAGATCTAGGAAATGTGACAGCCTAAGACCTGTGAATATGTTGCACACATGTAAAAAATTTTTAGAAAAAACTGTTCAGATACAATTGTCAGACTATATGGAGTAGAACAAACTGCTCGTCAAGTACCAGTCAGGATTTAGGGGGAAGCATTCATGCGAAACTGCTTTAACATGGGTGATAACGGATTGGAAACAGAAAATCGATCAGGGTAATGTTGTTGTTGCTGTTTTCCTGGATTTAAAAAGAGCATTTGAGACGGTGGATCGTGCAATATTACTTGATAAACTTATTAGATATGGAGTGAGAGATAATGAGCTATTGTGGTTCTCATCATTTTTGTCTGACAGAGCTCAAAAGACGAAGCTAAATGGAATATTATCTGAAAGAGAAGAGACAACATTGGGTGTTCCACAAGGGACAGTTTTAGCAACATTATTATTCCTATTGTATATAAATGATATGGACAAAGTATTGAAAAACACTCAATTACGACTATTCGCGGATGATGCTTTAATAAATATATCGGGAGAGAATTTTATGAATTGTGTTGGACAATTAAATGAAGACTTAGAACGTCTTAGTGAATGGCTAAAAATGAATAAGATGAAGTTAAATGTGAGTAAAACTAAGTGCATGCGTATTAATTCTGATATGGATTGTCGAGTATTTATGGGTAATGAAATCATTGAAATTGTCAGTGAAATAAAATATTTAGGAGTGTTAATTGATGATAAACTAAGATTTAATAAGCATATCAACTATATTTCCAAGAAAGTGGCAAAAAAGATCTCATTCTTCAGAAGAATTCGTAATAATATATCCACTTTAACTGCAATAAAGGTGTACAATACTATAATAAAAGCGCATTTCGAATACTGCGCGCCAATAATATTTATGAGTACAAGAGAAGATTGGAATAGACTGCAGCTGCAGCAAAATAGAGCAATGAGGATAATTTTACGATGCAACAAAACAACGCCAAGGAGGCTTATGCTGGAGTCATTGAAATGGTTAAGTGTAAAGCAAAGAGTGTATTTAAATGTGTTTATAACTGTGTTTAAAATTAGAAATAATTTACTGTCGGAAAATTTAGTTGACTGTGTTAGATACGTATATGAGTCACAACCATATCCTTTAAGAAATAGTGATAGATTTAGGTTAAATAAGTATAGATACGTGAATACTCAAAATATGTTAATGTATAAAGGATTACAAATGTTTAATGAACTAACGTCCCTATTGTATAATAATAATGTTAGAAATTTTGTGATTTACAAAGCATATACGATTGCTAATAAATGAACTACTACTCCCTATATACATGCATATACATACATATGTTTATTTTGTTACCTTGTGCGTTGCCTTGTATGAACTCATTATCGCGTTATGTATATTTTACGCAATTTCAGATCCCACTAATTCAAATAAATAAATAATTAAGCTTATTCCCTTTATTAACTAACTGATCAAACGTTCTGTTGAGTTTCGAATATTCGCAATACCTTCCAGAAATTGAGGAGATTTATTTTTGGTAAGTGACCATTAAATCATATAATATAAAGAATTCCATATCTTTAAATATTATTATAATTTTTTTATTTACACTTTCCCGATTCTGCTGGAAACGCATGTTGTTTGAGCATACTTTACGAGCTCCGTTGGGAATATTCGTACATGAACGGTATGTTGAAAGTACGCTGTTATATAAAACAGTAGTTTATACAAAAATTATTACATGCTTTATTTATAAATAATTTTGCAAAGTAGTATACATTACAATACTTTCGTATTTTAGGGTGATCAGCTGGCTTGATGCTTTGGGAAGATCAGACATCTTGGCTGATCTTTCCAAAGTAAAAAATTTGAGAATGTGTGCGGATCATTTTGCTCCATCAATGCTGCTAGGTGGACGGCAAGTGGTGTCTAAGAATGCGATACCATTCCCTGTCAAGGACTCTAGCGTACCAGGTTTAGCTAGAGAGGATAAAGTATTATTTTTCTAAATTTTCACATTTTTTCTAAATTTTATACCAAGAATTTTTAATTTTATTTATTCTTCCTTGTATTCTTTCTTCCTAAACCTTTATTTTTATATACGCTATTCTTTCCTTCTACCTTCATTTCCTGCTTTATTTTTTATTTAAATTTTTATTATATTGGTCCTGCATAGGAAAACATCGATCTAAATAAAGAAGGAACCTGCAAATACTTGGAGAAACAAGTAGTTAGTAATAATAAAAAATCGTTTGTTTCAGAAGACATTAATATGCTTGAGGGATTAGGAAGTACAACAAATACTTTGGAAACAGAGCTATTTAGTGGGGAGGGTACCCTTAAGTATTTTGAGAGCTCTTTGTCTAAGAAAATATTTGCTTCATATGCAGATGATCGTTTCAAGGCGAACAAAGATGCTTCTAATAGGACCAAAGCCACCCAAACAAAGAGGACTATTTATGGAAAATGTACAAATTGTCCATACAAGAGGAAATACTTGCTGCTAAAAAAGAAGTATGTGAAAGCAATGGCTCAATCCAGAGACTTAAGGAAAATAGTCAAAGCTTTAAAAAAACCTGCATTGAAGGGCAAGAGCAGTTTTTTAAACTCGGCTAAGAAATATATTCCATCACAAGTCGTTCCCTTTATAGAAAATGAGGCAAATAACTGTTCTAGGAAAAAGTTGGGAGTTAGATATTCAAGAGAAATAAAGCAGTTTGCATTAACTGTTTATTTCATTGCTCCAGTGGCCTATAACTTCCTCAGAAAGGTTTTCATCTTGCCATCAAAGTCAACTTTACAAGAAATGACAAAAGATTGGCCAGTAGGTCCAGGGTTTCATGATGTTTACTTTGATACTCTTAAATTGAAGGGCATTCGGTTAGATAGCATGGCAAAGAATTGTGTCATATGCATCGATGAAATGTCTTTAAAAGTAAATATGTTTTATGACAAGAAACATAAAAGAATAATCGGTATTCAAGATGATGGCTATACTCGCGAGAATTTGCCAGCCAGATATGCTTTAGCAGTTATGGTTCGTGGTATATCTGAAAACTGGAAACATATGCTAGGCTATGTTTTCACCAATTCTTCATGCGATGCCACCAAGGTTAAACACATGATTTTTTTAATTATTCGGAAATTACGGGAAGTGGGTTTTAAGCCTCGGTTGCTTATAACTGATCAGGGTACAAATTTTCAGCAGCTTGTTAATCTTCTTCAGGTTAGTCCCTCCAAATCTTCATTTACTGTAGATGGAACAGAAGTATGTTTTTCTTACGATATACCGCACTTGATAAAAAGCGTACGAAATATGTTTATGAAGTATGACTTTTTCTTGGTGATGGGAAGAAGGCTACTTTTGACTATGTTCAAAAACTCTACGAGCATGGACTCAGCTCAAATGTAAGGTTAGCTCCAAAACTAACAGCTGCCCATATTTTTCCAAATAATTTTCAAAAAATGAAAGTTAAAATGGCTGCGCAAGTAATGAGTTCAACTGTCGCAGCTGGAATCGATACTCTAGCGAAGGGCAATATATTACCTGCAGCAGCGTTAGAAACTGCGGAGTTTATAAAACTTTGGGATATGGCATTTGATGTATTTAATTCTTCTAAATACAACGATGTGAAAAGACACAAACAGCCATTTAGTGCCACAGATGAACAGCTAAAAATCCTAGAACAGTTGCGGTCATTGATAGAATCTATTTTAGTAAAAGATAAAAGTGGGAAGGATCATACTTCAAATATAAAATGCCTTAACGGCTGGCTTATAGCAATTTCCTCTCTTCTTAAAGCATGGACAATTTTAAAAGACGAGAATTTTAAATATATATTTACTCGCAGGCTTAACCAAGATGCTTTAGAACACCATTTTGGCACACTTCGAAACCGAGGTGGCAATTCGAAAAACCTGACTCCATATCAATTTAGTCACGCTTTCAAAAAAAGTTATAGTATTGAGTTAATGGAACTGATCAAAACTGGCAATTGCGAAAGTGAAGAAGATTTATCCGTCAAATTTCTAGTAAACCCTAAAGAAGTAATAATTCCACAAGTATCAGAAAGTATAGAGTATGAGGTTCTTGCTAACAGCGTAGATTACCGGCAGCTGGATTTCGGGCAAGAGAACGCTCTTTACTACTTCGCAGGTTATTTGTTAAAAAAATGTAAAGCAAGGCATTCCTGCGAAATCTGTGAAATTTCTGGAGAACCAAATGAATTCGGGCAATTCATTACATGCAAGCAATATGAGACTTGCAAATTAATAGTTCCAAAACCAGAGTTTGTGGAATATATAAAACAGCTTGAGAATCTTTTCGTGGAAAATTTTAATAAGCTCGTTACGCGCGTAGGTATAGAAGAAGAACTTTATTCTATTCTTCGAAAAATAGAATGTTGTAAAATCTGTGAAGATTTCCCTACAGTTTTCTTACTAAGCTTCTTCATTAGGGTACGGATATATTTCATTTTGAAATTTTATAATAATTCACTAAAGCAATATGGAGGAAGAAATAAAATGTTGTCCGTGCAACACTTGTAAGAGCGTGTTTCGTTAGTAACTATAACTGAGAGAGTTTATTCGTCGGGCGTCTATGTAGGATCTGGAGCTAGCTATGTCCTGAGTAGTTTTACTAACCGAATTATATTTAGACAGAGTTTTAACAACAACACATCCTTTCAACCACAAGAAAAGTAACAAAGTGGGCTCGAACTAATTTCATCGGTGCATAGCCTATTGCCCAATCTCTTCTTTACCAAATAAATCAAAGAATGATAGGAGTCGGTAAAGAAATCAGCGAGATATGGAGAGAAGCGAACTAAAAGGGCATTTGCCACTGAAGATGTTAAAACTGTGAAAAAAACGCCATCAATAATAATATAGAACAGAATAGAAAGGAAAACTCATTTATTTTCAACCCCGGCCAAAAGCGCACTAAAAGGGAATTTCGGTAATACCACTGCAGGTGTCAAATAGAATAGAAAATTTATAGAAAAATACAAAATAAAAGGCGTAATTACAAACAGCATAAAATTTTAGTTATGTCTAGAGAGACATTGTTATAGACTCTGAGAAGAGAAGAACATCAATATAAAAGATCTAAGCTAACGTTGTATAAATGAATACAGTGTTTGTTGCCCTGCATCATACTTATATGATTTGCAGACAATCTTATCAGGTACGAATAAGCTATGGAGGCATATGTTTTAAGTGAAATCATTGAATGCTTTTGCATTCTTTTCAGATTTGGCTTCATTTATGTGTTTTATTTTACATATGCAAGTTGCACATCACAACAACAGGTTCAACATACCATACATGGTAGAAAACGAAGCTTTTCTCTTGAGAGTCTGCAATTGTGTATCCCACGCTAAAAAGTATAAAATAATTTCACAATTTTTTCCATTAAACAATGGTGTGGCAGATCCTGAACAATGAAGTAAAACCCCTGTTTGTTTGATATTCAGCCCTACCGGCCAATTCGATTCAATCGAATCGACTTTTTTCAATGAGCATTTTCTACCATAATAAGTTTAATACAATTGAATCCGAGGTTTTCCAAATTCAATAAAAAATAGTTGCTACTGTAATTTTTGATTGACGCTGCAGAATATTTTATGCAATTAATTTTGCTAGTAAAAAAAATCGGTCTAGTTCGAATCGAATTCCCCGGTAGAGCTGAACATCAAACAAACAGGGGTTTTACTTCATTGTTCAGCAACTGCCATACCATTGTTTAATGGAAAAAATTGAGAAATTATTTTATACTTTTTAGCGTGGGATACACAATTGCAGACTCTCGAGAGAAAAGCTTCATTTTCTACCATGTATGGTATGTTGAACCTGACATTATCATGGTTTATAGGCCTCCTGGGGAACCTACCATGTAAAAAAAAAGGTAACGGACTAAAGGGACACCTCATGGGTAGTCTGGAAGATCCCTTTCATTAAAATAAAGATTTAAATAAATAAAATATATGTTTTTATTTTTCGTAAAAAATACACAGACAAAAATGTTTAATAATCTTCAATGTTAACTGCTTTGAAATGGGTAAATATAAAAATCATTGAATCCTTGATTTAAGTCACACAGTCATACAGCAATAATCAGCACGCAGAAATTCCAATATAGTTAATTTATTTTCCTCTACAATTTATAGCAAACACAGTACGTGACATCGAAATTCTATTTTCGGTGAACCTTTTTATACCCTAGATGAAATCATAAGGTATACTAAGTTTGTCATTCCGTTTGTAGCACCTAGAAATAATGATGGTAGAGCAAAAAGGATTAGACACCTATGCATAAAACTAAAAGTTATTTTGATTTTTGCATATCCATCTGTCCGTCGGTCCGTTCGTCCTCACGATAACTCGAGAACGCGTGTACTTAGAGAGCTGAAATTTTGCACCACTGCAAAAATCAAACTTGCACAGATGGGTGACCATACGAAATTACATGCGAGTATTCATCTAGGGTATCATAAGAATTGGTCTTAGACCAATTCTAGCTTTTTTACTTGTTCCTAAAAGCATTTTCAGAAAGAAATTGAGGTAAGGTAAGTCCCTGTAAGTTCTCCTGAACAGTTCCTGTTGGTTCTCTTGTTCAATATTCTTATTAATGTGTAAGTGAAATAAATCTTATAAAAAATTATGAAAGATTAATTAAATTAATTTTAAACATTCATTTTAATAATTTTATTTATTCAATTACAAATTATATACATAGATGGAACGAAAAGGACTAAAATTGCTGTTCGATGTAGGCCTGCCGATGGGAACCGCACCGCAATTACTCTCCAGTAGGCATCGTGTGTACTGACTACTGATCGCTTAACACCATCGAATGAGCTATGTATGTGTTGCTTTCAGACTAGCCATGTGCTGTTAGAAGTAGATTAGGAGCACTTGAGCAAAAGCTCTGTGGCAAAATTCTCAACATACAGTTTTCTACTCTAATACTGTTTTCTCTATGGCAGCATTAACCATTCAATTTGAATTCACACAAAGAACATAACATTAAGGTATTCCTATTCAAGCTGTGTTCTCCTTATTGGTGGAGACGGAGAAGAATGTTCCTGGTTGTCGAAAGAGGTGATAGTGGATTCATATCGAAATATACGAACAAAGGCTCAACAGAGGCACAGTATTGTTCCATAGGTATATATATAGGAGAGCAACTCGGAACTTCTTTCTCTTTTATTTCAAGTCCATGGAATTACAGCTAGTTCTTGACTATAGGACTTACCTACCACAAGCTGCTGAGTGAAAAATTACTCGGACATTACTGAACCCCAAAACGTTTAAGCCTAAGCTTGAACCCTTGCTATCGCCTAAATTAAATAACCAGGAATGTGTTTGCGTCAGATTTCGTTGAATATATTTTGTATATGATTTTTCACTTCGATGGAGATGGACATGCTACTATATTATACGTGTTCCTTATACACTAAGGGGCATTAATTAAATTTTATTTAATAATTAAAATAATTTTTATCGTATACACCGCTCTCGAGAAAGAGAATAATGAATTCAATTATATATGTGAGGGAACTGAGAAGCATTAACTTTCAAGAGAAAATAACACAATTTATGTTTACCTAAGTACCTATGGGGCTTTGATCTTGAGAGCAGGCCATTGTAAAACACATTGTTGACAGGCTTGCTTGTGTCTATCCAATAATCTGGGCATCGGTTTAAGTCTCTCTGACGATGCGTCTCGATTGTTTTAAAACCCAAAATCCCAAAACATGATGCCGTTAAAATCAGCAGCCTGTAACGCTGCTTTAGATTTCTCGCCCGGACATATGGAGAGTTCCCTTACTCTGTGTAGCTCCCAGGAAACTATCCTATCGCACAGTCACGGATCCTTACACCTTGATGGCAGCCTAAAAAAGTAAGAGCATAAAGCTTACATTAGAATAATTGTTAAAATTAATTTCTGGAATTCTGTTAGAGCAGAACAGAGCCAACAGAACTTAGCAGATCTGCGAATAATCCAGCAAGTTGTCGACTCTTGGATCTACTCCTAATGTAGTTATTGATGCTCCATAGCACAGCATAGTTGCTAATGGTCAAAATAATGGGCAACTTTTTTAGATTTAATTTGAATAAATGTGCCATACTTTGTTAATGACAGACGTTTGCAGTTGTCAAAATCATTTGAGAATTATATGACTATCTCTTTTTCCCGGCGATGGAATATCAATTAAATACCCTCTAAATAATCCGAGGGATATTAGTGGTAACATGCAGGGATAATTCCAGATTTGAAGTCAGAAATTTTTCAGTTGATTGCTCTAAGCTGGATATCTGTATATATCTAATCTGTGACAAAACTATGGAACAACAACGAAAACTACTGCATGCGAACAAGTCTGGGTTCTACCTATGACGTCACAAAGCATTGCTTTCTATTCGAAACTGACACTGTATCTACACACAATATGAAATTCCGTTTAGGCTAAGGGAAGCAATTAAAAAAATGCTTCTATGGGACTTACAAATACTGCTATACGAGCAGCATGTGTTAGATTAATTTTATTCATTTGCTATATATTTTTCCTATGATAGTATAACGCTGGTTTCAACTGTAGGTGTTTGTATTTCTGCTTCCATCAGTAATCGAACAACATCCTACCAAAGGTATGGGGTTCGAACTCATCTGGGCTTTACCTATGACGTCACACAGCATTGCTAGCTATTCGCCACTTACAGTGTATCTACACTCAATATGAAATTCTGTTTAGCCTAAGGGAAGCAATTGAAAAAATGCTTCCATCTATAAACAAAGCTATACCGGTAGCATATATTAGGTTAATTTCATTCATATGATAACATTTTTCTTATAATAGATCATCGCTGTATTTGTTTTAACTGGATGCATTTTTATTTCTGCTACCATCAATTTCATGTCGGTAGGCGATTAGAAAGCATGTTCGCGAGGTGGAATTGTAAATCATTGAGGGGAATTTCTTTTCTTCTGGGTAGGGGAATTTTATTTTAATACAGAGACGTCTTGTAACATGATGACAAAAAAGTTCAGTCGGGGGCAAATGAGCTTTCATGTCGGTAGGTCGATTAGAACCGAGATATTTTTAGTGCAATTAATAGCTCAACCCATGTTTTTGATAATAAGGATAAGTTTAGACTGAGAAACAGCCACCCGTCTATTCCTCTACTGTACGGTTTACCTAAATTGCATAAAGCTGGCATTCCTCTGCGTCCTGTTTCTTCTTCGTTTAATGCCCCTGCTCAGAAATTGGCTAAAAAATTGAACACCCTAATCCCTATGGTGTTGAATTTCAAACCAAACTTTTCTATTAAGAATTATACGGAACTTATCCATAGAACAAAAGATCTTACCATACCTCTGAATGCAAAATTGGTGTCATTTGATGTATCCAGCCTTTTCCCTTCAATTCCCGTTGGTAAACTGATGGATATGTTGAATGATAAGATCTCTCAAAAAGTGGATAACCCCGCAAAAGCATCGCAATTGATAAATTTATCTAATCTCTGCATTAAGCAAAATTACTTTATGTTCAACAACAAAATATACACTCAGAACCATGGTCTTGCTATGGGTTCAGCGTATTCTCCGTTTTGTGCTGAATTCTTCATGGATTCTCTTGAGACCATTCTCTTTAATTCTCGAAACCCTTTACTGAAGCTCGTCTTTACCTGGATAAGGTATGTAGACGATGTCTTCTGTATTTGGTTGGGAACAGACAGACAATTACAAAACTTTGTTAATCTTGTTTTAAATAAATTAGACGACTGTATAAAATTTACAATAGAATTAGGTAATAAGAAACTAAATTTCTTAGATTTGACGATTTCACTAGAGAATAATAAACTGCAATTTGACATATTTAGAAAAAATACATTCTGTGATAACGTAATTCCCTTTGACTCAGCACATCCTTGGAACACGAAGATGGCGGCATTCCACTCTATGCTAAATAGATTGTTGAATGTTCCATTGAACTCCGAAAAATTTAAAATTGAACTTCAAACCATTAAGAAAATAGCCATCAATAACGGATATAAACCTAAAATAATTCATAACTTACTAAAGGTGAAATTACGTAAAGGTGCTGTAAAGTCTGTCTTTCCTGATAAAAGAGCTGGTACTGACATGGCCAATACTTGGAAGAAAATACCATATATCAACAAATCTGTTGAACTCTTGCGAAAACCCATGGCAAGATGCAATATATCTCCAGCTTTCTTTAATAAAAATAATATAAAAAATTTTATCTTTAACAACAAAATAAGGCCCAAACTAGATAAATACGAAAGTAGTGGGATATATAAAATAAATTGTGGTAATTGTGATGCGATGTACATAGGTAAAACCAGAAGATCTTTTAATACGCGTTTTAGTGAACACATCAAATCTTCTAAGTCCGCTAACCCTGCTTCGGGTCTCTCTAAGCATCTTAAAGAAACAGGACACAGTTGTTCTATAAACGACCTTGAGATTATGCACAGATTAAATTCTGACCCGACTTTGGATAAATTTGAAATCTTGGAAATTAGAAAAGCGAAAGACGATGGTTGTTTTTTGGTCAATGATCAAATAGACTTTACGGATAGAAGCCCCCTCCTTAATCCCCAATTTATATGTAGCCTCTCAGTTTAATTGTGAATTTTTTCTCTCTATGCTTTTACTCTCTGTAATTTAGTTAGGTACTTCAGAACATATTTATATACATGTTAACCAGTAAGATCAGTTCGGCCTTTGATAATGTCCTAGTCAGACGAAACGCGTCGGCCTCTTTAAGTAATTAGTTTTAATTTTTGTTTTTACATAATTAAACGTTCAGTGGAGTAGATAAACAAGTGTTTTCTTCAAAAATCCAATATGTCTATCATAAAATACTTCCACCAAGTGCCAACAGTGAATACAATTAATCACATTAAAAGATTAGAAAGCATTTTGGTTGTGGGCTGCCAAATATGTTCGCGAGGTGGAATTGTAAATCATTGAGGGGACTTTCTTTTCTTCTGGGTAGGGGAATTTCATTTTAAAACAGAGACGTCTTGTAATATGATGACAAAAAAGTTCAGTCGGGGGCAAATGAGCTTGTCATGAACAATTTTGGAATTTCTCCATTTCTCCAAGTGGAATGTAAATAACAGCTAGGTAGCTTCCTATTTGAACATTTGGGAAAATTTGCGGGTGCATGCAAGTAGATTATAATTATATGTAAAGTGCATGAAATTTTAAATATTTTTGGTTACCAGTTTTCTTCATGTTTGGTTGCGGGCTTAAATTTTAACTTTAAAAAAAAAGTTTTTAAAAACTATTAACATTTGCATAGCGCGTTAAATAGTGTAGTGCACGAGGTTTGTTAATTTTGATTTTTTTGTATATATTGTTTTTATTTATTATGGCAGAGATTTCTGTTGTAGGTAACTTTTCTGTAATTGACGATCTATTGCAACAGTCTTTCGGCTCACGTTCGTTTACTGAAAAAAAAAACAATGATAATTCAAAATGGAAGACCGAAGCCTATATTAAATATTTCTCCAGAGAGTAGAACATGCACTAGACATTTTACTGTAAAATTATATGATAGCGCAAATTGGCTTACCGGTTGTCAGAATAATCAAACAATTTTTTGTGTTGACATGAAGTTTCATGAATTAATAAATTATGATGACCCTGAAATTTTGTTATGCATGGAATCGATCACCGAACTTACAGAAAATTGTTTTTCGATTCGATTTTTTTTGGAATTTGTTATTTCCGCTCAATTTCCTGATTTTGTTATTCAAAACAGAAAATTGAGCGATCATCAATTTTTCCCTTAGAAAATTGCTGAATTTTAGAAATTTGTGGAGGGGAGTATCATCCCCATGTAAATCAATATTATAAATATGATGCGGTTGAACTAAGAAAATCAGAGAGTATTCTTGAACGTACTAAGAGAGTCCCCCTACCAAAGGTAAGGCCTCCTAAGTATCTAATTAAAATAAATCTTTACCAGTAATAAGTGAAAAGTCGATAAGTGTTTTTTTTTTTAAAAAGTGGATAGCCGAAACAGAAAATTGTTAATCTATTACATTTAATTATAATAAATTTTGTTTTCTCAGAAAATTGCGTTTGAATTAACATTTTTGATTATATTGCGTTATACCTAAAGAGGTGTAACAACGTATAACACTACTGTAAATGATGTAAAACAAAATTGGCCATTCTTATTAAACAAATTTTTTATACAAAGCCACTTTCATAAACTCATGGAAATTGATCCGAAAAAGGTTCTTGACGAGTACGAATTGAAGGTGGAACAAATTATTAAATTTGGAAAAGAAAAGAAAGGAAAATTAATGGGAGATGTATACAAAAAAATTAATAATAACCAAGACTATATCGCCCTTCTGTTTATTGCCTTGTACTTCAACGAAAACTTGGATTTTATTTTTAAATCGTATCCGGTAATTTTTTTAATCGTACTTTATATTCACTTTATTCTCACTAATATAAAAATTAATTTCTTAGATTGGCACTACATATCAGGACCATTTCCATGATTTAGTGTTGTTGGTGCTCAATTCACATCTATTTCGAATATTAAAAAATTAAAAGTTATAAATATATTTGATTATTATTATTATTATTGATATTATTGATTATTAGGAGAACTTTTTCAGTTATGCTTTTTTTTTTAATTTTGTGATGCTCTTAACGTTTCTTGAAATATACAGTTGACAATTTACACTATCCCGTAGCAAAATATATTTTTTCCAAAAGCTCAATGTACAGTAAAGACCATTTGTATGCTATTATGAAACAAGTGGACTTTTGTGCAAGGTACAACCTACCTTATGTACCTTGGACGCATCCTGTTGTAACTCAGACATTAGAGTAATTAACAAAATATTTGAGATAATTAAAACGTTTTTAGTGTTATTCGAAGACATTAAATTAAAGCTTAAAGCAGATGAAGTGAAGGGATGTTTAGGCGTTAGCCATATACTCCCACAGCAACTCTATTGTCTCTCTTTGATTGATGAATGCCTACAATTTAAAATAAAACACTAATTTCTCTGATGTTTTTTGTTGTTTATTGACAAATCGGCAAATTCGTATAGAAAAGAAATATTTTTTGTAGAGTAGATTTAATGCTTTATTTAGAGACATTTTCACCTTTCGTACTTTCTTTCTTACAGAAACTGATACCAAGCCTGCATTCTACATTTTCGCCGACAGTGAACTTGTTAATTTGCAATCAAATAGTTTTAAAGAGACATTTGTTAAAAATTTTTGTTTGTACTACAATTTAAACATTAAATATCCAGTGCAGGTATCGCAGACATACGAATTCATACAAAGATTTTTCTTTCAATTAAACACAGAGCATCAAGAGGGTTCAAAAAATCCATCACAGCAATAGCAAAGTAATTCGTCTACTAATTGATAACATACAAGAGAGCAGTGTATAAGTTCCTTGTTAGTATTCCTTAAAGTTAATTAATTTTCTTAAAAATTATGTCACTGTGCCTAATTATATTGAAAGGTTTTTTGTTCGTTTTTTTTTTTTTTAAGAAATCTGCGTCAAAGTCATTTTTTGAGTTTAAGTTCATGATATTGTTTTTTTTTTCTCAATAAGAAGTTATTTTAATTTAGATAAATAGATATGAATTATCATCGCCATTTAAGTAGTTACTTAACATATTTTAAAAAGATGTATACCTAGTATATGAAATAAATATTTTTTGATTTCAAGCGCCCGGTTTCATTTTCGGCCGAGTGACATATACCGTTTGAATCTCAATTCAGTTTAATATTTGATTTCGAATGGAATGGCATTTCAAAAGAATTAAGAATAGTCCTGATTGACGCCATATTTGTGTCCATAAGTAACAACTCATAGCAACACATCCAGAGCTTTATTCGAAAAGATGATGAACGCGAATTCCGAATGTTATAAACGAAAATCTTAAATATAGAACAAGGCTATCGTTAATACGTCAGATGTGAAATCAAATTGAAATTTTAATTTACCACACTCATATGGAACACTGTCACACACATAGTGTAATTTTACAATGCATATGGTAAGCGAATTTCACACAATATGGTAATTTTACAATGCATATGGTAAACGAATTCCCCACAACATTGTAATTATACATACAGCTGGTAAATTCGTTGCCGTACAAAATGTATTTTTACACAGTTCATTTAATTTTAAATTAGAGATGTAATTTTATCACATTTATTATTGGCAATGTTGTATTATTGGCATGTTGTAAAAATTTAAAACTGTGTTATTATAACTTTGCCAGTTACTAGTGCGTCCGCGGAGCGTAGTTTTTTCACGCTGAAAAGAATACTAACTTTCTCTAGAAACTCAACGTCTGAAGAAAGATTAAGTGACTTAGCTTTATTGTCCACTGAAAAAAATAAATTAAAAACTTTCCTTTCCCACGAAGAATTTTGTAACGACATTATTGATGAATTTGCCAGTAAAGAAAGAAGAATTGAATTAAAATATAAATTTTAATTAAATTATTTGAATAATCTTTGAATTTCTTGAAAGGTTTTATGAAACATGTGTGTTGATTTTCTTTTTTATGCATTTAAAAGAATGTTTTTAACGCTTGTTTTTGTTGTTAAATGTTTAAACCTATTGAAGTGGTATTTCGTTTTGTTTATTTTGGTAGTTTCGTTTTATATAGTTTTAATTTTTTTTGGTGCGCTTTTAAGAATTAATGCTGTCACATTAAAATCTACATTTTTATAATGTAAAGTTCTTTATCTATCTACTAATATTTTATTAAGCTTACCTATTCGGAATTTCGTATAATATATTATATAAGTAAATTGCGACCTGATTATGATAATTTGATTAACTCTTTTAATTTGACAGCACGGGGGCCAAAACACTGTAATTAAAAAAAGAACTCAGTGTGCCTACTCTCACGTCCTCGATCGTGGTCCCTGGGTGCTTTAGAAGCAGCTAACGAGAGGGGTATAGATAATTTATTAGAATAACTGCAATAACTTTCGATGCATGCCTATTTAACGCTTTTATAAATTTAAATTTGATTGCTTCCCCTCGCATCAAGTCCACGCCACGCCACTGACTATCAGAACAAATAATTACTGATAGAGGCTCGACATATACTTCAGATGGTTTTCACAAATTTTGTATGGAAAACGATATAAAACACATAAAAATTTCTGTAGGAACACCGCACGGGAATGGCCAGATTTAAAGATATTTCAGGACTATAAAAACAGGCATATCCAGTATGACCGAAAAGCCAGAAGGGCGGGATTGGGTCAAATCTCTACCAGCAATTCAATGGAGCTTAAATAATTTGCCACATAGGATAACAAGTCAGTCCCCAAAGGTTAATTCTTGGCTTTGAGCCTAAAAGCTTTCTGAAAAATCAATTAACGGCAGCCTCATTAGAAAATAATTTCGACGATGAAGATGATATTCCCCTATCGGATCTGCGAATAAAGGTGACAGAGGAGATAAATAACGAAAGCAGGATACAGGCGGAAAAATTCAACGTAGGACGTCGTCTACCCGGGAAATATAATGCCGGCGACTTAGTACTTATTAGATGTGAGGCCTACATGATTTCCACAAAAGCATCTACCTAGATACAAGGGTCCATATATTGTGGGCAAGGTTTTGGGTAGCGACTAATACCAAAGAACATATAACTTAATAATAAGTATCGGACATAATAAGTATCGGACATCGATTTAAGCTCCGATAAATATGTTAACTACTTTTTAGAAGACACTTTTGAAAATAGCGCTAGTACTAATACGGATCTGCTTTCAATGAGGTATTTCATAGGTTATGTAGCATTTAAGATTCTTCCTAAATTGAATTGTGATATATGTAAGCGTAAAGTCAGAAAAGAAGATGAGGTCTTAACAGCTCCGTCGGAACTCTTCATATTTCAAAAAAATTATAGCTCTGCTACCGATTTTGGGAACTTAAATGCCCCGTCACAAGAATTTCTGGAAGTAAGCAAAAAAGACATTCTAGTTTTTGATAACATTTTTAATTCACAACCAGAAATAGTGGGAATTAAACATTTTACCACGGAGAAGTGCAAACTTGCAACTCCGGAATGGTTTTCTGGCGATTGTTTTGACCATAAACTTATATTATTGGACGTCTTACTTTCAGTTCTTCTCAGAAAGCATTGTATCTGGGCAGTGGACAAAAATGAATTGAAAAAACATAGGAAAATACAAATTCTTACTGATTAATTATATTTTATACATATTATATTCTAACTTTTTACTTATCTATACCTTGAAAATTTGTTTGCATTATTGTAAGACAGTCCAACAACAGAGTAGAGAAGAGTCATTCCACGCAAAATCGCCCAATTTTTTTTTCTTTTTGTCAGTTGTTTTTGGTAAGTAAAACGGTTAAATAATGCATAGGTATATGATTATTGGAAAGTATTAATGGGTGTTAGATATAGGCATAAGTACAGCACAGTTTATTGTTGCATTTCGGAGGGAACAGTTCGTAAAATGGAGGAAATCTATCGGAGGAAAAGAATAAAAGAAAAAATGTTCACTCTAAAATGCCATTACCACAAGTACACAGCGACGCTATCAATAAAAGGGATAACTAGCAGCGACAAGGACAGAACGTGGATTAGGCCTCTTGGGGAAACCACGATAAAAAAAACGCGCCTTGGACTTTACCTCAAAAGGTGGTGTAGAAAGAAGTTCTTCGAAACATTTTCATAATGACGATTCAATACAGCAATACTTCGGCGCTGTACTTATGTTTATATTCAACTGTTTAAAATAAAAAACAAACAAACACCAGGAAAGGGTTGTCCAATTAAGTTAATTTTTGAGATGTTATTTACAATTTTTATGAAAACGCTATGTACAAAATTTCAGCTCTCTATATCTACGCGTACTCAGGTAATGTCCAAATGTGAAAAACGAAATTTTTGTATAGCAACCCTACAAAGGAGTTATCCGATTTGTCCCATTTTCGAACACACAATCACACAATCAATGCAACTGACTGTGACTAGACAGCTTGTCGCCCACCAATTCGCAATGCAATGCATGAGGATGATGCGGAGCACAGGTACTGCCTCTGGTGCTGTGCTGGCGCTTTGACGATGACCATCCGCCAGCCGCCACTCACCACTGGTGACTGACGGCAGGCCGTCATTCAAAGCAGAGTTCGCATAAAATTTGTGAAAGCGGGCCGTCGTATTATCACCACCGATGAGTGGCGGATCGTTAGCAAGCAGAGATTTTTCATACAATTTGTGAGAGCGGGTCGTAATGGAACGACCCGCCATACAAAAATTTTCAATATATGAGATGCGTATTCTTTCTGTTAGATGTTCTTTGCTAATACGAAATTGTCGACCCGCTAAACTTCAAGGCGAGCAATCGTCCTTTCCATTCAGTGTATGCGGCGGATAAGATGCGCCATTGGTGCAAGTTACAGGACTTAAAGTTGAGTGAGGAAGACTTACTGTCAAGCGGCATAGAAATTGAATCCGAGCTCTAAGCCATGTATTAAATAAAAAAATAAAAAATAAAATAAATGCATATAACTACAATAATTGCTCTCTATTAATGGGTACACCCAAAGTTTTCAATTTGTCCTTTTATTTCTATTTTATAGCATCTGAAACATCAGCAATGTACACAAAGAAACCGGCATTGGAAAATGTAAAATTTTTTTATCACGACTGTTTATTTTTATAACTCTATCACTCTTATTTTATTTAAAACTCTATAATTTATTAATAATAATTAAGCTTGAAAAATGATTTCCGACGACAACAACTCTTGTTGTATCTGCAGCACAGCACAGCGCACTTTATCACTATAATTCAAGATTCCGGAGTCTCAATTATATTAAATCTCTTCCACAAATATAAATTCACTATTAGTATGAATCACTTTTAATACTTATTTATTACAAAGTCACTGTAAGAACACCGCATTTGTTTTCGTAAATCCAAATTGTCAAAAATGAAGCAAAAATGTCGAACTGACACACAATAGTCTCTCAGCCTTCTTGTCATCTCCCTCGTGTCGAAAAGAAAAATGCTTATCATACGTACACGAATTTTACACAATATAGCCTATCCTTTTTGCTGTATAATCTAAGCCAGAAACAGGCACTTTCAATACTGTTCATAAAACAATCAAGATATATAATTGTAGTACACGATAGCGGGAAATAATATAGAACAGTCAGTTTATGGGCTTTATAAGGATCCGCGATTAAATCCTGTACGGAATAAGTACAATCATTTTTAGTGCAATGATGGGAGTTTTATCTACTGAATACGTATGAGAATTATCTAAGACAAATAGTTACGTGTTTAAGAGAACTAGAAAACTAATAATTGGTATAAACAGGGTGTTTCGTAACTCGACCCACAAGCCGAGAATAACAAAAAATCTTACTCTTATGGGGAGCTTCTGTGATAGTTTAGGAGTTACAGGTACAATGCGATTAAGCTAGCTAGCTAAAAGATTCTTTTCAGAACTTCTTTAAAAAAATGGCAGAGAGAAAATGTAAGTCAAGCAATTATTTTCGTAACATATGTAGTTGCATTTAATAATTATAGGGCTTCGGAGAGTATCAAAACCTGTACTCTTGTTGTTGTAGTATAGGTACATACGTACAAACGTAGTGGTATTCCGCAATAAACAACTAACATTATGTATGGACTTGTAATCGCCTTATTGGAGCAAATTAGAGATTAGTTTAGTTAGATTTAAGTTCAGTTTGTGTCCAGCTGCCACGAAGAATAAATGTTCATTGAAATCGCAAGCACCCGGAGTTTATATTACGAATACAACATGGCGCAGCCGGTATAGTGCAGAAGTAATTAAGTGATAAGCACAAATAATAAATACGCTGGAAATATTTAAGTGCGGAAACGAAGAAGAAATTAAAAATAGCAAATAGCATCCTATCTAAAAAGTGCGGTAAAGTGATGATAACCCAAATGTGTGAAAAAAAAAAATTGGATACAAGACAATACAAGTTGTATCCGATGGGAATTGCTAATAAAAATAACGAATCGGCAGTAACGAAAAAATCACGTACTAAGGAACATAGAACTAGAAACTGAAAGCCGTATATTGAAAAGAAAAAACCGGGGAGGCAACCAAAAACGAGGTTTGTGTATACAACGGAAACAATGGAGTTCCTCAGAAGAGTTGAACCGTTAAGATTAAATGGAAATGTTGCAGAAAATTGGAGAATATTCCAAAAATACGAATATTTTTATATAGCAACATAGTTAAAGGAAAACCCGGAAGAAGTACAGGCAGCAGTTTTCCTGAATGCGGTGGGCCCAGAGGCAGTAGAACTATTCAACACATTTATATTCACTAATATTGCAGACAAGAAAAATACTCCAAGGTGGTAGAAGCATTTGAGAACTTCTGTAAGCCAAAGAAGAACGAAGTGTATGCAAGTTACCTATTTCATTCACGGAATCAACAGCATATGGAATCTTTCGATTAATACAGCATGGACTTAAAGAAATTAATAACAGCTTGTGGCTTTGGAGATCAACAAAATAGAATGTTAAGGGACCGAATCGTGTTAGGTGTTGAAGATAAAAACCTGCAAAAACGTTTACTGGAAGCAGAAAATCTCAACGCAGAGAAGGCGGTAGAAATGGCGCGAGCGGCAGAAGCATCAAAGTCACAGATGAAGCTGTTATGTACGCAAATTATACCTATCTAACGTAAAATCATAAATTAATAAAATCTGAAAAAGACAATAAATAAAAATATTTTAGTTCTTAAAATTTTCATATAAGCTAATCATGCTTAAAAACATGATTAGCTTATCTATTTAATTAGTGAAGAAAATTGCATCAGCAATTTTCTTCACATACCATTCGTTTTTACAAAGTTTATTCCCACGACAAATTTTACATTCAGCAAAATTTGCCAGTGGAAATAATTATTTAAAAAAATATAAAACAGAAGACCTTCAGTACGATTTGTCATGAAAATTACAATATGTATGTACGAACGTACATACATATAACAAAAAAAAATTTCGCGATAAGAAATGCGCGCCGCGAAAATACATTATATGTATACGCGCGCCGCAATTTCAATCGACGGGACGGTGGCTGATGTTTATAAAAACATCAAATTTCATTTTTTCAAGCCACCGTCCAACGAAAAATATTCTGGACTTGTTTAATCAAGTCCAGAATAAATGAAAATTTTTCTCAGGGTAAAAATGCTACTATGCATTTTCTACCCTGAACGACGACTCTTGATTGCGATTGAAGTGATCAAGGGCGGAGTTGGTTTGAGAATCTCGTTAAGAACGCAGTCGATTTTTAACACGAAAGCAGTCGAATTATAGCACGCGAGTTGATTTTTTGAACTTGGTCGCGGCGGTCTCGGTTGGTTAAAAAAAAAAAGAATTAATTAAAATATTTACAAAGTAATGAAGTGTAATAAAGAAAGTTGAAGCTAAGGCACGAAATATAAAAGAAAGGGATAAAGCCAACTTGTGAGATAAGAAGTTTGTTAAAAAAAAAAGGGAAACGAAAGTTGGAATTAATCAAGTGGTTGTAAAAGAAAGTTGAAATCAAGGCACTAAGTGTAATAAAATTGTAAAACCAGATTGTGGAATAAAGTGGGTGTACTCAGAATAGCATATTTTAAAGGAATAAGCAGAGTTTTATTTACAAGCGAACGACCAAGGTGAGGACAAAAGAATTATTTATATACATACATAGGAAGATACATAACAAAGCAAATGAACAAAGGGCTAGGAGCACTTAACTTAGTAACAAACGCTTCAAAAACTAATTACTATATATATATATAATTCTATTTTTAGGCAAAATAGTAATCGAAATAATAGACAGGATAGGACTAAAACGGCAGGTACTAATAGGAATTATTGCACATCATCAGGGACAAGTAGCCCACAGTCAAAGGTTATAGCATGCAGCTATGTATTGTGCTCAAAAGCATGAGGTAGGAAATTACCCAGCCTATGGAACAAAGTGCAGAGATTATCACAGAAAAAACAATTTTGCGATTGCTTGCAAAACTAACAAAAAACAGGTACGTGAAATACAATACGTGAGTGTTTTCCCACAGCTAATGTCAATTCGACTGATTGACAAATACAAATAGACTGCGTTCGCAAAGTACAGTTTAATGAAATCTGTCAATTCCTATAATTGACTTTCGAAAGAAAACTGCAATTGCAAACGAGAATCCACGTGTGGTGAAAGAAAATATTCTGGTGGAGTGTAGCGGTTAAATAAAAAAGGATAATTTGTCACTCTATTATTCAATTAATTATTTATTGCCACAAATAATATTAATGACTAAACAAATGTTAAGTTTATGAGAAAATTAATTACGTGCAAAATTCTACACTATGAAAAAGTTACTTCCCTCAACTTAGACGTACAAGCTTGGAAACTTCACTTAAAATTCACTGATTCACTGTATGTTTTATGTATTTAGTAATTCAAGAAAATTCAAATGTACAAAGGAATTATATTTTTACTCGAATCTATCTCTTTCTTTTCAATAATAATAACTCAAAATATTATGCTACTTCATAATTGCATATCTAAATAAATTTTTCTTTCTGATTCTTAACTAATATATTTACTAGTGGCTGAAAGTAAATAATTATTAGAACTCAAGGTAGATCCAATTTCTGAATTATTATGTTGTGCAAAAACTGACCAAATGGCATATGTTTCACACGATAAATAATTGTTAGAAATGTCGATTTACTTGAGTGAATTAGTTAAAATGGCTGAAAGGACAAGATTAAGAATAAAAATTTCAATCGTTCTTGTTAAATTCATACATGTGTGTATAACCAACACCTGGCATGCAAACACAATGAAATTTAACCCAAATTGAAAATAATAACTAATATGCAAATTTACCTTTAATTTAATTTAGATTTGTCACTATTAAATTTAACTAATAAATTCACTTGAACTCTTGCTGCTGCTGCTTTTCCTTGAACAAAACTTTGACAATTCGATTGTTGAAAAAAATTACTAAATTTTTGCTGAACTTTCTATTTCTTTTTCCTGATGACGATTTGAACTATTTGAACTGTTTGAACTATTTAAATTGTGAGAGGAATGCTACTGCATGTGCTCGCACTTTGACAACTTTGAAAATAAGAAGACAGAATGAAGAATGAACCCCCTTTTTATAGAGAATTTCGTTCCGATTTCATATCCATAAAAAATGAATTATGCAAATTTTAGGCTTAATTTGACTACAATATGTAAATTTGTTGTAGTCATTTGATGTCAAATTACAAATTGCATTTTTTGACATCTTTCCCATAGAAATCCCTTTTAATTTCACGTAATTATGATAAGTTTCCCGAATCTGTGCTATAACTTATCGATACGCCATCTTTTAGTTCGATTTACAAAATTCCTCTCATAATTCATTTTCGTTCATCTTTATTCGTGTCCCTCTCACACCCTTGTGTCTCTTTCGCACTTATTGGTGCAAAGGGAAATTCGAAAATTCGCGAATATTCCGTAAACCGTGAAAAATTACGCGACGCGAACGCGCCCATTCGATTCTGCGTCTCTTTTCACCCCGGTATGACATTTTGAACGTCGCGAAACTATGAAGTTCGCCGGTTTATTTATGTGCGAAGTGTCAGTCGCGCGCGAGTTATTATATTGTTAAAATTTAGTGTTAAATTCAGTATTTGTGTATATTTCAGTTATGCATCGCGGGAATTATCCATTGAACTACAGGTGAGTGTATAAATTTCTTTAATTTATGTAGGTTTTGTGTAAAATATCAACATTTTCAAATACCGTGATTACCTGTCAAGGTGAGTTTTTGTTTTGTAAAATTCTCATCTCAGGTATTCACGAATCTATTGAAAATGGGTTTATTATGTGCCCGTACGTGGGTACTTGAGCTATCTTTATGTTCTATGTTGCTGAACATAAAGTTTAGTGCATTTTTGTTCTTGTTGTTTGCATGCATGGTGAGGTACTATGTATGTAAACACACCTTTTTTTTTTTGTATAAAAATTCATTTATTTCTATAGTATATTTATCCTTGAAGTTCATATTCTAATCATTTGTTTATTTCAGGTCGTCGTGGGACCTTTGCATCTGTTGACACGCCAGATGCTGGTAAGATTTTTTGTTTTTACATTAATCTGATTGTTTTCTTTGTAGGTTGGTCGAACATTCTCCCCCCTGTTGAACATTCATGTTCAACCTTTTTTTGATCTGTTGTATACCTCGTTTGTGGTACTTGAAAAATCGCAGCTCTCCATCAGCAAGCACTCGCAGGCGTACCTGATAACGATCTGGTAGGTTGATTGTCTTCTCTCTATTGCGACGTTTTTGGATGTCGTAGAAATTAATTCTTTTAATTGTATCTTTTGATAGGAAGATGTCCACCTTCTCCCGAGTTCTAAACCGCTGGAAGGAGTTCTCGATTCTCGTCTCCGCTTCTTTGATAGTCGTAGTGAGCAAGAGTCTCTGCAAGTCGTTGACCTGGGCGCCGTTGATGATTGCAGGGTCCTGCATGACTAGCTTCGTCTGTGGAGTATCCCCTTCTATAGCGTTGTAGGGTTTCGCCGTCCTGGACAAGTCCTGCTTGGTGGAACCTCCAGTCATTGATGACGTAGTTGGTCTTTCTGGATCCTGCGTAACTTGTGTAGTTGAAGCAGCTGTTCCTTGAACATCTGGTTCCGAATCTGCAGTGGCTTCCACGATATCTGACCACAGACTGTTGAATTCGCTTAAGTCGTAAGCAGGAGCGTTGAGAGGACTTCCCGGCAATGAAAAATTAAAGTTTAAATCATCATAGATATCTAAAATATCTTGATCAACTGTAAATTCGGACATCTGTAAATAAAATCTAATAAGTAAATGTTTTTGTTTTAGGGGGACAACACAACATTTAACAGATGTGTTAGTTTTACACATATTTGTTAATTAATTCAACGGTAACCTACAAATCTTGTTGATAGGCCTGACAAATGTACTTGTCTGTGTTTTGATTCTGACGACACGAACTAGTCCATCAGCCCCTGGGTGGACTTCTTCAATAATACCTAATGGCCAAGTGGTTGGGGCAGCATTATCAACTTTCAATAACACCACCTCTCCTTTGCAGATGTTAAGTTCTGGTTGAAACCATTTTGGTCTATTCTGGAGTTGGTTCAAGTAATCCTTTGACGAATGGTTCCAGAACTTTTGTATCATGTGTTGCACACTTTTCCATCGACTGGAGTGTGTTACATTGTCCATATTCAGATTTGGCTCTGGAATGGCGTTAAGCGATTGTCCTATCAAAAAGTGTCCAGGAGTCAGAACAAGTTGATCACTTGGATCATTGTTAACTCGGCATAAGGGCCTTGAATTTAAACAGGCTTCTATCTGGGTTAATAGTGTAACATATTCCTCAAATGTGAGGTTCGAGTTGCCAATAGATCTTCGTAGGTGGTATTTGATAGATTTGACACCTGATTCCCACAATCCTCCAAAATGAGGAGCTGCTGGTGGATTCATGTGCCATGAAATGGATTTGTCTGCCAAATATTCAACAGCTTGTGGCCATGCTTGCTTGATTGCTTGTTGTAGTTCTTTATCTAATATTATTTTGCCGCCAATGAAATTAGTGCCACAATCTGAATAGATTTCTGTGCACAAACCTCTTCTGCTAACGAACCTCTTCAAGGCTGCAATGAAAGCCTCTGATGTCATGTCAGACACCAGCTCAATATGTACAGCCTTCGTTGCCACACATATAAAAATACAAAAATATGCCTTTTGGACTTTGGCATTTCTTAACTTTGATGATTTGACCATTACAGGTCCAGCATAATCAATCCCAATTCTCGAGAATGGTCTCGTTATATTCACTCTTGCTGATGGTAGATTGCCCATTTGTTGTGTCATAGATGCTTGACGCTGTTTAAAACAGGTAATACATCTATGCAATCGAGATGTGATGCAACGTCTTCCATCCAATATCCATACAGAATTGCGTATAGTATTTAACACTAATGACGTATTGCCATGTAATGTTTCCAAGTGTACTTTATCAATGTATATCCACGTAACATGATGATCACGAGGTAATATAACTGGATGTTTTCTATCGTATGAGACCAAGGCGTGCTCTAATCGTCCACCTACTCGGATCAATCCATCTCTATCGAGCATGGGATTGAGTCTAATAATTTTGCTCTGTTTTGATAGTGGTCGGTGTTGCACTAGGTCCTGATACTCCTTTGTGAATGCTGTCTGTTGCACCAGTTTGAATATTGTCTTTTGTGCCTTAGTGTACTCACTGCTAGTTAGCACATTGACTCTTTTATTGTTAGGATTCCTGCAGTTGTGGATGAAGCGTTGTATGAGTGCTGTAATACGCACTAGACGTGTAAATGAAGAATACTTCAGAAGAATGTTGTCTTCTATATTATCTGTAGTAGTCATGAATGTCTGTACTGAATCATCATTTACTACATCTTCAGTTGTTCCAATTAGTATCCAACCAAATATTGTATTGATTGCTGTTGGACCTTTGTTTGAACCACGTACAATACCTTCTTGTACGATTCTAGCATAAACCTTGGCACCTAATAAAGCGTCTATTTTGCCAGGCTTCCAGTAAGTGGGATCTGCTAGCTTTAAGTTGTCTAAGTGTTGATAGCTTTCCTTTGTGATTGGTGTTGTTGGTAAACTATCAGTGACTTTGTTGATTATCAGGAAGTTTTCTTCTATTGCTGTCTCATTTGATCCGCAAGATTGTAACTTAAGCTTCGTTTGCTTGTTCACGTTACTCATTGGGCTTTTGTTCAACCCTGTTACAACTACTAATGTTTCCTTACAATTCGCTTGTAACCTATGGGATGCAGATTGTGTTATGAATGAACACTCTGATCCAGGATCAATTAAACATCGCAATATCAGTGGTTTTCCATTTGCTCCTTGAGCCTTCACCAACGCTGTGGATAGTAATGCCGACGATCGCTCCCTATTCATATAGGTCTGAGTGATTTGTGAGCCTCCAGTGCCTTGTCTGTTGCATGCCTTTCCTTGTATGCAATCATTACTATCGCTGTTGTTTTGTTGAACTCGATTTACCTTGTCTTCGCTTTCAACTGATCTAGAATGAAGATTTTTTGCCTCTCCATCCTTCTGGTGTAACCTGTTTGCAGTTACGTCTTGGTGTAACCTGTTTGCAGTTACGTCTTGGTGTAACCTGTTTGCAGTTACATCCTCATGAATTGTCGTGTGATGTCTTTGTTTGCACTTAAGACATCGATGACGACTGTTGCATTCTTTAAGTGAATGTTTCTTAGACAAACAATTATAGCAGTGGCCATTTGACTTGATGAACCACTTTCTACTTTTGATGTCCATTTTCTGATACTTCTTGCAGTTTTGAAGAAGATGCTTGTCATTACACGCTGAACATTTCATATTCACTACGTATAATGGCTTTATTGATTCAACTACATGGTATGTCTTGGTCGTAGTTGGTTTGGATCCACTCTTGGCATGACTTGTTCTGGGCGCCAGAGTATCCGTAAGTGCTTCTAATATTTTCAAACGATTGTCTAAGAACGAGCTGAACTGTCTGTATTTAGGAAGCTCTTGTGATGCTCCCTGATGTTCTTCCCAAAGTCTCAATGTTATGAAGGGAAGCTTCTGAACTATTAAATAAATAAGTAGCACATCCCATGTTGATATGTCTACTTGTAGGCTCTTTAGTTGTTGCAGGCATTCCTCTGAAGTGTCGATTAAGGATTTTAAACCAGCTGTAGTCTCTATATTTAATTTTGACTGACTTGTCAGTATCTTTAATTGATGATTGACTAATATCTTTTTGTTTTCGTACCTTGCCTTTAGTTTGTTCCAGGCAGGTAAGTAGTCCTCATTTGTTATAGGAGTATGTCGTAGTAGTTTTTCCGCATCTCCTATTAAAGAACCTTTCAAATAATACAGTTTTTGAACGTCTTTCAAACTTGTATTATTGTGTACTACAGCGACGTAAAGATCATGAAAAGAACGCCAGCCATCATAATCACCATTATATTTTGGCAATGTGATCTTAGGAAGAATGTTTTGTTGTTGTTCCACACGTGTTTGTTGTGTTAACAAGAGTGTGGAATCTGTCAGCTCTGTTGTAGGATTAATTGCATCATATAATGTACCTATATAATTGCAATAAATTGTCTCTAATTTGCTAAATGTGTCATCGGAAATATATTTCAGCGTGCCTTCTGGTGGGGTTTCGAGGATAAATTCGTTGATCAATTGGTCGATTTTCTCATACTCGAGCCATGTTCTCCTTATCTCTGAGAGTTTTGCTTCATAGAAACCCTTTGATCGGGTCTCTGATATTGTTTGTTTGCCATTATCAATAGATTTAATCAGGCGATTTCTTATTGCCCGTTCCTTGTTTAATAACCCCTTTACGTCTGCCATTATTGATTGAAATCAAATTCGAGTAAAGAAATGAAAATAAATCTTATTTTGCTACGCTAGCTATGTGTGAATCAATGAACTAAATTAATTGAAATTTCTTGCTTATAAACGTAGACTACCGAAATCTGACGTTCTCGCGTATAAACGTAGCTCAATAATTAAGTGAGTAGAGCGACTCCTGGATGGAACCACCAAAAATGTTTTCCCACAGCTAATGTCAATTCGACTGATTGACAAATACAAATAGACTGCGTTCGCAAAGTACAGTTTAATGAAATCTGTCAATTCCTATAATTGACTTTCGAAAGAAAACTGCAATTGCAAACGAGAATCCACGTGTGGTGAAAGAAAATATTCTGGTGGAGTGTAGCGGTTAAATAAAAAAGGATAATTTGTCACTCTATTATTCAATTAATTATTTATTGCCACAAATAATATTAATGACTAAACAAATGTTAAGTTTATGAGAAAATTAATTACGTGCAAAATTCTACACTATGAAAAAGTTACTTCCCTCAACTTAGACGTACAAGCTTGGAAACTTCACTTAATATTCACTGATTCACTGTATGTTTTTGTATTTAGTAATTCAAGAAAATTCAAATGTACAAAGGAATTATATTTTTACTCGAATCTATCTCTTTCTTTTCAATAATAATAACTCAAAATATTATGCTACTTCACAATTGCATATCTAAATAAATTTTTCTTTCTGATTCTTAACTAATATATTTACTAGTGGCTGAAAGTAAATAATTATTAGAACTCAAGGTAGATCCAATTTCTGAATTATTATGTTGTGCAAAAACTGACCAAATGGCATATGTTTCACACGATAAATAATTGTTAGAAATGTCGATTTACTTGAGTGAATTAGTTAAAATGGCTGAAAGGACAAGATTACGAATAAAAATTTCAATCGTTCTTGTTAAATTCATACATGTGTGTATAACCAACACCTGGCATGCAAACACAATGAAATTTAACCCAAATTGAAAATAATAACTAATATGCAAATTTACCTTTAATTTAATTTAGATTTGTCACTATTAAATTTAACCAATAAATTCACTTGAACTCTTGCTGCTGCTGCTTTTCCTTGAACAAAACTTTGACAATTCGATTGTTGAAAAAAATTACTAAATTTTTGCTGAACTTTCTATTTCTTTTTCCTGATGACGATTAGAACTATTTGAACTGTTTGAACTATTTAAATTGTGAGAGGAATGCTACTGCATGTGCTCGCACTTTGACAACTTTGAAAATAAGAAGACAGAATGAAGAATGAACCCCCTTTTTATAGAGAATTTCGTTCCGATTTCATATCCATAAAAAATGAATTATGCAAATTTTAGGCTTAATTTGACTACAATATGTAAATTTGTTGTAGTCATTTGATGTCAAATTACAAATTGCATTTTTTGACATCTTTCCCATAGAAATCCCTTTTAATTTCACGTAATTATGATAAGTTTTCCGAATCTGTGCTATAACTTATCGATACGCCATCTTTTAGTTCGATTTACAAAATTCCTCTCATAATTCATTTTCGTTCATCTTTATTCGTGTCCCTCTCACACCCTTGTGTCTCTTTCGCACTTATTGGTGCAAAGGGAAATTCGAAAATTCGCGAATATTCCGTAAACCGTGAAAAATTACGCGACGCGAACGCGCCCATTCGATTCTGCGTCTCTTTTCACCCCGGTATGACATTTTGAACGTCGCGAAACTATGAAGTTCGCCGGTTTATTTATGTGCGAAGTGTCAGTCGCGCGCGAGTTATTATATTGTTAAAATTTAGTGTTAAATTCAGTATTTGTGTATATTTCAGCTATGCATCGCGGGAATTATCCATTGAACTACAGGTGAGTGTATAAATGTCTTTAATTTATGTAGGTTTTGTGTAAAATATCAACATTTTCAAATACCGTGATTACCTGTCAAGGTGAGTTTTTGTTTTGTAAAATTCTCATCTCAGGTATTCACGAATCTATTGAAAATGGGTTTATTATGTGCCCGTACGTGGGTACTTGAGCTATCTTTATGTTCTATGTTGCTGAACATAAAGTTTAGTGCATTTTTGTTCTTGTTGTTTGCATGCATGGTGAGGTACTATGTATGTAAACACACCTTTTTTTTTTTGTATAAAAATTCATTTATTTCTATAGTATATTTATCCTTGAAGTTCATATTCTAATCATTTGTTTATTTCAGGTTGTCGTGGGACCTTTGCATCTGTTGACACGCCAGATGCTGGTAAGATTTTTTGTTTTTACATTAATCTGATTGTTTTCTTTGTAGGTTGGTCGAACAGTGAGTGAAGATAACGCTGAGCATGAATTCTCTATAAACACCATTGATTTTGATGTGAATTCCAAAGCGCAATCATGGTTTGAAAATATTAAAATACAAGAACATTTAATTAAATTTAAGCTTGACATCGGGGCAGATGTAAACGTCTTACCTTTCAAGTTAACCGAGAAATTTTTAAATTTAAAAATAAACAAAAATAACCTAAAAATACAAGCATATGTGGGTACAGAATTACAAATAGTTGGTAGTACGATACTTAAAACAACAATTAGAAACCAAATTAAAGATATTGAATTTATTATCATTCGCAACGGGTCACTTTCTATCCTGCGGTTAGACACATGCGTCAAATGTAAACTAATTAAGAGAATAAACACACTTAGTACCACGTCAGTAAACAAGGCAGAATTTATGTGGAAAAATGCGGATCTTTCTGCGGGTTTAGGCAATTTCACAAAAAAGCTCAGAATAGAGCTAAAAAAGATGCCAGCCTGTTGCTAAGCTAGCTAGACGAATAGCGCTTTCATTAAAAGACCCCTCCTTAAAAAATGAGCTAAAAAGACTAGAGAATTGGAAAATTATTGAAAAAATTAATAATTCTTCAGACTGGATCTCGAATATCGTCATAGTTGAAAAATGTAATAAGAAAATTCGTGTATGTCTAGATCCAAACAATCTAAACCAAGCAATTAAACCAATTAAACCGGAGCATTACTAAGAAAGGAAAGGAAAGCACTCTTGAATAGGCTGACAATAACACTAGGGTGTCAAATGATAGATTTAACTAAGATAAGCTAAACAGAAAAGGACATATGAATTCAGAGTAAAACAACAAAAAATTCAAATTAATAGAATATACATTTAAATAATTATTAAAATCGAAACTAGTTTCAACAAATCTAGACTTAGGGATCTAACAGATAAGTGACTAAAAATATGTACGTAATGGATTTCTAGATAACCACTGAATTGAGGGCGGATTAATAAATATTCCCAAATTTGTATGAAATGTTATGAAAAAAAACTCAAATTAAAAGGAGAAGGTCTAGTATAAGTACATACCACTAAATGAAATGTAGTAGTATTCAGCAATAACCAACTAACATCATGCATGGGGCACCCGTGTAATCTCTTTATATATTTTTAGCAGCTCTGAACTGTTTTCTGGATAAATCTGTCTCGCTAAATGAATAAACTGGCTCTTATCTCGAGGTTTGTTAAACACAACGAGGTATTTACAGTTAAGTGATATGTCTCGGCAAAACTTGCCTTGATGAAATACATTTTGTGTTACAAGGATTGCTGAAAGATTGCGATGGTGTGATCCTTTTGTAAAGAGTTCACATACTTGTCTGCTAAAAGCACTTAACATCATATCGTCCAATACAATTAATGTAGTTTCCTGTGCATAATTTACAAACTCTTCAGAAATACTATCAATAAATTCGATATTAGTGAATGTGGTATCTGAGGGCAGAGCCCCATGTTCTGCATTACACCAGATAACTCTTGTTATTTGCGGCCTTGTTAAAAATATATTATTGAGAAGGTCTTTTATAAATGTTGTTTTTCTGCAGCCTGAAGGTCCAGCAACCATCATTGTAAACGGATGATTAAACTTGATCATTGCAGGAAAATGACAGAAACGAGATAAACTATCTGGACATAACAATAATCAGAACAAACAAGGAATTCAAAACAAAATGGTACAAGAAAGCCATTGCATCAAACAGGCTAATAAACTACCTGTCAAACCAGCCCAACATATACAAGAGGAACACTATAATAGAGAGGGTAAGCTACGCCATCAAAGTCACGGAAATAGAACACATAGAGGACACCATAAAAACACTAGTAATAGAAGCAGACGACAACGGATATCCGAGGAAAATAACGGAAAAATACTTCACGGAAGGCATCAAGAAATCGAACCTGGAACAGGAGAAAAAACAGAGGATCATAACATACCTAAGCGACAAATGTGGGATAGAGATAGAGGACAGCCTAGAGGAGAAAGACAAAACCAGGAGCACGGGAATCCCGAGAGAAGAACAGAGAACACCCAAGAAAGAAGGGACAGGGACGAGAGAAAGAAATACATCAGGACACAGTACATAAACAGCACAACAGATCGGCACATCACCAAAATCAACGACAGGGTACAGAGCGTGAAAATGGTACCATACAACCCACCAGGGGCAAACATTAGGAGCATTTACAACGCGAAAAGGAAAAGAGGCGTAAAGACACATGAATACAGGAACAAGGACATGAACACACACAGAACAGACCCCCAGGATTGGAACAACATCATACTGTTCCAATGCAGGGATTGCAACAACAAATACATAGTCCACACGGGAAAGATGGACACCAAGGAGATGGTACATAAACAGATGAACAGCAAAAATGGAGCAATGTACAGCCACAGGAACACCGTGGGACACAGGATCAACGAGGAAATACAAATAATCGATAAAGTCAGAAGCACAGCAAAAGCAGCCAAATACATAGCTGCATACATAGGAAACAACGACAACGAAAATAATAGAATAATAGACATCAACCCACTCAAAGCGGATGCCCACTACAAAGGAAAAACAGCACAGGAAGGAGGAACACTCACGATCACACCAAGGAACACATCATAGACACAGGAAGGCCAACAACACACAAGAACAGGAGTAAGACAACGGGGAGGGGGAGAGAAAGGAAGAAAGGAAACATGGGAACACTTGCCCCCCATAACCACAGAAAGAAATAGAGATAAGAAACCCCCTAGATTTCATAATATAGTTAAGAAGGGAAATAGTAATATAAGCATATAGAAACACAACAACGGAAAAACACGACAACCAGAGGAGAAGACACCGAAGGAAAAACAACACGAAAATAGTTCAACTCAAGGCCGCTTGAAAAAGAAGGAAAAAAAGGAACAAGACAACAAGAAACAATAAGCGACGAAAACCCAAAGATAGGAATCTAAAATATGCGGCCGATCACAACACACACATAGCCAACAGAACCAAAACGAAACAGAGCAAGCAGAATTAGAAATAGATTTAAACCAACAATAGAGGGTAGGACACACAAGGACAAGGGAAAAGACGCACGAATGACAAACCCAAGGAGCAAAACAAAACCAGTAGGAGACAGAACAAAAAAGAGAACAAACAAAACACATAAATCACAACACAACGCAGCAACACACAACACCAAGACACAATCAGAAAACAGACAGCTAGGGAATCTTTCACAACAAAGAGCAAAATTACACAATTAAGGAATACAAATCAAAAACTTGCCGGAAACAGCTCCTAGCAGGAACAGTAATAGGGTATAACACAACATAACAGCAAACATACGTACAGAACAGATAGGAACAATGTAGGGCAACGGACAATACAGGGTAGTAGAAAGTACTGGGCCGTTCGAACCGGTGAAACACCCGTTGTATTCGAAAAGAAGTACCCAGTGACCATAAACGTTAGCTAAAAGAGCTAATAGCTAGGACAATAACGCACTCCTCACGAACGAAAATACAGAAGGGTAGCACACAGGTCGGTCTGGCACACAGACGGAATGGGTGCTGCCAAAAATATCCCTAGCTGAACCAGTGGGAGGGGTTGACGGTAAAACAGATAAGATACAGGATTAGTGGAGGGCACAACAGAAGTGAGCACAAACCCAGCACATAGATCACCACCAATACACAACACCCAGACAATAGTAAAGAATAGGTAGCCAGAAAACAACATACAAATAGTAACACACCTAACAAAACTTGCCAGATGCAGCTCCTGGGAGAGTAAGGTATAAGGGATAACACAACAGAACACCACACGAACGGACAACTAAAGTAGGAACAATGTAGGGAACGAACAATACAGGGCAGTAGAAAGTACTGGGCCATTCGAACCGGTGAAACACCCGTTGTATTCGAAAATAAGTACCCAGTGACCATAGACGTTAGCTAAAAGAGCTAATAGCTAAGACAAAAACTCAAATATAACGAACGAAAATACAGGAGGGGCACACGCAATTCGCTCCATCACAAGAGCGAAATGGGGATGCCCAACAATATCCCGAACTAAAACCAGCAGGAGGCGTTGACGGTGAGGGAGAAGAAGAACAGAACCAGTAGGGAACACAACAGGATATAGGACAAATGAAACACACAAACCACCACTAACACGAAAACACCCAGCCAAAATCAGGAAACAGGAAGCTAGAAAACAAAGCAAAATCAGGAAATAGGAAGTTAGTAAACAACAAGGAAAGAAACACATATCACAAAACTTGCCGGATGCGGCTCCCAGTGAAGTAATAAAATGAAGGATAACACGACAGAAAACCATACGAACGGACAAAGAAATAGGAACAATGTAGGGAACGGACAGTACAGGGCAGTAGAAAGTACTGGGCCGTTCGAACCGGTGAAACACCCGTTGTATTCGAAAACAAGTACCCAGTGACCATGAACATTAGCTAAAAGAGCTAATAGCTAAAGACAACAACATGAAGATAACGAACAAAAAATACAGAAGGGTGGCAAGCAATTCGCGCTGCCACGTAGATAAAATGGGGGTTACCCCCCAAAAATATCCTAAATTGAACCACTGAGGGGCGTTGACGTAAAGAATGTGACAACATACACGAGCTCAACACAACAACTAGAACACACACACTAGTATAATCAGATAACACACACGAGCACAACACAACAACTAGAACACACACACTAGTATAATCAGATAACACAACAGGGGAACAAAAACCAGACATACACGATAACCAAACACAAGATAAACAAGACACAGACAAGTAGAGGAGGGCACAACGACGAAAAGAGAAAGAGAAAAATAGAGGAAAATCACACAAAATATACACACACATAGACCAGGATCACAGCACACCAGGGAAAGGAGAAAAAGGAAAAAAGCTAAAATGAAGAGCACAGAGAGTAAAAACAGCATTAACAAGAACCACAACACACAGAAACCGAGCACAAGCCCGGGAAACACAGCCAGATGAGTGACAGAGGGGAAACGAAATCCCAAATACCGCGTGGATGAAAGCGCACCCCACAAGGTAAAGGAGGAAGTCACAAGTAAAGCAAAAGCCGAACAAGCAACACGTGTTGTGAAAAAAGTAAGAGGGAAATATAAAGCGTTACAGAAAGTTTACAGTGTAAAGCAGAGGCATTAATTCAGCCCAATTCTTCATTAACTGGGAAATTTTTTAAGTTAATACACATTGTGATAGAAAACACAAAGAATCTCGCACAGAATACTGATCGGTCATCAGAGTATCTAAATTCAGACATATAGATATATGAATGCTTATCTCAGCGACCATCCATTTACATGTGAGACAGTATATACAGAGCGTACATACTGTGCAAAATCCAACGGTTACCAGTTACAAAGTGAAAACTATAGAAGTGAACATATGATGTGAGTAGAAATAAGGAAATAAAAAGTGAGAAAAAGAAAAAATAGAAAAAAGGGAAAAATATAAAGTGATGAAATAAGGAAAATATAAAGTGATAGAGAAATACATAAAGAGAGGAGAATATAAAGTGTAGAAAAAGAAAAAGAAAAATATAAAGTGTCCAAGTAAAATACAATTAAATTTAAGTGCTTCTTTATTAATTGTTTTAAAATTTTTTTAAGTTCATACATATCTTGGTAAAAGGCCCAAAGAATTTCGCACAGGTTACCGATCGGTTATCAGATCATCTATACTCAGACGTACATACATATGAATGCTTATTTCAGCGAGTGTCCATGTGTGTGTATGACGATATATATAGAGCGTACATACTGTGCGAAATTCAACTGTACTTGCGATTACCACTTACGAAGTGAAAACTATAAAGGGAAACATGTGATGTGGGTAGAAATAAGGGTATAAAAAGAGAGAAAAAAGAAGAAAAAAGAAAAAAGAGTAGAAAGTGAGAAAGAAAATAGAAAAAAGAAGAAATATAAAGTGGTGAAAGGAGGAAAATATAAAGTGCTAAAGAAAAAATATAGAGTGAGGAAAATATAAAGTGTAGAAAAAGGAAAATAAAAATATAAAGTTAAAGTAGAATATAAATAAATTAAGTGCTACATGAAAAAAGTGAAGTGAGGAGACAATAATCAGGAAACACACGCGTGATAATAGAAAACGAGAAGTAAACAAGTGTGAAAGCACGGAAAACAACAAGCAGAAAGTATTGGAAATTTGGGGTAAGTGCTAAACGTAAGGTAAAAATTATAAAGAAATTATAAGGTTAGAAGCATAGGGTAAGGTAAGAAAGAACACACAACGGAGAAAACGCACACAAAAAACAAATATATAATAATAATAATATAATATGAAAAAATCAAAGAAATGAGGTGGGGGGTTCACCAAGAACAGACGGAAACGCAAGAGCGAAATAAGAAGAAGATAAGGGAAGCACCCACACCTTGCGACGTACGCACATATATACACATATATATAACATGTATACACATGTACCACCAAAAGCCAAAATAAGTTTTTATCACTAAATTAAGTTTATAACGATAATATAATGTAAATAGCACCCCAAGATTCTAAACACACATTCACACGCACCTCGGGAAGTAAAAGAGAGTTCTTATCGCGAAAACTATACACCTCAAAGGAGGGGGGGGGGAAAATACAAAAACTACAAAACACGCAAATAGAAAGTTATTATAGAAAATCGTAATAATACAAAAGTAGAATAAAGAAACTAAATATTAAATTAAGAAATGAAGTGAACCACGGCACCTTTGACACGTCAGGGAAAAGATAACTACTGGTAGAAACAGAAAACCCAAAGCTAACTAAAATAGAAAGTAAAATTCGAGCCAAGAGGTAGCCTGTGGGCATATTCTAAACGAATATCCACAGGATAAAACCCACAGTATAGGGTCACATCTCAATAAATTTATAAGATATCATAAGATTGTTTAACACTTAAGCGTACTCCCCAGGATATAACGCACTACTTCCCCTCATAAAACACCTGAAAACCCATATGTATACACATTCACGCTGCCTAGCATCCTGACCATAATCCGAGGTCGGCACTATTATCGATTATAGGAAATTTCTTGCACCAAAACTAACCACTGCAACCCAATAAAATAGTTATAAATAGGGAAATTTGCAAAACGCAAACTTCGTGTTCTAGAACACACAACGGGCACGCAAACCCACTCCACATATAATATTAGGAACACCGCTGAAGATTTCCGTGGCTGGAATGAAACGACGTACGGTATAGCCAATAGTTAGCCTACACGGCCTCCCCAATCATCCCCCTTATCTATACTAACACAAACAAACATCGGGCCTTCCTAGTACCGTCTAAGAACGCCCCACTACCCAAAAGTGTTACATTTTCCGGGACGTAACAAATCGTATTTATCACCTTAAGCGCACATCACATATGCACCAGGAATATACGGGCTCTTATAGAGCGAACATATCACATAATCTCATATGCACCACAGAAAGAACCCCCTGAGCCCATCAGGAACAATGAAGACGGTTCATGAACTCTGTAATACGATGCACCAGAATGCACATTATATTATACACACCCACTAAACACTATTTTTAAGAGATGTACCTAACACCAGTCACTGCACCAGATTGGCATAAGGCTCATATTGTAAGAGCAACACACACGCACATCCATACCAAAGAACACAAAACAAACGAAACACCACACCCAACACACAGAGACGTACGACACAACACCAACGAAGGAACACAATACGAACACACACACAACATATCATCCACACACCTATGAGGAAACCCTTCAAGTACCTCACGTAGGTACCACGGTGGCTAAACTAACCACCCACGGCGGTGGACAACTGGTGCCCCACCTGCCGTACAACGCTTCGTCATGCTGCTTTAAGGAAGTGACTTCCATAAACACAGATGACACAAAACCAGCACCGGCAGTTTTTTTGCTAATTAATATATATTTTTTTGCTAATTAATACAGAAAATCAAGGCTTTCGTTTTCTTCTCACTGTAATTGATACGTTTTCAAAATATGCATGGGCCTCACCAATTAAAAGTAAAAAGGCATCAAAAGTTGTTAAAGCGATGCAGTCTCTTTTTAATCAAGGTCGCATTCCAAGAAATTTACCAACAGATGATGGAAAGGAGTTTTTTAATAAATCGTTTCGACAGCTTATGTATCGCTATGATATTAACCATTATTCCACTTACAGCGCTTTAAAAGCTTTAATTGTAGAAAGGTTTAACAGAACGTTAAAAAGCATGATGTGGAAAGAATTCAGTATGAACGGAAATTATCACTGGATTAGTATGTTAACTAAGTTAGCAGAAGCGTATAATTCAACAAAGCAGCGCACTATTAAAATGCAGCCTGTAGATGTTAGCCCACGCAACGAGAAACGTTTATTGTCGGCTGTGTACAAATATCCAAAGGTAAAACCCAAACCGAAATATAAAGTGGGTGATTTTGTTCGTATAAGTAAGCATAAGCATGTATTTGAAAAAGGCTATACCCCTAATGTGTCTACCGAAATATTTGTTATAAATATAGTCAAAAGCACATTTCCAACGACCTATGTTCTCGAGGATTGTGAACAAAATGTGATTCAGGGAAAGTTTTATGGGCTTGAGCTGGCTCCAGTCAAACATCCTGATGTTTATCTTGTAGAACAAGTTTTAAAAAGACGTGGAAATAAAGTATTAGTTAAATGGCTAGGCTTTTCACCTAAGAAGAACGCCTGGATTGATATAAAACACGTCGTGTAATATTTTTAAAACATAGGCATCATGCTACTCTTAAAAAGAGAATTTGACCGCTTAAAAACTTTCCATAGTCTTCCTTTAGATGACAGAAAGTGTTGCAAACTAGCAAGAAGTGGATTCTTTTACACAAATCTTAAAGATAAAATAAAATGTTACTTTGCTCCCCGGAAATGTATGCTATGAACTGCCCAGAAGACGTTGAAGCAGAACACATTCATCGATCTCCAAACTGCACGTATGCCAATGGTCGAGATGTATGTGGACTATACAATAAACCGCTCACTAAGCCGGCTCCATCAAAGACTTTAATTTATGCTTTCAACACTTTGAAGTTTTTAGATGGTGCTATACTTGTTCTTGGACTGTTTTGTGAAATTTATTATTTTTACGAATACTTCAAACAGAAACTATGAAAAAATGTTCATCGATTGTAATAAAAATACTTGACTGCTATTAACCACGTCTTTTATTTCTTTGCCTGACCTTTTTTCAGATCATCGCATTAATTCGAAACGACGCAAAAACTTACCTAACCCAACATTTATACACCGCTTCTCTCTATAACCAGCCACTTTCGCTTTCAACACAAAAAAATATAAACAACAAACTTTGCCCCCAGCAGGCCCCTTCGAAGACAGAGTGTAAACAACAACTTTGCCCCGATCTTCCCCCCACGTAAACAAAAACCTTGCCCTGATCGTACCCCACGTAAACAAAAACTTAGCCCCCCATGGTTCCCACACGGAAACAAAACCTCGCCACTGAAAAAACAAGTTTCATTTGAAATTCGAACGCGAAAATATAATCCATCCTCTGAGCAGGTACACTGCATGCATTCACATGTGTCCGAACATAACAATTCTACTCTCATTTTTCAGATCAATAGTGTCATAAGGATTAAACACACCTCCATATTCTGGAAGTTGTTTCCAAGTCCGCCATTTACTTTACACACAAGTGGTACAAAAAGCAACTTTAGTCTCATCAACTTTCATTTTCCAGTGCATACGCCCATTTCTCATATGATTTACTCTATAGTGGGACAAGGGTCTTCTGTCCCTTACAGACGCAACGTTATTTGGTATCCAAAGTGTCCATATACTACTGACTTGTAATCACCTTATTGGAACTAGTTAGAGATTAGATTAGTTAGATTTAAGTTCAGTTTGTGTCCAGCTGCCACCAAGAATGAATATTCATTGAAATCGCAAGCACCCGGAGTTTATATTACAAATACAACAGTTTTAGCGGAACATCTTTTCAAAATATTGATCAGTGGTTAAATGATCCAGCCGCAACCAGCACACCAAAGAGCTCACACATATCTGTTAAATACCAGCCTACCGTAAGAATATTTGTTGGCACGGATTAACAACAATATATTTGATACAATTTTTCCAGGATACTATAGATTTGGAATCCGTCAACAAATCTTGGAAAATGCGCAATCCAAAATAAACGAACCTTTATCAAAAACATTGGAAGATAACTTTATGCGAGGCCAATTGTGAATACTTTGTGGAAAGAAAGCAACACTTGAAAGCCAACAATTTTGAAATTATTAGTGTTTCCATTACCATGTTGTTCCCAGTTGAAGTAAATGTAGTCAAATATAAAGCGAAAGCCTTCGATCTTTTAATTTTTTTTTCATATTAGGAAACGTATTTTATTCCTCGTGTGATAAAGGAAGGTAAAACTGTCTCAGGACCTCGAGGTTGCCTAGTGGATAAGTATAATGATATTGTACGAAACTTAAGATATGCAAGTTTACTGTCATCTCGGTATACATAGAGACAAAGAATAAGCAGAGAGAGTAGTCCTCAAGCAGAGGAAACATCAATTATAAGTACCTTAAAACTTGTGCACATTTTTAGATACATTTTTTAAGACATGTATATATTGATCCTGTATTAAAAACGAAAATTACTAAATTTAACAACATACATTTGCTTTTATTTATTGATATCGATTTAGAAGAACAGAAGGAACTTAAGCTGTGGCTTCGAGTAAACCGAAATCCCTGGACAGAGGTTGTTTCAAAGTGGAAAGCTTGTTTTCCAATAAGCGAAATTATAATCAGTCCGAAAACATTTTTAATGTGTGGCCTATACTATAAAATTCCTTAGGCTATAAACTGGTATAAAAGAACTTATTGCTTACTGTAAATTTTCTTTTTACATATTTAATCCTGAACAGATCGACAGCGATTTCTCAAACTTATACCGAGGGAAGGAGTTACTTCAATTTTCACGATGGGGAGGTGTTCAGGAACATATTAATCCAATATATGAAGCCGAGATCAAGGGTAAACAAAATAAAGAGCTTTAAGAGCTTTAACAAAATGTGAAAGTGTGTTTTTTTGTATAATTTGAATGTCAGTTATTTTACATTTTTCCGCAAATAGCAATAATTGCATCCTAATATACATTTTAAACGCGATTCTTGTGCCTCTACGAATACAACTAGAAAAATCAGGCACATCTGCATCTTCTATGTGGAAACCGAGCATAAAAGATGCTCAGGATTCATTCGTCATTCACTTTGCTCAAAAAAGCGATGTGCAGCAAACATTAAATCGTCTAAGGGACAGGTATTTTTCATTGGGACTTACATTTCACCAGGTAATTTTGGTCATTGCTTAATATAAAAAATACTTTAATTTATTTTAATGATGTGACATACAAGCCAGAGAGCTCCTGAAAGGACTTAGGTATTTTATTTAAACTATTTCATGTGTTAAATTTGGACAATCCACCTGAGTCATGTTTAATGTGGCTTTTTATTCAAAAATATTTTTTTAGTATTGATTTGCCTGCTGATAAAAAATCATCAACCCTGTCACATCTTTTATCACGTCTTAAGAATAATTAATGTAAGGAATTAAATTAAAAATGTTCTTTTGTTATGTTTGTCATGAAAACTTTGCAAATTCAATCACGTTGCTAAAACATTTTAAATACGTTCAAGGACTCAACCTAATTGCCCTCAATCATTTGCTTCTTTATCTTTTAAATAACAGGCATGTATCGGACTTAGCTCGTGAAAATGTACAAGATGAGTTTAGAATAAAGAAAGGAAACAGCAAAGAACATAGATTAAAAGACGAAAATGTTTACACTATTGAGCCTGATATTCATTTTAATGAATTTTCCTCACAAGTCAATAGATTACGATTACGAAAAAAAAAAAATATATATGCAGTCTATTCTAATGTTTTGTTGTAAACTAGATAGTAAAGCTTATATGCCAAAAAAGAAGTCATTGACATATTGGGAGATATACAAACTTTGCTTTTTGAGCCTATATTTAAAACTCTAAAGGAAGTAGTATGATGTACGGCAAATGAAAAGGACAGTACTGAAATTCTATAATACTTTGACATATTTGAAATAACTCCAGGACAATTTTACAGTGAGCATAAACTCATCAAGCCTTTCCAGGAATTAAATTCCTTCATTGAACCTGTTTCATTTGAAATTGAATCAGTGACAGAACCATTTTACAAATGTGGCATATCAAAAATAAAAGAAAGAGCATTTACAGGAGTAATTGTACCCCTTACAGAACAATTTAAGAAATTTTTTCAGTTGCCAAACGTTCTAAAGTCTTCCTTGAAATTAATGGATGATTTATTAAATTCCTCTACGCACACATCTCTTTCAAATTTTGTACAAGGAAAGCTTTTTATATCCAAATCGAAATATTTTATCGGTAGGAAGGTTATACCATATTTTCTATACTTCGATGAATACGAGGTAAATAATCCGCTCGGTTCGCATACAAGTGAGCATAACATTGCTGCATTTTACATATCTTTTCCAGTTATTCCAGCAGAGTACAGATCTTTGTTAGAAAATATATTACCAGCAATGTTTATTAAAAGCAAAGACTTGAAAAGATTTGGAAATGAGATGTGCTTAAAAGTGTTAATCAAAGATTTAATTGATCTTCAAGAAAATGGGGTTACGTTGTCAATTGAAGGTGAAGATATTCAAGTCTATTTTATTCTCGGACTAGTGATAGGCGATAACTTAGGAATGAACTCCGTTTTGGGATTTTCCAAATCATAAAATCATAAATAAAAACCAAACTATGACAGACTGTGTAGAATATGAAAACGACAACGATTCAACGATTTAATATAGAACGACATCAAAAAAAGCGGCATGTTAGAATCATGCATGTATAATAAAATTCCTTTATTTGATGTGACTAGTAATTACAGCGCAGATATAATGCACGATGTATTTGAAGAGGTTTGTAGATAGGACCTTAAACACATTCTGACTTATTTGATTGAGGAAACGAAATTCTTTTCTTTGGAGACACTTAATGCCAGAAAGCAAAACTTTGACTATGGGGAGATAGAAATCGGAAATATTTCGAAACCTATATCTAATACTCAAATAGTTAATAACCAATTCAAGATGACAGCCAGCGAAATGTACTGTTTTATAACCTTCCTGCCACTCATTGTTAGTGATCTTGTACTGTTGTGACTCAGGTACCTTTATCCCGAATCACAACCATACTACCGATACATCCATATATCGTCCAATATGATAAATTGATGTATCATTAATTTGATCATGAAAACGAAAAATCATTTCAGTTTTAATTTAAATTCAAAAATTTCAAATGCATTTAAAAATGCATTTGTATGTCGTAACAAAATGCAATTTAGCATAAATTGCATTTCGTTATCAGTCTTACACTCCACTCACACGGTATACTTGCCTAAATGTCGTGTAATCAGATATCATTTTTCGTCGTGTAAATTGAGTGCACATAAAATAATTTGCATATTCTCACGTATGATCTTTCATCGTCGTGAGAAAGCAAGAAGTTACAAAAAAAAAAAAGGAACAAAAAGCTCTTCCAAGCTTTTCATGGGTATCTGGGGTGCAATTCTCCCGATCCTCGAGGAGTTGGTTATTGAAAACCGTCGGAAAAAGTAAGAGTAGATATAGCATGAAAAGATCATAAGACTAAAAATCGTATGCAGGAAAGTTAACAAAAATAATTAAAATCCAAAGATAATTAATTAATTGTTTGATTAATTAATTATATAATGTATAGTCAATAACAAAAAGAAATTCCAAAAAAAAGGGTGGTAAAATTGTAAATTTGTGAAGATTGAGAATATTGTGAAAATTGTGGATATTGTGAAAATTGCGAAGAATGTGAAAAATTGTAAAGGTTCAACTTGTAAATAAAAAGGAAAGAATTAAAGAATTTCACTTCGGCAATAAAACTTTCTTTTAAATCCCTCTGACTGACCGCTTCTCCCCCTTTTGACCGGGCAGCAGCATATAACAGTACCAGAAGATGACGATATTTTGTGTTTCTTTATACTGGTATTAAAAATTATAGATATTATTTTACTCCCAACTTTTAATGATTATAATTTAAAATTGCTTCAAAATCTTATTAATGAGCACAATCGCTTATTTGTTTCTCAAACATTAAAACCGAAATTTCATTTTCTTGTGCACTACCCTACTATAATAAGAAATTATGGACCTCTGAAGCATATTTGGTGTATGCGTCATGAGTATAAACAGAAAGAGTTTAAAATGTACTCAAATTCTATTACCTCAAGGAAATATTTACCACTCTCAATTGCTATAAAGTCGCAACTGAAATTCGATACCGATTAATTAAGAATGAAAATTTTGAAAGTAGAATTGTTTATAAATGTCAAAATTCCAGCAACGGAGGTTTTTTTCAGGAAATTTTCCGCAAAAGTTTTGTAGGGACATTTGATTTCAACCAATTTGAATTAAGGGCAGGGTAAGGTATTAAAAAATTTTTTTTGCTTTTTTTTATATTTTTAACTGAATGCATAATATCTCAAGAATATTGTGTCACAATTTCAAGTCGATTGGAGCAAAATTGACGAAATTGTGAGTATTTTTATACCTGACGGATTTTTATACCTACCCGACCATTGCCATTGCCGTATTTTTAAATATTTCTTTGTGAAAATTTTATACAATATTCTTCGAATGTCATATTTTAATGTACCATTAGTTTTAATAATGAGATTTTAACTGTGTCGTCACAAAAAATTCACAAAAACATGCCTTTTTTTGTACGAATTAACCTTACCCTGCCCTTAACAGATTGTCTTACACTAAATGGAATAAAATATAAAACTGAATATTTTCTTGTTTTGTTCTGCGAGGACGTAGAACCACAAATTTTTAAAATAAAAAAATACTGGTATATAAAAAAATACATTTATGCAATTTGCTGTGCAATTAGTATAATAGGTAATAAGCATATGAAATAACTAAAGATGAACATAGGCTTACAGTAAAATCGCTTCACATATTTACTACATCTCCTACTCTTTCATATACTTTATCTTGTGGAAAAACACTTGTTAAAATTAAGCACCTCATGTTTTTCTAATCACGTTTTTTTTTATAACTGACCCATAATGTAATAAATGTTTTTATTTTATTTTTAACTTTAAGATATGCATATTGAATAAATATTATTTCGAACGTTTATGTACAACGCATGTAAATCGTTTCAAAAATTAGAAAACAGACTTAAATTTATAAGAGATAATTCTAAGTCGCTAAGGGGGATAGTCATTCATCCGAAAATCCTTCGCGTTTTTCGCAATTGTGTTATTGATATTGGGTATCTGCGCAGTTTGTTTGCTTATAAATTAGTTTTAAAACAATTTCATATCTGTTCTTCTAGATTAACTCAAATAAATATTTGAGAAAGGACCAAGTTTAAGATTACAATTGCTAAGAATAACTACGAACTGCGAAGGAGAAAATAGCGCTAGATTTTGAAGATGAATGACTATTACCACCGCAAACTGAGTCATATTTCATAAAAATATTTGCTTAATATCTAATTATTAGCGAATCCAGTAATAATTGTTATTACGCTAATAGATTTATGACATAGGGCCCTGGTGCTTCATGAATTTCTATCAAAAACCATTTCTTATACACAAAATGCAATTTTAAAGGGTGTCTTGGCCAGAAATTAGTTTATTTTTCTCTTCAATGATGAGGTTAAATTAGTTAATTTTCAAATTTGTTTTCGTATATTCTTATTCTTGCATCCATGTAACTGAATTGTTATACATATAGACATAATTTTAGTTCGTTAGTTTTTATACATAGTTACAGGATATCCTATATAAGTGCTATATATTCATTATTCCGCTTTTGAAAAAAAAATTTATAAGTTTGCTGCTAGATTTGTTGCCACAATTACATTACGAAATATTTTAAAGTTAATGGTCATTGAATAATGGCATACATTCATCTATTGTATATAACCATGTCACACAATATGTTCTTTTTCATGTATGAGTATATTCGATATCATTACATTACATATTGTTCTGAGCAGAATTTTCATTGATTTTATATGTAATATTCATACGAACTTGTATAAGTTCACAGAACCTAATAATGTGTATAATAATACACACCTATTTATATATGCAATTTTTTATAATAGATACTTTTAATAAAGTTTTGAATTGTCATTTTGATTTTGATTTTTCTTCTGAAGGCAATACTATTATTTTACAGAGTAACACATTTCTGCAAGTCTGCAACAAAAGGTTTGTTAATTGAACAAATCTGTACCGCAGAGGTTTTGTTAAAACAACCAATCTTTTGAGGGTTCAATAAGTAATATTTTGATTAAAATTGTTATTGTAACAAATGTTTCTATTGATACAGAAATGCCATTGGTGAATCAACAGATAAGATTCGTTGTACCAACAAAAAATATGTTGAGCCAACTAATTAAAAACATTGGGATAACAAATATTTTGTTTTCCCAACTAAAGATAATTTTTGGTAGAATATTTTAAAATTGTTATATCAACATAATATAATTGTCACCTTAACAATTTGTGATATGTTATGCTGACACAAGTTTTGATGGCTGAAATATGAACAAAGCTTTTGTTGGCATAACATGCAGGCTTTGACGAAGCAACAATTCTTGTTTTTTTTGGTGGAGAAAGTTTTGTATTTAAATCGCTAGATTTTACATTGCTCCAAGTCCTTGTTTTATAGTTTGAACAAAACGCTCTGCTTGCCCATTTGAAGATGGATGATATGGTGCGCAGTACTTATGAGTCACTCCGTTTGACTTCAGCAACCATTCGAATTCATTTGACCTAAACTACACAGTAAAAAATGTAACAAAACGCTTTTCACATGAATGTGGAAGTTGGACTTCGTTCGTAAAAACGTGGTTTTGAGATCTGATTAACGTAGAGTGCTAAATGGCTATCGGCTGGTAGCTAAAGTTTGGAAAAATGATGATGTGTGTCCTTGTCATACACGTGGTGGTTGTCAGAAAAGTGAAAGAGACGGGAGCGCTAGAAAAAAAAAGATGATGCAATAGGAATGAGTTCTAAGAGGATAGTAGGTAGAATGATGATCAAGGAAAGTTGTGTTGAATGGGGATGCAAGTTTCTGTGTTGAAAAATAAAAATGATGTTGAAAATTAAAAAAATGATGGAAACAGTGCTTTTCAAGAGTTAAGTTTTTTATTTAAAAACTGAAAATATTTAAAAAGTTGTGTTTGTTTAAATAATAAGTTTTGTATATGTTCTTTGGACAAATTGAAAATGCCAAGAAAAATTATTAGTTTTCTGCAATTAAAGAATTGGAACCAGAAATAAATTGGGAAATCCTGATGGAAATCAAGAGAAAAATTTAAATTAATGAAAAACGAAAAAAGAAAAACTGAGAATTGTTAAATCATCCAAAATGGCGATTGTGTTTATGTAAAATGATTTTTTATGCAAATTGCAAGGAAACATCAAGAAAAATTACTTTATTTTCTAATCCTACCGCGTGCAAATTTTTCATATCTCATATGATTATGAAGCATCTGCAACAAAAATATTCACCATTAATTTAGCTATTAATAATATCGCGTATATAGTCAGTGAATGACGTGCGTGACTGGAAATGGAATTAACGAGTGCAATCCGTTTTCGGGAGCACCTACAACCAATAGACTTAATATTATTTTTGCCTTCCATCCAACATAGTATTTTCGTTACCAATAATATCCTTTATATTTAGTGAATGACATATGGAACTTTAAATGAACTTACCGAGTGTAAATTTTTCGGGAGCACCTGTGATATATATATTTAATAGTATTATGTTCGCTATTAATAAAATCGCTGCCTTAGGCGACTGAATGAATTAAAGGAAGTGAAGTTCCTGGAATAAATTACACGAACGGTTCAAAAGAAGTTTCCTAGTGCCGTCGTTGACCAGGAGCACCAGAACTAGGTCAAAGAAAAATGGCTTTTTTTTTTTTGAGATAAAATATGTATAATGATGCCTGATTTTTCGCCAAGTGCCTTCATATAAACATATTCAGTTGCCTAGTACGGCCATGGTAATAGTGCGCTTGGGAAGCATCTAGAGTAGTTCTTTTCGCTACTCAGCAGCAGAATATCCTCGCTAATGTGATTATGATAACGAGGTTTACAAGGGAGGGGACCTCTGAACGCGGACATTATTACTTAACTTAAGTCCCAAAAGGGCCTTTTTGCGATTCGTGATAAATTCAAAAAGGGGAACGACCCAACTAAGGAAACCTAATATAAGAAGATATTATTAGATCTGTAAAACAATCTTCGGGGTGAATTTAAGAAACGAAAAAAAAAAAAACACAAAAAAGTCGAGCATCCAGTAACGCATCGGGGGTGAATTAAAAAAAAAATCGAGCATCCAGTAACGCATCGGGGGTGAATTTAAGAAAAAAAATATAAAAAGTATGAAATGAGATAATTCTCCGAATGTTTCTTTTCTCTTCCCTTCTCCCGAGGTTTCTCTTTTTCTTCTAAACAGGAACAAGGGACATCTTAATCAAACCGCCAGGATGTCATGGGAGGCCGGGGACGGCACAGGATCAGGCCATCCGATCCTTAGGATCATCTTTAGGTGAGTGATGTATGCGGTCCCTTCCGGACCAGTGTGTGAATTTCGTTTATTTTGTCTCTGTTACAGGAGGACAGTTTTGTTCATGGCAACGTGACAGCGCAGGGATATTTTTGGTGAACTCACTCCACACTCTCCGCAACTTAGTCGAGGTGCTAGCGTGCCGACCTGATGACCGCTGTCACGGAGTGATCTGTCAGCTCAGGCTGGCAGTCTGGACTTCACGTCCAAGCCCATCACTCTAGAGCATTTAGTTCCATAATATCTTTTCTGTCTCTTCTTCTTTCTCTACCCTCCAACCTTCCTAATCCATTCCTAACAAACTTGCCGCTAACGCCATCTATCCCTTACTCTGTTAAGCTTAAGCATTTTTTCAGCTACTACAATAGTTTTTTTAATTTTGACAAATTTTGAGCTAAGTGCTAGCTGACATTTACTTTAGATTTCATTTTAATAGTTTTCAATTTCACCAATTTTTGAACTAAGTACTAGTTGACATTTAGATTTCAGTTTAACAGTTTTTAATTTCGACAATTTTTGAACTTAGTACTAGTTGACATTTATTTTAGGGTTTATTTTAATAGTTTTCAAGTTTGACAAATTTTGAACTAAGTACTAGCTGACATTTACTTTAGATTTCATTTTAGGACTTGTTAAGTGTTGGTTTATTTCTGGGTGTTTATTCGGTTATACTTGCCAACTTGGTTCGTTTTTTTTTTTTGAAAAATTCCATGTTTGCCAGCTTATTTATTGACTTTATACTTGTCCACATTTGCGAATACGCTTTATTTTAAAATTCAACCTGATGTCAGCTTATTTAATTTTTGATTTTCTATCTTTGCTAGTTTGCTCTGTTTTAAAATGTGATCAGTGACAGTTTATTTATTGGTTTTATCTTTCCTATATTTGCGGACTTGGTTTGCATTTCAAATGTGCAATAAGCTTGTACTTACTAATTACTTTTAACTTTTCTATATTTCAATTCTCTTTTATTTAAAAATTCAATCGCATTTCTACATTTTTGAGCGGCATTGTACCGGTGAACTTGGGTTGACGTTGGGTTGAGTCCTCACTTGAGTTTGAGGTTCAATGCTTCCCGCTGTCTACTTCTGACCTAAAACAGCTGATCGAAACGTCAAGTCCGATTCAGTGTTTTGTTTTGTGTTGTATTTAATTTATGGTTTCGTGTGGTTTTCTCTTGTTACTTGTGCTAATTTTCAAATAAATAGTAAATCCCGTCAGAATGTACTCCAAACCGCTGGATACTAGTCGCCCACAGGTTTATGGGAAAGCAACCTGCCACAGTATTCATCGAATTATGCCCAGCATTCAGATGTGTTTGTTTTGGTAAAGGAGGTATGTTTGTTCGATCGGATAAATAAAAACGAGGTTAGTGGTTCTGTTACAATATCTTGCATTCCAATTGAAAATCTTGTTGATTTTGCTGCAGACAATGCATCCGTAATGATGGGTGCTAAGACTGGTGTAAAGGATTTATTGCAAAACACTAATGCGCACTTGTATGCGTTAGGCTGCACTTGTATGCTTTAGGCTGCACCTGCCATTCACTGCATTTATGTTCATCCGCAGCTGCAAAGAAGTTACCGCAAAACATTCAAGCTTTAGCAAGAAATTTGTATTTCTTTTTTTTTCTCATAGCTCCAAGCGTCAGTTAGAATTTCAGGAATTCCAAGAGCACTTCAATGTAAAAATACATAAAATCTAAAAAGTTTCAAACACAAGATGGTTATCCTTAGGAAATGTTGTATCACGTATTATTGAACAATGGAATGCACTGCAACATTATTTTTTAAACGAAAATTTCGAAAATCATCAAGACCTAGCCGGTAAAATTAACGATGAATTGAATGATGTGAACAAGATTTATTTTACATTTTTGGCTTACATTTTAAAGGTAACTAATAAAATCAATACTGAGTTTCAGTCTGAAGGCCCTAGGATTCATGTTTTATTAACGACAGTTAAATCGTATTTTAAAACAATATTGTCAAATATCATAAAAAAGGAATATGTAGATAGAACATCAGATAATTTATCTTTGACCGATCCGGCTTGGTACAAACACGCAAGAAATATGTACATTGGTGTGAATGCTGAGTTAATTATTAATTCTGGTGTGCTTTCCGAGATTGAAATAGAAGTAATAAAGAAACGATGTTTAGAATATTACATTGAGTTATGCAAGCAAATTTCTAGTCGAATAAAATTTCATGATAAAGTTTTGATCGCAATAAAGGGAATTAATCCTTCAAAATTATGCGAAAGTCTAACGCCTGTTTCCAAACTTAGTCAAAGAAGATGCAGTCGAAGACCTAGATTATGAATGGCGAAATTTATTAAATTCATCGTTGGTTGCTGATTTAGATTTAAAAGATTATTGGAGCAAAGTTTTTAATTTAAAGGACAGCCTTGGTGAGAAAATGTTCCCGAAAATAGAAGAATTTATTGGGTCTATTTTATCTTTGCCTCATAGCAGTGCTACCGCAGAAAAAATATTTTCACAAGTTAATTTATTTAAAGACAAAAAACGGAACTTATTAAACACAGAAACGCTAAATTCAATTATGTGTGGAAAAGTAGAAGCAGCTACTTGGAATCCTTCTATTGGGTTAATAAACTTATATAAAAAACGATGCTGAAGAGAGAGACAGATGGCTGAACATGACAGCAGAGCTGATTTTGTTGTCAGTTTTTTATTTGAATAATTTTGAATAATTTTGAATTTTATCAGCCCAATGGCGGCTTACCACGACTGAAGAATGACTAATAATAAAGAAAATCCACCTTAATGTGGGCCAGAAATGTAAAAGAGATGCAGGCATTCATAAGCTTTATAAGGAAGTGTTTGTAGAGCTTTAAAGTTCTTGAAAGCCCATCACCCCATAAGAGCCATTTGCAGGAATGAAAGATAAAAACTTTAAACACAATGGCACATAAGTGTAAAGAGTGTGACTATATGCATGGGAAAGTGACACTTCAAAATTATTTCTAACAACTGCATTGGCCACGGGTTTTCTAAGAAAATTTACAACACACACGCGTTGGCCACGGATTTTCGTATGTAGATAAGTCGGTGTCACTCAACACAATATCAGCCGCCCATGAAACCAAGGTAATTTGCCTGTGGTGAATTATATAGTACATTGTGTTCCATGATACTTTATTCTATCGAAGAAACTCCAACACAATTGTACTCGCCACGGGAGATCGAATAAAAGCCTATAAGAAATCTCAAACACAAATAAACTGGCCACGGTGCCTTAATAAATCTAACTAACACTGTTAAAATGGCCAAGGGATGGGATTAATCAGCTGTTCAACAAAATAAATAAACCAAACAGTTGTCAAATATAGTTGCTGTATCGCGTTTATATATTAATTGCTAATAAAATTTATTAATTAAAAATTGTTAATTTTATGAGATAGATTGCAATGACAATTAGTGAAAATTTAAAGCCTGAAAGAGTCACTAATTTGTGAAATGAAACTAGGAAAGTTTAAATTTTATAAATGATAAAAATTTGTGCATCTATTATACATTATACTTACACCTTTAATACATATGTATCTAGCGGTTATAGGATAACCTGTTGGTTGCTTTTAAAATTAAAGAGCAATCTTAGTTTTACTTTTCCTCGCAGATTTGGTCAACATAGGTGCAAGACTTATTTTATAATGTGTTGAATGTGATTAATTAATTAACAAGTAATGCAGTAATGAAGTTTAGAGAAAAATAAGCCGGAAAAAGTTATGAAACTTGGAAAGTTTTATATATTATAGGTAGTCATGGAAATATAGGTCTATCGATTGAAGATAAATCTGTTGGTTGCTTATAAAATTAGAGAGCAATCGCAAATTTGCCTTTCCTCGAAGATTTTATCAACAGGAGCATGATTTAAAGCCTACTTTGGACAATAATTTGAAGAAAATATTATAAATTTTACTTGATGTTTACATCATATCATATAGGGATATATGTAGGTATGTACTTATGTGGTGTCTGTATTCAGCAAATAAATGTCTGCATTCTGCAAATCTTGAGAATTTCCGTTAAGAGAAGAATAAATTTGGCGGCAAATTAGTTCTCAAACAACTTTAAAGTAGCAGGTAGTGTAAATTTTTAAGAATTTAAAATAACAATAATTAGCAATTTTCTTTAAGTGAAGTTTCCAAGTAAAAATGAAAATTAAGAAGTGTGCAGTAGGATGCAACAGCGCGAAACACTTATTTAGTGTACCGGGAGATAATATTTGGTAAGAATACACTTACCCTTTATGTATGCCTTTAGTAAAATATGTAAAATGAAATTAAATTTCTTTTTAAAACGCATTTTCTTTAAAATTAAGAAAAAGATGTACCTAATTATAATATAGATACGCAATAATTAACCATTGCTCGATGCTTCAATTAAAAATTTTCGTACAGCTTTATGTTTTAAACTCTTTAGATATCTGTCTGTTCTAGCTTAAGGTAAACGTATATGCTGGCGTAGTTATGTGTTTAACCATGCTCTATTAAGTTTATGTTCGACTTAATCATCTTTCTAATATTATACTTTAGCTTTATCCACATATTAATTGTTCTAAACTCTGGAAATTTGTCGACTCATACAGCACATAGGTTGGCTTAAGTCTATGTAAATTAAATATGGACTTTATTGCATTTCTTAATAATCTAGCATGTAGTTCACTAAGCTATTGCTACATTGTGACCAGTTAATTATATTGCAAATAATTATTGGTAGCATAGATGCATTGCAGATTAAGATTCTCGTCTGGCGAATAAAAAACTCTCTTCGCGTGTTTCTTTTAAGTGGTGTCATATATTTTATTGAGTCAACCCTTACTGAAAGAAAAAACTATTGTAAAATTTCCCAAGTTGGCTAGGGCAGACATTTTTATATGGGAATGAAAAACTTGTGTCAAATTATACTAGTATTTTTCTAACTTATAACTGGCTTAAGGTTAGAGAATTTTATTAAACTGCATCGCGCTTGGCAAAAATTTATCTAAATTTTAACTAAGTTGCCGAAGTAAATGTTCAAATTAAACAATATAATGAGGTTTTATTGATGGACCCTGTAGGATTAGGAAAATTTCCTAAGTTCATGTAATTTCTCAAAATATGGATTTCAGATCAAATTTCATGACAAATTGTCAACGGTTTCTTCTAAATTTTACGCAATGCATCCTTTCCAAACAAGATTGGGCAAATTTAATTCACCGCAGCTTCGTTAGCTAAGCTAATGTAAAAAACACCCAAGCCTTAAGTGATTTATACAGGTACAATTGCAAGTGCAATCGGTCACCAAATTAAACGCAACAGTGAATAATACAGTGAATAATAGTGAAAAAAAAGTGGTTGGTGTATGATTAAATACATTTATTAATTATTTGTTTTATGCTAAGTTTTTTATTAAAAAATTTAATAAAATTATTCTAGATGTGTGTAATAAATATAAATTTGCTTTTTGTGATTTTTTGATACTTTTGTTTTCATTGTTATCATTTTGTTGTTTTAGTCATGGCTAAATGCAGCGTTTGTAAGCGCTATTTTAAAAGTGTAAAGCTTCTTATTGGTCATTTAAAATTAATTCATGGCTATAACAGAGGCAGTTCCTATCAGTGTTCCGAGGATATATGCCACCAAACGTTTCAAAATCTCTCAGCGTTTAAAAAACATTTACATAAAGTGCATGACCGTATTTCTGACCTTAATGTTTCTAATTTACATAATTCAACACAAGATTTGCGTGATAATTTTATCGATAATAATAATATTAGAGATACCGGTCCAATTGAAAACAGCATAATATTGAATAGCACACCAACTATCGAAGCACAAAATATAAATCAAGCTTGCTCCAAAAAAAACTATCGAGATGAAATAAGAATACAACTTTTTATTCAGTTGCTCCAGTTCTTTTTACTTCTTCATAATAAAGATAATTTTGCTAGAAAGGATGTTTTTATAATACAATTGGAAATGCATAAATTAATCATATCACCTCTTCTGCAGTATTTGGAAACTATTTCTGCAGATTTTTCCGCTGAGGATTCCCTTAAAATAAGTGGCTTTATAGATTTATACAAAGATACCTTAAAACAAATTAATACGGAGTATAAGCTACTTAAATATTTAGGTGAAAATGACTTGTACTGTAAGCCCACAGAGTTTGTGATAGATAAACGTATCTCCAATTTATATATATCAGGTATTTCTACTTTAATGGAAAAAACTGTCAAAGGCATATTACTTCCCTTGGACTTTCAATTTCGCAAGGTCTTTGAAGAAGATGGAATATTATCGAAACATATTCAAGACATTGAAAAGTTTCATGCAGATACTTCGAAGATAAGCAATTTTGTACAAGGCAAATTGTGGGGAGAAAAGGAAAATTTATATAAGGTAAAAATTCTTATTCCGTATTTTTTGTACATAGATGACTTTGAGATAAATAACCCATTGGGTTCACATACTGGAAATCAAACAATTACAGCAGTTTATTACTCATTCCCAACTTTGCAGTTCAACTCCAAATTAAATCAAATATACTTAGCTGTACTCTTAAAGTCCGTAGATGTCAAAAACTATGGAAATGATTTAACAATGTACTCATTGATTCAGAATATTATTTCGTTGGAATTGGATGGAATTACCTTAAAGATGAATGCAGAAGAAAAAAGGGTATTTTTTGTTTTGGGACTTATCCTTGGTGACAATTTAGGGCTTAATCAAATGCTAGAGTTTAGTAAGTCCTTTTCTGCAAATTACTACTGTCGTTTTTGTGAAGAGAACAAAGACGCTGCTTCCATATCCGTACTTGAAAATGTTTCTAATTTAATAACTGAAGAAAGTTACGAGCACAGCATAAACATGGCACAAGCTAATGGAGTTATGAAGAATTCTTTATTAAACACCATACCCTCTTTTCATGTAACAAAAAATTTTGCTGTTGATCTTATGCACGATATTTTCGAGGGAATTGCCCACTATTATCTCACACACATATTAAATTACTGTTTTAAAAAAGGATATTTTTCTTTATGTGATTTTAATGATTTGAAAAGAAATTTCTCCTATGTGGAAGCAGAAGTTGGAAATATATGCAAGGATGTTTTAATAACTCACATAAAAAATAAAAGGTTCAATTCTTCAGCTAGAGAGATGTGGACTTTATTACACCATTTCACACTTCTGATTGGGCACTTAGTCCCAGTAAACGAAAAAGTATGGGAATTTACCTGTATATTTATCAAAATTGTCGATTATTTACTGCTACCCACATATACAGAAGAAAAGATTTTGGATCTTGAATATTTCATTAAGAGACATAACGAACTTTATCTCGAACTATTCGATGACTGTTTGAAACCAAAACATCATTTCCTCATTCATTATCCGCGAATTATCAGATATTCAGGACCACCTAAATTTTACTGGTGTTTTAGATTCGAGGGAAAACATCGAGAATTTAAAAGCTATGCTAAAGTTATCACTAGCAGAAAAAGTATATTGAATACCTTAGCAATGAAATTTCAACTTAAGTTTGCAGCTAATATAATATGTAAAAATGTATCTGCTACGTATGATGAACTACATAAGGTGGAAATTGAAAACACTCAAATCGTAACGGACTATTTAAATATAAATGAAGATAAATTTTGTTGTGTTTCACAAATAGTATACAAAGGTACTTGTTACAAACTGGGACATTTTTTAACGCGGACAATTGAGGAATCAACTTCTATCTATAAAATATTGAACATTGTTGTTACTTTGGAAGACGAAATTTATGCAATGTGCTCTCTTTATTCTTCGTGTTTTAACGACCACTACTTAGCATATGAAATTTTAAATGACAAAGATGAAAATACGCATATTCTTCCAATAGCTTGCTTTGATGGACCTCCACTTCATTCACAAAAGCTACCAAACTCAAAAGAAATGATAAGACCAAAATTTTATTTCAGTCACTAAAACACCTTACCATGGAGCAATCTAACTATACGGGTCAAGCAGAAAACATCTTATATACAATCAACTGCATCTGTTCCTGAAATTTTTAAACGCTCAAATTCAGATATACTTATTCTTGATGGCAGCTATTTAACACAGGCAATTTCATCACAAAGCAACACACCAGTTACATATACTTCAATTGCTAATACAACACAAAATAGTACACCAAAGACATATTCCTCAAGTCCTAATATAATAAAAAGCAATGTACAAGTGCAAGTAGAATCTACTTCAACATCTTCATACACTCCAGTTCCCGGAAACCCACTTCCCAATATTGGTGAATATACTACATCACAAACTACTGCCTCTCAAAAAGATACTGCATTGGCATCTTTATTGTCCGAATGGAACCTTTATAACGACTTATATGAATTTCTTTCAAGTAAGTTAAATGGAAATATGTATATGTCTGCATTCAAATTGTTCACGCATTTTGTTATAATTTTGCAGCAAAAGGTATTACAACAGAAGGTCTAAAATATATGAAAGAACGGCACATCGACGAACTTTTTAATGGTGAACATATAAACACTAAAATAATATTTGAACATCAGCTTTTCCTATGGCAACGTGAACATGTAAGTATGACAATAAAACAACTAAAGGCACTTTCACATCAAAAACAAAAACCGAAATATGTAAACCGGAAAACTCAATTTATTCCACTTTAAAACAAGATTTTTGTTACAATGATTAATAAAATCCAGGAAAATAGGATAAAGTAAGAATTTTACTGAAAAAATAGTATATTTATCTTAGATTTGTAAAAAAAAAAAAAACAACTTTTATGGGGTGAAAAACTTTTTCGACCGAAGGATTCGGTCGATAAAATATAAAGGTTGTGTTTTCTTAAAAATCTGAAATAAATGTACTATTTTATTAGTAAAATTATTAGTTTATCCTAATTCCCATGATTTTATTAATCATTGGAGCAAGAATCTTGTTTTAAAGTGGAATAAATTGATTTTTTCGATTTACATTTTTTCGATTCTTGTTTTTGATGTGAAAGTGCCTTAAAAAATAAGACGAGACAACGCTAAAAACAAATCTGCGTGAATTTGAATTATATTAATTTTAATTTTGAATCATATCGTTGCATAATTTGGTAATGATTTTATATGTTTTTGTTTAAAATTAACCACTTTTCCAAAAAGGAAGCTCAACTTGGGAGGCGGGGCAAAAACACTGTACTTGATTTTACAATTGAAAGTGAAACATTACCGCTCAATTCGTCTGTGGACTCGTGGATTAGAATTATAAGATCCCCTTCACTAAGCACAAGTAGCATGAGTGCAGAAAATGTAATTTGAAATAGTTAATGTATTTTATATTCAATTTCATATTTGTTTATTCTTCAGATTACTGTCAAAGAAATACTACTAAAAACTGAACAAGGAAAATCACTTAGCAGGAGATATGCAGAAAACGGATTTTTAACACCTGCTGATAGAACAGATCTGGTTCATAAAATAATTCACCACTTCGTCGAAAACGACATTTCTTTATCAGTAGCAAAGTGTAAAATTTTAGCAGGGCACATTATAAAAGAGTTTCCTACCGAAGACATGGTAAATAAAAAGATTGGGAGATTTTGTAAATTTTCATAAAATATATAAATTTAATCTGCAGCATACATATTTTATGGGAAGAGGCAAACAGCCGCCTAAAGGGAAGCTATGGGACAGGTACCAAGGCAGAAAACGCGCTTTAAGAAAATTTCGGGTCAGCAGTGAGCCGCTGAAGCAGACAACTAAACAAAAATTACAAGAAACAGATGACGTTTTAGATGAAGGTTAAAATTTAGTTCTTTCTGTAAAATATCAACTACTAAATGTGCAAATTAGGAATAGATAATGCAGAATTACGGGAGTTCGCGAAAACCCTGAAACATCTAAGAAGATGGGATGAAGTTTTAAAATTATGGAGAAAAACGCTTGGATATCGACGTGCCCAACTCAATTCTGATATAAATCTTACAGAGATATTTCAGGAATGGCCACTTCTAAAATATTCCAAAGCTCCTGACTTGGTAAGATTTTACACTATGAACAAATACAAATTTTACATTATGAACAAATAACTTACCTTATAGATTGATATTGATTTTCAATATTTATTCCCTGCCAAAGAAATGTCACTTGTTAACTGGGAGAGATTTTCACAAGTCGCCAAGACATTACTACAGGACAGAATTAAGGATATATCTGCAAAAAGTTCCCTGGAAGATTTTGTAGAGAAAGAGAGCACACTGGATACAGGTAATAATTAATAATTGTAGTCACAAATGTAAGTTAACTATAATCATAAAAATCTTAATTTCAGAAACCAAAAATATAATACTATTTCAGTTATTACATGCTGTGTTAGTTCCTTCATCGAGAATCATTGAAGGGAAAAGAAAAAAGTTTACGATTCGGGATTCCCAATCTTCGTTTACGTTGGTGGCATCCCAAACTAATGAAATAAACAAGTTATTGAAAGATAAACGGGACGGATGTGCCAAGCTGAAAACTACCCTACAGCCCCTTGTGATTGCGGTTGCAGATTCATCCAAATATGAGCATTTCTACGTCAGTCTCGATGGAGAAAAATTCCAGTTTTTGTCATACCTAGAAGCAATTGAGTACTGCTTTAAAATATTTTTCGTTTTAAACTTAAAATATCCTGCTGAATGTATAGCAGTTTGGATTTTTTTCCAAAAATTTTTGTTCGAAATTGAAGAAACGCTGGAACAATTTCCAGTAGTCGACACATTCATAGCGGATATTAGGCATATGATTAAGCTTAACATTCCTTAAATTTTGTTAAGTCAAGCGAATAAAGTGGTTTCCTTAATTTCAAAATTTGTTATTTTTTTATTCATTCGTCCTAAGAGTTTTACAATTTTTATTTTGTTATTAATTTCTGATGACTAAAGTACTGGGTAGGATGGCGTTTTGTAAGTCTTCACTAATTTTAATATGCGGAGCATTAAAATGCTGGTAAAACTTTGACATTTCTTTGATTGTTAACAAAGCGAGTTTATTTAGATTTGACGATTTATATCCTTTATCATATATAAAATTGCATAAAAATATTAATAATTTACACAAATCATTTACGCAAATACCATACGTTTCACAAAATAATTTTATATGATTGTCCCAAGTACTTTGTATGTCAAATAATCTCAATTGGTTAAATCAACTTACACTAATGTAGTTTGAACAAGATTATTTAGCAACCTTTCTCAATATTTTGACTAAAGACTTCGACATTTGAACAAAGCATTTGTCAAGTCACTTTTTAAAATTGCACAAAAATTATTAAGTAAGCTGCCGTAAAATAAGATGTTTTATACAATACATTAAGTACATCTTATACTGTATGCTTATGTAAATCACACATCGCTGTTACAAATCATCCAAAAGGCTAAGTAGAATTTGCCAAAGTAATAACGTATGCATGTATCAAAATTTATGTTAAATTGTCCAAGTTCTTGATGCCTATACTTTACCTTAGCAAGTTTGGGTGTTGTACCCTAGAACTTGGAAGACCCAGAATTGCCTTAGATTTTGTAAAATTCAAACTTGGTTTTTAAATGTTTTTACATAAGTTTTTCTTTTAGTTTAATTAATTCTCCTTCCACTTGCAGAACAGTGTCCAACTTTTGCTTGCATCTCTGTGAAAATATCATGTAGCTTGTTTTCGATGTATTTTTTGTAAGTTTATTTCCATGTAGCCATCTTTTGTATCGTATTATTACCCTCTGTAAACTATCGCCATCTTTGCACTGTACAGCACCAGCGCAGCGTATCGTCAGCATATATATAATATTCCGCAGCCAACCCAGCTTTCATTAAATTTTTGATGTATAGAGAGTAGAGGACCGACCCTAAAATTGCGGGAATCCAGTACTCATCACTTCATTATCACCATAACTGTTTTCCACTTTTGTACATCGCTGTCTTCCTTGCAGATAATTTCTTAGAAACTGGTTTGCATTTCCTTTAATTCCCAATTCGCTTAATATTTCTATTAATACATTATGATCTACAGTTTCAAACGTGTAATATCACAGGAAAATAAATACCATTTATTGCAACTCATTTTTAAAAGAACGTAGTTAGTCCCCGTAGTTTTCCTAGAATTGTAAATAGAAATAAACGCATCACTCAAGGACTGCAGTAAAAGGTAACGAGTTGCTTACGCACTTGCTGGGCACATTCGTGCTGGCTGTTGCAGTTTTCGTGATGCGTAGATTCATGGGAACTGTGATGTACCAAGCTGAGGACAAGGCAATTAGCTGATTCTTAGTGTATTGAGTAGTGGGTAAATTTTGTTTAGATGTAGGAACAGGAATGCGTAATCGGAATAGCATACATTTGTATTTCGATAAATATTGGAACTGGTTTGAACGATTTACGCATTCCTGAATATTGGACTGTTATTATTCGGTCAGTTCTGCCTGAACATTAGTAGTCAGAGGAGTAAAATTTCTAACTGTGTGTTTAAGTATATTATGGCGCTTTTAATAGGTGTTGTCTTAAAATAAATTTGAACAAAAAAAAACGACTAGTGTTGTGCTTGAGATTAGAACCAAACTTGTGGGTGCCTCAGCTGAAAGTAAATTTGAAAAGAATAATTACTGTTGTGTATTTGGTGAGTAATCACAGAGCTAGCCTGGTATAATATGAGTGTGTGTTTGGTGTAATGATATAATAGATTTAGTAATTATTATTGAGCGTGCGGTTGCTGCCATTTCACCAGTTTTTGCTAAGTGTTATTAATGTTTTGTTATTCGTGAAATGGGGGTAAAAGTAGCATTGAGGATGGTGCTCCTGCTCATGTTTCGACGGCTGGAAGTTGAAGGTGAGATTGGCTCTCCTCTCCCTTTAAAAGTGGCGATGGCTCTCCTCTCCACACTCCATGCAAGTCCCTGCTAATTCGATGTTGAGAGGCCCTCCCTAAACGTGTTTGTGTTTTTTATTAAAAATACCAATATATATATGGTGAATGGCATTCCGCATAGCTCGCGATAGAAATTTAGTAGCCAGACCTAGCTCATAGTTATTGTTTTTATTTATTTACAGTGTGGAGCCAGGAAGGATCTGGTTGGCCAATCTCCATGAGCTATCAAGTGTTTGTCATCAAAGTAAAATAATAAAAAAAAAAAAAAATATGTGTTTGAGTGTATGTTTATTAAATTTGAATCTTACAAACGCCTTCTTCTAATACTCTAATAACATAATTACCAGCATAGAATTCTTTATTAATAAACTCCTTTACATCATTCATAATAGCTGCAGTGTTGCTTTGATTTTTAAATCCATAGTTTTTTTTTTATCAAATCCACCATTGCTTTGGATAAATTCTAAACAGGCTGGAAATTCCGCCTTTTCGACACAATTACTTATTATTCTCGTTAAGGATTCGGTGATTATGTGGCGACGCGTCAGTGCGCCTTCATCATTTCCTTTCTGAACGCGTGACCAGCCATCAGTAAATCGGGTAATTCTTTTTTCTATATTGTCGGCCATTAATACTTAGCTAAGCGTGGAAAGTTGTAGTTAGGTAGGCGTTGATTGACAACGAAAATTAATTAAATTTAAGAAAATTCATTCTGATGTCAGACTTGATAGAATAAGGATGTATTGTTACAAACTTTAAATATTAAATATTGAGACATTTTTGCCGGAATAAAAAGAAATAGATTAAATACCACAGCAACAAGAGGCTTTTGATCTGTCTGGATTCCTCAGGAGAGTTGCGTTTTTGCCCGCTCCAGTAGCGGCCCCGTATTTTGTTTTACTTTCAGGCTCTTCCTTTTAGGACGGCTCGAACTCCGCTGTACTTCTCTAACACTACAGCTAATAGTGCTATAGGTGTTTTGAACGGACATGGTCCACAACGCTGCAATTACCGTTGTGCGGGAAGAATATTCAACGAGGCCACAACGTTGCACTTATCGTTGTCCATGAAGAATATTCGACGAAGTCAATAATACATGACATCGGCGCATCAAGATTGAAGCTACCTATCGCAACGGTAGAAGTCGATTTCGCCATTTATAATTGCTGCAGTTGCTTCAAATCGACAAAACTAATAACGTCTTAACTAACTATTCAACAACGAAGAGTATTAGCGGGAGACTGCGATACATTGTAGCTGCCTGCCGAGACTGTTTTAACCTACCACAACGATAGAAGTGTTCACTTGACTTTATCAGTTTGACATAGGGTCAACTGGTCAATTACAACCTTTGGTCATTTATGCCCTTTATGAATGTTACAGCTTCTTTTTCAGACGAACAACTCGAACAGGATAGCGACACGACACTTGTCGTACTCGCACAATAAAGATCTTCCTATTCCGTTGTTATACAGACGATAACGACACTCATCGTACTATCCTAATCAAGATTTCTTAATCCAACTGTTGTTCTAACAACTGTGTTGTTGCTCTCACTCTGGTTTGGACAACTGTCGCGAAGTATCCAGTGTAGTCAAACCACACTACAACCCTTCATCAACATCTACCCGCTACATCAAGATAGCTAAGACGTATTGAGGACTTCTGACTGGAAAAAACCCAACACAATTCTTTCTGAATCAAGTCAAGGCTACTAAAGAACGCCAGGAGTCAGGCTATAACTTTGTGGTACCTAAAAACCACTAAATTGGTGACCCCGACATTTAAAGGAAACAGAACCTTCATCAACGGAAGAAGATTTAAGAAAAGGTTAGATAGTGTAAATACATTATTTTTTAATTTTCTTAGTTATATTACACACTTACACATTGCACTTCCAGTGCTCACATACCTTAATATAAAGATATTTTGTTTCTTCTTCTTCTCTTATTATATTCTTAATTCAAATAACATTTAAGTTTGTAATTTTCTTTCACTTCATGGCATAATTAGCCCATTATCGTTAATAAGCTTTCCACGTTCAGCGTCGTTAAGCTAACATGGTATGTTTAGTCGTAGGTATGTCAAATTTGTATAATTTTTCCACACTACGTCGCTTCGCCGAAATTTGTTAAGAACTTTTCTTATTTTGTCGCTTTCGTAACCTTTACTTTCATTTTATTAAATTTGTGGTTGGTCTTGCAATATTTTGTTTTAAGATGGTCGAGCCGCTAAAGGAAAATGCCTTTAAAGACCTCAATAATGGTGACGCACTGGGTGAGCCCGGTATTCCTCTGTCAGCAAACATGGCACAAACAGCAACATTGGGTGCAGTGTCGGTCAAGCCAGCTCCTTTCTGGAAGAACGATCCGGAGCTGTGGTTCCTCCAGCTAGAGGCACAGTTCGACTTGGCTGGTATAAATCAAGACAAAACAAAATATTATCATGTTATTGGTGCGCTCGACGAGGGCGTAGTACGCTTAGTGAGCGACGTTATCCGTAAACCACATGCGACAAATAAGTATGACTTTATTAAAGAAGCGTTAATTTCCAGGATCTCTGGTAGCGTTAATCAAAAGCTTAAGCAGCTCCTGACAGAGCTCACACTGGGTGACGCACAGCCCTCTCAACTGCTACGTGAGATGCAAGCACTTAGTAATAACCAACTCAGTGAGGCGGTGCTAAAGTCGCTTTGGCTGCAACGTTTACCAACAAGCATGCAGGCGATTCTAGCCTGCAATCCTGGTGCGCTTGAGGTGTTGGCCACATGTGCTGACAAAATTGCTGAAATTAGTCCCAGAGCAGAGGTGTTTTCCATAGCTCCTGCGCCTGACAATCATAATCAGGCTATCTTAAATTTGGAAAAGAAGTTGAACAGTCTTACTTGTATGTTCGAAAAATCTCTGACTTTTCGCAAGCCAACTAGACAAAGCACTTCAAGAAGCGGATCTAGGCACCGATCACCGCGGCAGTCGACATCCGACTCAAACTCAGAATTCTGTTGGTATCACCGTAAGTTCGGAACCAACGCAAGAAAGTGCATATCACCTTGCAAATTTAAGGGAAGTAAGCTAAATTCAACGCCGCAAAGTGTGATGGCCTGTAATCAAATCCCAAATTAAGTTGCCCTCCGCCTTTAACGACGGGTGGATGTGGCACACTCAATAGTCGTCTTTACATATTTGACAGATCCTCAAAAAGAAATTACCTTATAGATACCGGAGCGGACGTTTCCGTCATCCCAAAAACATCTCTACATCGTTTTTCAAATTCCAATCTGCAGTTGGTGGCGGCTAATTCGTCCCCTATTCGTACATATGGACGAAAGGTGCTATCATTGGATCTGGGCCTGCGCAGATCCTTTACCTGGCAATTTATAATTGCAGATGTACCTAGACCGATACTAGGCGCAGATTTTTTGTGTCATTATGGTCTACTAGTCGATATAAAAAAGAAGTCAATCATAGATCCTCTTACTTCTTTGGTAGCATCTGCACAGCGTATCAACAGTCTAAGTTCAGGTCTGTCGATTCTGATTAATCCTGCAATCGATTCAACCATTCAGGAGCTCCTGAAAAAGTATCGAGCCATTACTCTTGAAACAGGGTTCACTAAGCAGGTAGCACATAGTGTTACACATCACATTATTACAAAAGGAGCCCCTATTTCATCCAAAGTCCGTCGTCTTTCTCCTGAAAAATTGTCCATAGCCAAAAAGGAGTTTGAGTTTCTCTTAGAACAAGGAATCTGCCGACCTTCAAATAGTCCATGGTCTTCACCATTACACCTTGTTCAAAAGCAAAATGGTGAATGGAGGCCATGTGGGGACTAAAGAAGATTAAACTCCTGTACAATACCAGACCGTTATCCAGTTCCTCTGATCCACGACTTTGCATATCATTTAGAAAACTGTTCGCACTTTACAACTATAGACTTAGCCAAGGCATACCACCAGATCCCAATCGAGCCCGAAGATATTCCGAAAACGGCAATATGCACACCGTTTGGACTGTTCGAGTTCACTCGGATGACTTTTGGTTTGTGCAATGCTGCTCAGTCTTTCCAAAGATTTATTCACATGGTTTTGCAGGAGTTTTCTTTCTGTTTTGTGTACTTGGACGACATTTTAATCGCTTCTAAGTCTCAAGCTGAGCATTATTTACACATCGAACAGGTATTCAATCGCCTGCAGGAATACGGACTGCTATTGAATGTCGAAAAATGCGTCTTTGTACAGTCACAGGTAAAATTCTTGGGCCACTTAATTACACGACAAGGCATCAAACCAGCTCCTGATCGAGTGGAGGCGGTATCAAAATTTAAAATTCCAGAAACGGTAAAACAATTACGACGTTTTTTAGGTATGATAAATTTCTACCGCCGTTTCCTGCCACACGCTGCGACACATCACGCTAGCTTAAATAGTTACCTTTCTGGATCTGAAAAAGATGGTGCTAAACGAATTAACTGGTCTAGTGAAGCAACTAAATCTTTCGAGTTAGCTAAGGCTCAACTAGCTCAAACGGCCCTCCTCGCCTTTCCCATTGCTTCGGCCGAGCTATCGCTGTGGGTGGATGCTTCAGATACTGCCATCGGTGCGGCAATACAACAAAAAGTCGATGATAGCTGGCAACCACTGGGATTTTACTCTGTAAAATTGAACAATGCTCAACAAAAATACAGTACCTACGACAGGGAATTACTGGCCGCATATAAAGGCGTTAAGTATTTCAGGTACTTACTAGAGGGACGTGTTTTTACGCTCTACACTGACCACAAGCCCTTACAATACGCATTCCAACAAAATTCCGAAAAAGCTTCTCCTCGGCAGTTGCGCCATTTGGACTTTCTAGGTCAGTTCACGACAGATATCAGGCATGTGCCCGGACAGGATAATGTGGTCGCCGACGCTCTATCTAGAGTGGAGGAAATTCAACTCCTAGACCCAATCAATTTTGAAGCTGAAATGCAACCTCAAGATTCGGAATTTCACCAACTTCTTCAAAATTCTAAGTTCAAATTCGAAAAATTTCCCGTTTTTGGCTCTAATAAAGAAATATACTGTGAAGTTTCGGCAGCGAAAGTCCGACCATTTATTCCCACTGCTTACAGAGTTCAAGTTTTTAAAACCGTACACAATTTGTCCCACCCGAGCATCCGTACAACGAATAAAATGATCACATCTAGATACTTCTGGACTTCAATAAATAAAGATGTCAACGCTTGGGCGCGGTCCTGCCTAGCTTGTCAGCGGAGCAAAGTGTCTAGACACGGTAAAAATGCACTAGGATCATTTCACGAATCCTCCGATCGCTTCCAAGTCATTCACATTGACCTCGTTGGTCCTCTGCCACCCTCACAAGGTTTTAAATATTGTCTTACGATTATAGATAGGTTTACGCGATGGCCAGAAGCCATCCCTCTAGTAGACATTAGTGCTGAAACAGTCGCCACCGCACTCTGTCAAGTGTGGATAGCTCGCTTTGGTGTTCCTAGGACCATCATAACTGATCAAGGTGCACAATTTGAATCAGCATTATTCTTAGAACTTTCTAAAGTCTTGGGCTTTCAACGCAACCGCACCACCGCTTATCACCCTCAGGCTAATGGATTCTTAGAACGATGGCACCGCACATTCAAGGCTTGTCTAATGGCATATGAGGAAAAAACCTGGACAAAAGTGTTACCTTTTGTGCTACTAGGTTTACGAACGGTATTTAGGGAGGAATTTGTCGCCACCCCTGCAGAGCTCTTGTACGGCGAAGGCTTACGCATTCCAGGGGATTTCCTACAAAATTCACAGTATCGCCCGCAAAATCATTTTGTCCAATCTTTAAAAGATCTTTTTTCCGAAATCAGACCCGTCCCGGCATCAAACCACGCTCGACAAGCTACTTTTAAATTTAAAGACCTTGATGCATGTTCACATGTGTTCTTAAGAACCGATGCAATACGGATGTCACTCCAAACACCTTACGAAGGACCTTTTAAAGTCATTAAACGCATGAAACATTTCTTTACCCTTAAGGTGAAGAATAGGGAAGTTAACGTCTCTATTGATAGAATAAAACCATGCTTCACAAGTCCCGAAATGTCTGACGAAGCGCAGGTTTGTGCATCAAAAGCTCCGACACGTAACACTCACGCAACGCAGGAACCTGTTCTGCCAGCGACCGAAAGTTCCCTAATTCAAAATAGGTACAGTGAGGAACGTGTTCGACCCATGTCGGGAGACTTCAATGCTCCAAACAATACATACACTGAAACAACGCCACCGGCGGACGCATCGGCACGACATATAAGGTTCATGCCCGACGGTTCAACAAGATTCCCAGTGCGAACCACTCGAGCTGGACGAACCACTAGACTTCCACAACGATATAGGTAACGTTAAAACCGATGGTTTTACTGGTAGGGGAGTATCTGTGGCGACGCGTCAGTGCGCCTTCATCATTTCCTTTCTGAACGCGTGACCAGCCATCAGTAAATCGGGTAATTCTTTTTTCTATATTGTCGGCCATTAATACTTAGCTAAGCGTGGAAAGTTGTAGTTAGGTAGGCGTTGATTGACAACGAAAATTAATTAAATTTAAGAAAATTCATTCTGATGTCAGACTTGATAGAATAAGGATGTATTGTTACAAACTTTAAATATTATAACGTTGAGACATTTTTGCCGGAATAAAAAGAAATAGATTAAATACCACAGCAACAAGAGGCTTTTGATCTGTCTGGATTCCTCAGGAGAGTTGCGTTTTTGCCCGCTCCAGTAGCGGCCCCGTATTTTGTTTTACTTTCAGGCTCTTCCTTTTAGGACGGCTCGAACTCCGCTGTACTTCTCTAACACTACAGCTAATAGTGCTATAGGTGTTTTGAACGGACATGGTCCACAACGCTGCAATTACCGTTGTGCGGGAAGAATATTCAACGAGGCCACAACGTTGCACTTATCGTTGTCCATGAAGAATATTCGACGAAGTCAATAATACATGACATCGGCGCATCAAGATTGAAGCTACCTATCGGAACGGTAGAAGTCGATTTCGCCATTTATAATTGCTGCAGTTGCTTCAAATCGACAAAACTAATAACGTCTTAACTAACTATTCAACAACGAAGAGTATTAGCGGGAGACTGCGATACATTGTAGCTGCCTGCCGAGACTGTTTTAACCTACCACAACGATAGAAGTGTTCACTTGACTTTATCAGTTTGACATAGGGTCAACTGGTCAATTACAACCTTTGGTCATTTATGCCCTTTATGAATGTTACAGCTTCTTTTTCAGACGAACAACTCGAACAGGATAGCGACACGACACTTGTCGTACTCGCACAATAAAGATCTTCCTATTCCGTTGTTATACAGACGATAACGACACTCATCGTACTATCCTAATCAAGATTTCTTAATCCAACTGTTGTTCTAACAACTGTGTTGTTGCTCTCACTCTGGTTTGGACAACTGTCGCGAAGTATCCAGTGTAGTCAAACCACACTACAACCCTTCATCAACATCTACCCGCTACATCAAGATAGCTAAGACGTATTGAGGACTTCTGACTGGAAATAACCCAACACAATTCTTTCTGAATCAAGTCAAGGCTACTAAAGAACGCCAGGAGTCAGGCTATAACTTTGTGGTACCTAAAAACCACTAAAATTATATCTTTTATATACTTCACATCTTTTATTCTTATTCCATCTAATCCTGGTGCTGTGTCCTATTTCAACTAAGATAATACCCCTTTTATCTCCTCATTAAAGCCTCAATAACTTGTTATATATTTTTACACTGATTACTACAAACCTGGCTGCCCAAGGTTTGCCGGAGCAGATAGTACCTCCATATCCGTAAAAAAGAACTCCCTTTTGTTCTGATTTATTTACACTTTATTTTACACTAAGTGCTTCTGGCTTCAGTACACTCTTTTATTTTTTACACAATAATTTCTCTTACTCAATTAAACTTTAACTATGGCTACTCGATTTGGTGAGGAGTGAACGTCCCCGTTTCTAAAATTTGCCTTTAAAACAACCTAGCCGATCACTTCTTATTCCACCTTTTTTTGGGCAAAAGCCTTTTTGTTTCAAAATTAACTCTTTTTTTAATACTCCCGAAAGTCTCTTACTTTTTCCTCCTAAATTAACTATTTTTTTCTACTCCCGGAAGTTTCTTACTTTTTCCTCCTAAATTAGCTCGACTGCCTTTTTCTTCAGCACTCAAAAACCGACTGTAGTTGACTTCGATCTTTTTAATCGCAAGTCTAGTTGTTCAGGTTAGGAAAGTGCTTAATTAGCATTCCTATCCTGAGAAAATTATTTACCGCTGGGCATGTTTAAACATGCCCAGAATTATCGCGACGAACGATGGTTGAAATTGAAATTTGATATTTTCGTAAATATCAAACCATCGTCTTGCTATCGTGCATACATACATTGTTGCGATCACAATGTATGCAGCTCGCGACAATTTGCTGATAAGAGCTTTTTCGGTGAAGACTTGATCGTTTCAGTCTTCACCGACGTAAAATTTTATGCGCCCGATATGTATGTATGTATATATGTACATACATATCGTATTTACGACAAATCTTACTGAAGGTAAGATTTTTCGTGGGGTTTTTTTTCTATCGAAACGACTTGGGTTGAAATTTAAAACTTTTATTTTTCCCAAGTCGTTTTGTGTGAAAAATATATGTCGATTATAAGCGAAGGAATGTTGCGCGTAGTTGAAGAAATTGCTGATGCAACTTTCTTCGTATGCGCAAGAGATAAGCTAACCGTGCTTTTAGGCATGATTGGTTTATGAAAATTGTAATTTTGTATCTTGATGCCTTATGTATACATTTTGTATATGTAACATGCCTTCCCCCTACAAAAAAGAGCGTTATTCTTGGAAGAGGAATAGCTCTCGGGGCAAGGCGATGGTGCAAGATTTTACACCGACTTTTTAGATTTCTCATTAGATTTCTTCTGGTCCGAGGTCTAGGTCCTTTTGACAGAGCAAAAGTTTGTGTGTGTTTTTTTTTCTTCGTGCCTTATTTTCAACACGAAATTTCGACATGTTGTTAGTGGAAGCTGTCACCCGCGAGGGCTTTCGCTGCCCCTCGGGGCTTACAGCCATGATATATGGCATATATATCCTGCGAATAACGCCTGGCTGGAGAGGCCCTTTGCGCCTGGTGCTTCGTCGGAGGGGTTACCGCCCTATCACTATTTGGGGTGCATATGCGGTTCCCGGGCAATACCACCGCGTTTTGCTGCCGTTGTATCCCCACGGGGGACAAACGTTCATTGCTAGAGGTGAGTTTGCGTCCCCTTCTTGAAAAAAAAAAAAATTATTGTTTTTCTTTTGTTTTTAGGCTGCGTGCTTGTTATTACCGGGGAGCACGGACTATGTGCATGCTGCTGTAGGATTCTAAAAGCAAAATTATATATATGTATGTATGTATGTATGTGCAGTGTGTACATACATTCTCCATATTTTTATCTCATTTCGACTGATAAGAGAAATCATCATCATCATCGGTAGTTAGCGGCGGTCGATACGGTTCAAAGATTTTGTGAGTCAGTCAGTCAGCATTTAATATAGATAGTGATCATATGGAATTGTTGTTTTCTTGTGTCGCCTATCCATCCCAAGCCACCTACACTGCCATGAGATTTTTTCCTCCCCCCTACAGATCTTTTGCGGGCGCTTATGGTCACCCCTCCCCTCTCTGAAGATGTCATCGAGGAGGGGTCTTTTGAAGACTGAAGGCGGCTGCATTTTTTACACATCTAATTTTTTTCCTCTTTTTCTTAATCTAGTTGTTCAGGATAGGATAGTGCTTAATTAGCATTCCTATCCTGAGAAAATTATTTACCGCTGGGCATGTTTAAACATGCCCAGAATTATCGCGACGAACGATGGTTGAAATTGAAATTTGATATTTTCGTAAATATCAAACCATCGTCTTGTTGCGATTACAATGTATGCAGCTCGCGACAATTTGCTGATAAGAGCTTTTTCGGTGAAGACTTGATCGTTTCAGTCTTCACCGACGTAAAATTTTATGCGCCCGATATGTATGTATGTATATATGTACATACATATCGTATTTACGACAAATCTTACTGAAGGTAAGATTTGTCGTGGGGCTTTTTTCTATTGAAACGACTTGGGATGTAACTTAAAACTTTTATTTTTCCCAAGTCGTTTTGTGGGAATATTTTTATTATTTGTTGCAAAGGAATTTGAAGAAATTGCTGATGGCAATTTCTTCGTCTTGGAAGTAGATAAGCTAACCATGTTTTAAGCATGATTAGCTTATATGTATGCAAATATTTAATGATTTTTAATTTGTTTTTTAAATTACCTATTTTAGGTAATTTTGATATGCAACACGTAGTTATTATGATGGTGCAGTTGAGGCCCGTCTTTGAGTTCCAGTCCAAGGTCGTATCTTTCCACATTAAGAGTAGTTACTACGTGATTATTGAGTAGCTTTGTTCCAGGGATTCTGATAATGTTCTTCGTGTCAATGGTGCTCAGCACTGTTGTGTATTATTAGTTGATAGCAATTCGAATTTCCTAGTATCTTCGTTAAGATTAAGCATACTATTTTTATATTTAGATATTGTAGTATAGTCTAATGCTTCTAGAAAGTGTTCTTCATTAGCATTAGGATTCCTATCGTAGAAGATTTACGTTTTATAGCATCAGTAGGCTTAGGGCGTACCCTAATCTAAACTAACTCCAACAAAATCTTCGTCTTGTTATAACAACTACTGACATCACAAAATGAGTTAAGCTATTGATAGAAAAATGTTTTTTTGAAAATAATTTCAGATAAAACATGAAATGTGCTCGCACATTTATAAGTTTATTCCTTTATATGTAAATATAATTAAAAAACGATATTTTAATCCAATTTTCATTATTTTGTAGCCGGCAAGCATGGCTGAATATATTAGGACTGCGCCACGTATTACACAGTAAAGGAGTGGAAGTTTGTGAAAAGCATTTTGTTTTTAATTTACATTTTATTATTCTTTTCCCAATTTCAATATACCTTCTTTTGTTGACCATTTTTCACATTTTGTTACATTAGACTGTAGATTTTCAGAAAAGACCATCAGACTTGCAACTTAGTGTTATGGTCGTAGCGTATTGCATATAGCAATATGCTATACTGAGTAATACTGAAGCGTGAAGGCCGGCTGCTGTCAGACAGATATCTCGAACGCACCCGGCGGCAAGAAGAGCGCTTCCTTTACTTTCGTCTGCCAGAAGGAAGAAGAAGATAATCTTCTCCGTGTCAAACCTTCACAAGTGAAAAGATCAAGGAGTTGGTACAGGAAAAATCTTCCGCAGACATCGGCAAAAAAATAAATCTTGTAAGTAATTTTAATACATTTCTCCATCTTAATATTAACCTATTCTCAATCAGTAAAATTATTTATCCGTCGCAACGACGGACACGCAATTCACCAAAAATTTATCCGTACCGAACATACTGTCCTGAGTAACAAGAGTTTGCATTGCTATGCAAGAGGATATCGCCTCATTTTCATCTTTAATTTCATATCCCGAGTCAATCAACAAATTTATTATACACGACAAGTTCAATTTGCCGATCGCAACCATACGGGTGATGTGAGAAAAGAAAAAAGGAAAAAACAAAAGAATTCGAGGTAAAGGTAGCAGGAACAAGATCATATCGGCATTCTGTTAGTCGTACAAGAACATCTGGTGGCAACTACTAAATTTTAATCATAAGTGTCAAGTATTCAGGTAAAATCAGCAGTCTCGCCCAACGCATAGTAGGGAGTCAGGTGATATCATAAAGTTGTAACTAGCGTAGCCTAGACCTCCAATACAGACAGGTATGGACAAGCTTGTAGATATAATTAAGCAACTTCTCTAAGTACGAATTGTCAGCCGTATCAAAGGAAGCAAGAAACGTTTTTTAGTATTAGCACGGCAAATGTTTTCTCTTCTTTCGTAGACATCGTCATCACCTCCAGGGAACTCCTTTGGGGAAACGCCATACATACGTAAGTTGATGTTGTCTGTATATTTCTTGATATACAATTTTGATCATATTGCCAAATTTTTGATTATATTGCAAAATTTTAAAATACATTTGATTCCATTACGACCTCTGTGATTGTCTCACACAATCGAGCCCATTATTAACCACCAAAGTATACGTGTGTGTAGCACTATTGATGTTTCCTACATCCAAGAGTACGGCAGGGGTCATGTGCCATTCGATAGATTATCTAGTTTGACGGAAGCATAGTGAAATCCTCAGATACCTGCAATAAATAAATAACAAAAAGGAATCACATATGGGCACAGCTTAGAGTAACAATTATAAATGTATCCATCAAGTTTTCTGAACCAATAACGTAGATTAAGGTGTAGATATATCCAAATGTTTGTGAGATTATTTTAATTAATAGCTAGAATTAAAGTCGCTAAAATGTTTTTGAAATACAAGCCTGGATTATAGCAAATAGGAACGCTCATCGTTGATGAGAAAGTCACGCAGATGGCTCTACATGAGTACATACTGGGAAGTTTTATAGTGTATAGATATATTCAAATGTTTATGAGATTATTTAAATTAATAGCTAGAATTAAAGTCGCAAAATTTTTTTTTGAAATACACGCCTGGATTATAGCATATATGACCGCTCATCGTTGATGAGAAAGTCACGCAGATGGCTCCACATAAGTACACATTGAAAGTTTTATAGTACCAGTCCTAGATAACTTGACTAAAATATTTTGATACTCTATGCTAATGTAAGCAGGAATAATCCTTTAGTTAGAAAACAATAAGTCAAGTGCAGTCAAGTGAGCCCATATGGCGGATTTTTTTTGCAGAGCAGCTGCAACGTATATCTGTCAGTAGAATTTTATAAGACTAAGGGTCCATACCTCGTTAAACGGTAGGACACGTTGGTGCGTGAAGCAGGTCGAAATAAAACAAAGGAAATAATTATAGCATAAAAATGATTTGCTGAGAGCTTTTATTTCTTCCTTTACTTCCTGGAGCCCTCTCACATGAAAGTCGTATAGGTCCGCTATAGTCTCTTTACAGGTCAATAAGGGACTCTGAAAAATCTTGCCCTCAGTTGGGTGGTTGGGGCATGCAAGGAAGGCATAACATCTGCGCCTTCGATTTGGATGTAGGTAAGTGACGTAAAGGTCCCTTCAGGACTGAATGTGTGCCGGCGTTTTGGTTTTAGGCACGAATTTTTTTTTATTATGGCAGACGGCAGCGGCAGGTTTTTCGTGGAACCTTCCCACACTCTCCGCCAATAGCCGAGACGAGCTAGCCGCCCTGCAGTCAACGCTGCCCGTCGAGTAATCTGTCAGCTCATGCTGGCAGTCTGAACTTCACGTCCGATGTCAATCACTCAACATAGTTACATAACATTAATAGGATTGTAGACTTAGATTTAGGTTATTGTACGGGTATAGGTAAGGAAGGGCTTTTTACTGTGTTCCAAGCTTCTCCTATCCCTCTTCCTAAATGCAGTAATTTTTGTGAAGACAACAGTCAGAATATAGTGAATTGGCAAATTCATCCACTTCGAAGGATATGCCACAATTCCAGTCAAGTGTATGCTCAGATAGCGTAATAGACAGTATCTATTTATTAGATGAAAGTGTAGTTATGGGTATTCACCTTATTGAAAAAAAAACAGTAGTCCAATGAGATTAACCCCCAATTATTTGGAAGAAAACGATTTTCTAAATATAGTAAGTTCGGGATCTTTTTCCACTCCAAGGACAACCCGAAGTCCGCGACTCAGTATAAGCTCAGATAGAGGAATAGAAGATACTCCAAGGACAACCCCAAGTCCGCGACTCAGTATAGGTTCAGATAGAGGAATAGAAGATGTAGATATGGACGAGCTTGCGACCGAGACTCCGACTTTGAACACAGTTCCTCCGGAAATAAATAATGATTCTGTGGAAGATTCCCGCAATTATTTGCAAGAAAATTCTTTTGCAAATATAGTAAGTACTTGAACTCCCTCTACCTCAAGAAAAGCATTCCAATCTCTGAAATCTGTATCCCATGCCGCAACCCGAAAAGAGAAATTAAGAAAAGAAATAGCTGGATTGAAGAATGAGGCCGTGAAAACAAACAATTTGATAAATCGTCTCCAGAAGGAAAAAAATTCCTCAGAGTACCTTATTAAACGTTGTAACGAGGTTCTTCCCAAAGAATTAGCTGAAATTGTAGAAGCTAATATTAAGAATAAGGGTAAAACGAAGCAGTCCTATCACTACAGTAATGAAGTGAAAGATACTTCTTTAATGCTTAACTTTATGTCCACAAATACATATAAATATTTCAATGAGAATATTAGTATTCTACCCTCAAGTAGTACGCTAAAGCGGTTTACTAGAAAGTGGCCTTCATCTCCTGGAAACATGGCGTTCAATTTAAAAGCTATGCGGCTAAAGTTTAATCAGGTATTGGATTTCTCAAAATATTGTGTTATTAGCATCGATGAAATAAGTTTAAAAACTCAATTGTATTATAATCGAAGCAAAGGAGAAATACATAGTACGATTAGAAGATAACGACCGTGTTAAGACTGATAAATTCGCTCGGAGTGCGTTTGTTATTATGGTTCGTGGACTTTGTAAGAACTGGAAGTTTCCATTAGAATATATCTTCGTAAATTCTGCATGTCCTCCATTAGAAGCCAAAAGATTGATTATTGAAGCAGTAAGAGGCTTAAGAGAAATTGGCTTTCATCCAATGGCTTTAGTTAGCGATATGGGTCCAAATTTTCAGGTTTTATCAAAATTGCTAGATATTAGTCCTGAAGAAACAACCTTCACAGTTGACGTCCATGATATATTTTACTTCTTTGACACTCCTCATTTAGTGAAGCTCGTTAAAAACAATTTATCGAAATACGATGTTGTTTTTGATGAAGATAAACGTGCTTCATTTAAGGATGTCAAGCAATTTTATAAAATGGATAGTGAAAATGAGTTTAGGCTTGCACCAAATTTGACCGATGCTCATATATATCCGAACAACTTTCATAAAATGAGTGTGAAAAAATCTGCTCAAGTCCTAAGCCATTCAGTTGCAGCTGGAGTATATACATTTATTGCCGGAAAAAAATTCTCTGCAAGTGCTTTGGATACGGCAGAATTTATCAAAAGGATGGACTACCTTTTCGATATGTTCAACTCATCTAAACAGTCTGAAGCGAAAGAAAATATCGGAAGTGAGCAGCAAATTGCGTTTTTGAACAAAGCTCCAGATTTTATAGGTGGCATTAAGTTCCTAAATAAAGATGAGAAAAATGTCACGAATTCTATTAAATGTCTTAAGGGTTGGTTAGTAAATATTAAAAGCCTTTCTGGTTTCTGGCATTTTCTACAAAATGTAGGATTTACTTTTATATTAACAAGGAGGATCAATCAGGACCCACTTGAGAATTTCTTCGGAGCAGTTAGAAAACAGGGGGTAATTCTCGCCACCCTACTACCTTGCAATTTTCCACAGCCTTTAAGAAGTTGTGGGCAATTAAGTTTTTAGAAATTTCTAAAACAGGCTACTGTGAGTACGAAGAATATTTTCAAGGAACCCCTTTGCTATTGGCGTCATTACCTCTGCCTGATACATCTTGGATCTTAGCAACGTCTCCCATATCTCCGTGTCCTGCAGGACTCCCTACAGATTACAAAGTACTGGACTATGCAGAAGAGAATCCGATAACTTATGTTGCAGGATATCTTTTCAAGAAATGTAAGGAATGGCATGTGTGTCCCACAGATTTCTCAGCGGAAGGTAATATAAGTGGCCACATTTTCTTTAAGTTTAAACAGTACGACAACGCTCGACTAGTAACTCCATCAAAAGAGTTTGTAGATTACATAAAATGGTTGGAAGAAAGTTTAAACCGTCGCGTCGTTTCAGCAATGTTTATATAGAAGGCATTTCGATTCTTCTATTTTTGATATTCTGTCAAATGTAACAATATAAATGTTGCGATCAATTCGACAGCATAAAGCTCTGGTGGTTGTTTATTCGGTTACGAATTTATTATAAACTTAAATTTTTAAATAGACATCTAAGAAATCCGAACAAGCGACATAAATTGATTTCGGTTATAAAATATTAGTTCATATTTAAATTAGGTATAGGCTTTGATTGAATTCGGTCAGAAATTCATAAAATAGTAGTTCATATTTAAGTTAGGTATAGGCTTTGAATCAATCAATCTGGGACTTCTAGTATATATTCAAATGTATAGCTAATTAGCTGCAAGTCACAAACGTCGAGAAATAGTATTATGCATTCATTTTGTGGCATACATTTTTGGTGGCTTAGTGGTGGTGCGCTGCACTTACTAACCAACCAATTTGTTTTTCTTTATGTGAGGCCAGAGTTCTGATTATAAGGTGGTGAGCGGACCCAGCGGGAAACGGAAGCATTTCGGATGCATTCCGAAAGCATTCTATGAAAGGTATGGACGCAATACGAGGGTAATTTTGAACTCTTGTGCTGTCAAGTCGAGTTTTCGTTCGTGTCCGCTTTTAATTTTAATTTCTTTATTTATTCGTTGTTCTGTTTTGTGTTTATTGTGTTCGTTTATCTTATTTTGGAGGGTTTCTCCGTGTTTTTGTTCGTTCCGACTAATTTTCATTGGTGTTGTTTATCTTCGGATTACGCCGTGCTTGTCTCCTCGATTTGTTCGACGGGAGTGGTTAAAGACTTTCTGGGGTAATTTCTCCTTATTATTAATTTTTTTTTCTCTGTGTAGTTTCTGTATATGGGTGCATGCTGTGCATCTGGAAATGATTTTCTTTTTATAATTTTTTCGCTGTTTTCTTTTATCTTGAATTGTCTTTGAAGGGCTAACGTTGCCTCGATTCGGTACATATATACTGAGCAGCAGTAGGATTAGTTGTTATATCTTAAATCCATAAAAAATGTAGTTACACTAAATTAGCTATAAAATAAATTAGTATCACAGTCGTATGTATATTGCAGTAAAATTAAATCTATGAAATTCTTGAAGTATAATTAAATTTAAATCAGTTAAAATAAAATAGTCTTACCTATGCACATTATTTCAACCCAGGCTGTAGCAGGTCATTGCTCGCATAATTGTTTAAATCAATAAATAGAGTTTGCATGAAGATGTAAGTATATAGCTAAAATAACTGTTCAGAATTATCAGTTTTTCATAGCAGGCAGAGATTGATGTCAAGTGAGTCGATCAGCGAGTGCAGTGTATGTAGGAAGCTACTGATAAAATCGATAATAAAATTATAAAGTTTTCGTCGGACAAAATCGAGTTTTCGATTATAAAAAAGCCATACTTGTTTCCTTCTTCGTCGGAAAAAGAATAGTTGAAAATTAGTTAAAAACTCTTGACTAAACATTTTGGCGCCCGAGCAGGGACTTGAGTGAGTGCATTAAACGTCCCAATAATAAAATTAGATTAAACCTTACTATTGTGTCGGTATAGTGACTTTGATTAATTGAAAGTGACTTTGATCGTGATCCGCGGTTATAATTCGTGTAAAAAGAAAGTGGGCTCAAAAAAGTGATTATCAGCACTTTATGGATTATACCATTGTTCGTCGAAATTTGTGCACTTTAGTCGTCCACATGTTGCAGGCATAATCGCTGTAGAGAACAACTAACGGATATAATTACGGATACGCACACAAAGATAACTACATACCATTATATTATATAATACTAACATTTAACAGTACCTATGTACATACAATTTTTGCTGCTAACACTCCTCGTTACATATTTACATACATTGCATTCCGATAATTGCTGAATTGTGTTAAAAATTTCGTCGAATTGGTACGCATCTGCCTATTGTTGTTGCTCAAACCAGCTTCATACATATACACACATACAGTTCAGCATTAACTAAATTTGCGAATATATTGAACATAAAGATGTCAGAGTTAAGTGATTTAAAGACTCAACGAGCAAGTACAAGGGCATGTATTACCCGTATAAAAAATACGCTAACAAGTACTGATTTGGAATGTCGATTAGGGATTTTAGAAGCCTATTTCAAGCAATTGTTATCTTATCAGACATCAATTGATAAACTTGCAGAGGTCAAAAATGCGGAAGTTAAAACCAGAGGTGAACTGGAAGATTTGTATTGCACAACAAACAAGCTTTGGGAATTCAATAGTATATTGCGTGATATTGTCAGTGAGCGAGATTTCCTTCAAATTTGGGTTTTTCTTCTTACTTTCTTGAAGCTCCTTTACTCGTTTGGTGACACTGTCGTATACCTGGGTTTCGACATAGTGGGTGGCTTGAATAGTCTCCATGGTTTTCTTTTGGTTCCCTTTGTTCTTGCCAGTGTCGCAACAATATTTCTAATTAATTGCGGCCAAAAGCGGCATTGTGAACTCTGTCGAATTGATTTCCATGCGAGGAAATCTGCGAACTCGATTATGGCCCTCGATGTTACAATTTTTTGAAAGAAAGTCATTTCCAAGCAACTCGTCGTGCGTGTTACGTCAAGGCCAAAGACGATACCTCCATTACCCCATGGGAACGAGAATTTTCCCATAGATTGGAGACATTAGTCGCATAAAGAATTTATTAAATAAAAGCACCGTCAACAAATAATCTCATAAGTCAAAAGTAATAAGACTCCGTACTTAATTTCATGGAGATAAAACTCTATGAAACTAAGTAACAAGATTCCTTACTTGCCGGTCACAAAATGTGACTTATTTAAAAACAACAAAATGTGTAAAAGCACAGAAAATAGATCATGGAGAATGAAGCTTCAGTTAAAAAAGAGTTGAGTCGTGGTAACGGAGTTCGTCGGATGTTTTTGGTCTATTTAAACTAAGTGAAATAAATTAGAGATTTTGGATTAGTTTTTATCTTTTATTGTAATAAAGAGTTTTAAAGTTTAAAAGTATTGTGTTTTTATAACGTTTTTATATTGTTCACTAATAAAGATAAAGAATCTACTTATTTTGCGTGATCGGTGTGCTGGATTTCACAACTTGAAAATTGCATGGTATTGGGATTTCAAAAGAAAATTTACCGTGACAGTTACTGTTTTACCTTCACCAAATGGAGTTTTCAACACAGTAGTATATCATTCCGTTTGATTGAGTCGCTAGTATTTAAGGCGTTTTGTTTGATTAAGCTGATTTCAGCTCCAGTATCCACTACAAGCCGAACCGAATTATTTTTGCCTATATCTAAAGATAAGTGAGCCAGTGATATATTTTCGCTGCTACTGGCAGGTGGCGGGGAGTACCCTAATAGTGGTTGAGAATGCGATTTTAAAGTCGAGCCGGGGAATTTTCGGTCGACTGGCGCGCGTTTCCCAAAGATCTGGCTTCCCTTCTTTGTTTTTGCATGCACTCAGATATGGAATGTCCTCGTATTCCACAGAAATCGCATTTTAGTTGCACATGATAAACCCTCGGGTTACCTCCTGTTGTGTCATGGGCACGATGCGTTTGTGAATTCTCGGGTGGATAATTATTCCTGTTTCTACAGTTTTTAGCATCATGCCCACCTATTTTGCATTTCACGCAATATGGGGAATTCTTACGCTTTAGGCAGTCATCATAAGTATGCCCTTTAAAATTACAATATGAACATGAAACTCTAGACAATGCGGATTTGAGCTGGTCATTATGTCTTTGTGGTAGCTTGTTTGAATGGTTTTTTGGTGAGAATTGGTCAGTTAATGAGGCAGCAATAGGTGCACTTTTATCAGCGGGGTGAGGTTGATAGCTAGAAATTTCATGAGTATTAGACGGAGAATGGTATGTCGAAATAAGTGATGTACGTTGCGGAATTGTGTGAAATATTTGCGGTGTATGCAATGCACTTGATGCTTGATGGGTTATATGACCAGCTACTGGGATGGCATTAGATGGAGTTTGTATATACAAATTAGAGAAATCATCAGTGCGTTGCACTGAATGGATATTACCTTGCATACCCAGATATGAACTAGGGAAGTTATATAGATATGGGTGTCCTTGCTGCATGTGCCGATTTCCCTGAAGTAGTCTTTCCATATTCAGACATTTGTCCACTAGGCTGTTTAATGTTGCTTCACTTAATTTAATTTAATTTATTGCCGTTTCAAAATTGGAACAAGAAGAACGTCGACTAAGCAACACCATAGAAATTTTTGGAAAATTAAAATTTAAAACAGTTAACAACTGAAAAACAAACAGAAGAAGAAACAGTTATCAGCACAAGATTTTGATGTAATGTTAACCACTACTAAAAAAAGAAAAAAAAAAACAAGTAACGCAGAAAACACAGGACTAACGAACTGAAGAAAGATTGCAAAAATATTAAAGGTAACCTCCTGGATAGAAGAGTTACTATTATTACCAGCCAGTACTTCAAACTTGTGAGCAATAATTTTGGGTGCGTATTATTTTCTTACTTCATGTTTAATTTATGTCCAATGATTTTTTTTTTAATTTGTAGGCGAAACCGATAAATCTATGCTTCTTGTGCTTGTGCAAACAAGCACCAAGTAACGCAGAAAACACAGGACTAACGAACTGAAGAAAGATTGCAAAAATATTAAAGGTAACCTCCTGGATAGAAGAGTTACTATTATTACCAGCCAGTACTTCAAACTTGTGAGCAATAATTTTGGGTGCGTATGATTTTCCTACTTCTTGTTTAATTTATGTCCAATGAATATATTTTTTTTAATTTAGAGGCGATAAGTCAATGCTTTGTCCCTAACCGCGAGACATTGTGTTCTCCTTTTTATATATGTATATTTATTTGTGATAGTAGACCAATTGAATACTTCGGGATGGGTAAATGGGCGAAATATGAAAAAAAAATATCGCGTGGAGTGGGAAAAGTATTCAAATTTTAAAGGTAGTTTCCTTAACTTTGAACGCCTCTTTTATAAGAATAAATGATTGCTGATAATACACTAATTCTTAATTATATTTTAACGATGTTGTCAGGATGGTTGCAAAAAAGTAAACGATTTTCCGATACACACGCATTTTGCTCTATATGCCAATCGGATATAAGGGCATACAAAGCTGATTTATTGCGACATGCAGATATATACAAGGACACAAAAGTTAAACCTAGAAAAAATTGCTCCAAAAAGAAGAACTTTGAATCAATTTGGTACTTAATTTCGTTTTAAAGGAATTTTGTGTTATTATTGGCGTTCTTTTGTAGGAATCGTAGAACATATATCAAAAAAAGCAAAATGCGCAGAACTTAAACTAGCGATTCATATCGCGTGTCATTCTAGTATTAAAAGCCTTGATCATTTAGGAGAACTACTTGGTACTATTGGTAATGAAAGTGACAAAATAAAAATGCATAGAACTAAATGCATGGCTTTAATCTGTAATGTCATTGCGCCATCATACTTAAAGGAATTAGTCTGTGATGTAGGAAATTCCAAATACTCCTTAATTCTGGATGAATCAACAGACATTTCAACATTAAAGTATATTTGCATTTGTATTAGATATTTTTCTACGAAAAGATTAAGAATAGAAACAAATTATTTAGGCTTAATTGAAGTTGATGAAACAAGCGCCCAGGCATTATATGAAAAGTTATTTAATTTTTTAAAAAACGTCAAAATAAATGTACAAAATATGATTGGCATTGGTACAGACGGGGCAAGCAATCTGTGTGGTGTAAATCAATCATTATATACTCTTTTAAGAAAAGAAAATCCTAATCTTGTTTTGGTTAAATGTATTTGTCACAGTCTTAATTTATGTGCTTTTAAGGCAGCTGGATGTCTGCCAAGTTCGATTGACTTTTTTGTAAGGGAAACATATAACTGGTTCTCCCACAGTGCAATTCGTAAAGATCATTATAGAAAAGTATTCAATGCAATAAATGATGGCATTGATCTAAAAAATTTAGTACAAATGAATGAAACACGTTGGCTTAGCCGATATAATGCAATAAATAGAATCCTTGACCAATATTTAGAATTAGAAACTCATTTTTTCCATGTTGAAAAATGTCATACAGCTAAAATCTTATGCAAATTATATATGGAAAAACAAACTTTTATATATCTATCTTGCCTAAAGCCAATTTTAAAAGAAATTATGTCGCTTAATCTTTTGTTGCAATAAAGTGATGTAGACATGTATAAAGCACTAATTGATATAAAAAGCGTAATTCCCGTATTATTATCAAAAATTCTTCAAAACAACTTACCACATCAAATTATACCTACTTTTGAAGATTTCAGTCGTTAGGAGGATGAAAATGAAAGATTTATTGAAAATAATGAGTTTGATTTATGCTTGCCACCAGATTCCGGTCTCCAAACTTTGCATTTCCAACAAATTTTTGAAGTCAAGAAATATATGAAAAAATTCCTTATAAGGCTAATAAAAGAAATGCTTAAAAGATTACCTCTAAATTTAAAAACATTTGAAAAACTACGAAATTTTTCACCAATGATTTGCCTGAATCATTTAAGGCCAAATTTTAATGACTTGCCGTTAGAGCTTGCCAAAGCTGATTTAGCTACTTTAGAAATACAATGGAACAAGCTTTTATACTATGAATGGAAAAATGAGTTTCCACCAAACGGAATTGTGCCTGAAAATGCCTGTGAATTTTGGTCTACTGTATCAAGTATTAAAAATGCTTTGGGTGAGCTTATATTTCATGAGCTTAGCAGTTTTGTTTTATCTTGTCTTTCTTTGCCCATTAGTAATGCTGTAGTGGAACGTATATTTTCAATTATGAATGCCATTAAATCTAAACTTAGGAATAGACTTTTGCCAAATAGTATTGATGCGATATTACGAATAAGAATACATAATAATCTTAAAAATATTTGCTGTAACAAAAACGACGTTTTAAACGAAGATATGTTTATAAATTTTAACAGCGATATTTATAAATCAAACCAAAAGGATTTTGAAAAAGAATGTGAAATTTTTGATGTGATTTAGAATAACTACTTCGAACAAATTGTAGGAGCAATGTTTATATCTATATAGTACATAAAAGCTATATTTCTAAATACTATAAGGAAATACTAAAATATATTAATTTAAACGGATATAATTTTATTTATACGTTTTTTATGTAAAATAAAAGAAGTTGTTTTTGTTTTTTACATGCCTTTATTTCTATCCAGTTTAAATTTGTTATTGGTTAATGGTTAAAAATTAACCAAAAAGTAAACCCTTTATCCGAAATTCAGCTTTGTTAAAAAAAAAACATTTTGGCGCCTTTTGGACGCTATTTTTTCTTCATTTGGGCGCTTAGTCCATGGCATAATCTGGCATCACTGATGTGGAACATGAAGTGTGGAACGAAAACATACTTAACAGTTCGGAACGAAAATTTCATTCTCGTACGAATAATTATAAAAATGTATTTTAATTCAAATAAAGCTTTAAAAATGGATATTTTTTTATTGAAACTGTAATTAGAATAAATATTCAATATTTTATTACAAGTATTGCAGCAAATTTCTGTCAATTTAGGGCAAAATTTGTGTTTTTCGGTTTCGTTTTTCGATGTGCAAACGGCCTTACTCACAATTACTGACAGCAAGTCAGTCTGCAGTCGGCTTTTGGGTAAGGGACATTGACTAATTTGCCTCTCGCGTGCGTTCAAATAAATTGAAGTTTTTGTGTCAAGTGATTTGCTTTTATTTAAAATTGTAGAAAATGCCACATAGTTGGCGACGAGGACAAATAAAAAAATCTTGTGAAACCAGGTGATGATGTTTGATGAATCATCGGCCGAAACAAGTGCAGACGGTTCAGACGTAGATTTTTTTGAAGCTTCAAGTTCTTTGATCGAGGAAATTATCGACGATATATTCGTAAACAGAGTGAAAATGGAAACTTTTGGCGAATTACCTAAATTTCATCACGGGATAATGATTGGGCGTATCGATAACACTAAAGCAGAGCAAAAAAAAGCTTTGCTCCTGATATCACTACATGACGAGACATCAAAACTACTAGCGGACTTGGTATATAAAATAACATTAAATGAACTAATTACTAATCTGGAAAACCATTTTAAGCCGGCACGGTCATGTTTTGCAGAAAAAAAAATTCTATGAGGCGACAAAGGAGCAATACGAAACATTGCAGCAATGGGCTGCAAGATTAAGGTCACTAGCAAATTGTATTTTCGATTCCTTCTTGGAAACAGCACTACGCGACAAATTTATCATGGGGCTTGAAAAAAGTCCAGCAAAGGCCAGCTGTTTATAGAGAACGTAGAAAATTTGACGTTTAACAAAGCAATCGAAATTTCATAAGCACTTGAATGCATACGTAAGCAATATGATACAGACAACAACACAATAATTAAATCGGAACCACAAGATGTATTTAGAATGGAACATAATAACAAAGGAAATTCCAAAAGCTATACGCAAAATCAGCACAAAAGCATACAAAGTGGTCCAGCAAAATGCAGTGTGTGCGGATTGAAGAATCATACATCAGATCGCTGTCGTTTTCGGGATTATACATACAGAAAATACAAGCGCAAAGGTAATCTTAAAACAATGTGCACCGGTCAAGTAAGTGGGATTGTCCGGAAGCAATCTAAATTTAAGTGCAATTCTAGTGTAAAAGACGATAAATTATCAATTTTTTTATTTTAGGACAAACTCTAATTTAAAGCCGATAACAGCTGTTGTATCACTGAACGGAATAGACCTTGAAATGGAAGTTTATAGCGGTGCATCTTTCTCAGCAATCTCAAAAACAATTTTTATAAATATTTTAAGTCAACCGAACTTTCACAAGCCAACTCGAACCTAAGGAATTATAACGGAAGTGCTATTAAGCCATTGGGAGTGTGTAATTTCGAGGTAAAATTCAATAACGTGTGTAGATTTATAGATATTTATATAATTGAAAATGCGGGTCCGCCAATATTAGGTAGGAATTAAAGAAATTAATTTCCTCTAAAGCCAGTGTAATGACATTGATAAATTAATTAAAAAGTATAAAAATCATACCGTTTCTCTAAAGTTAAAAGAAGGTGCAAAACGAAATTAAATTACCTTATACCCTAGGCAGACGGAGAAAATCAATGATGATTGTTTTTTTTTTTTTTAAATCCAGTTACCCAAGATTTTGTGAATTAAAACGAAAGTCCTGTCAATTTTTATATGTAATTGACAGCACATTTTTAATAATTAAAGTTCAAATTCAAAGGTAAATGGATTTTTGAAAAATTCAATTACAAACGCATGATCATTGATTTTGCCCGTCTGCCGAGGGTATAACGCTATAAAAGGCAAGGTCGAACAAGAGACTGACAAATTAGTAAGTTTGGGTGTTCTTGAGCCTATATTATATAGTCAATGGGGTACTCCAATAGTGCCAATATTAAAAAAAAAAAAGATGGAACTGTAAGAATCTGTGGGGATTTCAAGGTTACTCTCAACCCTCAGTTATTAGTATAATAGTATATCAGTACCCCCTTCCTAAAATTGAAGAGTTATTCACAAAGCTCCACGGGGGAAGAGGATTTTCTAAAATTGATCACTCGATGGCCTACCAGCAGTTAGGGGAATTATTGCGTCTTATAAAACCAAGTATATCCATATCAACCTACTACCTTACGTAGGCTCAATATATATATATATATTAAATTTTTAGGCATTGAAGATGGTCTAAATAGGAGACCGAAATATCTACAAAATAAATTTTAGAACTACAGAAATCATGCTGTAATTTTTAATTCATTTTCTACGAACCAAGGGTCACTAACTGCATATATGTCTGCAAGATAATACATTAAAAGGACCCATACAACCCAATTTTCTTCATAAATACACGCAAGGGGAATTATTGCGTCTTATAAAACCAAATATATCCATATCAAGCTACTACATTACGTATAAGGGGGGAGCTAATTTTGCCGTTAGGATCACTTCAAAGTAAGGCAGAAGGCGAAGATCATGGTGAGAATACCGCCGACTCGGGCGATGACCTGCTCACATCTCTCAACACCACGATTCACGCTTCGCGGTCACGAGTGACATTGTATAAGTGGAACCTTACATTTTCCGGGGAGAAAAGCCAATCGCTTAATTCGTTTTTGGAACGTGTCACAGAATTACCTGAAGCCAGAAGCATTAGTAAATCGAAACTGTACCGATCGACCTTAGATTTATTTTCCGGCCATGCGCTGGTGTGGTATAGAGCGAATAAAAGTAATCTGCACAGTTGGGCAGATCTGATCGTAGAGTTGAAGAAAGAATTCTTGCCTGCGGATTACGATAAACGTCTCCTAGACGAGATTAAGAGGACGACGCAGGTCAAAGAAGAAACTATTGGGACATATGTATGTGGCAGTTATGTCCAGTTTGTTTTCAAGGCTTTTGGATCCCCTAATGGAGGTACAACAGCTGCGGATTCTCAAAAGAAACATCAGTTCTTTCTACCAAACGCAGTTGGGTCTCACACAATTTAATACAACTCAAGAACTCGTCGATCTAGGTAGACGCTTAGAGGTAGCGTATAGGTTGAAACGTTTAATCCTCCCCCTTCTAAGCGCAACAGCAGTTTATTAGAACCAGATTTGGCATATATTGTTCCAGAAAACCCTATAGTCTCTGTATTGTCGAATAATGAGAATATCCCAAAATCAAAGTTAATAAAACGTTCCAAGTGTGGTGGTGCAGGCCACATAGCTCGCTTCTGTGAGCGTAACTTGAAGTTCTACGGCTGCGGTACACCAGGCACTATTAGGCCAAGATGTAGTAATTGTAGGAGTGTTCGATTACAAGGAACAGATTGCACTGATGTCCATAACTCTAGAAACCAGAATGTTCAGAGTCAGGGAAATGGGACTCAAGTTCCAGTATAAGCGGCGTTTCGAGCTCAGAGAAACCACTAGGGAAGTCCAAGTAGTGCAAAGGTTCACACGTTACACACGTTGGTGCATTATATTTTTACACATGTAAAAGATGATGTGCGTCCTTTCTTAACGGTATCAATTTTTGGTACGGATATTATTGGGTTACTCGACTCAGGTGCCTCCCGTACAATTATTGGGGGAGTAGGATGGAGTTTGTTAGAGAATTTAAAGTTGACTTTTAGAAATGCCAGTCCTCAGTCTGTAACGTTAGCCAATGGGGATAAGATAAAACTTTTAGGAGAAGTCCGCGTACCTTTGAAATTGGCCGATCAGGTAAAAGTTTTAAATATTTTAGTCATTCCCGAGCTACCTTATAGCATGATATTCGGTGCAGACTTCTGGAGAGTAATGGATATATCGGTGTCATGTACGTAAATTATACCCTAGAAAAGTATAAAAAGGAATAATTTTAGGAGTCATACATACATAAATATATGTTGGAACATGATTAGCTTACCTTCAAAAACATTTGAAGAAAGCGAATCAGTTCTTCAAATTCCTAAAAGCCCTAAAATTTAAAAAATATTAAAATATTCCAAATCATTAAATTTTCACATAAGCTAATAATGCCTAAAGTTAGCTTATCTATTCAATTAAAACAAAATTATTCCCATGGCAAATTTTGTCTTCAGCAAAATTTGCCAGTAGAAATAATTCCTTTAAAAAATAATGAAACAAAAGACAAATCGTACCTTCAGTACGATTTGTCGTGAAAATTACAATATGTATGTACGAACGTATACGCGCGTCGCAATTTCAATCGACGGGACGGTGGCTGATGTCTATAAAAACATAAAATTTAATTTTTTCAAGCCACCTTCCAACGAAAAATATTCTGGACTTGTTTAATCAAGTCCAGAATAAATGAAAATTTTTCCCAGGGTAGAAATGCAACTATACATTTTCTACCCTGAACGAAGGAAGGCTCTTGATCGCGACGAAAGTGATCAAGAGCCGAGTTGGATTTTAAATTTTTATACGCGGCAGTCGAATTTTAAAAACGAATCGAGTTGGATTTTAAATTTTATACGCGGCAGTCGAATCTTGAAACGAAGTCGAGTTTGATATCGAAACGGTGTGATGATTCAAATTTTGTACGCGGGAGTCAACGTTAAAAAACAAGAGCGGGTGGATTTTTAAAAAGATTTTGACAACGATCGGTTCGGCGGGCTAATATAGTAGAAACGACAGAAAAAAAAGGAGTTGAATAAAAAGATATGTGTAGTAATAGTAAGAAGAAAAGGTTAAAACGTTTTGATAAAAAATTGTAAATCACGGTGAATGAAAGTAGTAAATCGGAAATGTACCGAAAGAATGTTTAATTAAGAGATTTGTGAGTTAAAATTTGAAGCCCAAAAGAAAGTGTAACAAAGAAAAATTGTAAGTCCAGTGTCCATCAATTAAGGGAAATTTTTATAAGAAATAAAAAGAAAGTGTAACAAGGAAAACAGTGTTTGGATATAGCTCCTGCCAGTCCTAAAAATGTACGTAACATCGGTAAATTTGGCAAAGGATTCTTGGGAGTTTGCAGTTAGGGATAAAGAGTACCAGGTATGTTCGCTGCAAAGTCAATCAAAATTATCTTCAGAAGAAAAAGGTCAACTGGAGTTGGTAATTAAGGGAGCTGAGGGGAAAATGGGTAAAGGTCTAGGCTGCGCAAATGAGGTTGAACATACAAACTGATTCAACACCTATCAAACAGCGATATTATCCTGTTTCGCCTGCAATATAAAGAGTAATTAACAAGGAACTAGATAAAATGCTTCAGGAGGGTATTGTTGAGCCATCAAATAATCCGTGGGCATCGCCAATAGTCATGGTTAGAAAGGAAGATGGAACCTGCCGCTTTTGCGTTGACTTCAGGAAACAAAATAAGGTGACGAGAAAGGACGCTTATCCCTTACTCTACGTTTCGGCGACACTTGATAAGCTGAGAGAAGCACGATTTATGTCCTCATTGGACATCAGATTCATCCCAACAAACACAGTCTCTGTTGAAATAATTTAATTAAAGGAAATGAACTTCTTTTCCAAGTACAGAGTCGGAAAAAAAATAATAAATTCTTGCAAGTAAGTCAATAAATTGTGCCCAAACGGAAATCAATCGCGAGAGATCTAATAAAACAAACCCCTCACTAAACATTTCTTTTTGAAGAGAAAAAAAAATGTAATTCGAGCATTTCCGATGACCCCAACAAGTGCGCTGACCGATAAGGTGCAATGCACTTGAGTAATTTCCTCTGGAATCGTTTTTTTGGGGGAATGGAACTTTGAGTCGATCGGGGTGGACAGATTGTTGCCTGATCGTTGATCGGAAAGTAACTGCGATTAAAAGCGGAGTGCCGTGAATAATAGAATAAAAGTGATCTGTAGAAATTTTATTTCAAAACAGAGAATAAAGGTGATCTGTAAAAAGTTCCTCCTTTTTGTGGGTGTACCCTAAGTTAATAGTTCACTTGGGACCCCGAGTGGTAGCTGGAGTGAGAAGGTGAGAAAAGATTACTGTCAAATCGTAGGAAGTGATTTTACCAGTATTTTCGTCTTATCAAGGTGACAGAGCGAATTCGGGTTGTGGGCGGTCGGAATAAATACACGCACAGCTTTAATGCTTTATTGAATAAGATAAAGGAAAGGGAGAACGATAAATAATCGAAAATCAGCAACGGTCTGCGGCTTCCTGGATAGAGAACACCTGCTGGCTCTGACTTAACTTGAACGCGCCATATAAAAGCGGAAAGAAAATCTTTATTAAAAGAAAAGAGAAAAACAAAAGAAAAAAAACAGAAAAAGATAAATCAAGGGAAATAGTTGGGATAAAACAAATATTTTTTTTTTGGTCTTTTCTTTTTCGTTTACACAGGTTAGTCGCCAGGTCGCTGAAGCGCTTCATCGCCGGTATTAACAGATGTAAGTACATGTGTTTTTTTTCCTTTTCTTGTTTGTAGTTCGATTTTTCTTCTTCTGCAATTTTTTTCCTTTTGCTTACAGTTATATGTCTAAATGTGTAGACTTCTTTGATTAGCTACATACATATATATATATTTCAATTAAAATGATAACATAGCTCTAACCGAAACTTTTGAAGATGTTCACGTAATGATCCTATGCGCAGAGATCTATATATATATGTATATATATCGTAATGTCAGATTTCGATGAATTTTGCTCGCAGGTAGACACCTCGATTCATAATTTTCTTTAGGTTAGTCACATACATACATATATATCTATTTTAATTAAAAATATAACATAGTTTGAACTTTTCCTATATATACATATATACATGTTTCAATTAAAATGATAACAAAGCTTTAGCTTGAACTTTGAAGATGTCTACGTAATAATCTTACGCGTAAATATATATACCTTGGTGTCATGTTTGGATGAATTTTGCTCGTAGTTATATACGCATGTAGATACATATTTTGTTTTGTTTTTAGCTATAGACAGGTATACATGATTCTTTCTTTTTATTAGGCATCTTTCACTGGAACGGTCGAAGGAGAATTTGGTCAAACAAAAGCAAAAAACAATTATTCAAACCGAAAAAGCTGAGCATTCATCTGGGCAAAAATTAGCCATTCCATCGGTAATTTTTTATTACAAATTATTAATATAGTAATATTTACATACTTATTAACACTTTTTCAGAGACGGTCATCATCCGAAGAGCACAATATGTATCAGATAAGCGATACGGATGTATACCCCAATCAGTTAGAGCAGTCAGAAGAAATGACCGTCGAAAAAATGACCAATTAATTGGATCAACAAAATATTCATACATCTATATTACACAATAGTCATGAGAGTCAAATACTTGTGACTGATGATGGGAACAATTTCCAAGAACCCACGCTTGGAGATATTTTTCAGTTCCTTCATAATAACCAGCAAACCCTACAGGATTTATCGGAAAAAGTATGTTCATTGGAGGCAAAGCAGGGAGTAATTATGTAGGAACTAGCCAGTCAAAAAGTCATGCTAGAAGAGTACTGCTCTAGGAAAATATCTACAACGACAGAAGTTTCTACGACTAGTACACCCAAAGAAGTTAGAACCAATTTTGATACAATCGAGAGCATAGAAAATCTAACCAATTTTGAAAAAAAAATTAAGCGATGATAAATTTTTCTCGGAAACGGTAGAGATACTCCAAAACGTTTGTGGTGTGTCTGGAAAAATGAAAGGCGGGGACTGCGCATACACTCTGATTGACATATTTTTCACAAGAGATTTTCTTACGTTGTGCTCATGGGGAGGCGGTAGCCGAGGTACTGATGAATGCAAGATTGCGTTCAAATCTTTTCCAAATGTTTTCAAACTCTTCCTGCACTTAACAATCTTGGGAGATAAGGATTACACTAGTATGAAATGAGTGGAATTTTTCAAAATAATACTAAAAAATAGTAAACGAAGACAGCTTAGTGGTCCTTTCCAAAAAAGTCGCTCAAGGATTTCAACAACAAAAAGTCGACCCAAGGTATCTTCCTGTAATAAAAAGATTCAACAACATCATCTTTGTGATAATGAACTTGAAAACGCATGTGGAACTAAATGAGAATGAATTTCGTGATTCTATTAAGGACGTTCAAAATGGCAAAGGTACAGAGGCTGATGCCTGATGATAATTTATTGTGCTACAAAATTTAAGAAAAACAAAATATTATTTTGTCATAAAAAGAAGCTGTTTATTTTATTTTGTTATGATATAGTATATTTAATTTTATGTTTATTAGCCTTCTGTTGTAATCCCAAAAGTGCATATAAATATGCACCATAAGAAAAAAGGGACTTAAATTACACATAAGTGTACACACACACACAAAAAAAAAAAGAGAGAATTAGAAGCCTCTTAAAGAAAAGGCCATTTCGGCAATATCAATTGCCACAAAAAATACCTATATGTACAAACAAAGTATTACGAGCCTAATATTCTAGAAATAAATACAATGTATGCACATGCAAAGTATTTGATTTCTAACTTCTCGAGGTAACATACAATGTATGCCCCATGTGTGCATACAAAGTGGTTACCTCTTAAAACAAAAAATTAGAATTTGATGCGATGAAGACTCAAGACTCTTCACCAGCAGGAACCGCTTATCAGCAAATTTCTCGTATTTGCGACAACACGCTGTGAAGCCGGGCACATGGTAATGACTTGAAATAAAGTAGGTGTCAAATGACACCTTATCAAGCCATTACCATTCTGACAAACAAGTCAACAAAATAAAACGATAAATGGCCTGAGAAAAGTGATTTTCAATAAAAAATGCGAATTAAGCGAAAATAAGTAAGCGGACGAAAAGTCACTAGAATGATAAGCTTCTAGTAGGGAAATTGAATTGCTGGGTAAGCATTTTTGATGAGTGAAAAAAAAAGATTAGGTTTTCGCAGAAAATAAAAATGAGATCGGCAAAAACACAGTTTGATTTAAGCAACGGGCAAGTATAGAGTTAAATCCTGAGTAGGGTAAAATCCAAAGTAGAGTTAAATCCAAAAAATTTAAAAGTCGAGGAAATAATTGAAACAGGCAAAAGAAGTGAGTTTAAAAAATATTAGGCATTTTACAAGTGACAATTTGGGAAATTAAGCAGAAGAGACTTACCTACTTCTCCTCAAAAAGCAAAAACAATAAAACGGAGTTGACTGATTGCGACTGGCGATTCGCGAGCCAGTCAAAAAGTTGAAAATTATAGCACAGTGCGCAATCTTGTCGGGATTGAAACAATTTAATTCTAATGTGATTTTGCACCAGAAAGTGAAAATAAATAATAATAATAAAAGCACAATTGAGGATCTGTTATTGCTGTTTAAATAAATCCTCGATATACACAACACTTCCACAATATTGTTATTTTTGCACTATTTTTTATTTTTATTTAATATATGAATTTTACCTTTTTGTTATACACAGAACTTTTTATTCTTATTTGAAGAATAAATAAATATTCACAGTGTGTGAAGCAAAGGAATAAAAACTGTTGTTTTACTAGTATATTCCACAGGAACTAATTTACATTTAACATCACTTAAACAACTGGAGCAAAATATGTTTAAGTATGATAACTTAATTGGGGTTTCAAAAAAGTCATCTGTAGACATTAAACTTGAACCCCAAATGGACGGAACGTTGTCATGTAGCATAAAATTTTTGACTACAACAACTTCATTTTTTTGTGATAAAAACCATTTATTGTGTATTTGCGTACTCAGCGAAAACGTTTTCAATTCCATTTTTGAAAAGAAAGTTGCTCAAGGTATTGAGAATCCTTCTCCATCGTTTTTAAAATGTAAAATAGGAAACTGTTTGTTGCAATTTCGGGAAGAAACTCCTTCAAACTCGCTATTCTCTTGGCCACCTGTACTAAAGGATTAGCTCCACTCCGGAGTAAATTTTTAATTTTATATAATTTGCTTTCAAACGGATACGAACTAAAAGGTCACCAAATCTTCTAACATCGTCCACTAAATGCGTAAGGTTATGAATGTTACTAGTTATGTAATCTTCTCCATAAATATCTCTAAATACTTCAACGTAATGCTCTAAAAGTGACTCAGCTAAATCAAATAAATGTACAAAAGAAACTAGAAAATGTTCATAAGCATCATACGGCAAGTTATCTTTAGAACAATAGTTCCGATGTAATGCAAAAATGTTCTATATTCTAATCCTTGCCAGTGTGATAAACAATCAAGCCCTCTTACAGCTCTATGTATCTCCCTCTGCATTTTCACTCCTACAAGATATTTTGATATGATTTCAATATCGTTGACTGGTAGAACTGCAGAAGTGTTTATGGTTAAAGTTGAAAAATCTATGATAATCTGGCAAAAGTAAGCTGTGAAATTTAGAATGTGTATAGCCTGAGTGATGTAGCCAAGGTCCTGGTACATTTTTAGAATTAATCGAGACAAAAATTGCCTGAGTGGTGTGCCAGAGTCGATCGAGTATCTAGAAAAAAAAAAAAATGGGGGGCCTCAGTGGTGTTAAGGCCTCGTCACTGTGGACAGTAACTTGGTAGGTTGGCCGACTGTAATGACCGCCATCGGATTATATTAAATTCAACCAGGGAAAGCCCTCCTGGGAACGATTATAAGACAGCACTTCATCTGTGTGTCTTCTAGGTCTGAGCATCTTGTGTTGTATCCTAGTGCTAAGCGTGCATGTGTAGGATACGCTGGAGTTCGGGTGTGAATATACTAACCTTGTGAGTGAATATAAGTGCATGCGTGAATGATATGAAAAACAGGATCAGGAAGAGTAGGTGAGCTAGCGAAAGGACGAACCTTCGATCATAAGGGCTCAGACCTAGTTGACGTGTCATTTTCATCATTTACGAAAAACCGAATTTAATGTAATAAAGCGTTATAGAATGTTATAATCATGACTTGGAAACATTTTCTTCTTTACTTAATTAATTATTTCATCATTTCTCTATGATTAATTTGAATTTGTAATCGTAATAATTGCAAAGATAAATAAATACAACAAACATTCTAAATACAAAATGACCTAGTAGCTGATCAAAATTTATTGCGGAGTGATTTAACTTTGCAATAATGACCTGCTTCGCAAGTAAACAAAGCAAAGTAGGAAGGAAATTCAATCCATTTAATTGCGAAAAGAATAAATATCTGAGTAGCCGATTATGCATTTCTACATACATATAATCTAGAAGTAATTAATATTGAATGTGGCAGAGATATGTAGTTGAGTTTGAGTCTTAACAGTAAGTCGAGTGAGTTCTTGTTGAGTTGTTTAGGTATAGAATGAGCCGAAAGAGTAAAGATTCATAATAAGTAAAAAAAAGTTGAATAATTGTATGTATAGTGTGTAACGTACAGTTGAGTGAAAAAGAAGTTAAATCGTGTAGTAATTAAAGTAAAAAAACACATAGAATAGTGACTAGAGAAATAAAAAGTTAATTTGATTAATAATAAGAAAAATAAAAAGTTAATTGGTGTAATTACGACAAAAATGAAAAGTTAAACTGTGTGTTATTTCGACTTTTGCAAACAAAGCCTCCACATCCATTTTCTCGCGGTGTATGCAAACTAAACACCACATTGTGAAAAGAAAAAACGAAGAAACCTAATCTAGTTTAAAGGTAAAATAAAATAACATTGTTTTGTAGAAAGTAAGAAAAGGAACCGGCATTTCAGGGAAATATCATTTGGGGCCTAGGAAAATTCAAGGATTTAAAGGATAGAAGGAAAACCGAAGCCGAAAAAAGATTGTTGAACGTAGAAAATAAGATTCAGGCGAGATTGGCGGATTTTTTGAAAAAAAAAAGAACAGGGGGACACTGTCACATGTGCCCGCAGTGTCGCAGAAAGGATGTGGCAATGGCACGAGCCTATGACATCAGGGCCACCGTAAGTTATGTTATGTGCTGTTACGTTTTTTTGTGAAGCACGATATCTTTTTGTGTATATGGTGCGTGAGAACAGCAGGATTTGGGTTACTCACCCCACAGATCTCCCTCAATAGACGAGGTGCTACCGTGACCTTTATTAAAATGAAAATAGTAGAAGCAGTTTTGAAATAGAGAATCAATTGAATCTTTTGACATTTGTTACAATTAAAAAATAAAAGGAATATTTTGACAGTTATTAAAGTAAACATAAAAGAAACCTGGTGACATTTATTAAAGTAAACATACAAGAAACTTGGTGACATTTATTAAAATATAGATGACACATTGTGACATATATTGAGATAAATTAAAATGCAATTAGATAAGTAAAACTTTAGCCTGTCAAATTAGAGAAAATAAAATGTAATCAGGGTGTTATAATTCAAAAAAGTGCATACAAGAATACAAGGACAAGGGTCTTAAATTACATACAACTGTACACAAAAACAAATGAGAAATAAAAACCTCTTAAAAGAAAGGCTATTTCAGCAACATAACTTGCTAGGAAAAAATACAATGTATGTATGTACATGCATAATATGTTGTCCCTAATTTGCTAGAAATAAATGCAATGCACACTCCATGTGTGCATACAGAGTATTTGATTTTTACAGCAAGAAACAAAAATTCCATACGGTGAAGACTCATAACTCTTCACCAGCAGGAGCCGCTTGTAAGCGAATTTTGTGCCCCGCTGTGAGGTCGAATTATTCGTAGTGTCTGAAAACTAAGTGGTGGCAAATAACAACTCTTCAAGTCAGGATCATATCTGAAAGGAAATGATAAAAAGGTAATAAAAGATTTCCCTATGAAAAGTGCGAATTAAGCACTAGGGCTAGACTAGAAATTAGGCAAAAGATTCATTTTCTAGATGTCGAACAAAAATTCGCATGCATAGAATGCGCGATGAGCATTTTTTGTAAGTGAACGGCGATTAGGGACTCGTGGCTAAAAAAAAAAAGTTTTGATAGAAGTTTTTGTACAGTCGAAAAATAAAGGCGACGAAAATAAGAAAAATATTATAAAGATGTTTTAAAAATATTGGAAAGAGGTTTTATTAAAAAGTGGACCTAAAAGTAAGATTATTTTTGTGAAAAGAAAACGGATTTTGGATTGGTTACGGCTGGTGGAAGACGATTGTTTGTTTTCACTCTGTGTCTCAGTGTAGCAGTTTCACCCCGAAAAAAGTATAACAAAGGGAGTAATTCTGATCTCTTTGTCGTAGCTTAGGAGTATACACTGCAAGTATTTTTTCTAGTGAAATTTCGCTAGTTTGATTCTAGTGATTAATTTTAATACTTCTTCATGCAGTTTTTTTTCAAAACACTGAAATTTGCATTGAACTGAACTGTATTTTTTGTAAAGTGTTAGCAACGTTGAAAGTCCAGCATTTTTATAACTGTAAACTTAGTGATATTTATATTTAGACATGATTTACTGAAAATTAATTGAACTTAACTGAAACTAACGGCACTACATACATTTCTAGTTACATCTTGGCGAAATTCTAGAAAACTTTACTACTATATCGTTAATGCGGTAACTTATCGGAAATTTTAAGAAATATGCACGCCACTGAAGTTTTGGGTATTTTTCGCTGAAATTCTAGGAAACTTAACTGCTATATCGGTAAGTGCCAGCAATTCAACATCAGCTAAATTGAATTTCTAGTAAAATTGTTGTATACCACTGAAGCTCTAGTTATATCTAGCCGAAATTCTACGAAACTGCACAGACCCATGAGTAATGACCTAAATATTCCTCATTTGCCATTTATTAGTCATTCAGTATTGAGAGTGGTTGCTTTTAAGCATTTAATGTAAAATAATTGTGAGTTTTTGTAATAACTAATTTTGAACACTGGTTTGTATTAAATATTGAGTGTTACTGTGTTCTTTAAACTGTTTATTAAAAAGGATCAACATTTTCATAATGGATTGCACTGGATTTGCGGAGTTTCTTTTGGAAAATGGAGTAGATGCAGAAACAGTTAAAATTTTAAAAGGTTTTAGTTTATTGTGCTGCACAAACATTGTTGCTAGTTTTATTGTCAATAAGTTTTAGATATTTAAGATTTGTAACATGAAGTGTTTTCTATGCATGCAAGTTATTCCCGGTTTTCTATATCAATTGAAAAGGCATTTCGCAGATTTTCATAAACTTCCATTTTGCAAATCAGACGTGCACGGTCCTTTTATTTGTTTGGAGAATGACTGCAATCAAAGTTTTTCTACTTTTCTATCCTTTTCGCGACATGTACTTAGGAAGCACAAACACGAAGAAATAGTTGATACCTCTAAAGAATATTGTGAAAGCGAATCATCATTTTCTCAAAATAGTACTTTTTCGAACGCATGTGACATTACTAAAGTTTCTGCAAGGGATTTAGAAATTTTCATAAATTGTCGTTTTTGTGATTTGCGTTGTGATACTGGTATTTTAGAATCCAAAATTGATACGTTTCATTCAGTCTGCTTAACAATCGTAGAAAAAACATTAACATATTTGAGAGGTGAGTTAACCGAATTTTTTACGAAGAAGAATATTGAATTAAATGATGATGAAGTAGTAAAGCTAATGAATAGATATGACGTAACGAGTTCCTTCGAAGCGTCATCTACTTTTCAAAAACAAATTAATTCGTTAAAAAAACAAGACTATTACGTAGAACCAATTGAAATTTTACTGGGATATCGTGCTGACAATGTGTTACGAAACACAGATATAATTTCCAAAAGCATAGCTGAAACTTTTCAGTACTTGCCCATAAATAAAATCCTGACATCCCTTATTAAAAATGATAGTTTTCGCCAGTTACTTGAAAAAGAAACAAGAAGTGAAGAGCATGTTATTGCCTCTTATATTGATTCTCAGAGTTTTCAGGAAAATTCCTTTTTAAGACAATTTCCGCATGCAATTCGAATAAATTTGTATTACGATGATCTTGAAGTTGCAAATCCCCTAGGATCTAGAGCAACATATTATAAGCTTGGTGTCTTTTACTATACAGTGCAAAATATTCCTCCAAAATTTAATTCGAAAATAAAGAACATTTTCTTACTAGCTGTAGCTTTTACTGAAGATATTAAGAAGTATGGATTTGATAAAGTTTTAGCGCCCTTTGTTGAAGATCTGAAAGTATTGGAGTCAACTGGTGGAATTAAAGTATCTCTACATACATACTTCGCGCTACACTTGTTAGTTGCTTAGGTGATAATCTCGCTCTTCACGACCTTTTGGGCTTTTCATGTCCAGCTGTCAATATGTTTTGTCGCCAATGCAAAATAAATAGGCCAGACTTCCTTAACAATTTCAAAATACTTTTTCCAAATAGAACAGTTTCAAATCACAACAATGAAATTAAATTAGTCAAGGAAAATAAAAACTGTGCTAAATTATTTGGAGTTAAAGGCAGTTGTATTTTAAATAAGAAAGGATTTTTTCATTGTGTTACCAATTTTTGTTTTGATCCTATGCACGACCTTTTAGAAGGTGTTGTACCAATGGAAATCAAACTTGTTCTGCACTCTTTCATAGTGAAAAGGTCATTATTCTCCGTAGAATTTCTTAACGAAAGGATAAATTTATTTCAATATGGATTTATTGAGCGTAAAAATAAACCTAGTCCAAACTTTACTCTTGCAATGTTAACTTCTTCATGTAATAAGTTAAAACAAAAAGCTGTACAAACTTGGCTTCTATTAAGATCACTACCTTTTATGATATACGATAAAATTTCAGAAAGCGAACAAGACCATTTAAATTTACTAACACATCTTTCCAAAATTGTGGAAATTGTGTTTTGTGAAAATATTAACAAATTTATGGTATGTGAATTATCGGAAATTATACAATTTCATCATGATCTTTTCAAAGAGCTATTTTATGAGAAAAATATGATAAATAAGCATCACTACATAATGCACTACCCAGAATGCATATTGAAAAAAGGTCCATTAAGCTTATCTTCATGTCTTAGGTTTGAAAGTAAGCATAGTTTATTAAAACAACAGGTAATACGTGCTCGTAATTTTAAAAATATTCCCAAGAGTATTGCTAAACGACAGTCTCTCTTACAAAACACTTATATCTATCGAGCTCATTTTAATTCTAATACAGTCGATATAAAATCATACAAAATTGTTAAAATCGCATCTCTGTTAAGCGCAGACTATATTGCTAAAACTTTTCCTGCAGCTTTTTATGTCAGAAAAGTTAATTCAGTAGATTTGGATGATGTAGAATTTCGTATTAAACTAATTATTTCGCTCGACGATGAAGTTATTGATTCGAATAGCAGCTTTCCTTCCTTAGCTTTTATAAATGAAATGTTTGAAATTGAACATTGTGTATACTTTAATTGTTCCATTCTTGATATTATATCATACGATAAATACTTGCACGCATTTGAAGTAAGTTTTGAAAAAGAAAACAATATAATAGTTGATTTCCATAAAATAAAAGATCGAAGACCAAACGTAGTTTGGCGAGCTAAAGGAAAATCGGGCAAATATGTTGCAATAAAATATAGGTATTAGATTTATTATTTAATTATTATGACTGATTTATGAATATGGGCCCTAGAATTAAAAAACAAATATTTTGAAATAAACATTTTTATATTTAGCATAGAAGCATAGAATTAGTTTAATAGATTTAGTATAATAGATGAAGGTGTCGACGAAAGTACTGCTGGAGACATATCAGAGAATGATTTTATTCTCCTTAATTTAAAATTGGGACCCAGAAAGACCACCTTGAGGGTTCTCCAAAAATTTAAAAAAACAATTGGACCAGGCATTATTGATTACCTGCTGGATGATGTGGCTGCAAACAACCAATATGAACAAGCCACAACAAGTTCAGTAACCTCACAGTTAAATGTTGCAACTGAATTCAACTGTGATGAGTCTACCATTTTTTCCGCTCACTATAGTGAGGTAACACCTAATAATTATTATTAAAAATTATGAAAAAATGAGACACAGCAACAATAATTTTATATTAATTATTGATTTAAATTGTCCCAGGATAGAAACTTAATAGCACTTTTAAAATTAACCAAAGAGGGAGAAAAGCTATGTGAAAAATTCAACAAAGAAGACCTTTCATCAAAATGTCAAAGTCAGTTCAATAGAATTATGGTGAATGATCTATGTAATTAAAATTTGTGGATAGTAAGATATCTCTTTTGGATTAAGTCTATAAATGAATATACATGTAGGAAAATTTTAGCTACCCGGTTAACACGGACAAGGAAAACCTAGCGAAAGCTATAGTTCGCACCTTTCCCCAATTGGGTCAATACACGTGTCCAGATATACCAGCTCATGTAGGAAATTAGATATATTTTTCGGAAGTTCACTATAATATAATGTACATAAATTGCAGACGCTTTGGTTCAACAGAAATGGATCACGAGATAACAGAAAAGCTGCTGGAAAGATTGAATTTAGACTGGAACATAAGTATTAGACTTAAGCTTTCCCCTTCACGGAAGAAAAATGTACTTGCGAAGAAGGTATTGAATATGCCTATTTCGAAAAATAATAATGCGGTGCGATTTGTCACTTATTATTTAGCTTCAAGATTTTATAACAATTTCATTTTCTAAGGTGGTGCAATTAAAAAATATTCTCCCATCCCAAGAAAATTTAAAAAACATTAAAGACTTGATGTCTGGAACGTTCGATGCCAGGAGATCTGATGTTTTAAACCGATCTTGTGATATAATTGACAAATATCCAAGACTGCTGGATTACAAAGGCCTCATGGTAAGTTAAAATGATGCATTAATTACATTGAATTTCAATATTGTGTCCTCCAGATAAATTATGACTTTGAAAAATTGGGTATACATCGTGGAGGAATCGAAGAATTAAAGAAATACGATTTCAACACGACAACGGATTGTGAAGTTTTGAAAGATGGTGAGTAAATATACATATTATAATATATTATAAAAATAAAAAAAATCTAGATAAAAATAAAAATTTCGTAAAATGGTGTAAAATATTTTTGCATACATTGTTATATAATTAAATACGCAGAAAATCTTAAAATCATCTGGATATTATTGATGAATTTGAGGAATAGAGGACTCAAACGAATGAGTTGTCAGATAGCAGGAAGTGAGTCTGAATGGAGCAGCCTTATACTGGAGCAACATTTTAAACCACTAATTCAGTGGATTGGGGTTAGTACTAACAAATATGTACCTACATTTGTACATGATTTCATTCAATATATATATATATTGGCAGCTTGTATTCCACTCAAAAACATTTTTTTTCTCTCTTATTAAAATCCTAAACTACTCCTGCTTGCTTTATTTTGAATATTATCCACGTAATTATAAAACTTTTATCCATATTTTAATTTACTTTGTAACTCTTATTTCCAGCTCGAAGATGACTTGGAGACATTTATTAAGAAGAAAGATCAGCATCAGCCATTTTTGCTGTGCAAAAGTAATGATGCTTTTACCACGGATGGAACATTTTTTATTGTGTGGGATAACTATTGTTTAGAGTGTGACAACGATTTTTTTTCTGCATTTGACACTTTATTTAAATTACATTATGTACTAAACATAAAGTTTTCAACCCATCTGAGAAAACTGTATAATTTTTTTGAATGTTATATTTATAAAATTAAGAATTTGCCCCCTCTTGGAGTGGTATATTTGTATCACAAAACTTTGGAAAAAAAAAAATTGCAATATTAATATAATAAAAGATAAAAAATAGTTTATACAAATATGTATATATAGAATTGAAAAGAAAAGAATACTAAATTATTTTAGATAGAAAGGATAAGTGTTATTTTGATGTTTTTTATTAACTTTAATATTTTATAAAATGTATTTACCTTTTTATATTGAATTCTCTTTAAGTTAAGATATGACTTGTGTCATTTATGATATCATCAATGTAATTGTATGACATGCACTTCAAGCACAAAAATTTATCTATTACCCAAAATAAATTCGTTTCTTTTTTAATAATGTTGGTTATATTTTCATCCCATCTCCAAGCGATGCGAATATATTTTAGATATTTGTAATTGAATCTAAAATATCTAGGCAGCCAGGTTCATTCAAGAAGACATGGGTAGCTTTCCTAGGATTTTAGGCCAAGCTAGAACCATTTGAATGGTATGAAGCGTCGCTATTTCGCACATTTTCCTGAAATTCTAGATAAAACAACTAGAAACCAACGCTGGATTAACATTACTTGTTACCCTATTTCTAGTAAATTTTACTACTAAGGTAGTTTAAAGTTCAACTGACAATCTAGTTTCATTTCGCACATTTTCCTGAAATTCTAGATAAAACAACTAGAAGCCAACGCTAGATTAACATTACTTGTTACCCTATTTCTAGTAAATTTTACTACTAAGGTAGTTTAAAGTTCAACTGACAATCTAGTTTCATTTCGCACATTTTCCTGAAATTCTAGATAAAACAACTAGAAGCCAACGCTAGATTAACATTACTTGTTACCCTATTTCTAGTAAATTTTACTACTAAGGTAGTTTAAAGTTCAACTGACAATCTAGTTTCATTCGTTGGAAATTATCGCAAAATTAAATCGAAATGCAGTAAATCTATATAATAGAATTCTAGTGTTTTGATTTTCACTAGATTTTTTACTGAAAAGTGTAGTAAACCAACTCTAGTTGAAATTCACTGTAATCTAGTGGGAAAAAATTTGCAGTGTATGTATTTTATTCACATATTTAGACGTTTCACCTCAAATTTGCCGTACTTTTATATTCACCATATTCATTTTGATTTATCCTTTGCATAAACCACAAAATAAGCTAAAATGAATTTGCAATGAATTAATGTCAGAATACACGCGTAAAAGTACGACAAATTAGTCTACTGCCCAAGTAGCCATTTGCAACTCAAGTTACAAAACAACTTCGGTTATAAAGTTACTTAAGTTGCGGAAAAGTTACCAACGGAGTTCACATGAACTTGTTATAAAATTGGTGCATTTATGACTTTTTAAAAACGATCGTAAGTCTATATATGGGTTTGATTTTTACTCTTTCTTTACTTGAGCTGAAGAGTGGTTGAATGAAAGTGCCCAAATAACTATAAAGGTACTTTAGTGACTAAGTAGTTTCATTAAAACCACTATACATACAACAGGCAATTGCATTAAAGTTTTATTTATACCCTTTTATCGTTCTTTTTGGACAAATGTTTCAAGAAAACTGATTTTAGACGAATAAGTTGATTTTCAGTTATAATCTTTCCGTGCAGTAAAAACTCACCCTGCTAAGTATCAAATGAACCTTTCAGTACTTTCAGTAACTTCCCAAAGAACTCACCATTACTGGTATTTCAAGTTTTTTTTACTTCTTCATAACTTAAGTGTGAAATTGGTAAAAATAGAACTGCCTGATAACGAATAATCATGTAGTACATGTACGTGCATATGTATATACGTTGAAAAGGCAAAGAAACTTTTTAGAAACAACAAATTCCCAAAATAATAATTTGTCCTCTCGTTTACTCTTGTATGATTTCAGTATTTCGAGAAGGTTACATAGTGACTCATTTCCTACTGTTCTAAAATATACGGTGAAATCCCAACTCATATACAACGAATAGGTTTCAATGCAACCAACTGGCAATTGATATCACACATCAACACTAAAAAGTATTGTACTTGCTCATTCGTGAATTATCAGTCCTACAGTGAAATTTAGTAAGTTATAGGTACGTACAAATTAAACTAAAATTCGCTTAAGAGTAATTTTTCGTAGAAGAGTGCACTAGGTACACGTTTGAAGTGTAAATAAAAAAATTACTACACCAAATGTGATAATTCTTCTAACTTAATTTAAATTTACCCAAATGAATAATACATTTTGAAGACAAGCAAATACCTTCAAGTTCAAAAAGTTCTTCTAATCCGAGTAGCACTGCATGTTTGTATAGCGAAGGAACTCTTGTTCTCCGCTAGGGTACAAGTTCTTGTACTTGGACTCTTGTCGTAGTTTAGATATGGCACTGGTTCATGGACCAGTACCTTGAGGAATTGTGCAAGGCTTCTTGGACCGCTACACTGTTGAAACTGCTGATTACACTGCCTATAATTAGCGCAGTGTATGAAATAGAGACGACGTATAGTAAAACCATAATTTTCTATTTAAAATCAAAACTTAATGAATCCTTTATTTTCCATTATCGGCTTTTTATATGATCAATTTGCTAATTATTACAAACAAGCGATTGATTGTACATTTTTAGTCTCGCCGGAGAGAATTTCTAGATATAATTTAATACTGCTAAAAATTTATTTGTGAAAAAAATGCTTATATTTCCAAAGCGAGTGAATTAAACTTATTTTTTATAATCACTAATTATTGAAATGAAGAATAGAAATAACTTTTTGAACAGGCACCAAAACGAAGCGTACCCACTCTCGAACCTAATATACCCATAACGCTAAGAAGAATTGCTACAACTTTGCAAAGTATTTGCTCTATTGGTAATCCGATGAAAATCCAGAAGGAGAATCTATGGCATCAGTTCATTTCAAAAAGAGAAGTCTTCAAATTAGTTTCACGAAAACCACATTAAGAGCAGAAGAAGAAATAGTGTCAAAATATATGAAAGGCTGCTTTGCTAGCCAGAGAAAATATTTTAATGATAGAAAAAATATTGCTTCAACAGTAAATATTCAAGAAAATTGGCCTTTTATTTTTAGTAAGAACTACATATATTTTTACCAATATTTCAATCAACTGATGAAACTCAATGCAATGGATTTTCATAAGTAATTTGAAGCAAACAAAGAAAAGATTATTGCTTTTAGCCTAACAAAAAAATTAAATATAGATACCAAAACTTATGAAACAACTAGCCAGGAAGGCATTATAGAATTCATTACGAAATATTTTAAAGAAAATGCAAAATTCTTGTTCATATAATTTGTGCAGATTTTTTTAACAATAAATAAATAATGAAAAATTAAATTTTAGATGGGTACAACCTTGGAGAAAGTTCAGAAAAAAATACCAACAAATACACCATTCCGTGCGATTGTAGGTAAGATCTATGAATTGTATTTAATTTTATTTATGATGATTGAGATTGTAGCTGCAATGGTCAAACTGGAAGAAACAATATATGTTGTGAAGTCCAATATGAGATCAATGTAGGTTTCAGACTTCACAACAATCCAACAACCCAAGCAAGCCCCATAAATTATCGTCATTGTTTTGTTTACTCAATAACTTTTACACATTTCCGTACTACAGTAAATTGAGTTTAGGCGATCGATTTAATTAAGTCACTGGGTCAGTTAATTTGCTAATCGGAAGTGTTTGAAAGTTGTTGAAATGACAAAACATATAATTTTTGAGGTCGATTTGACGATTGAGGAAGGTAAAAATATAAGAATTAAGCAGTTGAGTTCTAGACGTAGAATAAAAAAGTCTAATAGAAATTAAACCCGTTTTTCTTTTACAAACCTATTTCTGAGTTCTTAACATTTTTTGGCGCAGCCGGTGTTGTTTTCGTTGAATTATGCGAATCTGTGTGGTGATTTTGTTTTATTGCTGAGTACATACAAAAAAAAAATTGTAGTGACTGCTGCAGAAAACAGTGAAATTCGTAACCCCAAATAATTAACAAGTGCGAAACAATTGAAGTTTTAGCATATTTGGCATTGACAGTGAAATAAATAAATAAAATAAATTTCAAGAAGTTGAAGTGGAATACTGTTATCTGAAATCTGCAAATTTTAATGTCAGAAGAGCAGTCGAATGTTGAGAATTGCTCTACCCCAATTGAGAGGAGTATACTAGCAAGTAGCAGCCGCTTTGAGGAAAGGATAAATTCTTTCAGTCTGGACAATACCAGCCCAATCTGGAGTAGCCCCAATAGCACAGACAGCGATTCAATAAGTGACAGCATGATTAACAGAGAAGAAGAAGTACATCTGCCAACAGAAGACGAAGATTCACTGTACACTCGACAATTAAGATCAGGGAATTGCTATTTAAGAAGAGGTCATACTCAGTAGGAGACACAAGAACAAACGGTGAGCTGAACCAACTGAATTCTAAATTGGCTAGAAATAATATAATTAAGAAAGTAAGCATGCAAAATAATAATATGGCATTTATTAGCCAAATAGTAATTAATAATTTACCATTACTAGAAGCAGAGTTAGGTCCAAATTTAGCAAATGAGGTGGAGATTTTTATTAAGTGCTGTGAACATGTAAACTTGTGCCTCACTAAAGAGGAAGAGCGGAAGCTCTTTTTACAATTAATACCAACTAAGTTCAGAGGAAGAGCTGCATTAGTCTTAGACGGTGTCAAATACAAAACGTTAGATGAATTAAAAACTATTTTTCTCACTAAATTGGTTAACACAAACCCAAGTAGCAATTTGCAACCAAAGTTACGAAGCAACAACAGTTATGAAGTTACTGAAGTTGCTCAAAAGTTGCGTAAGCATTTCAAATGCACTCGTTATAAAAAATGGTTTTAAGAATTTGAAACAAAAATTGTTATATTTGGGTTTTTTTGTTACTTTCAACTCACCATTGTTTAGGGCATGTTTCAATAAAACCAACTCGTAAATGAATGTCTGAATTAACATTTCAGAATAACTTAAAAGCGTTAAGTGTAACAAAAATTTTGTTAATGATGCGTAACTTCTACGGGAAAATACGGTTACAATGTGGTGACAGTAACACCGAATGGCAACTATTCCAGCGGTATTGAGTCATTAATTCTGCGACGCTTTAATAGTGCAGTTATATTTTTTTAATCGTAAAGTAAAACTTAAAGCATGGGGCAAAATTAAGTGGAGTATTTCTAATAAGGAGTTTTGTGCAGTTGTAGGATTTTCTACATTGATGGGTAAAAATAAAAAAAAAATTTTTCTTTTTATTTAAATACAAAGCTAATTTGAAAGGACGATTTATTTATATAAAATAGCTTTAACCGAGTGTATGTTAAAAAGAAAAAATTGCATAAAGACAAAAGTGAAAAGGCTACAATTATAAATTTAAGGCTTCAAGTTAACTTTTTTATAGCTTATCTTATAAAAAAGTTATAAGGAAATCCAATTTAAACGAATGTGTTTATTTTTGGTTTCAATTTAACTTTAAAGTAATACCAGTATAAATTAAGTGCATGAAATATCCTTTGGTAATACCTTAAGTGCCCACGGAGCTATTTTGTAACTGATATGTAACTTGTTTGGTGAAATACTAACATTGAGAAAACTAAATAATTTTGTCATTCAATTTCAGGCCAGAAGTCTTTCACGTTTTGCGGGCTTATCTGATGAAGACTGCGCGAACAATTGCATCGGTATTGTTTAAGAACAATCTTTTGATAAACTTTTCTTGGGGTGTTATGTGCGTAAATTATACCCTAGGAAAGTATAAAAAGGGAATAATTTTACATACATACATACATGTTGGAACATGATCAAAAACATTTGAAGAAAGCGAATCAGTTCTTAAAATTCCAAAAAAAAAAAGAACCCTAAAATTTAAAAAAAATATTAAAATATTCCAAATCCATATAAATTTTCAATAAGCTAATCATGCTCAAAAACATGATTAGCTTATCTACTCGATCAGTGAAGAAAATTGCGTCAGCAATTTTCTTCACATTTCATAGAGTTAAAACAAAATTATTCCCATGGCAAACTTTGCCTTCAGCAAAATTTGCCAGTAGAAATATTTAATTTGAAAAATAAAATAAAAGACAAATCGTACCTTCAGTACGATTTGTCGTGGAAATTGCAATATGTATGTACGAACGTACATACATATCACCAAAAAGCTTTCGCGATAAGAAGAGCGCGCCGCGAAAATACATTGTATGTATACGCGCGCGGCAATTCTAATCGTCGTGACGGTGGCTGATGTTTATAAAAGCGTCAAATTTCAAGCCTCCGTCCAACGAAAAATATTCTGGACTTGTTTAATCAAGTCCAGAATAAAATGAAAATTTTCTCAGGGTGAAAATGCAACTATGCATTTTTTACCCTGAACGAGGGCTCTTGATCGCGACGAAAGTTATCAAGAGCCGAGTTGGTTTTTAAATCTGTTAATCGACGGTTCGGCGGTGGAAAGTAGCGAGTTGGATTTTGCACTTTTAAAACGGCGGTTAACAGGCGAATTCTTGAAAAAACAAAATCAAGTGGAAAATCAAAAAAATCTTATCCGCGGCGGTTCGACGAAAAGAGCCTTATACAAAAAAAGAGTTGATTGGTTTTTTTTTTGAAAAATAGGTCGCGGCGGTTTTGGTTCTAAGCGTAAAAAGGAAAAAGAATATAAGGATTTACAAGTGTAAAAAAAAAAGAAAAATATAAAGAGGAATAAGAGTGATATAATCACAAAGGAAAGTGTAAAAAGAATAAGAAGAATAGAATTGCAAAGAAAAGGTTGTAGTTGTAAAGAAAATAAGTAAATTGATCTTGTTGTGAGAAAGAAGTTTAAAATTTGTCTGGTGTAAAAATAATGTTAAAATAAAAAGAAAAGAATTAACAAGGAAGAGAGTGTTATTAAAGCCTTCATCAAGGGAGAACTGGATACGGCACGCGCTTGCCCCCACAAACAGGTACTTAACAATTGGCGCAGCCGGTAGGATAGAGGAAGCCTACTTTGAAAAACAAAAAAAGTATAAGCGCTCGAAAACCCTCTATCCTACGAATCTAAAAGGAGTTTAGGACGAGATCGAATACTGGGCAAGACACCCTACCCTTCGCCTGAAGTTGAGTCTGGCTTCAGGAGTATTTCGATCTTGTCGGCTCCCAACGCTCGGGGTCGGACAGCTTTAACTGCCTCTGTTTGAAAAACACGCAGCCACCCCCTCATCAAAGCACAAAGTGCCAACGTGGGACAATAGCGGGCTTCATCCCAGCCCAGGATAAAAAAGTCCACAACCCAAAATTTCGAAGCTTACACTTGAAGGAAGGAAGTTTGGAAACCATCCGCTATCTGCGATCCGGAGCTGAAAGGGACTTCGAAGTAGGCAACGCGCCCCCCTTTCAGCTTTTATCCAGGGGAATTTAAGTACGCCACGGGCCCCCCCCCGGCAGCAAAAGAACTTCAAGAAACCGAACCAACGATCCTGAATTGAGAGGGACCTCGAAGAAGGCAATAAGCCCCCCTCTCAATTTGAACCAAGGGAATTAAGACGGCAGAAGCCCCCCTAGCTGCAAATTTCACACACGGTGGTCCATGAGCGAGGAAAGCTCCCACCAAGAAATACCGCCGGAAATCCAACTTCCATCAACTCCTCAACAATCTTCCTCGCCGGGCGACGCACAGGAAGATCTGTCCCGGTACGAAGGAGGCAACGCGGGAGCAACATCCGCAACAGAGGGTGCTAAGCAAACACCCCCAACAAATTCAACAAAAAAAGGGGTAACACTCAGGAGTGGGACAATCCTTACAGGTCCCCAACAAGTAAGACCTTCTACTTTAAATTTAGAAAATTATTTAAAATATCTAGAGGGGAAAGTGCGAGACTCCTCCGAACTTTCTGTTATACAGTGCGATTCTATCGATAAACAGCTCAAAAAGTCCCGTGAACGGCGGCTTGAGCAAATCGCGCAATTCAAAGAAAGTACGGAAAAATTTAAAGAAAGCCTAAAGCAGTTTGGAGAACTCTCGCACTCTCTCGAAACAGAAATTACAAATAATAGTGTAGAATTAAGAGAAGGTGCCATTGAAGACAGTGTCAGTGATTCCACCGTGAGTGAAATCATATTGAATTGGCTGGGCGACTCCCTTTTGGAAACCAGCGTAGAAGAAACTAGCTCCCCAAAAGTGTCAAACTTTAGCTTCAGAATCCCCAATATAAACATGGCAGATTACGCGAAAATCGCCAAGTTAACTGCCCAGCTCGTACCCTTATTCTCGGGAGAGCAGCACCCAAAATTGAGCCTGGAGCTCCAAACTTTCCTAGGATGCTGCAGGCAGGTAATCCAGTGCATCTCGGTGGATGAACTAACAGCATTTTTACAAATCTTTTCCACCAGACTTCGAGGCGAAGCTTACCAGCTTTTTGCCTCAAATATGCCCACTACTTTCAAAGAAGTAGAAGAACGGCTAAATCGCACTTACCTGCCTAGAGAAACTTACCAGGAACTGGTAAATAAATTGATTACCACAAGGCAGTATCCTTTAGAGAATCTCACAGCCTTCACGGCACGAGTAAAACAAATGCTGGCACTCTGCAATGAAGCAGCAGAATCCAAATACGGAGCCACAGCAGCACCAGCTGTTAAAACGCAGTTGGAAGATTTCGCGAAAAACGCACTGAAAACAGGCGTAAATAACCCATATATGTGCCAATACCTTCTGACCATGACAGACGGCACGGTGGATGACCTCGTACAAAGAGCACTCGACATGGAACGTCTCCAGCAAAGTGCTCTATTCCTGCAACCTTCAGGGCAATTTCAGCCAAATGTGATGCAAAATCCGATACCCCATTCAATAAGTGCAACAACACCAAATAACGCACATTTTAACCAACTTAACTCATCCGCTAATCACAGCGTATTTACTCCCGGCATAATGCCATTCGCTCAAGTTCCTCAGACCCTGCCAAACCCAAGCAGTCACATACCAACGTCACAGTTCACACAGGCCGGCACAGCATATATTAAACAGGAACCAAGATCGCCAGATAAAAATTATAATGTAAAAAATAAAAATAATTATTTAAATAAAATTACTTGTAGTTTTTGTAATTTAAGAGCCCACACATACGCAGATTGCCTCAAACGTAAAAATACTCCGTACTGTGTGAACTGCAAAATATACAACCACGATATACGTGACTGCAGGAGGAACAACAACAATATTCAAAGATCAAGCAACAATGGTGGACCATCGAATCAACGCCCTAGAGAGCCGCAGAATCCCAATAACAATTCCAGAGTCTATAACGTGCGTAAAAAGTGCGAATTTTGTGGTCGTTCTGGACATGCAGTAAATAACTGCCAACAAAAACGTAAATGGGAAGCCCGGAGTCAGGGAAACGACGTACAGTCGACCCAAAACTCCCCGGCTCGACTATAAATCTCCCATCTAATAAAATAGGGTCTCCTCAGCAGCCCGATTCCAGTGTCGCTACAGTAAAACTTCCTTTAGACATAGGCCTGAACGGCCAAACTAAACTAGTAGTAGACACAGGCGCTGAGGTAAGTATAATAAAGAAAAGGTCATTAAAAGACCTCAAAGAAATTAACCACAATGAGGCATGTACACTTCAGACCCCATTTGGTACGGGAAAGACGCTGGGAAATTGCCAGGGAAACTTCGTTTTCAAAAACAAAATTCCCTGCAAGTTTCAAGTCGTAAAGAACTTGCCTGGCCTTTCCGACGATGGACTTCTAGGAAATGATTTCCTAGCAAAAAACTGTAACGTTGAGGGTCCTAACAAGGCCCTAAGGTTTCCTCGCACGGAAACCAATCCAGACGAATTTGCTTTGCCATTAGAGTTTGAAACGGACAAGCTACATTCTGAAAAAGCAGTCGAAGTAAGAACACTTGCAGAAGAGGTAGAGTCTAAACAGGCTGAACTATCCACCTGCAGTGTCTTCAAGGCTTCTCAAACGAGAAAAGCTGGCTACCAAGCTCCAAAAGGGCCCAAGGAATGTGAAAAAAGCTGTCTGGGCGAACAAGAGACCGATGAAGGCAGGCAGCAATTGGTTACCTTTAAGGAACCAATCTGCATACCTGCGCGATCTCAAATTGTGGCCCCAGTGCCGTTACAAACTCAAGAAGAAATGCTCTGTTTATCCCAAGAGATAAGCGATGGAGTCTTCTTGGCAAACAGTTTGCTGTCATCTGGAGAAGAATTAGTGCTGGTTAGTATTCTCAACGCTAACAGTCATCAAGTAGTCATACATAGCTTAAAGTTACAGCTATATCCCATAAACGACTACACCATAGTCCCATTAATACACACAAAAAACCACAACCATACGCACATTCCAATACCAAATAAAGAGGCAATACCAAACAACACAAGAGACGGAACTGAGTGTCTAAAGCCTGCCAAAAAGGTGCATATAACTCTTCCGTCCAAAATCCCGAGGCATAAATCACAATTAAACAAACAACGGCCATATAAGAACGGGAGCGAGTCGCTAAAGCCTATATTAAAGGTGCATATTACTCCACCGTCTTCTAGCATAAAAAATCCTACATGGCCAAAAAATACTAGCATCGGCGCGCATGAGTATTCCACACAACCTAAGGCAAAGACCGCACAGGTGTATCAAACTCAGCCGTCGGCGAAGCAGGAAGCAAGTACCCTGCTACATGCTAAATACAACAAAATAAAGCCTCATAAGGAATTCATTAAATCCAATCCAATTTCAGGACACAAATTTACAAGGAATAGGAAGTCAAACCAAGGTTCAGCCGACAAAACGACGATATTACAACATGTACGATATCTATACCCGGATAAGGAGACTCCGGACGACCCAAAACAATACCCGCGTATTTCTAGGCTAGAGAAAGAACTCAGCCTAGACCCTAATTTAACCGCGGAAGAAAAAATTTCGATATCGGAACTCTGCGAAGAGTATAACGATATCTTCTTCCTCAAAGGTGACAAACTCACCTATACAAATGCGATAACGCATAATATTCCGTTGGTGCAGGATCAAGCACCAATCAATCAAAAAATGTACCGCTTACCTGAAACACAGCGGAAAGTCATTAACGAGCAGCTAAAAGAAATGCTAGACAGCGGGATAGTTCAGTCTAGTAAAAGCCCTTGGAATTCACCTCTACTAGTTGTCCCCAAGAAAGCGGGACCTGACGGTGAAAAAAGGTGGCGCGTCGTTGTCGATTTTCGTAAATTAAACGAAAAGACAATTGGAGACGCATTCCCGCTACCCCGAATCGAGGATATTCTCGACCAACTAGGTCACGCAAGGTATTTCACCACACTCGATTTGGCCAACGGCTATCACCAAGTTCTTGTCGACAAAAAAGATCGACATAAAACTGCTTTCAGCACAAGCTATGGGCACTACGAGTTCAAGCGTATGCCATTCGGGCTCAAAGGAGCCCCCGCCACATTTCAACGCCTAATGAATTTCGTCTTAACAGGCCTACAAGGCCTCGAATGTTTTGTCTACCTAGATGACATTGTCATCTATGGAAAAAATTTAAATGACCACAACGAAAAGTTGAGGAAAGTCTTCAATAAGTTGAGAGAGAACAACTTGAAACTGCAGCCAGAGAAGTGCCAGTTTCTAAGAAGAGAAGTTGTTTACCTAGGACATAAATGTTCTAGCGAAGGAGCCCTACCAGACCCAAGTAAGACGGCCTGCGTCCAAACATTTCCTGTTCCAAGAACAGTAAGGCAAGTTCAGTCATTTTTAGGACTTGCCAATTACTACAGGAAATTCATTCCAGACTTCTCCAAAATTGTACGTCCAATTACGAATTTACTCCGAAAGGATGTAAAATTCACTTGGACAGAGAAATGCCAAGAAGCATTTCAGAGCATAAAAAGTGCTTTAATTTCTCCACCACTTTTAATTTACCCTGATTTTTCAAAATCATTTAATCTTACTACTGACGCAAGTAACGAGGCTCTAGGAGCTGTTCTTTCTCAAGGAGAAGTCGGAAAGGACCAGCCCATTGCCTATGCAAGCCGCACATTAAACAAAGCCGAAAGGAATTACTCTACTATAGAGAAAGAGTTATTGGCTATTGTCTGGGCTACCAAGAATTTCAGGTGCTATCTTCAAGGCCGGAAATTCACGGTCTACACTGACCATAAACCTCTCAAAGGTGTCTTCAATGTGAAAGACCCTACTTCCCGTTTGGTGAGATTTCACCACAAATTATCTGAATTCGATTACAACATCGAATATAAACCAGGGAAGTACAACACTAATGCAGATGCACTAAGTCGCATCCCTCAAGCATTAAAGGAAGACAGTTTAGGCAATACCTTAACGGTAAAAGCCCTAGTCCACCACACGATGGACTCAGATGTGGAGGAAAACGATTCCACAAATAATAAAAAGAAAAAGAAATCCGCTCATTGTTTCGTCGTGACTCGAGCTCAGAAGCAAAAGGCTCAAGAGACATTAGATAGCTCCAGTGTGGAGACAGAAGAGCACACGAATGCGGACCAAAACGAAATTCAACATACGGAGGGGGTAAAACTAAACCCAGCATCGCTTGAGCAAAAAGTAAGTACAGGCAAGACACCCGAAGTTATCACGAGCCCTACGGAAATCCGAACAATCTTAAAAGATTATCACGATTCTCCATTTGGTGGCCATCAAGGTGTCATAAAAACTTACAAACGTATAAGACGCAAGTATTGGTGGAGACACATGCTTAGCGACATCAAGAAATACATAAAAAAATGCCCAAAGTGCCAGACGATGAAAGCTTCTCCACAATATAAAATGCCAATGGTTATCACGGACATCGCAGAACAACCGTTCGACAAAGTTTACCTCGATATTGTAGGTCCATTAGAAGAGACCACATCAGGAAACAAATATATCTTGACCTTCCAAGATAATTTAACAAAATTTGTCGACTGGTATGCCATACCTAATGCAGAAGCAGTCACAGTAGCGCAGGTTTTCTTTGATGAAATCGTTACGCGCTATCGCATACCCAAAAGAATACTCACCGATCAGGGAACAAATTTCCTGAGTGAATTATTCAAAAGAGTATGTAAGCTTCTAAAGGTAAAGAAGTTACAGACTTCGGCATACCACCCGCAGTCTAACGGAGCACTAGAGCGTGCCCACAGACCGCTGATTGAATACCTGCGAACAATCGTAGACGAAAATCCCAAAACATGGGACCAATTCCTACGAACCGCTGCATTCGTGTATAATAATAGTGTACACGAGGGTACTAAACTTACCCCAATGGACTGCCTATACGGCTTCACAGCGGATGTCCCATCAAATTTAAAACGGGATCCCGAACCCGTTTACAATCACGAGAGCTATTATCATATACTAAAGTATAAGCTCCAAAAATCGTACGCCACGGCAAGAAAGAATTTATTAGCCAGTAAACAACGCTCGAAGGGGTACTATGATAAGACAGTACGACCCCTAACTTTCCACATAGGAGATAAGGTCCTCATTAAAAATGAAAGCAGGAAACATAAGCTTTCCCAAATCTGGGTAGGACCTTATCAGGTAACTGCTATACCAAGTGGAGTAAACACCACAATAAAAATTGGTAAGCGTACTGTAACGGTACATAACAACCGTCTAAAACCATTCTTTGAATGAAATAAACATGTTGCCACAGAACCAGGTTGACTCAAATTCCTACTCTGTTTGTTTCAAATTAATCCCATTTTAACGGCTCTCAGGAACACTTGCGGTGGAGCCACTCCACTGCCTGGTCTAATAACGGCACGAAATAAGTAAAGTTATACTTAAAGGATTATTTTTTTTTCCTCCGAATTGTCCACAGAAATGGCGCTACAAACTATTGCAATTGCCCTCCTCATCCAGTACACGATAGGAGAAATCGCCGACAAACCCTATGCTATAACCAAGCTAAATAGCTCGGGCATATTTTTCAAGGATCTAGGAAGCCTCATGGTGTATCATAACACTTGGAATGTTCTCACGGAGATAGACTTGGATGAGTTAGACTCACAGATAAAACTAACGAAACAGGCAAAATATTTAGTGCATAAACTCTGCATAAATATCACGGATAAAGAAGACCTGTGCAACGTGCAGCAACTACACATACACGCTATAATAGATAGCGTACAAAAGCGCACGAGAACCATTAAGGAATTAGTTCCAGGAAGGCGTAAGGCCAGATCACTATTCGACGGAATAGGCAATGCTATGCACTATTTATTTGGTACCATGGATAGTAACAACGAGAAGGAGATATACAGCCGCTTAGATGAAATTGAATCGAACACACAAGCCCTAGCTGAGCTAGAGAAACAACAAATAAGTGTGGTTAAAACTACCTTGGAACAGATTCAAAAACCATTGGCTATGTTAATAGATCGTCAGCAAAACATAGCACACCAGATTAACGATCTGCATACCGTGACCGAGGACCTAACCAGAAGGCAGCTGAGGCAAGAGATCATATCGAGCTTATTGCTTCAAATCATCGAAGTCGAATATCGACAACAAGCCCTTCTGGATATAATAATGGCTAGTAGAACAAATCACATTCATCCACTGCTCCTATCCCCACAAAACTTGTTACAAATATATCGCAAGACGACTTCGAATTGCCCGAATGACCAAAATTGTCTATCTGTTCTATACCAAACAGCAGGAGCTCAGTCACTCCTTATGCAGAGTAAATTGGTGGTGAGAATTACTCTCCCAATTTTTAATCTGCCAAAAATGAGGCTACAACAGATTCAATGCTATCCTGTACCCAAGTCAGCAACTTACTCATTAATTCCAGACCCTGGTTATTCATACATAGCCAATAGCGAAAAAACTCAGGAATTTCTCTTATTAAAAAGAGAGGACATGAAAATTTTCAAGAAAATAACAAGTAATTTGGAAGAAAACACGTATGTAGGCCGGCTGAACACGCCTATAATCAAAGCGGCAACGTCCAACGAATGTGCCATTAAATTGCTATATAATCCTTTAAATGAAGTGCCCAAATGCCGGACCAGAGTTCAATCTCCCCAAAAGGACATGTTGATCAAACTAAACAAGCCAAATACGTGGCTATTTTCATTTATCACCTCAACGGTGCTACACATCACATGTCCAGATCACTTTCTGATCTCGAAACTGGAAGGGCAAGGGATATTAGAGATAACGCAACCATGTCAAGTGCAAATAAGTGACAAAGTGCTCAAATACGAAGGTCAAAGTAAACGCCTGCTGAAAATATTTCAACCCAAACAATTCCCAAAATTTAATCAGTCCTTATTGAATTTGAGTCTAGCCGACATTTTACCAGAGTCTCAAAACCAAAACCAAGTTCCAATGGAAATTTTAACGGGAGACGATATCCATAAATCAATTTATACTGGCACGCATTCGTTGGAAGATATCCAACACAAATTAGACCAGTACAGTAAGAAGGTATCGAGTAGAAACTCCCATATCCTGTCAAAAACTTCGAAATCATTGTCGAGCCTACTTGTTCTGGCCCTAATGATTATTATTGCAGTGAAATATCTACACCCTGTTGTCATCAAGATGAGACAACAGAGGACGCAACCACAAGGTAACCCCGAAATTTCATCAGAGGGAATTCCTTTAAAAGAACGAACTCCTGCGCCACAACCCAACTTAAGGCGAGCTAGAAGCCTCCCCAAAACCAAATCAGTCCAAATCGTTTAAAAAAAAGAACACTGATACTGTCAACATGGATAACAAAATCAATGTCAAAATTAAACAAAATGAGTAGCCCTGGTACACTATATACAAAAAGACTATAGAATTAAAAATAATTAGATTAATAATACTAAAGAAAAACTTTGTTAGAATTAATGCTACATAAACATAAAATAGGAAAAATAAAGTAGCATACCGTACCTACTCGAACAGTAACAGGTAATCGGAAAAGAAAAATAATTAAAAATCAGGTACATAAAAAAGGCATTAAATTTAATTATTAAATAGTCGGTAAGCTAATAGCTTTAAAAGAAATTAGTTAAATACAACAAATAAATAAATAAAAAAAAAATAAAACAAAATTATATTAAAACTAATACTAAATAAATAACAAATTAAATTGTAGCAGAACTAAGAGTAAATAAAGACCTGAAGGGTCAAAGCGGAAAAACAAAAACGTGTATTAAAAATACATAAGAGGATTAGTTGACATAAAAAAAAAAAAAAAAAAGGGGGCAAAGAGAAATAGAATAGAAATAAAATTATAAGTCGTACAAAATAAATACAAAAATTGGCGCAACCCATATATATAACAGTAGAAATAAATCAAACATAAAGCATTGTAACTACTTGAACAGTAGAAGAAACAACAACAAAAGGATTACCGGGCTACTTACGGTAACACAAAAAATTTTGTTTTTTTTTTGAAAACTTAAATTTAGACAATAAAATAATAAATAATAGTAACTAAAATTAGAGACCAAATCTAACCTAGCCAATAAAATAAAACAAAAACGACACTAACACTAGGATAAAGAATACAATAGTCCTAAACTAGGGTAAAATTAAAAGAAAAATTTTTTGTAAACTCGACCGAAACCGCCCGACCAAGTCAACCTAGCCAAGCATAACACAAAAAAAAAATGGTTAATTAACTAGGCCAGAAAAATTAAATTTATTATCGTATAAATAATTTCATATTCAAGCAACTCAAAATTTTCTCAGGGTAGTAGTTCCAAAGTCAAGAATTTATCGAAACAGATCCGGGGCAAACTCGAATTCACACGAAGGGCAATACGGTCAAAATGACACGGTAGATTATGAATATTCATCATCATTTATTTATTGAATCAGCTAACTCGTCACCGTAGATTGATAGTGCAATATTTTCCTCATCACTGTCCGCCCCAGGTTTTTCCTGATGAGAATGAAGATGAAGTTATGAAAGCGCTTGCCCAATCAAAAGAATTGTGTGAACTAAATCAGAAAGAGACCCATAAAAACCAAATAAAAGAGAGACAAAAGGAGAAAAACCAAAAACCAGCCAAAACTAGAGCCGCCAAAAAACCTAAAAGGGAAAGGAAAATATGTAAAAAGCAGGAGAAGTGAAAGTTAATTTTTTGTTGTTGTGATTTTTTTTTTTTTTTTAATAATTATTTATTTTTTTTATTTTTTTTTACAATGGGCAAAAGGAAAAGAGAAGAAAGACAGAAAAGGAATAAGCATAATAAAATAAAACGGGATGCTCTTAATTCTCCCAGTCCTCGTCGGACTCCTCTTCAACCCCGATGGTGGGGGGGGGGAGTGGCCATCAGTGTGCGGAGGATGTGCGTGACGGCTGTCTCAAAAACAGGGTGGCAACAGGCGCAAAGTCCATGCCTGCCTGTTATGTTAAGAGTTCCACCTGGAAAGAAGAAAACAAAAGGTGAACATAAGTGACCTAGGCGCAAAAAAAAAGGAAATAAAAGTACTCACCTCGCACAACCCAGGCCTGTCCTTGGTGGGGATACAAGGGCAAATCCACCCAATAGGTGCGGCCAGCAACAACATCCTCCCCCCACATGGTAAAGGGGCGCTCGCCCCGCCTCAGCAGCACCAGGCGGATTGGTCCCCGCCACCCGGGGATCACGTGGACCACAAAAATAGTGCTGGCCACAGTACTAAGGCCCACCGGACATCGCCAGGGTACGTTGCTCACTTTAACTGAAAGCAACATTTTAACACTGTTCGGGATATAAAACAAAACGGAGTTCTTGATGGGTGACCAATAAACAATAGGAAGTAGGTAAATGACCACAGTCACTCGCGAGAACTGAAACACAAGTGATCCATGAACAAAAATCTCGCAAGCAAGCCCTCACAAACATAAAAACAAAAAAGTCACAGACCAGCAAAAATAATCAAATACCTCAGATAAGAACGCCAAAATAACACCCACAACAACTTCCCCTGAGAATTATTCCTCTTCAAAGAATAATTCTCTTTTTTCTCAGGGGGAAGGATTGTTATGTGCGTAAATTATACCCTAGGAAAGTATAAAAAGGGAATAATTTTACATACATACATACATGTTGGAACATGATCAAAAACATTTGAAGAAAGCGAATCAGTTCTTAAAATTCCAAAAAAAAAAAGAACCCTAAAATTTAAAAAAAATATTAAAATATTCCAAATCCATATAAATTTTCAATAAGCTAATCATGCTCAAAAACATGATTAGCTTATCTACTCGATCAGTGAAGAAAATTGCGTCAGCAATTTTCTTCACATTTCATAGAGTTAAAACAAAATTATTCCCATGGCAAACTTTGCCTTCAGCAAAATTTGCCAGTAGAAATATTTAATTTGAAAAATAAAATAAAAGACAAATCGTACCTTCAGTACGATTTGTCGTGGAAATTGCAATATGTATGTACGAACGTACATACATATCACCAAAAAGCTTTCGCGATAAGAAGAGCGCGCCGCGAAAATACATTGTATGTATACGCGCGCGGCAATTCTAATCGTCGTGACGGTGGCTGATGTTTATAAAAGCGTCAAATTTCAAGCCTCCGTCCAACGAAAAATATTCTGGACTTGTTTAATCAAGTCCAGAATAAAATGAAAATTTTCTCAGGGTGAAAATGCAACTATGCATTTTTTACCCTGAACGAGGGCTCTTGATCGCGACGAAAGTTATCAAGAGCCGAGTTGGTTTTTAAATCTGTTAATCGACGGTTCGGCGGTGGAAAGTAGCGAGTTGGATTTTGCACTTTTAAAACGGCGGTTAACAGGCGAATTCTTGAAAAAACAAAATCAAGTGGAAAATCAAAAAAATCTTATCCGCGGCGGTTCGACGAAAAGAGCCTTATACAAAAAAAGAGTTGATTGGTTTTTTTTTTTTAAAATAGGTCGCGGCGGTTTTGGTTCTAAGCGTAAAAAGGAAAAAGAATATAAGGATTTACAAGTGTAAAAAAAAAAGAAAAATATAAAGAGGAATAAGAGTGATATAATCACAAAGGAAAGTGTAAAAAGAATAAGAAGAATAGAATTGCAAAGAAAAGGTTGTAGTTGTAAAGAAAATAAGTAAATTGATCTTGTTGTGAGAAAGAAGTTTAAAATTTGTCTGGTGTAAAAATAATGTTAAAATAAAAAGAAAAGAATTAACAAGGAAGAGAGTGTTATTAAAGCCTTCATCAAGGGAGAACTGGATACGGCACGCGCTTGCCCCCACAAACAGGTACTTAACAGGGGCTTGACGGCACAAAAAGAAAATTTTAAATCTTTTACCGAAACAAACCAGCTCACTTCTAGAGTAGTCGATAAAGCACATCCACATTATACAGAACATAAGCATGCTACTTTTATGAAAGAATTTTTAAAGCATTGCAAAACGCGATTAACGCGCAAGACGTATTTATTTATTTACTCATAATTGGGAAAAGTACTAATTTTTTTTTGTTAGTGTTTCTGGTGCTGAACAAACTTCAACCGAAAAAATACAAGTAACACTTACTTGAAGGGCAAGCAGATGACATTTAGCACGGTTTTATTTTCAAAAGAATTGATTTGTCATTTTTTATAGTTTTATTGAAGATGTTTTTTTAACTGTTTTGTTGTACTTCTTTTAACTAATTTCAAACTAATCAAATCAATTAAAATAAAATTTACTAAATCCTAAAAAGTGTACCTAAGGAAATTAAATGACTGCATAATTTATTTTTATTTTTATTTCTAAAGCCTTTGTACCGACTTGATTGCTCTAGCTTTCAAGTCAGTGTTTATTTCAATTCATGTTTATATCGTCGTTAATTAAAAAAAATTAGATTTACAGATTATAAAAACTACTTTAAATAAGCAATAATACATATTTAGTTCAGCTTCCAGATCAGTGGCCTCCATGGCAGGAATCGTAATTGGATGTACCAAAATGTTATTTTGTAATCCTAGAAGCACTTAAATAGGGTTGCAATTTTAAGTGCCAATCACTTTTCAGCAACTAGTTACGAAACTGTTTCTATCTGGTTTCAACTAGTTACAAACTCGTTCCGATTCGATTTCATTTTTACCGACATTGAATTAAAACTGTCGAAATGTATTTGTAAGCACGTTTCTACAACCTATAAAAATAAGTTTTTTAAACTAATTTGAAACCTAAATGGTGTTTGCAACCTTGGTTGCATTATCGTTTAAAAACTATCTTAACACCTATTTTGGTTACTTGGGAAGCCATATCACGTCCAATTAAATGAATTAAGAAATAGTAGGCAATTCCCTGGCGAATCGCTATTTTCCTACGGTAGAAGAGTGACACAACTTTTAAAAGGGTGTAAGGCTCTTGTCAGCAAAAGGCATAGTTCAGGTATTGAAGGTATTAACTCAGATTTGGAAGAGACTGCGGTCTTTACCTTTAAATCTGGGATGCTTAAACCACATCACCGATTCTTTCTTTTAAATGATGCAGAACAGTATCTTGAAAAGGTAATCGAAAAGGCAGAGAAATTGGAAGAATCTGAGCTTCACATGTTGGTGGAACACCAAAACATACAGCCAGACTCGCTCTATCATACATCTCATTTAAATCAGAACTCTGGTAATCATAATCCTTCTCAATTTCCTTATTTGAATAATATGATTACACCGCAATCTGTCTTATTTACTCAAAACTCCCAACCAATACCTAAACAGGCTCCACGTACAGGTTACGGGCAATCTAATAATAATAACAATGTACCTAATCACAAGCAGTATCATCATAATACTAATAAATGTTTTCAAAATAAATGTGGTTTCTGCAATCAGCCTAATCACTCTTACGTTGATTGCAGATTACGAAAATCTACTCCCTTTTGTACTAATTGTAAAGTTTATGGACACAATAATCAAAATTGCCAAACAATGAATTCACGGCGCCAAGCAAACATGATAGGTGTTAGCCCATCAAGGAAAAAATGTGAGTTTTGCCAACGCAATGGCCACTATATAGAAGAATGTAGAGCCAAACACCGATGGGATGCACGTTCCACTCAATCATCTGAAAATATTAGTTTACAGGAAAACTAAGACGGGGCTGTCACCTCGGCCCAAAAAAACAGTCTAAGTGTCAGCCCAATAAAACCGTTCTACCCCAACAAGCAGCACAACAATCACATAGTAGTTTATTAAATAAGTGTTCTGCTAACCTACCTTTAAATATAGCTAAGAATGGAAAAGCAAATTTACTGTTGGATACTGGCGCCGAGATTAGTCTTCTTAAAGAAAAATCATTAAAACTAAATATACCCCTGTCTATGCTCTATACGGATTTCAAAATCCTTTACCAACCAATTTAAATAAAGATCCAGAGCCTGTTTATAATTTCGATGACTATTGCGAATACATTAAATGTAAAATGCAAAGAATCCATCGAAAAGCAAAAGAAAATCTAATTTCCAGTAAAAAGGCAGCGAAGAAATATTACGATCAGAGCTTATGAGTAGAAAGATTTCATATAGGAGATAAAGTGTTATTGCGGAATGCCGCGAAGAAGCACAAACTTTCCCCAATATGGACAGGACCATTTGAGGTGAAACGAGTAAACAGCGATGTAAACTGCAATATTCACATAGGTAAGAACACTTAAAAGAGTACACAACAACAGACTTAAAAAGTTTTAACTATCCCTTTTTCTTATTAAATTTTTTTATAACATATTCTATATAATAACTTAAAAATCTATATATATATAATAATTTAAAAGTCTTCGTATTTTGAATAAATTCTCCCCTATATAGGAATTATGTTTGCGTTAGTGGTACTCATCATAGCCGTACAAGCATTGACAACTGGTGGCCAGGTCACAATCAACCGGCTCAATCCATCTGGGATCCTCTTTGAGCAAATAAGTCCCAGTTTCGTTTACCAGTCCAATTGGAATATGTTTACAAAAATACCATTCGTGAACGAAGACGATACACTGGCGTTCGTAATAAATTGCGAGGAAGCCGTGGAGAAATTGTGTAAAATTCAAGAAAAGGACACCAAATATTGCCTTCATTGGTACGACGAAATAAAACATATTACATCCAAAATAAGAGCCCAACTAGAAAGCATAGGTTTTTATCTCCAAAGCGTGCGTGAAAAGAGGGAACTATTTGATGCAGTTGGAAAAATTTCAAAATACTTATTTGGGACCATAGATAGTGAAGACGCAAAAGACGTATGCTCAAGGTTGCAAAGATTGGAGGACCACGACAAAGATTCACTTCATTTAATGCAGAAACAATAATGAAAACTAGTTTCGCCACCTATAGTAAGCAGCTACACAATTTGTCGAATTACCAACCAAGAACAAATAGAAATAAAGATGAGTGACTTTTCAGAGAAACTTATTAGCGAATTAAACAAAATTAATTTCGAGTTACGCGCAGTACAGTTACAGGCAGATCTTAATCAGTTATTCATATATATTTTAACTGCTCTACAATCTATCAATAACCATATTACGGAATACTTTACCATCATTAACTCATTACAGCAACATCGCCTAATTATTTCTCCTAGGAAATTACTTGAGGCGTATGCAGAAATTAATAAGGGTTCCCATCTGAACACTTGCTGAAACAAATCATTGAAATATGTTTCGTTCAACATAATAGAGACATGCTCATACGTATTAAGCTCCCCCTTTTAGAAGAAGAAGAATACATTCTAAATAAAGTGCATTTACTACCAACACGCATCCTGGGACATAACGCAATTATAGATTTAGAAGCGAGTTTTCTTTTAAATGGAACACAGGATACACATCTCATCGCACTAACTAATGAGGAGTTTCGTGAAGGCTGTATTAAATGCAATTGTAAACTATACCACACCGTACACATATGCGCCCAGAGGCAAGTTAGTCTATTGGTGCCGAACGCGAAAATTGCCTTTTCAATTTGTTACACATACAAGATATAAAGAACATATGAGCTCGTTAAAACTGAATAAGAATATGAGAAAATACACACACACTTGTGAAACATATAATTTCAAAGTGTTATATGTAGAAAGTAAAGTTCGATAACTAAATTTACTTGAAAATTTTTAAATCCAAAAGGCTTTAAGAAAAAACAAAAAGTTAATGAACGAATACATAGAACCTATACAGTCTACTTTAGTAAAACTGTTTTTGTAACAAAAAGTAATAGCCCGATGTGGTTACGGTCACAACACCAAAGCTTTATGTATACTTTAACAATAGTTAGAAATATGTAGGTATATGTGAGCGCAGTTTTAAGTATTTGACAAGGAACAATGTTAGTCCCAGAGTTATATTTTAGTAGCACTTGTAGACTCCTCTGAGGAAGATCCGATAGGGATCGAAACAGCTGTCAGCAGTAGTAATATTTAAACGAAAGTTTTTGTGAAATAAAAATATGAAACAAGTAAAATACTCTTAATAATTTCTTTTATTTGATTATACTTTAGATGAAATGTAAAAACACTTTTATATATCAGATGCCGCCTTATTACGGAAGCAGATGACTGCAAAATACGACGATTTTAATTTTGATATGATATGCAAAATAGTATGCTATTTTTATGTATGTAATATAATATTTCCAAAAAAGGTATCAAAAACTTTAGAATTTATGGTAGGATATTATTTTAAATATCATCCGGAAACTATGAGGGGCAAGAACACAAAAATTAACACTCCAAGCAAAATAAATAATTTGGTAAAAAAACTTAATACACTGTAAAATTTTTAAAAAAAGTAAACAAATATAAGTACGAAAAGGAGGAAATACTTATTTAAAGATAAGACTAGTAGAAAAATGATTATTATTATTCATTGAAGCTGAATGCAGAAGTTATTGGTAGTTGTCTTTGGTGAGGAGACAGCCACAAGGCAGATCTCCAATGGAGAAAAGGATAAGCTTTATATAAAGCAGATCATCCAGTGACGAAGCTTTATAAAAGCAGATCCCCAGTTATATTTTGGGCGCAGCTTAAAGTTAGCAGATACCCAGTTAATAAAAGTCACGACGCCAGTTTGATTACCAATTTATGAATTGTGTTTATTGATGTATCGCTAGCTTATTTATCCATAAGTGAATTTGCTAGCCTAACTTAATTATTATAAGTATGTATACACAATGATATGTGCACATGCCCGTGATTTGGCGCATGTTAAACAAAATTACTTGTTTTCACTTACATATGTGCTTAACTTTTGTATTGATGTGATGTAACTCGCGTGACATGTGTTAAGAATGTTGCAAAACATATAAACAAATGCAGTCACCTCTACTGTTCGAGTGTGACGTGCATTTTGGTGAAGGTTTTGCTTATAATGCATTAGCATGCTTGTGTCACATGTATTGTGATATTTAATTCAGAATTTATTTCGGATCAATTAATTATTGCAAGAATGCTGAATGTGCATTTTTGCGTTTTTAATTGGCTTGTTATCGTTTGTACTCTTATGCATAGTTACATCTGTAACTGTAATATTGAAATCAGTAAATACATCTGTATACTAGCTTTACACTTTTGTTTGGAAAATTGCTTTTTTTCTTAATGCTATATGTGGAGGCAAAGCATATTTCATTTTATATATTTGTGATATAAAACTTGTAATTACAATTTTTATACACAATTCAGATGTATTTTCTCCGAACAGCTAGTAGTAATTGCAGTACGCCCATTCGTAGAAAAAGACAGCCCGAGTTATGGAAAAAGAATGCTTGTAAAAGGCGACCTGAATGTGAAAGGAATACGTTAATAGTCGCAGAAATACTGTGTCAAAGAAGAAATTAGGTCCTCCATGCAAAGCTACATACATGTTTGTTTCTGATAAATATAAAAATTCTTTCTACAGTGAATTTATTCTAAAGAGGGACTGTAGGAAAAGGCGATCCGGAAAGAATATTATACTGGATTCTAAAAAGAAATATACTTTCGACTACTTTTGTTATAATTCAGAAAAGTGCATACAAGTATGCAAGGACAAGGGCCTTAAATTACACACAAGTGTATAAAAAAAAAAAAAATGAGAAATAAAAACCTCTTAAGGGTATGAAATTCTTGGATTATGAGCGACGTGGTACAAATGTACCACAGAAACTTAACAACTTCTAGAGGAGGATAACGTATGAGCAATCGGTTTGCAATAGGTGCTTAGCAGCAGGCAGTTAACAATAAGCAATTTGTTTATCGCACTTATACCAAGAAAGCCAGGTACTGACCCGTCTTCAGCGATAACAGCACCAACAGGTAATGATTATCACTAAACATGTGCTTTCACATAAAGCGCGGGAATATTAAATGAGAGTAAAGTCTAGAAACTTCCCCTCCTTTCATTTATTTACAGCAAAGAAACCGAGTGATTCATTTGCCAATTTTTTTAGTTGTATATACTCTGCACTTTCATATGGTGTGTCCTTATTCGGAAAATGAGATTTTAATTTAATTTCTTTCATTTTCTACCTGTCAGGACGTAAATGAGGGGCAGTGGGTAAACTCATCTGGTACCTAACTTATTGTTATGTTAACTGTGGTTTTGATTCTGGAATTTTATATTTTGTCCATTCAAATTAGCTGTTGAAACATATGGTTCACTTGCAATCTTTTACTCACCGTTGCACCTTCTCCTAGTTCAGTCAAGCGGAAGACTTGGTATAATTCGGTCTAGTTTACTTTGTACATTTCAATTTCCTTTGAGATTATTTAATCAGTATATTTTTTAACTGACATGGCTGACGATAACGAAGAAGTATCAAAAAGGGAATTCAAAAGGTAATATGATTAAAAATTAGCCATGCTATTACATATAATTTTCTTTATAGAATGACTTATTTACAACAGAGGTTGTATGTAAGAAAACTATTGAATGAGGTTTCCGACAGTGAATCCGATGTTGAGCCTGATGTCTTCAAGGAACAAGAATCGGACGACGAATGGCTACCACAGCGAGGGTCTGATGAAGAAACATCTGATGTTGAAGATGTGTGTGCCGATACCAATTTTATTGAAATAGATGATGATTATGATAGCAGCGACCAAGATGCCGATGACAACGATGAAATTTCATTCGAGGAAAACATTTTCCGAGGCAGGGACAACACTATATGGATGCGTACACCTCCGGTCACTCAACAAACGCTGAGACAAAACGTTCTTAGACAGAATTTCGGACCAATAAGGTCAACAGCAACTCTATCGGTCCGAGATACTTTCAAATGTATATTTACAGAAGCAATGTGTGACATAATCGTCCGTCATACAAACAAAAAGGCACAAAAAGTATATACGCAATGGAATTTCGAAAACCCAACCAAAAAGGCAAAAGTTTGGAAGGACCTCACTTTACAAGAGCTTGACGGGTTTCTGGGTATATTAGTCACTGCTGGAGTACGTCATTCTAGTACTGAGCATATCACAGAACTTTGGAAAATGGAATCATACCCGCTGTACCGTGCAACTATGGCTTACAATCGATTTAAGCTTATAACGAGATTTATCCGTTTCGATAACGAAAACACCAGAACCGAAAGGTTGACAAACGATAAAGCAGCTCCAATATCAGACTTATGGCTCATGCTAAATGCAAACCTGAATTCGCATTACGTACCCTCGGACTATCTTACAGTGGATGAACAGTTATTTCCCTATCGAGGACGCACAAAATTCACACAATATATTCCATCTAAGCCTGCCAAATACGGCATCAAGATTTGGTGGGTGTGTGATGCAAAAAATTCCTATCCACTATGTGGCCAAATTTATACTGGCAAAAAAACAACAGGACGTGAAATTAATCAAGGTGAGCGTGTTGTCAAGGATTTATGCCATAGGTATAAAAACAGCAGTAGAAATATCGCTATGGATAACTTTCTTACGACACTGCCGTTAGCTCGACTTTTGATGTTATGGAATCTCTCCGTAGTGGGCACATTGAAGAAAAATAAGCCATATATACCCTCACAAATGTTGGCTAATAAATCACGGGAACCACTGTCGTCTCTGTTTGGATTTAGTACAGATAAAGTCACTATTTGCTCATACGTTCCCAAAAGAATGAAAAGTGTAATACTCTTATCAACAATGCACTACACAGACGAAAGAAGTGGTCCAAAAAATAAACCGGATATTATACACTACAGTGTAAAAGGTGGTGTTGACAACATGGATAAAATGGTCACACATTATTCTACAAAGCGGAAGACAAAACGATGGCCATTAGCTATGTTTTATAATATGATAGATATAGCTGACCTTGCAGCCAACATAATTTATTCCGAGAATAACCCAATGACTGCAAGGGGCACCGATAGTCGCCGTATCTTCTTAAGGGATCTGGGAAAAATGCTGACAATGCCATCCATTGAGGAAAGATCACAAAATCGTCGCGTATTCCAACACTTCGCGACTAAGTCTGGCATTGAATGTATGCTGGGAAAAACTTTGGTATTTGCTCCACATTGTTCCGGTACAGCAGAGGGAAATACCAGCAAACGTCAAGAGTTCGCGGGCACATGTTATTTATGCCGATCGTCAAAGAGCTACCGAAAAACTCGGAAGACATGTAATGTGTGCAATCGTCCTGTTTGTGCCCAGCATTCAAGTTCTATTGTGAAATGTTGTTCTTGCACATTATAATTTTTTTTTATAATTAATAACTGTAATAAACGTTAATGTAAAAACCATTCTTTTTGCCTTTGTCTTATTTTTTTAAATGTAAGTATATTGTATATACAAATATCTTCTCAATTTCAGGTATTAAACAAAAAAAGAGAAAGCAAGAATCCTTATTTCACTCATTAGTACAAATGTACCACGTCGCTCGCAATAAGGGGTAATAGCTTAAGACCCCAAAATGGATTATTTCTGATAAATTTATCGCACTGTTTTCCAGATTAAATGTGTTATTTTGATTAATTTAAAGAAGAACTGGAAGCTCACTTCGATGCATTGCGCTTTTCATGTGAATTTCTGTTAAAACATTTATGATTGGTACATTTCTACCACGTCGCTCACATAAGGGTTAAAAGAAATCCGGTAAGCGCTTCAAAGGGATTTTAAAAGCGTTTTTGTTTTCGTACTGAGTTATAGACTGTGGAAAATACCAATACTATCAAAGGCCAGCGATCATAAGTCATTCTCCTGCATCACTCTGGTAGTCTAGTACAGAACTTCGTAGCGTGAACTCGTGTAGATAAGCCATATATATTGTACGTTAGATAATAAACATTTTATATTAATTAGAATCCGTGTTCTTTAATTATTCAGTCTTTCAACGCTTTCTCCGATTGTTAGTTTCGACATTGGTGCCGAAACCCGGGAATTAAATAAATAAACGAAAACGAGAAAACACGTGGTTAACGCAATTGTCTAAAACGAGGCTTATCTATTTTACGCGACTTATCGAATTTTGTATACTCCGGTAAAAATTAAAATGGAAATCGCTAATCGTTCAGTTTACCGTGGCCAGATCACAAAATTAACAAACTCTGCATCTGACTATCTTAAATTAACGGAATCGCGCGCATCCCCAGATAACGTTGACGGGTTTGATTCCATTGAAGAGGAAGTTACCGTTTTTATACAAAGAATTTCAGCCGCGCGCGAAAATCTTAATAAAACTAATGAAGAAATACGTGCCACTTTAAAGCCTGAGGAGTTCCAGAAGGAGTTCGAGGGAGTAGCAGACTATGAGGATAAAGCCGTGGGAATTATTTGTCGCCTTAATCAACGTCTCGCCAAAATGCGGGAGATCCAAGGTAAATCAATACCCAGCAACCTTACACTTGAAAGTGTCACAAAATCGACTTCTCTTAAGTTACCTCAGCTCAGTCTAAGAAAATTCAATGGTGATCATAACGAATGGCTTCCATTTTGGGAACAATTTCGTTCAGCAGTGCACGAGAATCAAAGCCTCAGCGGTGCGGATAAGTTCAACTATCTGCAATCGGTGCTTGTTGGAAAAGCTGCAGATAGTATTGTTGGATTCACACCAACGGCGAGCTGCTATGATGGGGCGATAGCGCTCCTTGTGGAAGAATACGGCAGCACGGAAAAATTAATCGACAAAAATATGCTAGAATTAATGTCCATACAGCCTGTCTCGTCGAAAAAAGGCATAATTAACCTTCGCCGGCTTTACAATTGCATTACATCATGTACTAGAACGTTAACGGCTCTTGGTGTTCCATCGGCGCATTATTCTGTAATGTTAAAAACGGTCCTGCTTAAATGTATGCCAAACGAGCTGAGAGTAGATTTTCATCGCTATAATAACGACAACGACAACTATCATAGTTCTTTCAACACTTCAGCTGCCAACCAAACGCAAAAACGCAACGATGATGATGCCTCTACATCTACAGCCGCAAACGATGAGGGATCCATAGTATTTGAAGGGGACAGACAAGTAAGCAGAATTTTAAAGTTTCTGAAAAGAGAGGTCGAATCTCTCGAGAAATCAGCAGAACTAAAACCTCCAACAACCCAAACATCATCTAATGTAAGGATGGTAGGCACTGCAGCGGGGCTCATTGCTGCCATGGACAGAGACAAATGTTTTTTCTGCTCTTCTTCACATCATACGACATCTGATTGTAATGGCTCTCATTCAGTAGCTCAGCGAAAAGAACTTCTCAAACGAGACAGACGATGCTTTCGATGTACTAAAAAGGGTCACACATCCAAATTCTGCTCCAATAAAAACGTTCATTGTATTAAGTGCAACCGCAAGCATGCCAGTTCGATGTGTGATCCAAGTTTTAAAGCGAATTCACAAACACAATGTAATATCAAAAAAAGCGAAAGTGGCGGTAGATCAAGTGGTGCACAGACAACAAACCTTTATACAACAAGTGATATTCCGCAAACGAACGTATACTTGCAGACTGCTTGTGCTTTCATCTCTCGCCCAGGACAGTTATCTTCGGCATTTGTACGTATTATTCTCGACGGGGGAAGTCAATATTCCTACATCACGGAAAGTGCCTCACGAAAATTAAATTTACCTATTGAAGGAAAACAGAGGCTCTGCTTGTTATCTTTTGGAGACGATAAACGAAAACCGAAACAAAGTTTTAATCGAGTGAGTGTAACATTGAAAAGTCAACACAATGACAAGACCATTACAATTTCAGCTGTTGAAGTACCCACTATTTGCTTGGATGTACTACCAGTGCCCACAGCGACAACTCCTGAATTTTGCAAATTTAAATTAGCCGATGATCGTTCCATAAATAATGAGCTAGAAGAAGGAATTAATATGCTCATAGGATCCGATTATTATTGGATGTTTGTAACAGGTGCGTACGAACGAATTAGTGACAATTTGACTGCTGTTGAAACTTTACTTGGTTGGGTAATTCAAGGTCCGGCTACGTCAGACCGCTCTTGTGATAATTGCTGTTTAACAACAACAACATTGTGTTCTTGTGACATTTATAATCAATTCGATGTTAAATACATATGGGACCTGGAATGTATAGGTATAAATGGGAGCACTGGTGAAAGCGAGTTTTTATCTAACGAAAACTTGGAAAACTATATTACGAAAAAGGATAAATATTATGAAGCTAAATTGCTTTGGAAAAATAACGATTTCATATTAAATAGTCATCGTGAAGGTGCTCTAACAAGGTTTAGAAACTTAACAAGGAAGTTGTTAAAGGATGCAAATAGATTAAAACATTACGAAAATGCTATGACTGAACTAATATCTTCGGGGGTAGCTGAAAAGGCAGAGGACCCAAAAGAATTGTGCAATCGCCTATTTTATCTACCACATCGCCCAGTTTATCGTGAAGACAAATCAACGACAAAGTTAAGAATAGTATTTGACGCTTCTGCTTGTTCAAATAACAACCTTTCTCTTAACGATCATCTGGAAGCGGGACCTAATTTAATACCAGACATTTTAAAAGTTTTGCTCAAGTTTCGAGCGGGCCTAATCGCAGTAGTTGCAGATATTGAAAAGGCATTTCTGCAAATTCATATAGCAGAGCAAGACCGTGACGTACATCGCTTCTTCTGGTATGCGGATAAAATCAAGTCTACTGAAATTCTTCCACCTATCCAGGAATTTCGAATGACGCGTGTCACCTTCGGAGTCAAATGCAGCCCCTTCTTATTAGCAATAACTATTCGTACACATCTCGGTGAAAAACGTAAGGAATATCCTGAAATTTGTGAGTTATTGATGGAATCGTTTTATATGGACGATCTTATATTCAGTGTAAACGATGAAGTGCTTGCAGTAAAGGTGTACAATGAATCATATGCGTTAATGCGAGATGCATCCATGAACTTACGAAAGTGGAACAGCAATAGCTACAAAGTAAGAACGAGCTTTAATAGTTTTGAAGATTGTCCTCCTGTTCAAAAGGTATTGGGAATTTTGTGGTATGTATTGGCTGACGAAATTGCTGTAGATTTAGAACCTGCCAAAAATTTTTTAAAAACATCAATGGTTGGCACGAAGCGATTACTTCTTCAACTTATATCGAGGATTTTTGATCCTTTGGGTTTGCTAGGTCCATTTCTAATTAAGTTAAAAATTATTTTTCAAGATATTTGGCGACTCAAACTTACATGGGACGAAATGCTTGCTAGTCCACTGCAAGAAACTTGGACGAGATGCCTGTCAGACATTTCTTGTTTAGAAAGTGTTTCGCTGCCGAGATGTGTTTGGAAAACAAGTGTGCCTGTAATCAAGCAGATTCATTTATTTGCAGACGCCAGCTTACAAGCATACGGTACTGTTGCTTATATTAGATGTATCAACGAGAATGGTGATATTTACGTTCGATATCTTGCTTCAAAAAACAGAGTCGCGCCGCTGAAGCAGTCTGGAATGAAAGAGCTTACTCTACCGAGGCTGGAGTTAACGGCGGCCCTGATTGCAGCCCGTCTAGGCTCATATTTGATTAAGTCCTTAGCGATAGAGGTTAACGAGACCATTTTTTGGTCTGATTCTAAAATAGTTTTATATTGGATTCGAGGAGAGAAGCGTAATTGGAAGCCGTATATTACACACCGCATTAAAGAAATACATCATAATTCTAACGTCAGAAATTGGAGGCACTGTCCTGGTAATGAAAATCCTGCCGATTTGCTAACGAGGGGTATTTCCGCGAAAGCGCTTAAGAATTCTTCTATATGGTTGAATGGGCCTGCATGGCTGTGGAGTACTGAGGAGCTGTGGCCAAAGGAGGATTTAGTAATTGAGTCGATTTCTACTGTATTAACTTGCTTCCAGCATTACGACAACTCAGAGAATTGCTCTAATGTTCCAATATCACCCGTAATTGACATCCACAAGTATAGTAATTATCGTCGTTTGCTTCGTATTACTTCCTATGTTCAACGATTTGCTGATTCAATAAAAAATAAACAACGTATAACGGGTTACTTAAAGGCTTCTGAGCTTTCACGCGCTGAGGAATACTGGATTAAAATTGTACAGAATCAAATATATAACGAGGATATTAAATCTTTACGCCAAAATAAATTCATAAAAAAAGGTTCAAGCATTCACAATTTAAACCCAGTTCTTGATGACAACGAAATCTTACGCGTTGGAAGTCGACTTCATTTTCTGGAGGAAGAATTCGATGTTATTTGCCCCGTAATCTTACCTAAATCATCGCATCTGACGAAATTGATCGTAGATGAGGTTCATAGAACCGTACAGCATGGTGGTGCAAACATCATTTTAGCAGAACTAAGAAAGCGATTTTGGATTCCTGCAGCAAGGCAGCTCATAAAATCAATAACGAATAAATGCATAGTATGTAAACGACTCAGAGGTAAGCCAGCAACACAAGCTGTAGCACCTTTACCGAGAACAAGGCTTCTTATCTCGAAGCCATTTGACACAACGGGGCTAGACTTTGCTGGTCCTATATATGTTCATACGTCCACAACAGAATGTGTTAAGACCAAGGTATATATAATGCTCTTTACTTGTGCCGTAGTTCGTGCGGTTCACCTTGAGCTTGTTCCTAGTATCTCAACAGAATACTGTTTACTAGGTTTACGACGTTTTATAGCAAGGAGAGGTATTCCCAGCACAATTATGTCAGACAATGCGAAAGCCTTTAAAAGAGCTTCTTTGGAGTTCGCTAATTTCGGCAAAATAATAATGTCTGAAGAATTTCAAGGCTTTGCTGTAAATAAGGGAATAAAGTGGGAGTTCATCGTAGAACGTGCCCCTTGGTGGGGAGGTTTCTGGGAGCGCTTGGTGAAATGCGTCAAGGACGTATTGAAGGCTGCAATAGGTCGATCTGTGTTAAATAGCCAGCAGCTTCATACTTTGCTTACAGAAGCGGAATCAATTGTAAACAGTAGACCATTAACTTTCGTGAGCGATGATCCACTGGATTTATCTCCATTGACGCCTAGCCATTTTTTAACTGGGAGCTTCGCAAGCAATTTAACATTTAATGAAAGTGAATCAACGTCTCAAGTTATTCGCAAATTTTGGAATTGTAGGTTACGAGCATCGCAATATTTTTGGAAGAGATGGAAGTCCGAGTATATCCAGCTACTACGTTCGGCTCATAATTCAAAAGTAGGAACATCCTATAATGTGAGAGCCGGTGACATCGTGTTAGTTTATGATGCATCACTCCCAAGGGTTTTGTGGAAGCTAGCGATCGTTGAAACAACTTTTCCTGGACGGGATGGGAGGATTCGTGCATGTGAGGTACGATTTCACAACGGGGTCAGGATGAGACGACCTATTCAATTGCTTTACCCTCTGGAGCTACACCTGAAGTCCGCCAGTATCGTCGGGCCGGAGGATGTGGAAAATACCAATACTATCAAAGGCCAGCGATCATAAGTCATTCTCCTGCATCACTCTGGTAGTCTAGTACAGAACTTCGTAGCGTGAACTCGTGTAGATAAGCCATATATATTGTACGTTAGATAATAAACATTTTATATTAATTAGAATCCGTGTTCTTTAATTATTCAGTCTTTCAACGCTTTCTCCGATTGTTAGTTTCGACATAGACAAACTAATAACTTGCCTGGTGTCTGGTCAAGTAGAACAGAATATACAATCGACGATGACTCGACTTGATAAAATATCCAAAGCAATGTCTCGCTCCAATATAAAACATGAAGCCCGCATTTGATATGTGGAAGTCCTCAAGTTTTTCTTAGAAATTTACTGGATTTTTTTCCTTAGAATTTGTATGCGACTCGGAAAGATTAAAAAGATTACGATTTGTTTGGTGTGCTGAGAACAGGCTTTAGGCTAAAACACAATGTGGGCGACACGACAAAAACGTCGTAAAAAGCGCTGTCAAATGGATTCTAATAACATGGCGGTGTATGGTATAAAATACAATGCTGACGACATCGTTCGACGTTGTCGTAAAACTTACATGAAAATTGAAATTTGTCGCACGTTTAGGGTGCGTTTAGCAAAATTAAGATTTTGGGTTGCGTTCATGTGTATTGGGCTGCGTTCATATGTATTGTTTGACGTATCGCGGAAAGTAAAGCGTTATAATTTGTTGGTGATAAATTTAATTAAACAGTAATTACTGTTAATTAATTAGAAAAAAAAACATTTATTAAAGAACCTCTGCTGGAATGGAAGAAAAACTAATTGAGGCGGTAAAATGCCACCGTATTTTATATGATAAGGCTCATCCGCAGTATAGGAGAGTGGACAAGAAGGACAAAATCTGGAAAGACATTAGCAATTCCATCGGAATTGAAGGTAATTCATATTGAAAAAGTTTTCGTTCAAAATAATGTAGTTTTTATATTTTTTAGAATCCAAGTGTCGTTTGAGGTGGAATTCTCTAAGAGACCAGTTTATTCGCGAACTTCGAATGGGTAAACAACCGTCTGATAGTGCTACCATAGATCGAAAACAATGGAAATATTTCGAATTACTATTGTTTTTAAAGGACTCTTCCCTTCCGAGAGTGTAGGTTTGGCTTTGTTGACATTGAAAAATATTCTCAAATATTATATTTCTTAGAACAAGCTGTAATTTAGACGCCGAAGACAGCGTGACCTCTGAGCTGGAAGACATGAATACATCACCACCGCCCACATCCCTACAGCCCTTAACAGATTCAAATTCAATGTCAGCAGAAGAGGATGCAGTAATTTTAAATTTAGGGAACAGCAGCAATCCGTTTTTAGCAACACCACAAGCCTCGACCTCTAAGTTTGAGTACCAATGAGGCACTTCGACACCATCCAGTAAAGGAACAGTTAAAGCTGATAATTTTAAGGATTTCTTGAAAGACCTCCTGGAAGAAGTAAAAAAGCCAGAAGAGGACAATTCCTTAGACTCCTTCTTCATGTCTTTATCGACATTAATTAAATCCATGGATTTATCACCCCTAGAGCTACTGGAGCTAAAATCACAAAAATTCTGTTTGTAAAGAACGAATTACAGAAGTATAAAAAATGAAATGCTTCAGATACCTATATATTATATTTTGATAATAAAAACTGAATTATTATAAAAAGCCATCTATTCACTTTAAGAACACCTATCTCAAGCTGAACAAAAATGTTGACAAATCATTCCTCAAGCGAAATGCTTCCTTCGATGGATTGTTTGTGTTGCGTTGCGGACGTAAACTTCTTAAATTTTCTATTTCGTTCCGCCATGTTCCAGAGATAATCTCGCCATTTATAATATTGTCCGTATAGTTTGGAGGGCAATATGACTCACTGTTCAGCTTAAGATAATTGTGAAGAACACATATTGCCTTAATTATTCCATCGACGTTTTCAGGGCTGCAGTGGATGTCGTTCCTTATCACTCTCCATCTAGCAGCCATTATTCCAAACGTATTCTCAATTGTCATTCTTGCCCTTGGCAGTTTACCTGGAAAAGGACGCATCAGATTGCTCCTAAGAGGAAATGCAGCATCACCTATGAAATAGAGCGGAAAATTCATTGATGAATTATGCAACTTGGCATATTTTGGAGTAGGAAATGCCCTCTCAGTATTTTCTTTCCCCAAAAGCTTTCCTGCAGAATGCCTCCATCGCTCTGACTCCCATAGGCTCCAATATCAACCATTGTCAAACAATGATTAGCATCACATGCAGCTAATAAAACTATGCTATGACGCCCTTTATAATTATAGTATGAGGAACCTGCTCGCGGTGGACAAACGATATTGATGTGTTTGCCATCAATAGCTCCAACGCAATTAGGAAGTCCCCAACGATTTAAATACTGTTCCGAAATGTTTGACCAATCGCTTTCATTGGGAGGTGACAAGTAAATACATGAGAGCTCATCCCATATTGCCTCGCATGTTTCCAAGAGTATTTTGGCAACCGTAGACACACCTATTTTAAATTTCCAGGCATAAATATTTCTTGGACCTCCATGCGCTAGGTATCTAAAAAGATATAGTAATTTTAGTCAATTTATAAAACTAATGTACTCCTTCTTACATAAGCGTTAAGGCCAAACGACATTCCTGTGAAATTGGTGTTCGGATTGAACGCCTTTCCAAACGATTGCTTAACAAAGTTAAAAGAATATCAAATTGAGAAGCAGTCATTCTCGTAGCTTTAAAAAACATATCCGGATCGCGGTCTTTCATCACTATAAAAGAGGTTTCATAAAAACCCAACTTCGGCCGAGTTTTACATAACACCCGGACCCACCATCTTCTTCTATGTTGGCTAGGTTTTTTAAACTCTTCGTATGCCAAAAACGCTGCACAAGCAACTTTAATTATCTTTTTTAATTTATTTTTTGAAACTTTTCCCATTGTTATATGACACAAATAGCCCTTGTCGCTCACATTGTATTTTCACGGACGTTTTCTACGGCGTTTTTGTCGTGTCGCCCACATTGTGTTTTAGCCTTTTGTCCTCGATTCTTACGAAGCACTTGCGTTGCGACTACTCACTGTTTCATATATGCTCTTTTGCAAAGCACCTTAAATATTTCCTACTGGGAATCTTCAAGATCGACACACAATACATTCACTCACAATATAAACACTTAATAATATGGATATCCTTTCCCACTAGCGGGATGGACTTAGTACTCCTTCAGCAAAGTTTTTAGTTCATATCTTCAAATTTTTAGTTTGTTAGTCTCCGCCTTAGTTTTAGTTTGTTTTTTCTTTGATTGTTATTTATCTATTTTAGTTAATCTTTTAAAATGTTTGACCTTGCTAAAACTTCTAATATTTTTGTTGATTATGTGATATTCTTTGGAGTGCGGTTTTTGTCTCTCTAGTTTTTCTTTTTTGACTTGTTATTTCTTTTAATCTGTGACATAAGGTTTTTAACAACCCGTTAAAGTTAACTTGATATACCGATTTTTATGTAAATCATTTACATTAATAAGAATTTGTTTGCATAATTAACATTTTTGATTTGTATTTTTGTTAGCCTTGATAATGGTCCAAACCAAAGACCGAAATATCGGAAGTTATTAGTTTACGAGTCTACTCTCATAAAAAGTGTTAATGGCTCAAGCACCCGTTCTCGTCTTCCAATAATGCATAACAATTCTATGGAAAAAATTTCCAGTAAATTTCTAAGAAAAATTGTGGCCTTCCCTACATGTTCTTTAGTTAAGCAATAAGCATTCATTTCTTCTTAGAAATTTACAGAAAATGTTTCGGCAGAATTTATTATAATTCAATTGTAGTGTTGACCGGAGATTTTAACACAATAGTCCAGTCAAATAAGCCGAAAAAATGCTAAAGATCGCATTTATTTTGTTTCAGGCTGCAATTTTGAGGGTTGGTGTAGGGTAGCCCTGGGAGTATTGTGGCAAAAATGCAGCCTCGCAGGGCCAAAAAAAAGGGGTGACAGACAATAAAAACACCGCCGAACGCGTGACAATCTATTTGCCGTGCGTGCGGTTTGGAAGAGGTAAAATTTTTCAAAAATTAAAAATGCTATATTATTCAGAATATGATTCTAAATAAAAAAGTCTATAGTGGCCAACCCCTATCTCGTAAGGGTGCGGCAGGAAAACCGAAAGAAGCTAAGGGTGGACACATCGCTATATCCACTAACATGTGTCCGATTACTTCAATTCTGCAACATTTTCGTTCAAGAGCTAGCAACCAAAAGAAGCGTGAATTTTTCGATGATTGAATGGAAAAACGCGGGGAGTGAAGAAAGTTATCGGACTATATGTTGAGCAATATTTGCGCTCATGTTTTGTTGTGGTGACGTAGGTACTTGGAACATTTTGAATTTTTCTTAGAATTTTGGCTGGTTGTGCAAAGCGAGACGAGATATGATAATTTTTGCTTTAGAATTTTTTCATTTTAGTTCAATATGGCTGCAGTTTTGCGCATTCGATGGTTTTTAGGGTTTTAGGTGACTGCGGTTGCTTAAGCGTGTTATGTGATTGTGTGCATTTGTTGTTTGTTTTTAATTGTTGTAAAGGGTAGGATATGGGATTGCAGGCTACACAGGAAGAATGGGATATAATAAATTAATGGTATAGACTAGATGGGTGGGATCTGGAAGCGTTACCTTATTTAAAAATTTATTACTGACAAATCATAGTTAGGTATATAAAATTTGCAGGTGCTTTCTTTTTTAAAATTTAATTAAAAAAAGGTTTACTAATTCCCAATATGATATAGTGCAATAATTGTCTCTTTCAATTTTCAAATCAAAAAATCAAATCAAATTAAAAAGGATTTGTTTCATGTACAAGCCATTTTTTAGCTATAGCTATACGTACAACGTTGGGCAATATGAGACTAAAGAACATAATTATAGATTAACAAATCAGAAAAATTAACAAGAAAGTCATTATATTCATTATCTTGACTGGTTGGAAACCAGACCAGACACTTACTTATAAATAATCATAAGAGTAATATTAGAATACATATAGGTACTAAAGAGCAAATAAGATAATAGTAAGAGCAATACCACCATGCGGGTCTTTAGTGTCACGCATCACGGTCTGCTCTATCGTTTGATCTGACCAAATACTACTCAAGGTCAAACATACGATAAAATCTGCCAGTCATACATCAATTACGTTATGAAATATTTTGGTAGGAATGCAGTCGTTGTGTTTGATGGCTACAACGAATATTACATGGGCACAAAATCGTACGAACGTTATCGCTGCGGTGCTAAAAATGTCTGTCCTGTTGTATCATTTGAAGCCTCTATGAGTCCTACTATTCCTCAAGATAAATTCTTAAGAAACGAAGCAAGTAAAACCCGATTTGTCGAACTACTTACTCATCATCTGACAGAAGCCGGAATGGAGGTCCATCAAGCAGAAGAAGATGCCGATCGATTGATTGTAATGACAGCTATCCAACTAAATTCTACAGGCTCTTCCACAGTAACAGTTGAAAATGATGTTGACCTTTTGCTATTGTGTATTGCATTAACTCCACGACATGAAAACGTTTTCTTCTTCTTTCTATACCATTAATTTATTATATCCCATTCTTCCTGTGTAGCCTGCAATCCCATATCCTACCCTTTACAACAATTAAAAACAAACAACAAATGCACACAATCACATAACACGCTTAAGCAACCGCAGTCACCTAAAACCCTAAAAACCATCGAATGCGCAAAACTGCAGCCATATTGAACTAAAATGAAAAAATTCTAAAGCAAAAATTATCATATCTCGTCTCGCTTTGCACAACCAGCCAAAATTCTAAGAAAAATTCAAAAATGTTCCAAGTACCTACGTCACCACAACAAAACATGAGCGCAAATATTGCTCAACATATAGTCCGATAACTTTCTTCACTCCCCGCGTTTTTCCATTCAATCATCGAAAAATTCACGCTTCTTTTGGTTGCTAGCTCTTGAACGAAAATGTTGCAGAATTGAAGTAATCGGACACATGTTAGTGGATATAGCGATGTGTCCACCCTTAGCTTCTTTCGGTTTTCCTGCCGCACCCTTACGAGATAGGGGTTGGCCACTATAGACTTTTTTATTTCGAATCATATTCTGAATAATATATCATTTTTAATTTTTTCAAAAATTTTACCTCTTCCAAACCGCACGCACGGCAAATAGATTGTAACGCGTTCGGGGGTGTTTTTATTGTCTGTCAACCCTTTTTTTTGCCCTGCGAGGCTGCATTTTTGCCACAATACTCCCAGGACTACCTTACACCAACCCTCAAAATTGCAGCCTGAAACAAATTAAATGCGATCTTTAGCATTTTTTCGGCTTATTTGACTGGACTACAAATTTCGCCACAGATGCCTCGTTACCATTAGTGGAATTTTTAAAAGATAAATTTAATTTAACTACATATGTTTAACGATCCTAGTGAAGGATAAAGAAGAATTTTTAATAAGTTGTTTTTTCTTCTTGTATTTATGAATTTGATTTAGAATCGTTAAAAATAAAAGTTCTTAAACATTCTTCTTTATCCATCATTGACTGATTCTAGCAAGTGTAGGTTCGATTCCCGTCCGGGAAAAAATACAAAATAAAAAAAAAATTGAATTTACAATTTATTTGTGCGCAAACGTGGCTTAGTAGGCTAGTAACAAATTGATAAATGCAAGAGGAAAAATCATATGTCTCGTTAGCTCAGTGGTAAGAGCAGTCGCCCAGCAAGCGGAAGGTCCCGGTTTCATACCCCGGACGAGGCGGTTGTTTTTTCTTCTTGTATTTATGAATTTGATTTAGAATCGTTAAAAATAAAAGTTCTTAAAAATTCTTCTTTATCCATCATTGACTGATTCTAACAAGTGTAGGTTCGATTCCCGTCCGGGGAAAAAAAAATAAAAAAGATCCTTGTATAGAATTCTTTTATTCTACTTGGTCAAGGTGCTTGTACCTTGATGTAATGGCTGCGTTAACGGTGCTTGTACCGCAACGCCAAAAGATTGTAGAGAATTCTACGTTGAATCTTGTGCTGCTTAATCAAGGTGCTTGTACCTTGAATTTACCAATATGTTATGTTAACGGTGCTTGTACCGCAACGCCAATTCAAAATCGAAACTACGTAGAATTTAAAATGAAACTTCTCACTTGATGATTAAAACGAGACTAACAAATTATATTTTCATAAAACTTAATTTATAACACAAGAAAAATGTTTACTAAGCTAGTTTCTTTATTGCAAAAAAGAATGAGAATCTCACACAAATTCGGATTCCCATGTATGCCTTCATAATATGACACAAATGTGCATATCGTATTTCGTCTGGTGGCGACGGGCACATGTGCCTACTCAGCATAATTTGCGTGAGATTCCCATTCGGTGAGAATGAAAAAATGAAATATGAATTTGTATTTTTTCATATGTATGTAGGTAGGTATATTTATTTTCATATATTGAAATTCTAATTACTATATCTATATGATGATATACGATTAATCTATAATGTATTAAGGTCTGAACATCCTCCCCCGCGTTGAACGGTTTGTTCAACTACTCGTCCAAGTGGACCTCTACGGTGAAGCTCTCGCGTCTATTTTTGCGGGGAAGCGGCGTCGGCTTGGTCTTATTGTTCTCCCAAAGATTCGCTCGATGTCTCCAAATTAAGTACGATACGATCACGAGTATGCAGAATAGGCCAATGTACCCAATGGTGTACTGATGTATGTCATGGGGCTGAATTCGGTACGGCAGCTCGTGAAGTTGTTGTAAGGTAATTTTCCTTTGCAATGCTTCAAGTTCCTCAAGGTTGGATTGAAGGGTGTGCGTCTTCTGGGATAGAGGTGTTATCTTTTCAGGATCAATGAAGTCTATCAAGTTTCCACTTGGAGTAAAGCATGTTCTCGAATTGGTCGGATATGTATTGTGTGCTTGGATTGTTATGAACTCTTGTTTAATTGTGCAATGCCCTTGAAGTGTAAGAATCCCGGAGCCCACTAGCGTTGCTTGCGTGACATTTGTTCCACAGACGATGTTTATTATTGTTTTCTCGTTAACAGCATATATGCATTGATTGGGATTGTAAAGCTGTATCCATTGTTGTTTGCCTTCAATGGTCATAATTTGACAACTTGGTGACTGAGGCTTATGGTTGATAAATTCTATTTCACACGTACTAATGTTGGCTCCCTTTCCATAAATTGGATGCCTCTGTTTGCACATGTGGTTTGCTTCTTCTGTGAGAACACAAGAGTATAATTCTTGTTCGGTCAGTGGATAATATTGATCCCGATGTAAGTTGATGACCAAGAAATGTGAAGATGGTTTGATTGCCACAAATGTCTCGTTGATTAATACTGGTATTGGAATGATTCTGAATAATTCAAAATCTTCTGCAGCCAATAAAGGTAGCTTCAGCCTAAAGATGACATGATGTGCGACCGTACGACCTTCTATAGTCAAGAGGTTATAAAGGTTGGCTATGTTGTCTTGTGAAATCGGTAGCATTAGCGATGAAGCTAGATGTGTCTTGATAGTAATTACCTCATGCCTTAGTTGTTGTGGCGACAGTAATTTTCATCTTGGTTATGAAGCGCAGCATATATGAGACTATCCGTTGCAATTTCTTAAATGAGTTCTTATGATCGATCGTATCGATGAAATTCACTGCTTCCTCCGTAGCAACTAAGGATAATTTTATCCCCTTTCTTTCCAGTCTCTGATCAATGCTGTTTGTGTCAATTGTGTGTGACATTGGCCAGGTGGACTCAGCACTATGTAGAAAGAGGGGTCCATAGAACCAAATATTGCACGTTTCCAATCTTTTTGGTGATGTGCCCCGCGACAACACGTCAGCCGGATTTTCCCGTGAACTGACATGTCCCCACTGTTGTATTGTAGTTAGTTCTTGGATGGCTGATACTCTATTAGCCACAAATGTATGAAATGATGCTGAGGGAGCACTGAGCTAATTAAGCACGATTTCTGAATCTGCGACTCTTGACTTGGCACAAAGCAATCTTACACTTATGATATTGTCCTTACTCACAGATCTGATATATATCGCGGTAATTGACACCACATTTTTAATAATTAAAATTAAAAGTACGGACTAATGATCATTGGTTTTGACGGTCTGCCTAGGATATTAAAGTATGTTTGTTTAGTTTTCTAATAAATAAAAATGCTATAAATATGTCTAAGTGTGTCCAGCGAATTTTACTCGCTTAGAGCACGGGTGACCTATAATACATTATTTTATATTTATATTTAAAAAGCGAACAAGTTTAGGAAAACAGCAAAATTTTATTTTGATCAAATCACAATTCTTGTTTCAAAGTATAGTGAGGATAAATTTTGGGCTCGACTTTTCTAATTCTTGGTTAATTGATGTGCAATATTTTATTTACAATTAAAAGTAATACTTCTTGTGCTTGTGCAAGTGCAAACATAATCAAGTAACGCAGAAGAGACCCAGGAGGAGAAAGTAGCCACGAACTGATAAGATTGCCAAAAATATTAAAGGGGATATCCTGGAAGAAAATCCGTTAGTCAAACTTAAGGGGATAAATTTCTGGTTCGTGTGATTTTTCTAATCTTCATCTCCATTAATTTATTTTAAAATATTATGAAATGAACTATGAAGCGGTATTTTAAAGCAATTAATACCAAGTAAGAAACTTTTTATTGTTATACAGTATTCAAATTCTTCAAATGAAATATTTTAACAGAAATGGATACAATGGAGAACAAAGAGAAAAGCAATTAGAAAAAACGCAAAATGATCTAGGAAAAGACGAGAATAGGGCCTTGGTATATTCAGAAAATGAACCGTAAGTCTATAAAAAGAATTTTATATGTAGTGTTTTTGAGAAAAATAATTTAATATATAATTAGTGATAAAGACGCAGAGATTCGGTCAGAGAATACAATAAAATGCAGAAAATATATAAAGCGATATAGACCGGAATGGAAAATCTACTTTCCGTGGTTGAAGAAAGTAAATTCTAGTGCTTTTTGTAAAATGTGGTTCATAAGTTTAGCTAATAATCGAACATTATTAGAAAGACATGAAAATTTCAGCAAATGTCATAAGCAAAAAATGGAAGATTCTAAAAAGATTCAAACTATAAATGACATGATGCAAAAAAGAAGCACATTTCAAGCTCAAATTGGTAAAATCAGATCAGAGCTAATTTGTGTGATGTTCTGTATAAGAACTCATTTACCACTTTCCGTAATGGATACGTTGCCATTGTTACTACAAAAAGTGTGTATAGATTCAGAAATTTCTAAAGACATAAAGTCAAAAAAACAAAGAGTACTGCCACAATAAATTATGCATATCTTGGGGCCATATTCCTTGAAACAAATAATATCTGATATACAGAATAATGTGTTTTCATTGATCATAGATGAAACCACTGATATTAGCACCCTAAAGTCATTGGCTATGGTTGACAGATACTCCAGTACAACAAATAACTGTGTTAAAGACACAATTTTGGGTTTATTGCAACTTAAATCTTCCAATGCTGATGAAAGTATATATTCAGCTATAATTAATAAATTAACTGAATTCAAAGTACCTATTGGGAAATTATTTGGATTAGCATCTGATAATGCCTCAGTTATGTCTCGCAGTTTAAATAGAGTCAAAACAAAACTCCAAAGACTTAACAAACACTTATTCTATATAGGATGTACTTGCCATTCATTACATTTAACATCATCAGCAGCTACAAAAATTTTACCGGCTAGCATAGAAAAAAATATAAAAAATATCTATTCACACTTTGCATATAGTTCGAAACGGCAAGCAGAATTTAAAGATTTTCAAGAATTTTTCGATGTCAAACAACATAAAATTTTGAGTTTAGCTGCCACAAGGTGGCTTTCTTTGGAAGCTGTCGTACGGAGAGTCTTAGAACAATGGCAGCCTTTAATACATTATTTTACCTTATTTTGCTTTGAAGGAGCTGCTGATTCTAAATCATCAAATGCGGCGGAAGCTTTAAAATTCTTAAAAAGTTCTGAATCAAAATTATACTTAATCTCCTTGTGTTTTGTCTTGAAGCAGATAAACCAAATGAATAAGGTTTTTCAGTCGGAAAGTCCCCAGATTCATTTACTACAGGAAATGGCAATAAAATTATTTACTGATTTACTTAAAAATTTTATTAAATTAGAGGCCTACAAGGATATTAATGTCGACTTTAGTGATAGCAAAAATCACCTGCCTATTTCATCTATGTTCTTTGGATTAGAATTTGAGTTATTTGTTGAGGAAGAAAAAATCGAAATGCCTGGTGTGCTGAAAGTTAAAGAACGACTTTCTAAATTCTATATTGAATTGTGCAGACAAGTTAAAAAGAGATTTAATTTCTCTGATGAAAAATTAAAGCTGTTAAAATTCCTTGACACGAAGAAAATAGCTGAAGGTAAAATGCCATCTGTACTACCTTTACTTAAAGCATTTCCCTATCATAGTGAAGCACACAAGGAAGAAATAAACTATCAATGGACAGCTTTAATAGGAGAACCTGATTAAGCTTCAAGATATCAAAGTGATGACATAGTAACAACATGGTTAAAATTAGGAAAAGTAGAAAATACACTTGAGGAATACCCCTTTCAGGAATTATCAAATTACATGATACAGCTAACCGTACTGCCACATAGCAGTGCAACAGCGGAAAGGGTTTTCTCAGAACTTAATTTACTAAAACAAAAAAAAAAAAAAAAACAGGTTGAGTATAAATACTATTAAGAACATCCTTCTCAGCAAGGAACTTGTCAACTGCAAAGACGATGAAAGCTGGACGCCATCAACAGATTTAATTAATTATTCAAATAAGTTTAAATACCATGGAGGTGCTTATGAAAAGATATAATTATTATATTATAATATAAATAAATATTATTAATTGAAATAATTGAAGAAATAAAAAAGTTAAGTTATGTTTAAAAAGGAAGTATATGTTTTAATTTCATGTATTAGAAGACAAATGGTTTTTCTCCTTTAAAAGATACTTTGTTTCATATTTTGGAGTCTTTTAATGTCGAGGTGGTGTTGTGTTAGATTCTACTACATTTTACCTCAATCTACTACACTTTTTGTCTGGAATCTACTACACACTATACCCTACTTGGGGACATCACTGCTTGTGTTATATTGCTGGGGTTACGATGTGGTACGAAACGCTGTGGCTTATGATGCGACTCAGTTGGCGTAACTTCGTGCATGTGTTCAATATTCATAAAACAATTCGTTTAATACTGTGCGGAGTTTTGGACACGCAGGTATTATATGCGAATTATGGTCGTCGCCGGGTTTGAACGTGTCGTTGTCTCTCTCCTACCCGCTGCGGCGTTATATTCATATTACTCAGTTGATATCGGTCTGTTGCGGCGTTTAGACGGAATTCGAGAAATATCTTCCAGTTTATTAATTAACATTTTATCAACTAAAAATAATTGCGAGGGTGAATCTAAAAAAAATATATTTTTTTGTACAGTTTTTTGGGCAAGTGTTTTGTGCGAAATTGTTGGCATTATTGAACATACTTCCTTATCTGGATATTTTGTGTATTAAGCTCGCGTCACGTGGCGTGCATGCGCTTCCTTGTAAGTATCCATTTATATTTTATTATCACACTGTAAATGTGTTCAGCATTGGCTAAATTAATTTCAATAGTGCTACGTGGATAATAATTATATATTGTTTTTTGGACAACCGTTGTGTGCGAAATTGTGAAACGTGTTTTTTTATCTAGATAATTTTTGTATTGGGCTCGCATCACGCGTGCCGTGCCGCGCAAGCGCTTCCTTGAAAATACCAATTTATCATCACATTATAAATATGTTCAGAATTGGCTAAATTAATTTCAATTGTATTACGTGGCTAATAATTATCAATAAAAACTTATTTTTGGTATTGTTATCTGGATTGTGTGCGAGGTTGTCGGCGTGCTTGAACGTGCTTCATTTTCTGTGAGTTCACAATCCACACACGCGCTTAGACGAATTGCTTTAATTTTCGTGTATACTATAGTTGTCATCACATCACATCACTATATCGACTAAAAATAATTAAATCAGTGAATGAAGAAATAACATTCTCACTGGAAGTATTATCATTATTATTGTGTCGTGCAGCATTTGATATGCTTTTTCTCTCTTGAAGGATAATAATTTGTGACTCAACAAATCGTAATAATGTCTGATTCTCAGTCTCAATGCAGATCCAGATACGCAATTGTGTGGTTTCAATCCGAAAAAATGACTGAACTCGTGCCGCTATCGTGGATATACAATGAAGAAGGGCAAGAATTTTGCTACTATCCACCAAAAAACAACTAATTTACACTAGACAAGAAAAATGCTTAACATAATCAAACATACTATGTAGGTCTCTTTGCGTACTTCTCGTGCAAAAAATTTCTAGATAAAAACTTACTCGTGTGGTAAGGGAGGAACATAAAATGCATGAAAAAGTACACCAACACTTTTCATGCAACTTCGTGAAAACAAGAAGAAGAAACAACATTTGTGATTTGAATATTATTTTATTTCTTTACTTCTTGCACTCTTGCAAAAGTTCGACGAGAGCATTCAATAGTCAAGAAGTCTTCATTCGACATTTTGATTTCATTTTAAAAACTTTTAAAAAAATTGAAAAATTGACAACTGTCAATTTTCCTTGCGATATGGTGGAGTAACGAAAACTTCAGGTAAATTCCTTAGATTATATAGCAAGAAGGATAGGCTATGAGGAAGAACACCTTAAAAATTTTTCTTCATGCAATGGAATTACATCGATGTGTGTGTTTAGACATGAAAGTTGTAAACTACGATATTTTCTGAGCGGGCACATAATTAAGTGGTTGAAACTTTATCACGTATCGGAGAATATATATATAATAAACTGTCAGCGTAATTCGAACCAATTTTAAGTTTAAAATCTTATAAATTTTTTTTATAACTTTTTATATTTTTAAGAATTTTCCAATAATATTTCTTGGCGTTGCCCTTGTATGGCTGATATCATACAGACACCCGACGGCAATTCAATTGTAAGCAAACAAACCGGCATTGGAAAATGTAAATTTATTCACTACGGCTGTTTATTTTTATAACTATTTTACTTATATTTTATTTAAAATACAATTATTTATTATTGAATTGTAACAATAATAAATTATAGTGTTTTAAATAAAATAAGAGTGAAATAGTTGTGAAAATAAACAGCCGTGGCAAAAGGGTTTACCATTTTCCAATACCGGTTTTTCGTTTACAATTAAATTGTCACAAGTGCCTTAAATTATCTCAGCCATACAACGGCAATGACAAGAAATATTTAACAGGTTATAAAAAAATTATAAAATTATAAATTCAAAAATTAATTTAAAAATTTTGCTTAAGTTTTTCTTCCTCATAGCATATCCATTTTGCGATATGATCTTCGATTTAATCGCACGCAAAATCCATTCCTCGAATGGGATGCTGTTCTCAATAAAATATATTTGATTAAGATAGATTAAATATGTAATTGATTTAATTATTTATTATATACTCGGCAGAGTCTTTGGAAAAGGGAAAGCAGCGATTAGAACGATCGTATGAAACAAAAGACATTGAGAGTACTGACGGGAAAGGCTCTGAACAAAAGACACCAGCTGTCCTCTCAGAAAAGTTGATCAAAAAAACCTTGAAAGATGTGACTTCAATGTTTTCTTCAAGGGCTACCCCACATTCTACTTTGAAGAAAGGTTCTAAGAATGATGAAGTTACCACAGAGAAAAATAATATTTCCAATGATTTGTGTGCCACAACGAAGAGTAGGGCTGCACGTGGTAAGTCGAATATTTTCTATAATTATAATTATTTAATAATAATAAAGAAGTGTAAAGAGACTCTTCATTAAGTTATGATCTTTGCAGTATAGTTTTAATGCTTTTGGAGAATGAAGCATATGAAAGGTGGAATTTCAACTTGTTGAAACATCTAATTTAGATAAATTTAAACGTTGTGCTGAAATCTGAACAGAGGGCGTGAGTGTTGAAGTATTTGACAAATTTTGTTTTTCTGTAATTAATAATAAGCTACTCGATTAACCATCTAATAGTTTTCTCTTTCGAATTTATTTCGTTAATTAAAAACACCAGACTTAGCTTTCGACTTGACTCAAAATTATATTTAATATTAAAAACAAAAATAAACGGCTCACGTCAAAAACTCGACGAGCCTACTCTTTCCGATACATATTCTTGAAGAGATACATACATAGTAGAAATAGTAGAGTTAAACACAAACTGATATATATATATATATATATATATATATATATATGTATATCTAACAGTAATATTTTCACTCCTTAATGTATCTCTTACTGCAAGAGCTAATATGTGTGCTGTGCACCGATATACTATACTTGCACACCTTTAATTATTTCTCCACTGAATTGATTTTCGGGATTATCTGCAATATAAACCAAAAATTCTGAATAGTGCAGCATTTCGGGGGATGCTATCATATTGCGCCCGTTGTCTGAAAGACAAAAATGGCGATTTACACGATTTCATGTAATGAATTTGATGTAAATATTGAATATTGAAGGGCAATTTGTAGAAATTTTTTCCTTTGAAGTGTAGGAAAAATATATCGTTTAAGATTTACACTTCTACGTGAACATCCTTGTAAAGAACAATTTAATATACGGGTTTTCCAATAAGAGGTGTTATTTTGATATTCAAAGAAAAATGCCATTTTTTGAGATAAATGATCGGATCTTTATTTCATTATAAAGAGGAAGGTATGCCGTTAATAATGGAAAATAACATCAGCCAAATGACCACCACGGCCACGCCTACAGGACCATATCCTTTTCATGAATTTTTCCATAACCAAATCGCAAAGTGGCTGTTTTATGTCATCGATAGCATCACGTATTCCATCTTTGAGGTCTTGAATCGACGCTGGGCTGTTGGCGTAGACCTTCTCTTTCACGTGGCCCCAAAGGAAGAAGTCACAAGGTGTTAAGTCACAAGATCTCGGTGGCCAATTGTGATCACCTCTTCGAGAGATAACACGGTCCGGAAACTTTTCCCGTAAAAGATCAATGGTTTCGTTGCATGTATGGCACGTAGCGCCGTCTTGTTGAAAGTAAACGTTGTCCAGATCAATACCATTCAATTCCGGCCATAAAAAATCATTAATCATCTGTCGATAGCGCAATCCATTCACCGTAACTGTTGCTCCAGCCTCATTTTCGAAAAAGTAAGGTTCAATGACCCCGCGGGACCATAAACCGCACCAAACAGTCACACGTTGAGGATAGACAGGCTTTTCAACAAAAACTCTTGGGTTTTCCGAGCCCCAGATGCGACAATTTTGCTTGTTGACGAAGCCATCGAGGTGGAAATGGGCCTCATCACTCATGCATTTCAAGGACCCAATCAGCAAAAACTCGACGTTGTTGATGATCAGCCGGTTTGAGTTCTTGTGTTAACTGAACTTTATAAGCCTTAAGACCCAAATCTTTATGCAAAATACGGTGTAATGACGTTTGTGGAATGCCAAATTCCAAAAAACGACGAGGAATGGACAAACCTGGGTTTTCTTCAACACTTTCGGCTACAGCAGCAATATTCTCGGCTGTTCTTGAGCGACGTGCACGGGTTTTATTCTTCCGACAGCTCGAATTTTTCTACCAGTTTCTGTATTGCGGTCCTACAAGGTGCTTCACGACGACCCAAAAATGTTCGAGTTTTACGAACCGTCTCTGCCACATTTTCACCATTTTTATAATGAATTTTAATAATTTCAATGCGTTGTTGGATCGTGTATCATTCCATTTTTATTAATGGCGTAGTTTCTACTTGTCAAATGTCAAAAAATGACAGCTCTAAAAGTGACATCTACCGAAATAGCGGTCTAATTAAAATAACACCTCTTATTGGAAAACCCTTTATATTTCAATGTTCATCACAAACTGTACGTTAATACCTGGTGGCACTTTAATTTTTAATACTTAAAAGTTTATTCGCATATTTGTATTTCTCGGATATGATTGCGTACGTCTTCTACATTTGAATTAATTATAGCAGTTACATTATATGACGATATCATGTTAATATTTACTGGTGTTAAATTCGAATCTAATACGTTGAACGGCCTTCTTTCTTTAGTCACTAAATTGAATCACGCGTCTTCTATTTCTTCCATATTATTGCAACAAAATTTCCGTGGTGGCAATAAAAATGATTCTGTTGATCTTAGTGATTCAGATTTCTTTATTCTTATACGAAGTAGTGAACTTGCGTCTTATACGAGAAGATGTAAAGAGCTTGCTTCTTATATCAGAAGACTGGTAGGCAGGAGTGCCGATTTATCAGAAAAAACTTAGGCTATTACGCCGACTTATCTTCTGGCTATTACGCCAATAAAATGTTAGGCTATTACGCCGACTTGTGAATAATAACACTCCTGGTTAAGGTTCAGTTAATTATTATTTTATTCAATCGATTACGCTAAATTTATACATAAATTTTACTTACGCTAGCAATTATGACTATCGATCATACAAATCCAATCGTGAGAAACGCGTCAACAATGAAAGTCGGTCAGTCATTATACTTTATGCAATATTTATACATAACATGAATCACGCTCTTGAATTTTAATTCATTCATTGTAACCTGTCTCATGCTTTCTTTATTTTGTTTTCTTTAAGTCATTGATTGTGAGTGACGATTTTCTTTCTTGACCCATATCTTTCTTTGTTGATATTTTTCCCATGATATGTCGCTTAATTACATATAGCATGTCGTAAGCATGCTTGTGACTCAATTTAGTATTTAGTGATATATCTTGGATTAAGATTTATTACATCCATTCCCTTTGGGGAAAAAAAATATATATGTGTTTAAAGATATATTTTTTTTTGTGTATTTCTATACCTATCGTTTATCTTAAAATAGTAAATATACTTATTTCTACTTTATCATATCTTATTTCTATGTGTGTACATATTGATTGTCTTAAGTTTCCTATGTATTATATTTACAGATATTTCTTTAATCGATTATTATGTATTTTTTTGATTTCTTTCCCAATTCTTATCTTTGTATTTACACCATTTACATCGGTAACCTCATATTGGCCTTTGTATGGTGAATCTAATTTTTTACGATTTCCTACTTTAAGCCATACTGAGTCTCCTTTAGATATTTTTAGTGAATTTGACTTTTAATCTACTAGTTCTTTTCTATTAATTTTGGTTTATCTAATAAAATTGTTGCTGTTGCGTTAGCTTGTTGTAGTCGAAATTTAAGTTCTTGTATGTAATCATCAATGTTATATATCCGTGGTGGATTATCAGTTTTTGCGTCGGAGGGTAAACTTGCTAGTTTTCCGAAAATTAATTCAAAAGATGAAATATTGGTGTCCGAATGGGGTGTTGTATTATAGCAAAATATGAAGTATGGTAACCATTCGTGCCAATTATCATGTGTTGCAAATGATAGCAAGTATTCATTTAGGACTCTATGGTTTCTTTCTATTGAGCCCAAACTTTCATGATGAAATGGGGTGGAAGTTTTATGTTCAATTTTAAAAATTTTACAAATATTTGCTATAAATCCATTTACAAATTTTGTTCCCAGATCGCTTTTCAGTGTTTTAAATGAACCATATTTCAATAAAAATCTTTCTACTAGCGCCTTTGCTATTGTTTTGGCTTCTTTATTCTCCATTGGTATCGCTTCTGTGTATTTAGTTAATTCGCATTGAAGTGTTAGTATGTGTCTAAATTCGCTAGATGGCCTTAGTGGTCCTACTGTGTCGATGGATATTGTATCGAAACTGATTGTTGGGGTGTCTGTTAGTATTAAATTTTCACGTGTGTGCCTAATTTGCTTATTTTGTGCACACAGTTTACATTGATTAATGTATTTCTTTACCATTTTGTTTAGATTTTTCCAACAGTACCTTTGTTTAATTTTATTGATTGTTCTTTTTACTCCAGAATGTCCAGCTGAGTGCGGTGAATCATGGAATTCTTTTATGATTTCTATTTGTGTGACTTCATTTTCAATTCTAATCGGAGGATCATATATTAAAATTTGTAATTCTATCTTCATTTTCTTTATATTTCGTTGTAATGCATTACATGTTTTCTTGAATTCATCTATGTTTACGTTACTATAATTATATTTAGTTTCCCCAAAATTCTTCATCTAAATTTCAATTTATTTTGTTATAAATTCATTTTCGTAAATTTTCTCACAGGAAAGTATATGCACAAGCAAAGGTCGCATTCCGTTTAAATTGTATCATATCACATTACGTCTGTTAATGAAACTAGACGCCCGCGAAAATAAAATTAAAGGTGTAAAAAATGTCGTGAGAATTATTATTTTTCTGAATTTAGAAAATTGTTTATTTTTGTTGACTAATCATTTTTAATCTATAAAATACAAATTGTTGAAAAATAAATCAGTTAGTTACAGTCAGTCAATCGAGCTTTTATTTCGTTGCGTTCATTTGATTGCATAGGTTTTGCACCTAGGCAATTCCCCAAAACACACTGTTGCATAGGTATTGCACTTAGGCAACAGATGTTCAGCGATAAACTGTGTAGGTATTGCACTTAGGCAACAACATTCAAGTACACTTGCATAGGTATTTGACCTAGGTAAGAAGCAAGCGGTAAATAAAATAATTTATCGCTATACAAAAATACATTGGTGACCCCGACGTGATTAAGCTGCGGAGAAAATCTATTCGAAGCAACAGCTGCTGGATTGAACAATATTCACTAAGACGAATCCTCGATCATTGGACAGTTACCATAGACTATAGAAGACCAGTTTATCATGACAAACACAGAGGTGGATATTGAGGAGCTCACCGGAAGTCAATCAGACATCGGATCCAAGCTAGAAATAGTTCTGAGGTATTTCAAAAAGGACTCCGATACACGAAAAACAGAGGAATACCTCGCCAAAAGATTAGTTCTAGTGGAATCGTTTTGGTCAGACTTCAAGAAAGGTCATGAAAGGCTGATTCTGCTCCAAGAGATGAACCAGGAACATCTCTACTTCAAGAACCAGTATTACGAAAAGATAGCGCAACTATAGACTACTATAAGGGCAGCTCTGGTTGATGCCAAGGCCGATTGTCCACGTCAGACCACAACTACATCAACTACTGATCCTGCACCTACCACATCAGTTGTGTACTGTCACGTATGGAGTAACCACAGCTCCGTACTTGGCTATAAGGTGTGTTCAACGCTTGGCATCGCAAGCAAGCATGCAATTCCCTCTTGGTTCCACCTCGCTCAAAATGGACTTCTATGTGGACCATGTAATGACTGGAGCAAACAGTCTAAGAGTGACTCCGGAACTTCAAGAACGGTTGAACAAAATGTTACAGACCGCTAGATTCAAGCTACGGAAATGGTGTGCCAATTACCCGGAACTAGTACAAGGCATTCCTACTGAAGACAGACCTCCCCAACTGGAGCTCTCTGACAATAATGACTGTCATGTTAAAACACTAGGATTAACATGGTTACCCAGGACAGGTGAATTCTGCATCAAGACTCAGTGGAACGACGAAGGGAAGGTGACCAAGAGAAGCGTATTATCGGATATTTCTCATCTATTTGACCCACTTGGCATCATGAGTCCGGTTGTGGTAAGCGCAAAAATCTTCTTGCAAAAATCATGGACATTAAAACTGGATTGGGACGCCGCTGTACCAAATGAACTACACACCAGCTGGAATAAGTTTCGTGAAGCTCTCAAGATTTTTAATTTATTTATTTATTTATTTTATTTATTTATTTATATTGATTTAGTTAATAAGATAGTACACAGACTAGTCCAATTAAGATACTACCTTAAGAGTTAATTAGATAAAATAAATTAAAATAAAAGAAGATAAGCAAAAACAAGTTCAAACGAAACAATAAGTAAGAAGTAAGAAATAAAAATTATACATTGCAAAAATAAAAAAAATAAAATAAAAAATAAAATAGAAAATAAATTCTAAAATAAAAATATTAGGTAATAATAATAGCCAGAAACTAAATAAAAAAAATAAAATAAAAATAAAGTCAAAATTTCAGAAGTACAAAATTTAAAAAGCAAAAACAAACAAAGGGTAAAAGATAAAAAATAAGGAAAATAAAATGTAAAGTAAAATAAGATGCAAAACAAAAAAAAATAGTGAAGATAAAAATGGTGAAAACATATAGGAAAACTTGAGAAAAAAGAAAAATGGGCAAATAAAGCAAAAAAAAAACAAAAAGGAATGCAACAAGGAAAAAAAAGGAGCAAACCAAGCAATAAATAAAATAATAAAAAATAAAAAAGCTAATAAATCAAAAACAGCATAATCAACTTTATGATCAGTGTCCAATCTCGTTTAGGATTAATCTTTTAAATGTCAGAGGGCCCGAGCTGAAAATATCAATATTACAAAATCTGACATTGTAAGTCTTCTGAATTCGGTATAGCGGAGACTTCTCCCGTAGGTTAGTTCTAGAGAAGGGTAATCTGAAAGGAGTGTATTGTCTTGCGTATCTGGAAAGAATATTAATGCCAATTTTGGAAAGCAAATCAGGACAGTACACATCGCCATTCAGAATTTTGTGTAAGAAAACTGTATCAAGATAAGCGCGACGATGTTCTAAGGACAGAATGTTAAATCTAACTAATCTAGCATTGTACTCTAATTCACTATGTTCTAGTTTATACAGTAGTATTCTTGTGAATTTTCTCTGGACACATTCAAGTTGATTACTGTAACAAGAGTAAAAAGGGTTCCAAATTTGGCATGCGTACTCTAGAGTGCTTCTCACCAATGAAACGTACAGACAAATAAAGGTCGAACTTGATTTAAATGATCTACATACTCAGAAAATGAAACCTATAAGACGATATGCTTTAGCTGTAATATGGTTTAAGTGAGTAGCAAAAAGAAGCTTGTCATCAAAAATAATACCCAAATCTTTAATTTCTTTGACATGAGTTAAAGGCAAATTGTTAATTTTGTACTGGAATGAGATAGCGTCTCGCTTTCTTGAGAAAGTTATGACATTAAGATACCAAGAAACGTTTATTCCGGAAAACTACCTCGAAAAATTCAATAACACGCTTTTTCCGATGCATCAGAAAAGGCTTATGGTGCTATGTGCGATCTATACTTCAAGATGAAACGATAATCGTAAGACTACTCTGTGCTAAATCCAGGGTGGCACCTACAAAAACCACCACTCTACCTCGACTAGAATTATGCGCTGCCAAGCTCTGTGCCCAGTTGATGCATAGAGTGAAAGAAGATTTAAAATGGGACCACCCATGTTATTACTGGACCGACTCAGAAATTGCCAAATTCAGCATCCGCATCATTTCATACCTTTGTAGCGAATCGTGTGGCCGCAATTCAAGAAGTATCTTCCGCCAACCAATGTCGCCATATACCGACAAGGGACAACCCAGCAGACTTAGTCTCCAGAGGAATGTCACCAGAGAAGTTGAAAAATTGCAGTTTCTGGCTCTACGGACCCCTATTTCTGCATGGAGCAGAAGCGGCATGGCCCTGCAGACAAGGCAAATTAGAAACTGAGCTAGAGAAACGAGCAAATGTCGTGTTGTCCGCCATTAGCAGGCCAACCAAGGTTATAGAATCCATCGACCATCGGAACTCCTTCATGCATTTGCAACGTATATTAGCCTATGTTAAGAGATTCATTAGCAATTGCCGCCAGCATGATAATCACCCGAAGCAGACTTCACAGTTAACAGTAGCGGAACTAGAGGAAGCATTGGTAGTTATCGTCAAAGAAGCACAAGCACAAGAATTCAGCAAGATTTAACAGATTTGCAAAATGGTGGTCATGTAAAGGCTGTCAGCTGCTTAATTACGCTCAGCCCATTCCTAGATACCAATGGATATAAACAAATTAATTTTTTAAAAAAGAAAGATCTATACGTTGAGCTGATCTCAATAACTTTAGATTCAAATTTCCCTTCTGGATTAAACGAAGATTGTGGTGAACCTATAAAAGTTTTTAAATTGAACTGCGGGCCAATTTCAGACACTTTCTTGAATTATCTAATGATTTTGAAATGTTATGTACCTTTGATAGTCACGTACCATTATATTCCCTTTCTCACTCGAGCGCTCAACTTGTTTCTCCTCACAGTAAGAAAGACACCGATTTTGTATCCATTTGAGGTTGAACTAAATACATCTGTTATTCCGCATACACGTTAACTTCTAACCTAAGTACACTTTCTTTTTTCACTTTCCCGTACTCGACCAATTTCAATACCAACGACTTTATCCCGCCGAAGTTTAAAATCAACTCCCTGAGACTTAGATTTTTCAATCTCAAGTCTAGTGGTTCAGGATAGGAAAGTGCTTAATTAGCATTCCTATCCTGAGAAAATTGTTTGTCGCTGGACATGTTTTAACATGCCCAGAATTATCGCGACGGACGATGATTGAAAATGAAATTTGATATTTTCATAAATATCAAACCATCGCACATAGGGGTATTTTGTTAATCTAGCCGGTTAAAAATGGATTTCTCAAAATTTGATGGAGGTAAAAAAAAAACCGGTTATTATTATTCTTTAATAACTAGAGAACAATAGGCAACCCTGTCCGGTGGCTCTATGGCTGCGCCCGCGCTCTTGTTTCAGTCGGAACTTTACCATCACTCCAAGTGTACGTATTTTTCCCGGCATTCTAAGTGTGACGGGGCGTTAGTAAAAAGTTAAAATTTCAGTGTTAAGTGTACATTTTCCTGTGTTATTTAATGGTAGGTTTTGATTTTTAGACGTTTAAAGAAATGGTTAAAATTTGTGGTATTTTTTACGCAATTTTTAGTTCAAACATGGTTTCGTAGTATTTCAGGGTCCGTCCCGGTCATTTTTTTTATTGATATTGCAAATATATGTATATTAATATATAAATAATAAATATATGTATATTAACAACATAATGACCATCAAATCAGCCGCCCAGGCCCGCCCCATTTTGAGTCAGACGTGATAAACTAAGACAATAAAAAAAAAAGATAATTAAAATTTGCAACTTACGTTATCTTAACGAGATCCTTTTTTTCGCTTCAGGGTCATCTGGTGGCTCCGGTGTTACAGTAGTGACCTGTAGATCACTTTTTGATAAAATTCAAGAGCAAAACTTGCCAAATTTTGAAGAAAAGATGACATACTTAGAGCAGTGGCTTTTGTCTAGGGAACCCTACTCTGGCGATGAAGCAAAGCAGTTAAAGCATAAATTTTCATACATGAAGTCAGAATATAAACAAAGATGGAAAGAAAGCAGATAAAACGGAATCACGATTCCTTCAAAACAATGATGAAAGGCTGAAAAAAACATTCGAAATACCCAGAGCTAAGCTGCGGAGCTCGGGTCGACCCACAAAATTGTTTTCCGAGCTAAGCGAAAGAAGTAAAAGGACAAACACCGAACACCTACGTAATGCGGAGGATGATGATGTGTTGTTACGCGCTGCAAAAACGAAATTACAATCAGCAGGAAAAAGAGAAGCTGCAAATATATTGAAACAAATCGTGTCTTCCCCTAAGAGAGCTAGTAAAATGAAGAAAGCGTACGAAAAAATGAAGAAGAAAATGAAGAAAAGCTCACGCCTTTGTTGGCTCTTTCTATTTACGTGGAAGCTGATCTCTCTCGGCGACAACATGAGATAATAAGAAGTGCAAAAATTAAAAAGTGAATGTTATCCACCCAAAGAGTCGTACCAAATGACAGAAACATGCGCTCAAGTAAATCTGCAAGATTTGTTAAACCATACTTCTACAAGGTTACTCGCCTCTTTGGTGGATGTTTTACGTGATATCAGTGCAGAAGAGTGTAACTCTTTGGAGCTTATTTGTAAGTGGGGTTGTGATGGATCACAACAGGCACAATTCAAGCAGAAGATACAAAATGATGCAACTGATTGCAACGTTTTTCAAAGTAGCTTTGTGCCTCTTAAATTGGTATATGGCATAAATAAGCAAAAAGTATTGTGGCAAAACCCAACCCCTTCTTCTCCGAGATATTGTCGTCCTATACGAATTAGATTCGTCAAAGAAAGTGCGGATATTACCCGAGAAGAAATCGAGTATGTGGAAAATGCTATCAACTCCTTGCAAAATACGAAATGTTTACTGGAAGGAAAATCGTACTCAGTGAAACACACAATGGATCTTACTATGGTAGATGCGAAAGTCTATAATGCTGCGACACAAACTACGTCAACAATGAGGTGCTACATTTGTGGTGCAACATCAAAAGAATTCAATGATCTTACAATCAAAAAAGATTTGGATGTAAATGCGCTTTCATTTGGACTATCTACATTAGACACCAGGATACGGCTTTTTGAAAGCATATTACACCTTTCATACTGAAGAAATGGCAGCTAAGATCTAACGCTGATAAAGCCATTGTCAAGGAAAGGAAAATAAATATACAAGAAAAATTTAGAAGTGAAACAGGCCTGATCGTGGATGTACCAAAGGATGGTTTTGGTAACACCAATGATGGCAACACCAGCAGATGATTTTTTGCTAATCCAGAATTAGCTGCCGAAATCACTGAAGTCGATTTCAATCTAATTTATAGGCTCAAAGTAATACTTGAGGTCATATCGAGTGGGCACAAAGTTGATTTAAATAAATTTGCCGATTATTGCTTCGAAACTGCGCAGCTATATGTCGGATTATATCCATGGCATCCTATGACACCCACAATGCATAAAACATTGATTCATGGCGCAACAGTAATAGAAAAGGCAATGTTGCCTAAAGGGTTACTACCAGAAGAGGCTGTTGAGGCCAGAAATAAACATTTCCGCCAATACAGGCAAAACTTTGCCAGAAAATTTTCAAGAGTGGATTGTAACTTCGACGTTATGAACCGGCTATTGCTGAGTTCCGACTCTCTCGTTACCAGCATGAGACCAACACCCAAGAAGAAAACGACACCCTTTACCAAAGAGAATTACTGTTACCAGCTGAACCTGCCTCTGAAGATGAAGCAGAGGCGGATCAAGAAGATATTGAAAGTGACCATGGAATTCATCTTAGATTTAAAATTAATTTTATCATTTTTTGCATGAAAATAATAAAATTATATTTAAAAATACAGTTTTTTATTTTTTTTTTCTATAAGTAAAACCTTTTTAGATGCATTATTTATTAGAAAAATATCATGCAGCTTTAATATCAAGAAGAGATGTACTAAAATTTAAAAAAAAAAATAAATATTTTTGACCGGCTAGATTGGCCCTATGTGATCGTCTTGCTATCGTGCATACATTGTTGCGATCACAATGTATGCAGCTCGCGACAATTTGCTGATAAGAGCTTTTTCGGTGAAGACTTGATCGTGTCAGTCTTCACCGACGTAAAATTTCCTGCGCCCGATATGTATGTATGTATTGTAATAATATATATATTTTGATCGCCATGTAATAAGCTTGTTCTGATGTTACACGATGATTCGTCCATGATTTGTCCATGTTTATTTATTTGTCATGACTTGTATAGAAGTTATGTCGAAGAGGCAGAGACTGCCGTACTTATTATTGGATGGCTAAGAAGCCGCTGTATAATAATGATATTAAATGGCAGAATATGCTAGAGTTCCTTCTATGGCAGCATATGCCGCTATTTGTATATATAATTTAAGGCAGAGTATGCCAATGTAATATGTGTGGCAGAGTGTGCCGCTATTTTATATTTAAAGGCAGAATATGCCGTTTTATAATGTATGGCAGAGTATGCCGCTGTTACACCTGTACTAAGGCAGAGTATGCCGCTATTATAGAGGGATGGCAGAGTATGCCGATGTTGTATTTTGCTAAGGCAGAGTATGCCGCAGTAATATCATGATGGCAGAGTATGCCGATGTTATATTTTGAGAAATAAAAAGACACCTTTCGATAGTCAGATTAAGTCTAATTTTTATTGAACAATAGCTGCTTATTTATATAAATCGATTACAAAGGAATCAGTATTTCTTTACAATTCTAATGGGGGGATTATTGCAGAAGTGCAATATACAAAATTAATAATCAAAAATTGTTGTGTCAGCATTTCTGATCACACAATTTCTGAATGAATCACAATGTATCGATATTGTAAAGCAATGACTTCATGTATGAATATTTTATCAATGAAGAATTATGCTTGAATAGAGGAAATTGCTTGCGTTGCAAATTCTTCTTGAGGTCGAGCAAACCTTGTTTGTTTTCAAATTCTTTTTCGTTCTGATTTCTGTTTACTTTTGTTGACCGTGGTCATGGCTTTACAGTATATGTGTACATACATATCGTATTTACGACAAATCTTACTGAAGGTAAGATTTGTCGTGGGGCTTTTTTTTTTATTGAAACGACTTGGGGTGAAACTTAAAACTTTTATTTTTCCCAAGTCGTTTTGTGGGAAAATATTTATTATTTTATGAAAAGAAATTTGAAAAAACCATGTTTTGAGTATGATTAGCTTATTTCTATTTATGAAAATTAAATATTTTCCAATTTTTTTTTTCAATGATAATTATTAATTATAATTATCGTTTTTAACCCTTTTTAGGTATACAACAATCCTTCCCCCTGAGAAAAAGAGGATTATTCTTTGAAGAGGAATAATTCTCAGGGGAAGGTGGGAGAGAAGAAAAAATTTATTTGTGTATGTTAATTTAATTGTTTAGGTTTTAAATTTCTTGCCTTTCGTTAAGAGTCTTATCGCAAGTTGAGAAAGATTTGGTTTTTGTTTTCATGGCTTGGATACATTGTAATGTATCCGGGGGGTAACTGGGGCTATTTCGAGTATGGAGCATTCATTTGCAATGTCGTTTCGAGTGTATTTGGATCGTACGCCGTGGTTCCCTTCCGGCTTATTCACCGCCAGGCTCACCACCATTTGCGTGCTACGGGATGTCCGCGAGTGGAAAGGACCCATTCGCCTACTTCTTCACGAGCGGGACCAGCGTCCTGCCGTGGTCTGGATGGATCCCGCAATGCCCGGGCATTCCTACACTACCAACCTGTTCCTGCTTCCTCATGGAGGTATGGGATGGTCGGTCTCGGGTGAGTTTCCTCTCATATCATTTCTTTTCTTTTCTTTTTTAAACTAACAATTTAACATTTACAGGAGGCACCCTGGTTATCAGCGGGGAACAATCCTTTTGTTTCTGCTGCCTGTTTTCCGGGGATGACCCCGTGGCTGCCCTTTATCAGGCCTTTTTTGGTACTCCTCCCGCCTCACCATCAGGATACGAGGAACGTGCCAGTCCCTTTGGGTTGCCGCCGGGATACGACGAGGCCGTGGGAGGTCTCATTGCCTCCACAGACTAGGAAGCAGGCGAATATGCGGACCCTGGAGACCGGGAAGACGACTCCGAAGATTGGGACGCAGGCGAACATACGGACCCTGGAGACCGGGATGACGACCACGAAGATTGGGACGCAGAGGAGCAGGGCTTCTGAGTGGTCCATATAAACATTGTTTATTATAATAAATTCTAAATTTTTGTATCTATTCTATCTTTCTTCTTCTTCCTTATTGGCACTAAAATTAAGTTTCTTTTTATAAAAAAACATGAGTTTAATTTAATGTTCCCGTCCCCCTTTCAGGATTTTGTTATTTGTTTTTCTTTTGTTTGGTCTTACTTTTGGTCGGCGCGGTAGTTCGGTTTTTGATTGGTTTGGCACAGGTTTTTTTGACATATTTTCTTATTTAAAAAAAAAAAAATGTTATCTTATTTTCTAGAATTGCTTTCAATACCTATTCCTATTCTATTCTTATTTTCCTTTTTACTTAATTTTTGTTTTTGCTAATTTCTACTGTTTTTTTTTTGTTTGGGTTTTTTTTTATCTGTAATTCTATTTATTAATTACTATTTATTTAAACAAAAGGACATCTCTTTTGTTACAGGGAGGAAGATGTTTTTATATACCTATATCTCTTTCTGCTCTTATGACTATCTTATATATTTATATTTATTTTCTACTAAAAGGATGTGGTGAGAACGCCTTTTCTGTTCTCTCTTCTTTTTTTTTGTATGTTCCTGTATTAATGGAATAAATTTTTGTTTTTCTTACTTCTAAGTTTTTTAATAGCACTTATTTCTTCTCCCCTTTTACGTTTCCTATTATATGTATATCTAATTATTTATTTCGGTTTGTTGAAACCACTTACATTCTGTTTTATGTATGCTAGTACCAGTGATAATGCTTCATTATTGTGACCGTTTGAAGTAGTGACACTATACCACTTGCACTGATCTTGTAGGTGGTAAGGTGCGGGCCCTTTTGAGAGGGGTAGGTTCGATTGTTTCGATTTATTCGATTTTTTCCTCCGCCTCTGTGGTTTTCTCAGATTTGTGTGGACGATAATTTTTAATGAATGGGACTAGCCATTTGGCGACCAGGTACAGTACCATACATGTGATGACAACACCAGTTAAGGATACTGATGTTGCAGCTAGGACATGTGTAGGGTGATGTTGTGACTCAGGTGCCTAAATCACAACCATAAGGTCCATGCACCAATATATTGCCCTATGCAATATATTGATGCATTGCAAAAGTTGACCCTGAAAAGTAAAAATTATTTAAAATTCCATCCAAATTTTAATTCGCATTTAAAAATGCATTTCAATACTGCAACAAAATGCAATTTAGCGTAAATTGCATTTTGTTATCAGTCATACATTCAGTTCACACGGTATGTATACTTACCTGCATGCCGTACAAAGTACATACATACAAACTTACAATATTCCGTCGGTCGACTTGAAATCATTGCTTCAACCATACAAAAGTGCATATCGGATTTCATGCATATGCACTGCGTCTAAACTTTTTGTACTTTCCCACGTACGATTTTCAAAGTCGTGGGAAAGTAACAAAGATAAGAAAAAGAGCTTTGAAGTTTTTGATGGGTACCTGGGGGCAACAAGCCCAAATCTCGGAGAGTTCATTTTTTAAACCGGTGGAGTTGAAACGTAAAAATTTTTAACAAATATTTTTTGAGTGAAAATATTAATTGAGTGTAGAAAAAATAATAAAATAGCGTTGAGTTCGTTATCGAAGCAAATATTAATTGAATGAAAAAAATATTAATTGAGTGTAGAAAAAATAATAAAATAGCGTTGAGTTCGTTATCGAAGCAAATATTAATTGAATGAAAAAAATATTAATTGAGTGTAGAAAAAATGATAAAATAGCGTTGAGTTCGTTATCGAAGCAAATATTAATTGAATAAAAAAAATATTAATTGAGTGTAGAAAAAATAATAAAATAGCGTTGAGTTCGTTATCGAAGCAAATATTAATTGAATGAAAAAAATATTAATTGAGTGTAGAAAAAATAATAAAATAGCATTGAGTTCATCATCGAAACAAACCATCAATTGAGTGAAAAGAGAATACTATTTGAGTGTATTATATTATAATAAAAATTTAAATTTGTATGCAGGGAAAAATAGGAAAATAAAAATAAAATTAAAGAAAACGTATCGAAAAACAAAAAGTGTTTCTGTTTTTTATGAAAATCCCCGACTGCTCTCTCCTTCGGAGCACGGAACAGTTTCAACTAAAACAGTGATGAGTGATATGAGGAACTATTTTTTCTAATTTTTCGTCCAGTTCTTTTAATGACTGGGTACCTTCTAGTATGATGCTATTAGTGTAATCTCCTGAGTTATAGTTCTGTCTGTATTTTTTCAGACTGTAGCTTTTCTTTGGTTTCATTGAGGTATTTTTCTACCACTTGCTCTAATGAAGCGATATTTGGGAAGTAGTTGGGTTGTTTGAGACTCAATGGGTGGATATTCACTGCATCGTAGTGTAGGATTTGGGATCCTACTTGTAATTGGCAGGGATGGTTGATAGTGATTATTCCTTGACCTTCAATCTTTGAAGTTAAGAATTGTTGGTACACTAGAGGTGTACAATTGTAGGTTCTATCAACGAGAATATCCACGAATTGGGTTTACTTAATTTGATATGTAGGTCTCTAGCAGGTATTTTTGCTCTGAAATGGCACTGTGGCTCTTCCTTTAATTGATTAAAGAGCAGCTTCACTACACATTTAGAATATCCTGTGTCTGTACCTTGTGCGCTACGTGCGAGTACTGTATTTCGGGTATCAATGATTGTTTTTTATTAATGTGTATGGGGAAACTGTGTATTCGATACAACTTCATTTGGGGTAAATTGAAAATCGGAAGTTGTATTTGACTAGACGAGCCTTTGTTTTTGCTGTCTGGTATAATAGCGACAGACAGTTTTGTGCATCTGGGCAAATAGCGTGGGACTTGTGGTATATAGCATTCGCAGATTTATTTAAACCAAGAGCAAATAAATTTAAACCAAGCACAAATAAGTTTAACCCAAGAGCAAATAAGCCTAACCCAAGCACAAATAAGTTTAAACCAAGCACAAATAAGTTTAACCCAAGCACAAATAAGTTTAACCTAAGCACAAATGAGTTTAACCCAAGCACAAATAAGTTTAACCTAAGAGCAAATAAATTTAAACCTAAATTATCAATAAGACATTTTAATACAAAAGCTTTCAATTTCAATTCACATCAACATTTTATTTTTTCATTCTGTCATTAAAAACAATATTAGGCTTCAAATATTGGCAAAAATTTTAGAGCAAATTCGCGTAAGATAAAGCATCGCAAACCCAAAAATTGTCAGAATAAATATCAGTAAAACCTTATCACTAAGAAATGGATTGATGCATTTTTCGATTAGTTTGTACAGATTCCATCACTCATCACAGTGCTCAGTTTGTTTGAAGCAATAGTGTCGATTGTAGATTTAAAGTGGTTTTCTATTAATTTTTCTTTAATTCATTAACATGAGCAGTGACAGAGTTTTCAATACATGATGAATGGCAGCCCAAACTGGCCAAGATGTGGAATTGAACGTAAGAAAGATATGTATATCGTAATCAATCAAAATTCAAAGAAACTAAGAAAAAAGTTTAAATTACTCGAAGATCGAACGCAGCAAGTTCGCGATGCTTTATCATCGACGAATTTTGCTCTAAAATTCTTGCCTTCTTATTCGCCTATGCTCAACCCAATAGAAAAATCATTCCCTAAAATAAAGGCGTACTCACGACCAGTTTTAGGTAATGTAAGTAGAGAGCATAACATTCTCACAGTTATTGAGGATAGCCTGCAACCAATTACACCGACTGATTGCACCAATTACACAATGGATATGGTTTTACTCATCCCTAAGGCAATGGAAGAGCAGCCTTCGCACTCATCGGCAATTTCGAATATTGTTCATATTAATGTCAATCTTTGAAGCCTGAAAATAATAATAATGACAAAATGAGATGATAAGATGTTTGATTTGAATTGAAATTGAAAGCTTTTGTATTAAAATGTCTTATTGAGAATTTAGTTTAAATATATTTGTTCTTGGGTTAAGCTTATTTGTGCTTGGGTTAAACTTATTTGTGCTTGGGTTAAACTTATTTGTGCTTGGGTTAAAGTTATTTGTACTTGGGTTAAAGTCATTTGCTCATGGGTTAAACTTATTTGCTTTTGGTTTAAATAAAACTGCGAATGCTATATATCTAATAAACTTTTGGGAGACACCACTAGCGGATAACTTTTACTGGCGATTATTATGTCTAGTAAGGCTTGCTGCCTGTATTCGATCTCGACAATTTGTAAGGTCAGGCTTGAAATTATTTCCTGCCTCAATTGTCTCACCAGTAAATCATCTGTTATATTTTGCATTCTATTTACCTGGAGATTTATTTGACGTTGTCTTTCCTGCAGAGATGTCAGCGGCTTTTGGATTTGCTGTAGTGTAGTTTTGACTACACTGATCTGCTGTCTTTCCAGGTCGGCTAGTGCTTTTGTATTTGTTTCGAGCTCCTCGAGTCGACTGTAAAAATTCTGAATTTATCTCAGCTGATCCCAGCATCAACGTCGGAGCAACAGCATGGTTAGTGTTAAAGTGGTTCTCAAGCATAATTGTGATTGTTGTTGTGTAATTCTTATGATAGCTATACTTTTTTTTTATGTTTTTCTTTTTCTGATTAATTTTATTTTTAAGTTCTGTATGTCTCGATTCTTCTATTTTTTGTTTTTCATCTCTTTTTTATTTTGTGATTTTAGTTATAATTTATTCGGTTCTTCAGTCATTAGAAGCAATTCCATTTTCCCCTCTTTATATTCAAATTTGTGTATCGTTCTAACGATGTGTTCATACTCTGAACTGTCTAACAAGTGCCCATACTCTCTCAAACTCTATCCCTGTTATGAGTATACATGATGATATTGAACCTAACAGAGTAAGAGCTTTGTTGAACGTTTTTTGTAGGCAACGTGAAGGTTTAAATGTGTGTACGCTGAATGCCAGGAGTGTGCGTAATAAAACGGATGAGCTGCGCTTGATGTTTACTAACACCAATATCCATGCATTACTGGTCAGTGAGACCTGGCTAAAGGAGTTTGTTCCCACAGCCCTCGTATCCATACCCGGATACACGATACTACGGAATGATCGAACTGGCCGTATGGGTGGTGGTGTAGCTGTCTATGTGAAAGATAATCTGCAAGCTAAATTAATTCACTCATCTGTTGGCCAGAATATTGAGTTTATTTGTGTTGAAGTGAGCAATGGATCCGATAGGTGTGTTTTGTCTGCTGTTTATTGTGCTCCTGAGCACTTCTCTTGCGATGATGCGTCCGAATTTGAAAATGTTTTTTCTGATCTTGCCCGTCGTTACGATAGTATTATCGTAGGGGGAGACTTCAATGTCAATCTCTTGCAGCCTGGCTCGCGCACAGATGCCTTCCTATTCTTTATGCAGTCTGTATACCTCAGCACAGTTAACAGTTTACCGACTTATTACAATACTGCCAATCCATCTCTCCTTGCTCAATTCTTAGTAACTGATATGGACTGCATACTATTCCAAAATCAAATTAGCGCTCCTAGTTTCTTAGATCATGATATGCTATTCCTGACATATAATTTTCCGGTAGTGTCAGGAAATTACATGGATTACTTCTCCTATCGTGATTTCAAAAATCTAAACACTGAGGCGCTGATTCAAGAATGCATCTCCTTGCCTTGGAATGAGATTTTCTACTGCAATAGTGTTGATGAGCAAGTCGAAGTCTTTGAAAATCTCACTAATTTCCTTTTCGACAAGCATGTACCTTTAGTAACTAGGAGAACTGATAGAAAGCCATGTCCATGGTATACTCCAGCTATCGCTTCCCTTATTGCGAAACGTGAACATCTGTACCATCTATTTAAACGGCTCAGGACCAGTGGTGCGCGTGCCTTATACAAAAATGCGCGTAATAAGGCCACTTCTGCAATTCGCTCTGCAAAATATAATCACTTTCGCTCGAAATTTGATCCTATGCTCTCTCCTAAAATTTTATGGAAGAATCTCAGAGCGACTGGGATCTGTGGAAAGGATAACATTAAACATCAGGAGTTCAATGTCAATGAACTTAATCAACACTTTGTATCCACTCATAACAACTTAATAACTGCTGATGTCGACGTTAATGTCATGACTCCTCCTCAGCAGAATCATGTATCTTTATTTAATTTTAGATGCGTTGACATTGATGAATTTCATGAAGCGCTCTTTTCAACTAAATCAGATGCAGTTGGCCCTGATAGCCTTTCTCCTAAGTTTATAAAAATTATTTACCCCTACATTGGACCATATATCTTGCATATACTCAATACTACTCTGACTACATCTGTCTTCCCGTCAAGGTCGAAAAAAGCGACAGTGGTTCCAATCCCGAAAAATACTGTGATAGCTTCCCCCTCTGATTTTCGACCCATAAGCCTTGTGTGTTTCCTGTCTAAAGTCCTCGAAAAACTTATGTGCAGCCAGATGCTGGCACATATCGGAAATAATAATATGCTTTCCCGCTGGCAGTCTGGTTTCCGTTCGAACCATAGCTGTGAAACTGCTCTGCTAAAGGTCACCACAGACCTGAGATGTAGCTTGGATAGAGGTGAAGTGGGTGTTCTTGTAATGCTAGATTTTACCAAGGCTTTCGATTGTGTTAATCATTTTAAGCTAATTAATAAGTTATCATCTAATTTCGGTTTTTCCCCTTCGGCTATTAATTTAGTCTCTAGCTTCCTCTCTGGACGATCTCAGCAGGTTCGCATTAATGAAATGTTTTCTGAATTGCTTCCTTTGTCTTCCGGTGTACCTCAGGGTTCTGTTATGGGTCCACTATTATTTAGCTTATTTATTAATGATATGACAGATGCCGTACGTGATACTAAAGTTCACCTATATGCCGACGATGTTCAATTGTACACTAGCAGTCCAATTGGTCTCATTGAAGACTCTATTGCACGTCTAAACGAGGACTTGGAAAGAGTTTCTGGCTGGGCAGTAAATAACGGCCTTATGATTAATCCAGGCAAGTCTCAATGCCTTGTGATACGCCATGACTCCTTGGAAGCATATATTCCTCCCGTCTTTCTCGACGGCCGTGTGTTACCCTATGTTCAGCAGGCTACAAATTTGGGGATAAAGATCAATTCAAGATTGAGCTGTTGTGATCACATATCTTTCCTCATTGGCAAAATTTATGGTGGATTGCGGCGGTTATGGCTTTCTACCCAGATTTTAAGCTGCAGCATCAAACTGAAACTCGTCAAAGCCCTGATCATACCCCATTTTTCTAATGGAAGTCTTATTTATCCACTACTAGATTCATGTTGCCGTCGCAGTATTAATGTTGCCTTTAACGACTGCATTAGATTTGTTTTCGGTCTTCGCAGGTTTGATCACATCTCCCCGTTTAGTAAAGATCTTCTCGGCTGTTCTTTGGAGTCGTATCTCAGGCGCAAGGCACTTGTATTTTTTTATAAGTTAGTGCGCACGGGTGTCCCGGATTATCTGACTGACTATATTTCTTTCCTTCAATCGTCGCGGCACCGTAACGTTTTGATCATGCGATTTAATAGGCGAGTATTGGAAGGCTCTTACTTTGTTTATATTGCTCGTAGTTGGAATAATTTGCCAAATGGGGTGAGGAGTGCGGGTACACTTGGAGAGTTCAAAACGCTGCTTTACTCCCATATATCTTAATGGTGGTGGAATTGCTTCTTATGAATAGGTAATATTGGTTATTTTATTTTATAAGTTTTTTTTTTCTTTTTCTTCTGTTTTGGAATTTTTATTAGTAGTAGCATTATTATACTGACTCTTTATACTGGTACTTTAAAAGATTAATAATCTTGTGTACCTACTTTCTAAAATAAAAATGAAAATGAAATGAAATGACTGTATACCTCCTGTTCATTATTGCTGTCCATGGTCCCGAATAGGTAGTGCATTGCATTCCCTATTCCATCGAAGATAGATCTTGTTGATCTTGATTTTGGGACCACTTCTCGAATGACACTTGTTCTTCTCTTGATATTTTCTAAGAGAGAATGAACATGTTTTTGCTGTACCAGGCATAGCTCATGGGTTTGAGAGCGATTTGAACATAGTCGGTGAACTAAGTGGTTTGCCATAAGCGTTTGGTTGTCCAGTTCCATTAGATTGATCTCCGTTAGTATATTCCATGTACTGTGGTATACTTGCAATTTTCCTAAATCCTCATACAGTATTTCTGTATTGTTCAGCGGATTTATTGTGTAGGGTTCCGTTTGCATTTGTCCCATTGCCACATGGAAACAGCATATTAACACCAATATGTGCTTCATGTTCTGTAGGACATGAAGGATAGGTTTCGTTAGTCAATTAGTCATACTAGATGATCTTATGAGTATAACTAGAAGATCTTAATTTAATTGTGGAATTTAGTATGGACTTAACTTATTTTCTAAAGATATGTGTACCAGTATACTACTCATAGTAGGGCTTCAAACGGTTGTTGTGTACTACAACCTACCGCTTGGCTATTTTTATGGTAGTGTTTGTTGGACTGGGTACATTGATTACCAGATATGGGCCAACCCAGATTTGAGACAGTTTGTGTTTCGGCTTTCAATTTTGAGGAGGATTTTGTCTCCTAAGGGGAAAGTGAGGGGCCTGACTGTTTTGTCGTAATATGCCTTTGAGCGTTGTTTGCTGGCTAAGAGATTTTTACGAGCCGTGGCATATGATTTTTGGAGTCTGTATTTCAGCATACGGTAATAACTTTCGTGGTTATAAACGGGTTCAGGATCCCGTTTTAAATTAGGTCGGACATCCGCTGTGAAGCCGCAAAGGCAACCCATTGGGGTTAATTTAGTACCCTCGTGTACACTGTTATTGTACACGGATGCAGCGGTTCGTAGGAATTGATCCCATGTTTTGGGATTTTCGTCTACGATTGTATGCAGATATATGGGCACGCTCCAGTGCTCCATTAGGCTGTGGATGGTATGCGGAAGTTTGTAACTTCTTTACCTTTAGCAGTTTGCAGACCTTCTTGAATAGCTCACTCAGGAAATTAGTTCCCTGATCGGTGACTATTCTCTTTGGAATGCGATAACGCATGACAATCTCATCGAAGAAGATTTGTGCCACCGTTACTGCTTCTCCATTTGGCATGGTATACCAATCGACAAATATATATATATATATATTTATTACCTGATATGGTCTCTTCTAGTGGATCTACTATATCCAGGTAAACCTTGTCGAAAGGTTGTTCTGCGATGTCCGTTATTACCACTGGCAACTTGAATTGTGGAGATGCTTTCATTGTTTGGCACTTAGGGCATTTTTTGATGTACTTTTTTATATCGCTAAGCATGTGTCTCCACCAATACTTGCGTCTAGTTCTTTTATAAGTCTTAATGACACCCTGGTGGCCGCCGAAAGGAGAGTTGAGATAAACCTTTAGGATTGTTTGAACTTCCCTTGGGCTCGTGATTATCTAAGGTGCCTTTACTGGACTTATATTCTGTTCAAGCGTAGCAGGGGTTGTATTTCCGCCTCTGAAGGTTTAATTTCTTGATTTTCCGCTGCCGTGGGTTGTGTTTCAGCGCTGGGGCTAGCATTGGCCTCTTTGGATCTCTGTTTTTGAGCTCTGGTCACGGCGAAGCAATGAGCGGGTTTCTTTGTTTTCTTTATATTTGGGGAAATATTTTCCTCCACATCAGAGTCCATAGTGTGGTGGACTCGGGCTTGTACCGTTAAGGTGTTGCCTGCATTGTCTTCGTTTAATACTTGTGGAATACGGCTTAATGCATCCGCATTGGTATTATACCTCCCTAGTTTGTATTCGATGGTATAATCGAATTCTGATAATTTGTGGTGAAATCTCATCAAACGGGAAGTCGGGTCTTTAACATTAAAGACACCTTTGAGAGGCTTGTGGTCAGTAATAGACCGTGAATTTCCTGCCTTGAAGGTAGCATCGGAAGTTCCTAGTGGCCCAGACTATAGCCAATAACTCCTTTTCAGTAGTGGAGTAATTTCTCTCGGCTTTGTTCAGCTATCGGCTTGCATAGGCGATAGGCTGGTCTTTTCCCACTGCTCCTTGGGAAAGCGCAGCGCCTAATGCTTCGTTGCTGGCGTCCGTTGTAAGATTGAATGGTTTAGAGAAATCTGGATAGATTAAAAGTGGTGGTGAAATTAGAACATGTTTAATGCTTTGAAATGCTTCTTGGCATTTCTCGGTCCAAGTGAATTTTACATCCTTGCGGAGTAAATTCGTAATTGGACGAACGATTTTTGAGAAGTCCGGAATGAACTTCCTGTAGTAATTGGCAAGTCCTAAAAATGACTAAACTTGCCTAACTGTTCTAGGAACAGGAAATGTTTGGACGTAGATCGTTTTGCTGGGGTTTGGTAATGCACCTTCGCTAGAGCATTTGTGCCCTAGATAAACAACTTCTCTTCTCAAAAACTGGCACTTCTCTGGCTGCAGTTTGAGGTTGTTCTCTCTCAATTTGTCGAAGACTTTTTTCAGTTTATCATTGTGGTCATTTAGGTTCTTACCATAAATGATGATGTCGTCAAGATAAACGAAACATTCGAGGCCTTGTAGGCCTGTCAGAACGAAGTTCCTGAGCCGTTGGAATGTAGCAGGAGCTCCTTTAAGTCCGAACGCTTGAATTCATAGTGCCCGTAGCTAGTGCTAAAAGCGGTCTTATGTCGATATTCTTTGTCGACTAAGACTTGGTGATAGCCGTTGGCCAAATCGAGGGTGGTAAAGTACCTGGCATGACCGAGTTGGTCAAGAATATCTTCGATTCGGGGTAGCGGAAATGCATCGCCAATTGTCTTTTCGTTCAATTTACGAAAATCGACAACGACGCGCCACCTTTTCTCACCATCGAGTCCCGCCTTTTTGGGGACTACTAATAAGGGTGAATTCCAAGGGCTTTCGCTGGTTTGGACTATCCCGTTGTCTAGCATTTCTCTTAATTGCTCATTTATTACTTGTCTCTGGGTCTCTGGTAATATGTAGTCCTTTTGGTTTATGGGCGCTTGATCTTGTATTAAAGGGATATATATTGTAGGTGATAGCATTTGTATATGTGAGCTTATCACCTTTGAGGAAGAAGATATCATTGTACTCGTAACAGAGTTCGGATATCGAAGCTTTTTCTTCCGGATTTAGATTTGGGTCTAGGCTGATCTTTTGGTCTAGCCTGTTGAGTCGCGGAGTATGTTTGGGATCTTCATGATCCGGAAATAAGTATCTTACGTGTTGCAGGATAGCGGTGCTCTCCGAAAAGCTTGCGTCAGTTTTAGATTGTTGTAACCTTGTTTTGTGAGTATTTTTACTTACTTTACTAATTGGCAGTGTATGTGCTTCCTGCTGCTTTAATGGTGGAGTACCATATTTTATGGGTACTTTCGATTGGTCCGAGTACTCGCACGCATTCGTATTATGGCTTATGGGCCGTGGAAAATGTATTTTCTTAATACTATTGGACGGTGGAGCCAACTTTGCCTTGAATGAGGTCTTACGGCCTCGCACGCGTCTTTTATAGGGCTCTCGGGCCACTTTTTATTCTTAATACTAATTTTATTAAGTGGTGGAGTCGACTTTGCCTTTAAATAGGTGTTACTCAGCTCGCGCGCACGGTTGATGGGGCTCTTGAGCCAAGGTGGTTTCTTAACACTAACGTTAATAAGTGGTGGAGTCAACTTTGCCTTCAAATAGGTCTTACTGAGCTCGCACGCGTCTTGTATAGGGCTTTCGTGCCTCGTTGGTAACTTATATCTAGGTATTCTGGAGAAAGAAGTCTTGCTTGACTTCTGTTCCGCCTTGGGAAGCTCACTGATGTTTGTGTTACTCGCTTGCGATTTATTCGGCTTGAGAATGTGTTGTGTATCAGTGGCTTCTACTATTGGGATGACAGCGTAGTCATGTATAGGAAGCAGTTGTAATAATAAACTGTTTATGACTACTTGGAAATTGTTAATGTTGAGTATGGCAACTAGCACTGTTTCTTTCCCAGTAGGGAGTAAACTGTTGGCCAGGAAGACTCCATCGCCTATCTCTTTTGATAGACAGAACATTTCTTCCTTCACTCGCAACGGGACTGTGGTGATCATTTGTGACCTAGCAGGTATGCATATTGGTTCCTCTAAAGTAACCAGATGCTGCCTCATTTCGCTGGTTTCTTGATCACCCAGACAGCACTTTTCGCACTCCAGTGGTTCCTTTTGAACCTGGCAGCCAGCATTACTCTTTTGAGATGCCTTGGAGCACTGCATGTAGATAGCTTAACCTGTTTAGGTTCCATATTTTCTGCAAGTGACCTCACTTCGACTGCTTTTCTGGAATACAGCTTGTCCGTTTTGCATGACAAGGGCACAGTAAACTCTTCGGGATTTGTTTCCGTACAAGGAAACTTGAGTGCTTTATTTGGGCCTTCAACATTAAAATGATGAAAAAGGTGGGTGGTGATTCTGAAAGAATTAAAGATATGCGACTGCATCGTACAAATGTTCCAACATTTTAAAAATATCATCAGTCCTCATTCAAAGACGATTTAAAACTGGAAATGGAAAATTCAGTCTACTTCTGGATGAGTCTACAGACATCAGTGTCATAAAATATCTTGGCATCGTGATAATATACTATAGTACAACTTTAAAGAAAATAAATACCTCATTTTTAAAACTGGCACTACTAATTGAATGCACAGCAGACGGCATAATTTTCCCAATTAAAGACACCCTAAGTGAGTTTGGTTTGGACTATAAAAATATTATTGGTATAGGAACTGACTGTCATGACTGGAATAAATAACGGTTTATATGCTAAAATCAAAAATAATATTCCAAGACTAGTCCTCGTTTGATACGTGTGTCACTCAATTCAGCTTGCCATATCCCACGCTTCAGAAGCTACTTTGCCGAGAATCTTGAATTTATGATATCCGAAACATATAATTGGTTCGCCCAGTCATCGGTTCGGCAGGCTGCGTATAAAGAATTGTACAGCACAATTATTGAAGGTCACGTACCCTTAAAAATCATGCGAGCTTGCCAAACTCGTTGGCTATCGATACATTCGGCTGTAGACAGAATATTAAAACAGTGGATTAGACTGAGGTAACATTTTGAAATATCCGGGCAAAATTACACTGCAGATTTATTGTTTAATATGTACATAGATGACAGCAATTTGGCGTTATTTTCATTTTTATGCCCAATATTAGAATAATTGCAGGGAGTGAATAAAGCCTTTGAGGCAAAAAATGCAGATCCCTGTAAACTGTTTATGGATTTATCAACACTCATCGGATTCTTAGTCTTTAAAGTAGTCCTACCGCGTCCGAGCATTGATCCTTTAGCTATAAGTGTAGAGAATTTTTTGAACCCAAAACCATATCTTGATTTCGGATTCCAATCGAAAATACGCGAAATGAGAGAAATAAAACCATAAATGAACAAGGTCTTAATGCCATATAACTTAGATTATTAATAAGCATTACATTATTTATATATTGTCTTATTTATTTCAGACTGCCTGGCAACAATTAACAAACAACCGCCACGGAAACAGCTTAGTGTCGCGCGCGAAGCTGTAATAACAAACAAATCAAATCAAACATAAAAGTTTATAACCAATATATGTACAAAAAGAAGACAAAGCCAAGACAATCGTGAAATCAAGGCCAAAATAAAAAGCCTGAGTGTAAACATCTACCATAAATCCTAACAGGAAAGTTAGGACTAAACATTAAGGACAATATATTTTAAATGCGCAAGAAAGACTCTGACTATGACTATGACTCAGACTGCCTGGCAATATTGAAGTGTTGCAGAAAACAAATTTAATCTCATGTAAAAATGTACTAAAGGTTAAGAATCTTTAAGTCTCTCTTTGGCGCATTTACAATATCCAAAAACTGTAATATCACTAATAGAAACTTGATGGATTGCAAATTATTTCCCAAAATGGACGAAAGTAAAAGATACTGTGGAATTTTGGTCAGAGGTGAAGGAATATGTGGATGCAACCGGCAATAATCCCTTTAAAAAATTAGCCGATTTTGCATTTTCCGTTTTGCTCTTACCATATTCCAACGCTGAGGTGGAAAGGGTTTTTAGTGTAATGAATGGAGTAAAATCAAAACATACATATAAAATAAAACCGGATATGGTTAATGTAATTTTAAATATATGATCAAGATTAAAACGACGTCGAAAAACCTGTAATACCTACGACTTGCCAGACAAAGTAATTAATATAGTTGGAACAATTCCAAGTTATATATATATATATATTTTCAGCGCCGTCAAGGCAAATATACGTGAAGTTTCCACCAATGGAAATATCAGCAACATTCCTGATTACATCATTGAGCCCCTTGCTAGAAGAATGCTGCATGGAAAGAACCCAGAATCATCATGGAGCAGTGTAATCACGACAGAGTCGGAAAATATGTCTGAGGACGAGCCGGACACTGAAAGTGAGGAAAGTGAATACCACTTAGTTCATGGAAAACGGAGACCATGCACAAACCCACCAATCACGGAGGATAATGTTAAAAAAAACTAAGCCAGCTACTGACCCTAGGACATCCAACAATTACTACCATTTACTGGACACTGAAAACAGGTTCATAATCCCAGCAAAGGAAAAGACAACAAATGAAAAGTCGTCAAGACTAGAGCCGAAGGCAAGCAGACCTCCACCAATAATAGCGCATGGCTCAAATTACAAAGTATTCAATAATGCGCTAAGCTTATTGCAAACCAGAGCCAAATTCTTCATAAAGTTGGGTAGTGGAAATAAGTGCACATTTAAACCCTTCACAGAAGAAGACAGGAAGGCATTATTGAGGCTGTTAAATGAAGTCAAGGTGGAATGCTACACCTTCACCCTGAAGGATGAAAGGAAAACAACTCTAGTGCTAAAAGGAGTTCAGCTAACTTCAACGAAGAGGACGTAAAAAATGCCTTGGAAGATAAGCTGCAAGGATTCAAAGTCAAGAGCGTAGCAGAGCTCACAACTACGCGCAGCAAAGCAGCAGGAAAGCACGTGGATGCCTTCATCGTAACCTTCGATGCGAAATACGAAGTCAACGACATCGTTAAAGTGTACTGGGAGAAGCACATCGTCGAGGGAAGCCCAGTGTAAGAGGTGCCAGCGCTATGGGTATGTAGCCAGCAACTGTGCGCAGATGTACCGCTGCGTCAAATGCGATAAAAAGCATGGACCAGGAGAGTGCTCCAGAAACAAATATGACGTGAAGACAAAACCCTATTTGAGAACTGCGAAAAGGAGGGACATCCAGCTAACTATCGTGGATGCCCAAAATACAAGGAAGTCAACGTTACGAAAAACCCACGAAGGGAACAGCAGAAGCAAAAGGAGCTCTTAACCAGGAAAGCGGTAAAAAACTACATCAAGCCAGATATGTCGTTCTCCAAAATTGTCAGTAACAAACAATATAACAAGCCCCAACAACCAACAATAATCCCAAAATCTGTCTCAAGGGTAACTCAAGTCCCTAAGGCAACGCAAGCCCTAAGGCTATCACAGAAGGAGGCAGATAACTTCTGCACTCAAGAAGCCAAATCCCTTTTCGGGTGTGACCTTTTCACCGTTATTGGTAAAATTAATAATTTTATCCCTCAATATATGAAACTGTCTTCCCTCGCAGAACGTCAAAGTGCTTATCTTCAATTTGCCTTTAGCCTATGTCTAGGGAAATAAGCAAATTGAAGATAATTGCATTAAACTGCAACTCACTAGTAAGGCATAATAAAAGAATAGCCTTAAATTCGTTCCTTGCGGAACAAAAACCCAACTTTGTCCTTCTTTCAGAGACACATCTCAGTCCTCGCCACAAACTAGTTTTCGAGAAATTCTCCACCACCCGCTCAGACAAAACTGATTCTTCCCATGGCACGGCCACCCTAATTCGCGATGGGCTTAAATGTGAACAAGTTAAGCTCAGACCATTGTGCAACATGGAATGCACAGCAGTGAAAGTCTTTCTTACCTCCCAACAAACACTTCTCCTCATTTGTGGTGATGTAGTGCTCGGGCAACGCAGATTAAAAGGAACCGCAGCTACCTCAATAATATCTCCAAAAATTACACCTATACGGTTATTGGTGGTGATTTCAACGCCAGGCATCCAATGTGGAATGACCCGCTGGAAAGTTCATCTGGCAGAACAATTGCAAATTGGCTCAATCGAAATCAAGATAGCCACGATTTCATTGTAGCTTCGCCAACCACCCCAACCTTCCCCCGATCAGGTTCCTACATTTAACTTATTTCTTCAAGTATGATTAACCTTCTTCCCCAAATCAATAACTTCAACTGCGTTACACATCATGCTCCGTCAGATCATCTAGCAATAGAACTGACCATCAAACCTAATTCGCCGGTAAATATACTGACGATGGCACTACCCACCTCCACCGATTTTGTAGACGTGAACTGGAATGATTTCCAGGACAGATTCACCACCCTGTATAAAGACAACCTCCCCCAACAGTAGGAACCTAACAAACTCAGATATAGATTCCCAAGTAGATTTTTCCACTAATTGCCTACAGAGCAATATAAATCACTTTTCAAAGACTACTAACACCAAAAACTATTTCTATAAAAACCTTCTGGCAAATCTTCAAAGTCTGTATAAATACAGGCAAAACCGCATTTATCACAGCACACTAAGCTCTCAAAACGCGGCCTACCAGTCCTTTCTCTCCCGAGTCAAATGCTTATCGATTATCATCGATGAGCAAACTAAACTGTTCCGCGATGAGCAGTTTAGAAAGAGACTTGAAAATATCAAACCTGGCCCACAGAGTTTTGAAAATATTAATAAAATCTCCAAAAAATCGAGTGGTCCTGACAAAATTTCAAATGCAATTATTAAAAAACTTCCACCAAAAGCTCTTGACTTCCTATCAACGGGTCTTCAAAAATTGCATCAATAATTGCTACTTCCCACATAAATGGAAAATTTCACGCATTTTCCCAATCCCCAAAAAGACTTCATCAAAAGACATCAAGGAGTTTAGGCCCATCTCCTTAATTTCAAGCTTAGGAGCTTTTTGAGAAAGTCATCAAGCAATAGGTTATAAACACCTGTGAAGAAAAAAATATGCACCAATTTGGTTTCAAACCACAACATTCCACCTCACCTTCCATCCACTACTAAAGTTTCACACGGAAGCAACCAAAGCCTTAAATAAGAACGAATGTATCGTAGGCTGGTGCCTTGACGTCGGAAAAGCATTCGACTCAGTATGGACAGCAGGGCTGGTTTTCAAGCTAAATCAGTTCGGTTTCCCCCACACCTCAATTTGTTAATCCAGTTTCCTAACTTCTAGGAAATTCCATGTGGAACTTGGAGAACATAAATCACCACTCAAGGCAATAGAAGCTGGTGTCCTCCAAGGCTCCATTTTAGTCCCAATCCTCTTCAACCTCTATACTTCCGACCAACCAACGAAAACGGGACAACACTCTTATAAGCTGATGACTCCCTCACGTATGACCAATCTCGCTGCCCAAATTTGGCTATAAATGAAGTCATCCTGCATCTTAACAAATTAGACTCCTACCACAGAAAGTGGGGGATCAAAATTAATGTCCAAAAATCTGAACTGATTTGCACTCGGAAATCTGGAACTGGGCACAACCGCCAAGCTGCAAAATCCAAGACCATTGAAGCCATCTACAACAGGGGAAAAATAAAACCCACACAAAGTGCGAAATACCTGGGTATCAAATTTCATGCACTGTTAAGATTCAATGACTATGCCAAAGCGACCATTAGCAAGGCCAATTTCGCAGATAGCTTACTTAGTCCAATAATAAACTTCAAGGACGGCCTCTCAACTCAGACCAAACTTCTGTTGTACAAACAACTCATAAGATCTCACCTGACTTACTGCTTCCTTATCTGACATACTATTTCTCCCACCTATATGGAAAGACTCAGCAAGCTTGAAAGAAAGATTCGCACGGATTCCATAGACGAGCCAATGGAAAAAATTTTCCCAACAGAGTAGTCTATGAGGCAGCCAACATCACTCCAATCCAGGAGTACCTATTTGAACTTGCGAACAAGAAAGTTCAAAAAATACCAAACCACCCAAACCCACTCATAAACAACCTGCCTGACCTTCTCATACGGGCAAACTTTAATTACCTCTCACCCCTGCTCTTAACAAAGCCCGAGGCTAGAAACATCTACCATCTATGTAGATGATGGCATAATAAGTTTCTGCGACCATAAAGGTGATTACTATCGCGGGTAATCACATTTCAGCCACGTTTACTCAGAGAGTGTCTCTGAAGGAAACCAATGCTTTAGGAATCATTGAGTCCTAAACACTCCCAAAAACCCACATCCTATCCTCTCATATCTCCTTCCCCCGCCCTCTTAGTAACAACTAACTCCAAAAGGAGAACGACATGATGTGTGACTGATAAGGCGCATCAGCTGTAAATTAAAAGAAGACAATAAAACGGAAAGTTAGAAAGTCACAAAGGACACATGTCAACAAGAGGACAAAAGACGACATCAAATCGAATAAAGATGAGCCTCATCGAACAAATGAGGACAAATAGAAATAACATCGAGGGAGACTACGACAACACAAATTCGAAAACGGCGCAAAACACACTTGACTTGACCTTTGGAAAAGAGCGGTCAGATTGTAAGTGCGTGATTTTTAATTTATATTTTAGTGGATATATTATATATGGTGAGTAAATTAGTAATATTTTACGAATTTGGCAGAGTTTTTAAGAACTAAATTAACGCAAATGGGATTTGAAAAATTCTTTGATCAATTTATCGGTAAGTCAGACGCATTTCTACTACATTTTATCGGGCTTAGATCAGCAGTCACATTTGCATTATTACTTATTTTTGTTTATGGTGCAGTAAATTACTTATACGGTAACTACACTGTAAAAAATGGTCCACAACTTTACCATGTTTATGTATGCACATCAACTGTATGGAATTTTACTACAATCAATGTGAATACCAAATATTTTCTTCAAATTTATGTAAAATAGCAACCATTTTTATTAATATTCCAGACACTATGTAAAATTCAATTTTGCATTAAGAATTTTTAAATAGTATTATGTAAAATTAAATTTCCATTATGACTTTTTACATAAGACTAGGGTGAACCCGCCGGCGATGCCCGGCGTCAGTGTATGATGTATAGATGCCTAGGTGCAGCTTCAAATTTCCTAGTTTTAATGCTTCATATGTAGCTATCATTTGACTCCAACGTGCGTAGTTAGTTTGCTCTGCGGATTACTGAGTGTTTGTGTGTACGTGTGTGTAAGTGTGCCTGTGTGTAAGAGTGTGTGTGCGAGTGAGTGTGGGCTTTCATGCCTGCGGGAGAGTGCAGCTCTCAATGTCGACGCGTTCTCAGGCAGTGCCCAAATTTATAGTAAAAAATCCAAATTTTTGTATGGCAACCCCACGAAGGATTTACCCGATTCGTCCCACTTTCGAACTTAAATTTCCATGGTGCCACCTCTTGTCCATTACAACCAAACTTGCAGTTATACTTTGAATATAATACATATATATGAAATATACAGTCAAAGTATAAGTAAGTAAGAATAAGTAGAGACAGAGGCGAACAAAATTGGAAATTATCCGTGTTTTTTAGACCGAAAGAGGTAATCTCATATACTACGCATTATTGTATTGCGACTGAGACAACGACTTAAAAACAAAAATTGAGAAAACGTAGAATTACACGAATGATAAAATCTACTTGAATACCTACCTTCAAAATTATTTCAAACTATTCATAATAATGTACATTGGGTATTCTTACCTCCATTTGGCAAGAAAAGATAAATTTCACAATAAACAACGCACTAAAAGGAGATGTAAAATTTCTGTCAAATAAAATTCCCCGAATCCAGCATGATATTCCCCCACTTAACCTTCGCTTTACCGAAAAACTTTATATGCACATTCGTACCTGTATCTACCCAGGTGGATACATATATTCTTCATACATTTTGTATGGTAAATACAATTTTCATTCTTGAAATTATATGCAAATAGGTAAAAACAAGGGATTTATGTTAAGGGATTGTTTTATTCAGGTATTTTAATTGAGAAGGACCTTATGGCAGCTGGACGATTAGCTGGAAAATATAATGAGAAGTATTTGTTGCAAAAAAAAGATAGTACTTCTCTAGTACGTGTATTTCTTCGGTAAAGCATATGGAAGTATATTTCATGATTCAGATGCTTTGTGTAAAGCGATTGTTTTATTCAGGTATTTTATATGACAAGGACCTTATGGCCGCTTCACGATTGGCTGGGAAAATATAATGAGTAGTATTTCTTGCAAAATTAAGATAATGTACTTCTCTAGTACGTGTATTTCTTCGGTAAAGTATATATAAATATATTTCATGATTTAGATAGTCTTTACTTTCAATTGAAATTTTCAAGTGAGAAGTTGTGTAGCTAAAAAAATAAATAAATATGAATACAGAAACGAATTTTGAATATCTTTCTGCGTCAGCGGTTGGCAGGTGAGTTTTTGCATTTATTGCACATTTTAATGCTTCATATGACCTAGGCTTTGTTTATACTCACGGTTGAATCGAATTTTACAATTTCGTGCAAATATTTTACGGCCATATATATTATTTTTATATTTCAATATACACACCTTTTACTGGAAAAAAGTTTATTTGCCCGGCCGCTCGATTCAACTGTGTTTATATTTACAGCAATTGTTTGCATTAAATTTTCAAAAACTCTATTTTTGTGGTTTAGGTTATCACATGAAAGGAGGCAAGCCTATTTTAGGCAAATGCAAGAGGTCATTTTCGAAACGGAGGAGGAAGACGTTCAGGCATTTGAGGGTGATGATAGCGATGAAGATAATATTCCTGAGGAGGCAAATTTAGATTTTGATGGCGCAGTGGACGATGGAGATATAGATGTAGAGTTAAATTCTGATAGGGATTCAGATGATGAAGTCGATGATGGTGATGCTGGTGAAGCTTCTTCGTCTCATGAAAGCTATTTTGTGAGCAAGGATGGTACAAAATGGTATAAACATCCATCGACGTTGCAACGAAAGGGTGCCCACAATATTTTTCGTGATTCATTGTTTAGCGGCCCTAACCCAAACACCAAGAATCTGTCGGAAAAGGATACTTTTTTTTGCATCATGAGTTCCGCCATTACAGACCTTATATGTAGGTATACCAACAAAAGAGCCGAAGCAGACTGCGCCGAATGGAACAGCAAAAATCCCAATAAAAAACCCCTTACATGGGAGCCTCTTACGGATATAGAATTTTATGCGTTTCTGGGAATTTTGCTGGTAATGGGCTCTCATAAATCAAATCAAGAGGCTGCACGTACACTCTGGAAACAAAATTCGTGCCCACTTTATCGTGCTACGATGTCTAGGAACAGATTCCAGCAAATATTGCGGTTCATTCGGTTCGATTGGCATGTTACAAGAGCTGGTCGCCAAGAAGTGGATAAAGCTGCACCGATTGCGGATGTTTTTATGATGATCAACTCGAACCTAAAGAAATATTACAGACCATATGAATCAATTACAGTAGACGAGCAATTGTATGGGTACAGGGGACGCACCAAGTTCACACAATACATGCCCTCCAAGCCGGCAAAGTATGGCATAAAAATTTGGTGGGCTTGTGATTCCGCAACTTCGTATCCCCTGAATGGTCAAATTTACACCGGAAAGACAGGAAATGTCAGAGATGTGAACCAAGGTGAGCGAGTTGTAAAAGAGTTGGTGGCTCCTTACAAAGGAACAGGGCGAAATGTGACGATGGATAATTTTTTTACCTCTCTACCACTGGCCATGGAACTGGTCACTTGGAAAATGACGGTTGTCGGCACTATAAAAAAAAATAAGCGCTATTTACCCGATGCGTTCAAAGCAGCGAAGAACCGACCAGTTTACTCCACTGAGTTTGGATTTGGACAAAATGTAGCCATGTGTTCGTACGTCCCCGCAAAAGGTAGAGCCGTGGTATTATTATCAACGATGCATGGTGATAATGCTGTTTCCGGTCCAAAACAAAAACCGGAAATAATCCATTATTATAACCACACCAAAGGTGGTGTGGACACGATGGATAAAATGTTGAGTCAATATACCACGAAGAGGGCTACAAAACGCTGGCCTCTAGCATTATTTTATAATGTTCTAGATATCGCAGCCCTTGCAGCTTACATCATCTTCTCATCCAATAATCCGGAAGGCAGTGTGAAAAAATCGCGTCGTCATCAATTTTTGCAGTTGTTGGGTGAACAATTATGCATTCCCCAAATTAGAAGGAGAGCCGAAAATAAAAACATTATTTCAAAATTCCACATCAAGGCGGCAATGGAATGTATTTCAGGTGAGCCGGTTGCTGCATCAAACCAAATGGACGAGGATTTCACCCCAGACGATTCTCCAGAACGAGATGCATCTGGGCGCATAAAGCAAAAAGGTGGATGCTTTTTGTGCTACCAGCAGTGCAAAAAAAAAAGAGCTACTCGCCAAACATGCATCAAGTGTAAAAAACCAGTATGCGCACAGCACAGCTTGACACAAACAAAGTGTGAAGGTTGTCATGCAGGTCCATCCACAATGTAATCATCATTCCAACGCTGATAGTTTTCACTATTTTTAATTATTATTTTTTTTTTACTTTTTGATATTTCTGTATATACTTTTATTATATTATTAGTTATTTTATATTATATTATCCATGAAAATAAATAAATAATGTATTAAAATATATTGCTCTTTTCCTTACAAATATTGTACTTCAACATTAGCAAATTCCCATATAAACTGTATGTATCTACCCGGGTAGATACAATTTCAAATGCGTATATAAAACAACGAAATTTAAAAAAAAATATGAAGAGGTGCGAAAAAAAAGGTTTTCTTTTTATTTTCTGAAATAAACTGAAAATTTAGTCACTGAGTCGGAGGCGTTTCGAGATTTGATGAAATTTCACTGAGTTATAAAGAAAAGTAAATCGAAATATCTACCTGGGTAGATATCGGTAAAGCGAAGGTTAATCTCTTTCGAGCAAAACAAATGTAAACACAAAAACGTGCTGTTCACATATCATAGGATTACACTAACAAAGAATAGAATTCCTGCGAAAAACAATGGGACAATTTCAGGTTAAATATATCATTAGCTGTGAAATGGCCGGAGTTGAAGGTTGGGACATCCAGTTGGATGAAATAATATTGTAAGTGTTTTTTTTGTTTTAATTAAATAGATATTCGTAATAAATTTAATATATTTTTAGTGAAGAAATGGAAACAGAAATGGAGATAGGGGCAGAAAAAGAAGAAGAAGAAAAAGAGAAAAAAGAAGACGAAAAAAAAGAGAAGAAAAAAAAAAAAAGGAAAACAGGAAAAAGGGTAAATATTTCATAAATGTTAGTAAATTTAAAACTTAATTAATACAATAATTTTTCAGAAAGAAAACTAAACTAAAATCAAAAAAAAAAATCAAAAAACAAATCACAAAGCATGAATATTACATTCGCTGAAGGAAGTAAAAATATAAATAACTTCTACACTTGTAAATGTAGTTGCAAAAACAATAAATACATAAATTTTGAAGTTTAAAGTTTTCCTTAAAAGATCCATTTTATACCCGATATAATATTAAAAGTTCTTTAGATTTGTGCATGTCCGTCTGTCTGTGGTGTTCGTTTGTCCATCTATACGTACTCGTATAAGAAAGAGTACGCAGCCTTAGAATATATAAAGAACGGGAAATGTTGATACATATAAAACTCTTATACATGAGCGTGGCTTTTATTAGAGGTGCTTGAGTAGGACAGAATATATTGAAGAAAGAGTTACCTTATGAAAAATAAAATTTATGTTCAGATGCTTGATTTGTTTACATTTGAAACAGCCGAGACACTCCTGAACTGCTTGGCGTAAGTGACAGCGACTAAGATAATTTTCGATATGATCAAGCGCAATATTTTCAACCATATATCTTGTTGCCCCGTTCTCTATATTGATTCTACTATATACTATATACGAACCCACCATTCCAAGATTAAAAATCCAAACTACCTCTCTACTGACTGAGCCAAGTGATGTTAATTATTTTAGAGTTATAAATGCATATTAAAATAAAATTGAGTATATCATCACATATTCATATACATATATGCTAACACACAAAAAAAGGCAGTAAGTAAAATTATATAGTGTTTAAAAAGTAAATATATTAATAATAAAGATATTGGGAAATATTATTTTAAAGTATATTTCCTCCATTCACCTTAAAATACAAAATAAATGTCCATGCTAAAGAAATTTTTTGCATATAAAATGACTTAAGAAATAAAAAATGACATATATTGAGGAGTAAAAGTAAAGAAACTTTGGCCGCTAGATGTCTATAATTTCGAAATGAAAATGAAATGAAAATTTGGAATAAATAGGTTATAGGAAGAATAAAATATGAAATAAATACCCGCAACTCCCTCGCCTAGACAAATGAAACTTTATTACAAATATATATATATAATAAATAGTTGGAAATTTGTCCGTGAAAAAAATGTGTTGGATTACAGTAACACACATTAAATGAAAGCAAATATGGCGAACCCCGCAATGTAATAGATGAATGAAAACAGATCAAAGATGTTTTTATGGGAAAGAAAGTGGCATAAATGTCTCAAAAAACATCCGTAAAATGGACCAACTCTAATCAATATTACTATCACTTTAAGAATAAGCCCGTCAAATATACAAAAAAAAAATAATAAAAAGCAATCAAAGAAAAACCTACCACTGTCAACAATCGAACCCATATACCCGTCCTACTCAAAGCCTTTGTCCTACCGCTCTACTGACTGAACCAAACTTCCTTATGTGCTTGTAGCTATAAATGGATATTTAAACGAAATTCTGTTCGATCTATCAGCTATATACTGATGCTTCAAAATTAATCTTGATTGTTTCAGATTTTTTGATGGGCAAACCCTTGATTTCGCAAATCTTGGCTGGACTTGTTGAACTCAAATGCTTGTAGAATTGGAAGGAAGTAACCGAATTGGCTCAAATAAATTTTAAACGATAAAGCAGGAATGTCAAAAGCCACTTCTTGAAATAGACGGTCCAGTTGCTCTCTGTGGACGCCAACAGGAGGCGTCTAATCGACATTACCTTTCCAGGACATTTTAACTTTTTTCATAGGAAAATAATATCTGAGAATGCTGAAATTCGGTATAGGCAATTCTTTTATGATCACAATTGTAGAAAAAAAATAAAAAATTGGAACAACTGTTATTTCATGGAACGAAATTTCCAAATCAATTTTCAGGAGATTTCGGGCGCCAAATTTTTAGATTTTGTCACGTATGGCGGAGGAGTTTGAAAATATGCTCAAAAAATCAGAAAAAAAATCATAATAAAAATTAAGCTAAAAAAATTTGCATATTAATTAAAAAATAACGGGAATTTTAATTCATTCCTTAATATGAGCATGCAAATTAAATGACATAATGAAATCTATGTATGACAATCTTTTAAAACGTTTGTCGGATAGCATTGAAAAAAAAAACACAATAATTTAGGGACAGTAGTATACTACTTCTAAATTTATAACGGGACTTATACGATTGCTATAAGTCCCGTTAAAATTAAAACATTTCAATTGTACGTAACATTCCCCATATAAATGAGGGACGAATCTAATTAGAATCTAATTTAGCGAACCATGCAAACTTAATTTGGTTAGTTATTGCTAAACGGCTTTGAATAATGTCTTGTAGTTTAATTTAGATAAAAGCTAGTGGATTAGAGATAATGTTAAGAGAAAAAAAGTGGCTTAATTGTTGCAGGATATACAAAAAAGATGGCGCTGAATGTAATGTAATGACCGATGAAAGATAGTATCATACAAAACTCATCGGCGAATCAGTAATTGGAATCGCATCGAGATTTAGTAAAAATATTTATTTTTAGGACAAATAGGGGTTGTAATTATCTACCCCTGTTCAGCCCTCCTTGAAAATTTCATTACTAAAAAAATGATTTGAAAATTTTTTTTTTCAAATAAAATCCGAAAATTATCCCGTTTGTATTAGCACCCCCGCCACCAAGGTGCACGCAAACCTTAAATTTACATCATTTGTAATGCCACATATCCTAGGTATACTTTGAAAAAGGAATAGTTGAAATTGAACTAACACTTACGGATAACGATCGACTTTGGTGTATGAAGAAAATTTGAAATTTTTTTAAATGACCCGTAAAATGCTCAATTTGGTCATCTTCCATCACAGATGAGATACTATAAATATTTTAAATATATAAACGGTATAGGATATTTGTAGTTTGAAATCGCATCTACATTTAGCCCCATAAAGTTAAATCTAATTAGTTTTCCGATCGGCCTAATAGTTTAGAAGAAAAATTAATAAGAGTAGAACAACCTTCTGCCGTGGAAATATGTAAATCAGGGTATATATACAGGTTATGTAATCATGGGTTATACGCAGATTATTAAAAGTTATTTTGAGTTTTGCATGTCCGTCCATCTGGGGGAAAAAATTTGCACATGGGCTTTTAAAAAAAAAAATTAAATTTGAATGTTACATTTCACATAATGATATGAAACCTACATAGCAATCTTCCAAATCCGTCTCATATATCATATTTTTCTTTATTTTTACTCTAATAATAAATAGGCCAACCTTGCTTTATGTTGAAAAAAATCCTCATAATAAGCATCAAGTCTCACTTTTACTGGTAAATTTATTTCCAATATAAGTACTGGTACTGGTACATGTAATGAGTACCAATTTACTTGAATATCATACAATTCTAAGTAGCCGTCAAACCAAAAGCTTGAAAAAGATTTGTGAATTTTTTACAATAGACCAACTGTACTTGGTTCACTTTAGCAATGAACCCGCCATATATATAAAAAATAAAATATTAAAAAAAACTTATGCTCAACACTCGAACTCACAATCCCTAAATTATCTGACCTAGCGCCCTACTGGCTAAGCCAAACTATCTTCCTTGCCTTGCGCTATAAATGCATATTTCAATGAAATTGTGTACTTCTTATCATATACAAATGCTTACATACACAAGTGAAAATTAGTTTCGAATTATAATATATTGAGGGGGTGGGCAAGAACTCTATAACCCGGCACCCTACGAAACTCGTAATAGTCTTAAAAAATCAGAAAAAATTCACTAAGATGAATTTAGTAAAAAGAATTTTGAAAATTGGTTGGAATTTGGCGGAGATAAAAAGGGTGGTAGTTTTCAGTAGCACACCTATGTACGTATGTGTGTTCATCAAACTAATTTAGCTTGCCTCGCAATGTAATTATGGGAGTTATTTTGGGAACAGGGTGATTAAATGGGCCCGTAGGAGCCCTGCCCGACACCGGAAAAAATTGAAAAAAATCCACAAGATTCCCAGGAGTCATAGTTATCATAGAAAAAAAGAACTATGAAGATCCGGTAAAAAATAGCTAAAATAAAAACAAAAGTATCTCAACAAAACGGCTTAAATTAAGAAAATGCCGGTTTTTCATGGCGTTTTCTGACCGTTTTGGTCGTTTTCAAAGTTTTTATTTCTACTATTACTACTTAATTATACACTTTTTGAGTATAATGTCAGCGGATAAAACGAAGCCTGTTTTGTTGGGAACGTTTATTTCCAATTAGTTTTCCGCTCGGGCTGATAGTTTAGGAGAAAACTTAATAATAGTAGAACAACCTCCTTTTACGACGGCTTTTTGCCGCTTTTTGCCGTGAGATGATGTAAAAATTTACAATTTCTCTTTACGGAATAACGGTGCTTCGGAGAAATTTTTTTGTAAAGATGAAAAAGTTTCGTAATCGAACACTAATGCCTACGGTTGAAAAAAAAATTTGAAAAATAACTCATATGTAGTAATGGGGTATATGGGACCCATATGAGGAAAAACTTTGAACTTCGGGAGGAAAAACTCAGTGAGAAAATGTCTCAAATCACAAATGAAAACCTTCTAATAGATAGAGAATTTGGTTACCTTTAATTTGAATATAAAAATTTTTCTCTACGGGCATCCGTTATGATGCAGGGTCCGACAAAATGAAAAAGTGGTTTTCAGGTAAAATGTAAGAGGGTGAAAAAAATATACTACGAAGTATACTCAATTGAAATTTGAAAAACGCCATTCGATGAGCTCGGTGCCATATTTGGGGCTTATGGGGGTGGGGTAACAACCACCCCCCCCGGAAATTGCTTTTTTCATAACTTTAATCCCTTTATTGAATTAAAGACGAATCTGAAGTTAGTTTTTTGATCGGGCCCCCCTCTCCCCGCAAAACAGGTTCGAATATTGAAAATAATTAAAGCAAATTTCTGAACTTCAAATACTATTATTAAGTAAATAAGTGCAGAAAAATAAAATCGATCACAAATTTGCAATACGTTTTTTTGTGGAGGAGAACCGTGATGCGGGTAGATGTAAATTGAACACCCTGTTAAATCAACCCAGGTCCACCCTTAAGCGATATTAGTGCACAAATCGATAGTCCTCAAAGGTATCTTTCATTTGGCGCATTCGAAGTTTTCCTCGGACACCCCCTTCCCCCGCTACACCCCTTAACATTTTATGTTACGTTTTACCACCCCCCCCCCCCCCACCCACAAAGAAGAGTGGAGGGGGGTGAAATTTAAGATTCGTAAATTTTGAAGTGTTCTCTTTCCAACGATAGCCCAATCGACCTATTGGAGTCGGAATTTCACTTATAATCGGCCGATCAAATGACCCTTAAGTTTTTCGAAAATCATCAAGTTTATATGAAAAATTTTCGAAATTCGAAAAAAAGATAACATCATAATATGGTAAATTATAAAGTTAATATCCATAAAAAATTTCATCCCCCTGTGAAAAGAAATACCGAATCTACAGCGATTTAAAAAAACGCTATTGCCCCACCTTCCGCCCTTTTCTGGGCGTTTCGAAAATACCGTTTTTCTAAATTTTTGATATTTTATAGCCACGCCCATAGGCTTTCCAACGAATCTTAAAACATCTCGCTAGACCCTCAGGGAGTGGAGAAATATGGTAAAATCTGAAATGACGATTTGAAAACTTCAACTGCGTGAATTTCGAAATCTATTTCGAATTTCGAATATTTTCGAAAACCAAAAGATAGCTTATCAAAAGGTCTATAAGGTGTATAAATTTCATACCCCTGTAATGTACGTCTTGCACTGTTTGTAGTCACTCCTAATTATAGCGCGTCACCAAAGTATACGCACTGATTAATGGCGTCAACACTGTACTAGCAGCGGATACGCCGATATTGCTAAAGGGTGAGTTTGATTTAATAAAAGACACGCCGTATGGCAGCGTTAGCTTGTAAAGTCAAAACTGTATTTACTTCTTTTGCCTCGCTTAATTTATACAAATTTAAACAAAGAAAATTGATCATAAGAATCGATTATTACTGTTTACATGAATGTGCAATTCTTTGTTTCTTACCCTACTTTCGTTTTATTTTCATTCATTGAAAATTAGAACATGTAATTGCTATAGAGAGTGACCATGAATGTATACACGGTGAATCATGTAACACAATTTCTTTTGCATACCTGACCTAGTGAATGGAGTTTTATAATAATAAAACGATGAGTCAAAGTGTGGACATTCGTAATGATAACAAAAACGAAATTATGTTGTCGTTTTTGTTATTGGGTCACTATGTGTGATTTATGTGGTGTGGTGTAATGATATCATGATATCGTAAAATCATGAGATCATTATGAGATCACTACACCCCTACTCCTTAAATTACTCAAGTTAGAGTTAATATCGAAAATTCCCCCCACCCTATTTTTCTCCCACTCAAAAGTCCAAATGAACTGAAACTTGAAAAAATTGGTTCAGAATAAAAAGATCTTTCAAAAAAGTGCTATAATTAAAAAATCGTACGATTCAAATAGAAATTATTCGAATTCGAAAATGTCTAACTTTAACCATCATAAAAGGTATTTTCAAATTCGAATTTCGAAAAAATATTCCGAGGGGAGAAAAATTCAATATATATTTTATCAATATATGAAATTTGATAAAAATCCAACAATAATAATTATAAAAGTTTTAGTACCAAAGACTTTTTCATGTTTTTCATTCATCACGTTTTACTTTATATGAAACTAGGGTGAGCCCGCCGGCGATGCCCGGCGAGAGGGTGAGGATGGGTGCGACGTTTTCCCATATGTAGGGGGAGGGGTTGGCTATCATTTGAGAGAAGAATGAAGAGAAACGGTCCAGAGGGTGAGGAGCAATGGACAAAAGAGTGGAGGCATGTCGGAAATTTTTTTTGAATGTAGACTGTAGATTGGCATGGTGTGCCTCGCGAGGGTATGAGGGGAGGAACAGATGATTGCCTGTTTGTAGAGAGAGGGGTTGGCTACCATATGCAAAAAGAATGAAGAGAAACGGTAAGGAAGGTGAGGAGCAATAGCCAAAAGAGTGGAGTCAATTCTGGTTATTACTCCCACCCTCCCCATCTTTTTCACTAAATTATATGGAGGGGGTAAAATATTTTTACATGTTCATAATACACTCATCGAGACCTTTCCAATGAGTGGTCATACGTTAAGATTGGATAAAAAATAGTAAATTGATGTTTTACCACATACATACATACATACATAATGTATGGAACGTACACCAATCCCCAATTAGATAGGGGCTTAAATACTTTGAATTTTGATATCTCCTGAACGCTAAAAGCGAAGTGAGTATAACTTTCTCCTATATTGGAAGTCTCGATATTTCAAGGGAGCGCCGCGCCGGTATAAGGCCATCTTCTCAGGTACATGAGCGTACCCCAATGTATATAGAATTCATGTTATTCCCATTACGAACCATGTTCCACCATTAGATGATGTCATATCGTGAAATGTATAGGAAAGCACGGTACAGGGAACACAATACGCTCTCTGATCTCTCTGTCTTTCCTATAAACATGCAAGTACATTAGTCACACAATTACGTCACAGGCTATCAGCTTCAATGTGTCAAAATTCTAATGGGAATACTTGTCGTGTATCTACCTTCAGCGTAACCAAAATGCCGGCTTATCTGTGCGTGAAGTTCGGCCATATTAGAGCCTGACTGCCAAATTTCAAAGCGGGAACTTGGTACTTTGGTACTTTTGTTTACCTTGTTTGGAAACTGACGCATGAACGTAGTAAGATACAGGAAAAATAAAAATTTCCCAATTAACTGAGTTGAAATTTTGCACACTGGCTTTAAAAAAAAAACAAATCGGGTATCTCTTTCATAGGGCTTTCTTTAAAAATTTAGTTTTTCGCTATATATTTGAGAATGCATCTACGTAGTGAGCTGAAATTTTGTATACGAATTTTTTTATAGGCATAGTTCACTTAGAGCGCTGAAAGTTAGCAGACGGCCTTTTTCATAAAAATAGTAAATAAAATCACAATGGACCAACTCTAATCAATATTACTATCAGTTGTAAAAGTGGACTTGGTTCACTTTAGAAATAAACCGGTCATATATAAAAAAAAAAAAAACAAAAAAAAAAAACCTTGCCATTGTCGACAATCGAACCCATACCCGCCCTACTCGAAGACTTTGACCTACCGCCCTACTGACTGAGCCAAACTTCCTTATTTAGTTTGGGATATAAATGCATATTTAGACCGAGTTGTGTTCGATCTCACGGGTGTATACAGATGCGTAAAAATTAATCGTGAGATTTTTTTTTTTTAATAGAAAAATAAAATCTAGGAATACTAAAATTCAGTACAGACAATCCTTTTATGATAACAATTGTAGGAAAAAATTAAAAATTGGAATAACCGTTATTTCATACAATAAAATTTTCAAATCACTTTTCAAGGTGGAAATTTGGCGCTCAAGAATTTCTGATTACGCCACGTTGTTCGTCGCAGGAGTTTGCAAATATGTTCAAAAAATCAGAAAAATTCACAATAACAGAAAATCGAAAAATTTCTGAAATAAGTGAATAATTGTAGGAGATACACGTGCTCAAACTGTACGCGTAGTACAAATAATTCCTTTCCCCGACTTCCTTTTCACTAAATTATATGGTGGGGGTAAAATGTTTTTTCATATTCAAAATGTACTCGCCAAGACCTTTCCAATGAGTGGTCAATCGCTAAGATAGGATGAAAATAGGAAATTGATGCTTTACCACTTTTCATACATACATACCTACATACCTACATGCACCAAGGAATTCCTTAATTAGATTGGGACTTGAATATTTTGAATATCGATATCTCCTGAACGATAAGAGGTAATGACTTCAATTAAATTTTAAAAATTAAAGGACATAATTAGCTATAATGGCCTTCTGTATTAGAAGTCTGTGTAGTTCAAGGGGGCGCCGCTAGGAAGCGCAAACTGCAAAAATAACGGTTTTTTGTCCTAAATCACCCGAAAAATTAGAGGTGGGGGGCAATTTTTGTTAATTCTGTAATCTACTCATCGAGACCTTTCCAATGAGTCCCCACATGTCGGGGTAGGCTCAAAAAATGAAATCGTGATATTTTGAGATTTTTTGATGGGCAAACCCCTTACAAAATGCTTGATTTCGCAAATCTTGGCTGGACTTGTCGAAGTGAAATTCTTGTAGAATTTGAAGGAAGTAACCGAATTGGCTCAAATAAATTTTAAACGATAAAGCAGGAATGTCAAAAGCCAATTCTTGAAGTAGACTGTCCAGTTGCTTTCTGTGGCCCCCACCAGGAGTCGTCTAATGGACCTTACATTTCCAGGACATTTTAATTTTTTTAAATAGGAAAATAAAATCAGAGAATGCTAAAATTCGGTATAGACAATCCTTTTATGATCACAATTGTAGAAAAAAATTAAAAATTAGAATAATTGTTATTTCGTATAACGAAATTTCCAAATCAATTTTCAGGACGCTGATTTCGGGCGCCAAATATTCAGATTTTGTCACGTATGTCGGCAGAGTTTGAAAATATGCTCAAAAAATCAGAAAAAAATCGTAATAAAAATTAAGCTAAAAAAATTAGCATATTAATTAAAAAATAACGGGAATTTTAATTCATTCCTTAATATGAGCATGAAAATTAAATGACATAATGAAATCTATGTATGACAATCTTTTAAACCGTTTGTCGGATAGCATTGAAAAAACACAATAATTTAGGGACAGTAGTATACTACTTCTAAATTTATAACGGGACTTATACGATTGCTATAAGTCCCGTTAAAATTAAAACATTTCAATCGTACGTAACATTCCCCATATAAATGAGGGACGAATCTAATTAGAATATAATTTAGCGAACGATGCAAATTTATTTGGTTAGTTATTGCTAAACGGCTTTGAATAATGTCTTGTAGTTTATTTTAGATAAAAGCTAGTGGATTAGAGATAATGTTAAGAGAAAAAAAGTGGCTTAATTGTTGCAGGATATACAAAAAAGATGGCGCTGAATGTAATGTAATGACCGATGAAAGATAGTATCATACAAAACTCATCGGCAAATCGGTAATTAGAATCGCATCGAGATTTAGTAAAAAGATTTATTTTTAGGACATAAAGTTAAATCTAATTAGTTTTCCGATCGGCCTAATAGTTTAGAAGAAAAATTAATAAGAGTAGAACAACCTCCTGCCGTGGAAATATGTAAATCAGGGTATATATACAGGTTATGTAATCATGGTTTATACGCAGATTATTAAAAGTTATTTTGAGTTTTGCATGTCCGTCCATCTGGGGGAAAAAATTTGCACATGGGCTTTTAAAAAAAAAAAATTAAATTTGAATGTTACATTTCACATAATAATATGAAACCTACATAGCAATCTTCCAAATCCGTCTCATACATCATATTTTTCTTTATTTTTTTGAATATAGGTACTCTAATAATAAATAGGCCAACCTTGCTTTATGTTGAAAAAAATCCTCATAATAAGCATCAAGTCTCATTTTTACTGATAAATTTATTTCCAGTATAAGTACTGGTACTGGTACCAATTTACTTGAATATCATACAATTCTAAGTAGCCGTCAAGAAAGGGATAAACCAAAAGCTTGAAAAAGATTTGTGCTTGGTTCACTTTAGCAATGAACCCGCCATTTATATAAAAAATACAATATTGAAAAAAATTCATGCTCAACACTCGAACCCACAATCCCTAAATTCTCTGACCTAGCGCCCTACTGGCTAAGCCAAACTATCTTACTTGGCTTGCGCTATAAATACATATATTTCAATGAAATTGTGAACTTCTTAGCTCATATACAAATGCTTTCATACACAAGTGAAAATTAGTTTCGCATAATATATACGTATGTGTGTTCATCAAACTAATTTAGCTTGCCTCGCAATGTAATTATGGGAATGAAATTTGTTATTTTGGAAACAGGGTGATTAAATGGGCCCGTAGGAGCCCTTCCCGGCTCCGGAAAAAATTGAAAAAAATCCACAAGATTCCCATTGGTCATAGTTATCATAGAAAAAATGAACTATGAAGATCCGGTTAAAAATAGCTAAAATAAAAACAAAAGTATCTCAACCAAATGGCTTAAATTAAGGAAATGCCGGTTTTTCATGGCGTTTTCTGACCGTTTTGGTCGTTTTCAAAGTTTTTATTTCTACTATTACTACTTAATTATACACTTTTTGAGTATAATGTCAGCGGATAAAACGAAGCCTGTTTTGTTGGGAACGTTTATTTCTAATTAGTTTTCCGCTCGGACTAATAGTTTAGGAGAAATTTTAATAATAGTAGAACAACCTCCTTTTACGACGGCTTTTTGCCGCTTTTTGCCGTGAGATGATGTAAAAATTTACAATTTCTCTTTACGGAATAACGGTGCTTCGGAGAAATTTTTTTGTAAAGATAAAAAAGTTTCGTAATCGAACACTAATGCCTATGGTTAAAAAAAATTGGAAAAATAACTCATATGTAGTAATGGGGTATATGGGACCCAGATGAGGAAAAACTTTGAACTTCGGGAGGAAAAACTCAGTGAGAAAATGTCTCAAATCACAAATGAAAACCTTCTAATGGATAGAGAATTTGGTTACCTTTAATTTGAATATAAAATTTTTTCTCTACGGGTATCTGTTATGATGCAGGGTCCGACAAAGTGAAAAAGTGGTTTTCAGGTAAAATGTAAGAGGGTGAAAAAAATATACTACGAAGTATACTGAATTGAAATTTGAAAAACGCCATTAGATAGAGCTCGGCGGGGGCTTTAATTAGACACCCCACATGCCAAATTTGGGGCCTGTGAGGGGGTGGGGGTAACAACCCCCCACCACAATTTTTTTTTTCATAACTTTAATCCCTTTATTGAATTAAAGACGAATCTGAAGTTAGTTTTTTGATCGGGCCCCCCCTCTCCCCGCAAAAAAGGTTCGAATATTGAAAATAATTAAAGCAAATTCCTGAACTTCAAATACTATTATTAAGTAAATAAGGGCAGAAAAAGAAAATCGATCACACCAATTTGTTTTTCGCTGATGTTTTATTAAGTTTTCCAGAAAGTTTCATGCTCTTTGATGCGCTATTACTTATGTTTTGGGATCCCAAATTTGCAATAACTTTTTTTGTGGGGTAGCACCGTGATGCGGGTAGATGTAAATTGAACACCCTGTTAAATCAACCCAGTACCACCCTTAAGCGATATTAGTGCACAAATCGATAGTCCTCGAAGGGATCTTTCATTTGGCGCATTCGAAATTTTCCTCGGACACCCCCCTCCCCCCCTAACATTTTACGTTACGTTTTACCTCCCCCCACCCACAAGGAAGGGCGGAGGAGGGTGAAATTTCAGATTCGTAAATTTTGAAGTGTTCTCTTTCCAACGATACCCCACTCGACCCAGCGGAGTTGGAATTTCACTTGTAATCGGCCGATCAAATGACCCTTAAGTTTTTCGAAAATCATCAAGTTTATATGAAAAATTTTCGAAATTCGAAAAAAAAATAGCATCATGCTATGGGAAATTGTAAGTGGGATTTAGGTGTAGAATTTCATCCCCATGTGATAAGAAGTAGGGAATCTAGGACGATTTTCGTGATGGCACCCTTCACCCTATTTCCCCCTTTTTTGGGCGTTTCGAAAATACCGTTTTTCTAAATTTTTGATATTTTATAGCCACGCCCATAGGCTTTCCAAAGAATCTTAAAACATCTCGCTCGACCCTCAGGAAGTGGAGAAATAAGGGAAAATCTGAAATGACGATTTGAAAACTTCAACTCCGTGAATTTCGAAATCTATTTCGAGTTTCGAATATTTTCGAAAACCAGAAGTTAGCTTATCAAGAGATCTGTAAGGTGTATAAATTTCATCCCCCCACTCCTTAAATTACTCAAGTTAGAGTTAATATCGAAAATTCCCCCCACCCTATTTTTCTCCCCACCCAAAAGTCCAAATGAACTGAAACTTGAAAAAATTGGTTCAGAATAAAAAGAGAAGTTATTCGAATTCGAAAATGTCTAACTTTAACCATCATAAAAGATATTTTAAAATTCGAATTTCGAAAAAGCATTCCGAGGGGAGAAAAATTTAATATATATTTTATCAATATATGAAATTTGATAAAAATCCAACAATAATTATAAAAGTTTTTATACCAAAGACTTTTTCATGTTTTTCACTCATCACTTTTTACTTTATAGAAGATTGTGGAAAAAGTCTGGAATTGGTAATACTGTGTGTGTGAAATTGTGAAGCATGAAAGAGAAACAAAGTGGTGATGAAAAACTGTGAATTTTTGTTTATTCCGTTCTTAAGAACAGTTGAGTGCAGTTCGGTTCTGAAATTTTAGTTATTTGCTGAAAATATATTTTAGTGCGTGATATCTGTTTTAGTGAAATGTAAGTACATATAACTTTTATTTAATTTACTATATCCTCATTCTGGTAATTAACTGTAGTTAACAGTATTGGATGTACATAAATATGAATGCATATTTGCACTGAATACTGGAATGGAAAAATTTAGAATTTGATTGAAATATGTAGGAATGTCTTAACTGTCTGGAAAAGTTTACAAGTGTTAAACGTATAATCAGCACCTTTTTAAGAATCGTCTACAAAATAATTGTGTGTTCAAATGTGTCTTCGTATACTTTAAAAGTCATTATTATAGAAAACATTTTAAGAACTCCAAAAATAATGTACGTTCCGAAAATTTATATTGCAGTGTACCAGAATGTTCATATACTATAAATGTTGTGCGATATATCACTTCACATATACAAAAACATTTTCCGAATATTAGTAACGTTTTTTGTCCTTTTACGGGTTGTTCAAAATCATTCTCAAATAAAAATACATTTCATAGCCACGTTTTCCGTTATCACAAAGAACGGCAGGATAATTGTGTTCTTGATTCTACAGCTACTGATGAAATTGTAAATAAAGATATCTCTAACAATTATTTTTCTTCTGACTCAACAAGCTTCAATCGTACTGAGGGCCGACTCTTATTGCATTAAATCGAAATTTGTTGTCCCTGATGTGGCTGTAAGTTATCTAGTTAATGAGTTAAAAAGATTATTCGAAAATTTGAATTTTCATTCAAAATATTGTTAGAATATGCCAGTTAAAATACTTAACAGCGCATCAAAGCTCCCTTGAAAGTGATTTGATAATTAGTAATCCATTCCCTTCATTCGAATCTTCTTATAAACGGAACAAGTACTTTAAGGAACGTTTTCAATTCATTGAACCCGTTCAAATATATTTAGGAAAGAATAATTCTCATAATGACTATTATTATTACTACGTTCCGGTCTTAAAAACAATTTCTTTTAATGTCAATGCTTTCGTTAATAATGGTAATTTTTGAAACCCTATACACTCAAATAATACATATGAAGATTATTGTGATGGGTCGTTTTATAGAGGTAACCAATTTTTTTCCGGCACTTCGAGGAAATTCGAAATAATCGTTTTATTTTGATGGATTTAATTTGTGTAATCCTTTAGAGAGTGCTAAAAATAAACATAAAATGTTTGCTGTATACATGACTATTGGAAATTTACCGCCACATAAAAGATCAAAATTATCGAACATGCAATTAGTGATTTTATGCATTGAACGTGATATTGGAAAAACTTATTTTTGATCTTAAATTACTCGAACTAGAGGGCAGTTAACCAAAATAATAAGGTATTAGGGAGCGTTTTAGCAATTATTTCAGATAATTTAGCAGCGCATCAAGTTGGTGGTTATGTCGAAAATTTAGCAGCTGTGAGATATTTTGCAGATTTTGTTATTGCATTAGGAGGGATCTTGAAAAATATGATATAGTTTTAGGAAATATTAGATCTAGGGATTCTTACAATAATGACCTAAAAGATAAGTATAATAATACTTCCTTACTTCACGTACGGGGCGTAAAACTAAATTCGGCTTTAAATTAATTAAAATTCTAAATATCATGTTACCAATCCTGGCCTCCCACCGTGCATTGCTCACGATTTATTTGAAAGGGTAGTTTCCCGAGTTTTCAATTACTTCTAAAATTCTTTATTGGAAAAAAATGTTTGACTTATAATTCTTTTGACATGAATATGGCTGCGATACAGCGAAAGTTCTTAATAAGCAATTCTTTTACAATTGATATAAAAAATTTTAAGAATAGAGGAAAAGCTCATGATATTTGGATTTCTTTAATTATGTTACCATTTTGTTTTATTGGACTAAATGTTGACTTTGATTGTATTGAATGGCAATTACTAATTTGTTTGATCGAAATTATTAGAATAGTATGTAGTCGTTCAATATCGCAAAGTAGAATTGATTACTTACGCCAAATTCTTTCTGATAATTTTTCTTTACGCAAAGAAGTTTCCCCATGCATAAACTTATACCTAAGCACCATATTATGATGCATTATCCAGGCTTGAATAACAATAAATCATTTAAAAAAATTTAAAAATTTTGGGAAAATGCTATCGAACATTCACCAATTTTATCAAGCAAGTTTTTGTGATAATAGGAGCTCTAACCTAGTTCAGTGCAATTCCGCAGTAATTATCTCTGACAATATGTTCAATATTGATTTACCAACTCATATTAAATTTACAACTAAACGAGCATTTCTAAATCGTATAATATATTCCGCCAACAACTTTATTATCATTGGCAGAAACAATCACTCTTCAGATTTAAATGTAATGAAAATTGAAACAGTATTTATTAGTAAAAGTTATTCAATTTTTTACGGTAAAACAACAACATTTTGGTATAATTATCAAGAACTTACTAAATTTTTAAGATATTCTACTTGTTCATACGAAAGCTTACCTATGCATGATACCGTGTACGTTTTCACACCAAAAAACACACATTATTTATCTCTGCAGTGTACATTTGATGGTATTTTATTCAGTAAATTGATAATTTTAGTTGCTGTATATATATATATAAGGCTATTTTACATAAGATAGCTGACCGGTCACTGAGTGGAATGATATAACTTGGTGAGGGGAAAAAACTTGTATCGCCAGAGACACCATTTTCCTGTGTATTTTCATGTGTTTTGAATATAACTGCAATCATATTTTGTTCAATATTAACGTTTATAAAATACATATGAATCGGTTATATCAAGCTGATCAGAATTTTGTTACTGCTTCTCTAAATGTCTATAGCGTAGGTATTTCAGAAATTCAATCACTTAATCATTTCGAAGTAGGTCAAACCATACCTTCCAGTGAAGAAATTTTATTAGACTTGACAGAATCTAATTCAGATAAATCTAACATTTCAAGGTCCGAAATTCTTCACCAAGAGATGACCCCTATTAACCAGTCTGGCAGATGCCAAACTCCTTTAAAACGCTTTCAATAAAATACTGATATATAATTTGAAAGGCTTCAATCGACAAAACATAAACATTACGGGAGAATATCCCGAAAAATCACTATTCGACCAATCTTTCGCGTGTTATTACATCTCCATAACAAAAACATTTTCGTTCGAAAAGATGTATTAGATATGCAAACCGAATTTTCTAATCTTCTAAAATTAGTTTCTATGTCTTAAAAAAGTTGAGATAACTTCTAATATTGAAATCCAATTAGATCCGTTTAGCCCATTTAAAACCGATTACCTCATGTTCGAATGGATATATATAAAAAAAAAACTTTGCTTACCATTGAGACAATAACGAGATTGCAGAAATTTACCGATAAGGCGAAGGCAGTATTTTATGACTCTAAGTGTTCAGGCAGGGCCAGATAGAGCGGGGGCCTTGAGGGCCATGAAGGCCATATGGCACGGGCCCCAGGCGCACGGAGGGGCCCCTAAACTCATGTTAATTTTAACTAAAATAAAAATATTTTTTTGTCAAAAATTTTAAAATAACTAAATTTTAGCAGAAAAACAAATTTGCATAGCATTGTACCATTCTTCTTTGTGCCCTCTATTTTATAGGTATGTACCTATTTTGTTTGCATTTCGAACGATCATTTCCTATAGGTTATATTAATGCGTATTGTAGATAGTAATATTATTTTAATAAAAAGAACAAATTTGATTCTTTTACACAAGACAGAAAAGGAAATTGCTTTCAAAAGTCTGCAAATTTTGAAAAATTTTGAACTTTTGACTTCAATTTATGTGTTGGGCAAGTATATAATAACGGTGCTAATATGACAGGAAAATATAATGTTGTGCAAGCAATTTTGCTTTAAAAACAATGGTGTGCAAGCAATTTTGCTTGAAAAACAATGGTGTTACAGACATACCTCCACCCACAATTTCAAGTACATTACATACATACCTGCGCTAGTCATTTAAAAAAGAAGCTCTGGCAAACATAGTTACATATGTACATACCTACGTCAATTGTCGAAGAAATGCTAGCAAGCGAAAGCATACATATCTACATCATTTTCAATGACCATACATACCTCCTGCATTATTTTCATTGCATTATAATTCCACTCGTTACTGACCTACACTTAACCACTTGAGGAAATAAGTAAAGGTAGATCGAGTGACGTGTTGTATACCAACAACCAAAGATAAAGAAATTTATGCATGCATAACAAAATGCATCCATAAATTCCTTTAATTCTAAAAGTGGATCCAAAAATGCATTCATAAATTAACATGAGCCAATTTATGTCTGAAATGCATCCACGAATTCCAGGGCTTAGATTCAAGTATATATGTGCCAGGCTATCTAAGCAGCACATATACAAATCATTTTCTCATGTCCAAACGGACGTAGTCATATTCAAGGGCACATGCTCTAAATAATTCTGTCTGCACGACAAGAAGTTATGTGACAATTACGTATAATATTTCGGCTGAAATATGCACGCGCTAAACACTTTTCGATGGGTCAACATTATTGACCGTGAGAAAGACGCGCATGCTTATTTCATTCAAGTAAATAGATCGGGTGTCGAGTGAAATATTCAAGCGCTAAACATTTTTCGATGGGTCAGCATAATTAGCTGTGAGAAAAATGCGCTTGCTTATCTCACTCGAGTATACTGATCATGTTGCAATCCGCCGTCCAGGAAAATTTATCAAGTGGATATATTTTTACCAGGGGAATTTTTGTGGCTCGTTTTCACGAATCAGCAATGTTGGACTGTGGGAAAGAATTGAACAATTCTGATTGGCTGATTCTTTCTCCGGTCTGACATGCTGATTTTGGGGAATGGGTAACTTGAAGATTCCTATAGGTGAATTCAAGTGACCAATGAGAGGGCTGAAACAACTGAGCCTTTCTTTAAAAGACTCGTCACGGGACATGAGCAGGAGAGTTCTTAGCACAGTTTTGAGTGAACAGTTTCGAGTTGGAGTTTTAGTTCGCGGGTTAAAAAGAATTAAACTAATAAACGGTGGTTCTCGCGTTTCTAATAAAAGTTTTTGTATTAATAAAAGTTTTAAGTTTTTAGTAAAAGTTCTTATAAAGATTTTGAAAAAATAAAATAAACGAAATTCTAAAACGGACTTTTAATTCGATAATTCGTGTGGTACCGTTGGGTACATCTTTTAATAAAATAAATAGCTAACCTTTTCCGAAAAGGAAAAGTATTGTATATTTACAGAAAACTCGTGAGGACAACTAGGAACCAAGGACCACAGTGTGTTCCCCTTCTTAATCTTTGGAAGGAATACACAACAATTTTGGCGCAGCCGGTAGGATAGTGCTGGAAAAGACACCCAAATCCTCTATCTTGGGGCTGAGTCTGGCCTCGAGGGCACTATCGTTACCAAAGGATCTACTCTCCTGAGGACAACGAGTAACAACCAACCGAGATCTACAAGCCTGTGGCATAGACAGGTTACACGAAGTGTTGATGAGCAACAACAACCCCCTGGAGGCACCACAGGAAGAAACACCCATTGCTGCACGGCTAGTACAACCTGCTCAACAATCTTCCTTGCCGGGCGACAACTCGCCCCGGCTCACAGGAGGCAACCCAAAGGCCAAGGAGAAGCAGAATCAACAATCTTCCTTGCCGAGCGACCCCAAGAACAACTCGTCCCGGCTCACAGAAGGCAACCCAAAGGACAAAGAGAAGCAGAATCAACAATCTTCCTTGCCGAGCGACCCCAAGGACAACTAGCCCCGGCTCACAGAAGGCAACCCAGAAGAACAAATCGAGACATCTCAAGGCAACATCAAAACAGCCTGCATAACACAGGAGACAACAAAGCAGCCACCATCTCAACTAGCTCATCAAATAGGAATCTCCCTACGCAGCGGAACTATCTTGCCAGGAACTGGAAAAGTAAGTCTTCAATTTTATTTAGATAAACTATTAGAACAAGTGCGAAACTCCGAAAAACTATCCGTTCATCAGTGTGATAGTCTAGATAAGCAAATAAAGCAATCACATGAACAACGAAGAGCAAAAATAACAAATTTTAAAAAGGAAACTGAGAGGTTTAAAAAAGATCTCGAACAATTTTCCGGATTTTCGCACTCGTATTCATTAAATCAAAGTGAAATTAGTATAGACGAAGTATCCGCGAGTGATATTGTTTTTAATTGGTTAGGCGATTCCCTATTGGAATCCACTTTAGAAGAAATAAGTGAAAATATAAGTGTTCCGCGCATTTTCGAAACAGATAAAATTCTCACAATGCCAGTAGATTACTCGAAAGTAGTCAAGTTGACCGCACAAATGGTTCCTTTGTTTTCGGGTGAAAATAACCCATACCGTGGCATAGAGCTGCAAACTTTCTTGGGATGTTGCAAACAAGTCCTTCAGTGCCTAGCTGAAGAGGAAAAGAGTGCCTTTATACAAATTCTGCCTACCCGTCTTCGTGGGGAAGCTTATCAACTAATTACTTTGTCCAGTTGGACAACTTTAGATGAGCTTGAGGCCCTGTTGAATAGAGCTTATCTTCCTCGAGAAACATACGAAGAATTAGTCAGTAAACTAATTTCTTGCCGACAGTTTCCAATGGAGAATTTCGTAGTCTTTACTCAAAGAGTAAAACACTTCCTAACTCAGTGTAAACAAGCCGTCGAAATAAAATACCGTGAAAACTGGGTCAACCAATCCGCACTTAACGGCTTATCTATTGGCTCAACAGGATAATTCACTGGAAGACATAATTAAAAAAGCTCTAGATATGGAAAAATTGCAGCAATCCATGGTCTTTATACCTGTTGCCGCTACTCAAACACCAGTCCACATTCTACCCGCATGGGCACAGAATAATCTTTTCCAGAACCCAAATCAACTCAAAGCACAAAACGTCTACACTAGTTCACTAGCTAATCCACCCATGGAGACCTCTCCTGCAATTCCACAGTTCCAAACAGGAACGCTTGGGACTCCACCTCCAATAGCTTCTCACCCAGTTCAAAATGCATTACCAGTGGTCGGTCGATACGGCCAACAAACCTCAAGAGGCCCCCCAAAATTCTCACAGGGCCCCCAAAATTCACTTATGACACGAGTCATCTGCAATTTAAAACGCAAAAATACTCCTTACTGTACAAACTGTCGCAGCTATAATCACGATATTCGCGATTGTAAACGCAATCGCCCTGGATATAATAATGGTTACCTAGGTAAACCATCAAATGTGCCAAATAAAGTAAACATAAACCAGATTCAAACTAAATGTGATTTCTGTGGACGTCGAGGTCATATTATTACCGAGTGCCACCAAAAACGAAAATGGGAGGCACAGGGAAACTCGAAACAGTCGACCAAAAATCCCCCGGCTCGACTTTAAAGCTGCAGAATTTTGATAAAGGGTCCCCTCTATCCACAGTATCAGGAATCCCCATCGTAAAACTCCCCCTAGACATCGCCCAAAGCGGACACGTGCAATTAGTAGTAGACACAGGGGCTGAAGTAACCTTAGTTAAGAAACAAGCACTCAACGTCCGTAACTTAATAAATACACAAAAAACTTGCACTCTACAAACACCTTTTAGTACCGGCAAAACTCTGGGAAGTTGCCAAGGGAATTTCACTCTTAAAAATAAGATCCCTTGTAACTTTCAAGTAGTGCAGCACCTGCCGAACGTCTCTGGCGATGGGTTATTAGGAGATGATTTCCTTTCGACTCATTGCAATATTGAGGGCCCTAAACAAACACTAAGGTTTCTTCGCACAGAAACTAACCCCAAAGAATTTGCTATCCCACTATTAAAAGCAAGGGATAAGAAGGCACTTCCTCAAAAGCTTGTAGTGTCAAGGTCAGCTAAAAAAGTGATGGAACCTGTAAAGGTTAAGCTGTCAACCTGTAGTGTCCCCTTGGCGAATAAACACAAGTCAGAGAAGCTTAAACCTAATAATATGACTAACCAGCACGGGACTGATGAAATCAGGCAGCAGAATGTTCATTTAACGGAAACTATTCGCATACCTGCCCGATCCCAAGTAGTAGTCAGAATACCGGTGAACATACAGGAAGGAATGCTCTGTCTATCTCAGGAGATAGACGAAGGAGTCTTTCTGGCGAACAGCCTTCTACCAGCGGGGGAAAAAACAGTGTTAGTAGGTATCCTCAATGCAAATAGCCAAGATGCGATCATAACTGACTTTGCATTGCAATTAATACCCACAAAAAATTACTACATCGCACCTTTGTCCGCGGAACAGTATGCAACCCAAGAGAGTCTCATAATTAATAAAGCTCAAAAACATAGTGGAGCTCGACATCCAAACAAAAAATATTTTAAGGAAACCCAAAGGCTGGCACAGCCCCCCCCCCCCAAGATGCAATATTACAGCATCTACGCCATGTATTCCCAGACTATGACGAAGCACACGTTCTAGAAAATAACCAACGATTTAGCAAACTAGAACAAGAACTTGAACTAGAGACAACGTTAAATGCCGAGGAGAGAACCTCAATAACTAACCTCTCCTGGGAATATAATGATGTGTTTTTTCTAAAAGGTGACACACTCACCTTCACAAGGGCTATAGCCCATTCAATACCGCTACTTCACGATCAGGCCCCAATTAATCAGAAAATGTATAGACTACCAGAGACACAAAGGCAAGTTATTAATGAACAACTTCGTGAAATGTTAGAAAATGGAATAGTGCAACAAAGCAAAAGTCCATGGAATTCCCCTCTTCTAGTGGTCCCCAAAAAGGCAGGACCAAACGGAGAAAAGAAATGGCGTGTTGTCGTAGACTTCCGCAAGTTAAACGAGAAAACAATAGGTAATGCTTTTCCATTACCACGTATAGAAGACATTTTAGACCAATTAGGTCAGGCTCGTTATTTCACCACTCTTGACTTAGCCAGTGGCTACCATCAGGTACTTGTCAACCCAAAAGATCGGCACAAAACCGCTTTTAGCACCAACTACGGACACTATGAGTTCAAACGCATGCCTTTCGGTGTAATATATTTGGGTCACAATTGTTCCAGTGAGGGAGCTCTCTCAGACCCGAGCAAGACAGCATGCGTGCAGAACTTCCCGGTTCCTCGAACAGTGAGACAAGTACAGTCCTTTTTAGGACTTGCTAACTATTATAGGAAATTCATTCCTGAATTTTCAAAAATCGTACGTCCAATAACAAATCTACTTCGTAAAGACAACAAATTTACATGGACTGAAAAATGCCAAGAGGCATTTGAAAATATCAAGTTAGCACTGATTCCACCTCCTCTACTTATTTATCCTGACTTCACAAAACCCTTTAATTTAACAACGGATGCTAGTAGTGAGGCGCTTGGAGCTGTATTGTCCCAAGGGGAAATAGGCAAGGATCAACCCATCGCATATGCCAGCCGGACACTAAACAAAGCTGAAAGAAACTATTCGACAATCGCAAGGGAATTACTCGCAATAGTTTGGGAAACCAGGAATTTCAGCTGCTATCTCCAGGGTCGCAAATTTAAGGTATACACGGATCATAAGCCCCTCAAAGGCGTATTCAACGTGAAAGATCCCACTTCACGATTTGTTGACTGGTATCCCATTCCGAACGCAGAGGCAGCTACGGTGGCACAGATTTTTTTGATGAAATTGTAACACAGTATCGCATCCCCAAAAGGATAGTGTCTGACCAAGGAAGCAATTTTCTGAGTGAGTTATTCAAAAAAATCTGTAAGCTACTACGAGTAAAGAAATTTCAAACGTCCGCATATCACCCTCAGGCAATGGTGCACTGGAACGGGCCCATCGCCCATTAATAGAATATCTTCGCACAATAGTCGACGAAAATCCCAAAACGTGGGACCACTTTCTGCGAACGGCTGCTTTTGTATATAACAACAGCGTACACGAAGGTACGAAGCTAACTCCTATGGATTGTCTATACGGTTTTACGGCAGACGTTCCCTCAAATTTAAAACGGGAACCAGAGCCAGTATACAATCAAATCAAATCAAAAATCTCCTCGCAAGTAAGCAACGCTCCAAAGCATACTACGACAAAGCCATACGCCCCATATCTTTTCATGTAGGGGATAAAGTCTTGCTAAAAAGCGAAAACAGAAAGAATAAGCTCTCCCAAATTTGGATAGGACCTTACATGATAACGGCCATATCTAGCCCTGTGAACAGTACTATAAAAGTCGGCAGGCGACTGGTCACTGTTCATAATAACAGACTTAAGACATATTATGAATAAATTTTTACATTACATTTTTTACATTAACAGACTAAGACTTGCGTTTACTAACCTTACTGACTCAAGTTGTCGATCAGCTTAACCTAATAGAAGTGCACGTTTTCCCTTACCTAAACTACTGGATTTTATGTAACTTCATGAGTAAATGAACCACCTTTTCTTCAAGTAACCAGTAGGTCACCCAATTTTCGAATCATTTTCTTTCCTCTACCCTTTTTGCCACCAGGAGAAAGAAAATTCAATCCAACCTTCAGAGCTAGCATTTCAAGAAAACATTGATGCCCTTGAATCTTCTTGACTTTGTGCTTTTCTTCAGGATATGATGCAAGAGGACTATAAATTATTAGGAAATAGTCTTAAGCTTTTAAATCTTCACGATTTTTTCTATTAGTCAAAACTGCATTGTGGTTAACCTCTCACTTCTTTGATAGCACAAAATTACCCTAATGCCGGTAATCACTACAACGCTAGTCGACTACAAGCTTGAAGCTTGGAACCGCAAGGGTTCAGTCGGACTAAAACTTCTTATAACTTTCCTTTTTGTCACGAATACGATTCAAAGTTGAAACCTTTTACACTACTCTGGAGATGATCCGAAAACTTAATTAAAACGAAACCAGTGCTTTCTGACGCAAAATATGTGAGTACAACTTATACTTATTGTAATATTGTACTAACTTCCTTGTTGGGTACAGTGACTTTCATTCATAAATGATGTTGTATAAGAAGAGAGCCCCCCCCCCCCCCCCCCCGAACTTGGGAAAAGAGTACCATCAAATTCACTAATATGTTCACTAATTGCTTGGGACACACCAAATTTACCTGGAATAACGAATCGCGGTAAAATACCACGAACATACTATTCCTTGCGTTTATCAGAAGACGCCGCTCGTTATCCACACCTAAACTAACTTCAACAAACAACATTAGTTGACTTGTTTGATTATGACAATTCTGCGCGAGATGCGATAACCAAGTGTTAATAACTTGTTGATAATTACACTACCAACAAAGTCCGAGCAAGGTAGAACCAGTAGTTCAAACCCGGGAAGGAAGATGTTCCCCAACGCATATATATATTGTAGCCAATGCTTTGACACCGAACCTTCATCTGGTTGACTAAAATAATGTATTGATTACTAATACAGATCCCACAGTCTTGCCGATTCATTTTCAAATACAAATAAGCCAAAAGCAAGTCGATTACACCGTGGCACTCTACTGGCGGGAACGGTGAAAGTGAACAACAGCTTTCAAATGCCGGGCCTTTGTACAGATAGAAATGCATATTATAACGTTTAAAGTCCTGCAAAAAAGCAGGCAACACTGTGTAATACCACTCAATAGAAGTGGTGTACACGTATGTGTGTTTGTCGTGTTACGTTGAGGTAGTCAGAGGAATAAAAGAATTAACGGAAAAATGTAACTTTTTGGAACTCTCTGTTTATGGCATTAAGAAAAAAAAAATCAACCGGAAAGTTAGAACTTATACACATAATTTGTATATATATATATCTTATCTCCAGCTTGAAGGAGAATTGTCAAAGGCATAAAGGCAGTCATACACGCTTAAGCTGGTTCTGCCTCGCCGAACTACATAAAAATTAGGTATCACGTATGACAAATTATTACGCGATGATACGGTCACAAATTTTTACTTCTTTGATATATGCATTTATATCTACTAAAAAATCAATAATTTTTCGTGAATGCGCTTAATCTATAATTATGATGGATAACAAACGACTACCTTCGGATAAACCCATGAAAGTGATCCTACTCTTTCCCAGACCTGGAAAAGGTAAACTTGTATAGCTCCACCACTGGACTGCGAATGTTGGCACCAGTATTTAATTGACCTTATTATCTGTCCGCAGTGGGCGGACTATTTCTTAAAAAGGGAAGAAAAAGCGTTTCGTATGAGTAGAAACCTTACCTACTCATCAGTACGACTGAGAGGTTTTGCCGGCCCTAGGCGAGTATACCGTACAAGCTGATAATATCCTTATAGCACATCTAAATTTTCTGCCTGCTTCAGTTGTAGTCAATTACAACCAAAACTAGAAATCGTTTCTCTCCACTTTCTATGGACCAAACTCCTAGTACCTCATTGCCTCATTACTATTATTACTGTCCGGCATGTGGTTCCCATACCAGGAATTAAACCCGGGCCTCCTAGGCGGAAGCCATACTCCAGCGAACGTTGCGTCATACTACTATTCACTCGAACAGGTACCGTGCCATTGCGCTATACCTGTGATTGTTCTCGTACTACGCAGAAATGCTGTAGTATATAATAGTATTATACAAAAGTAAGGAAAAAATTAACCCATCTCAAGACAATTTAACGGATACCTTCACAAGTTACCTACATGTGCATCCTCTCTAGCTGATAAATAATCCACTAGGGGAGCGGATAATACCGTTTAAAACAGGTTAAGTTCATCATCCATTATCTTATCCATACTTTAACTACGTCGAATCACGTTCGATATTATTTTTCAACCAGAATCCTTCTTACATTTTCTCCAGATGGCAGCCATGTTAACACTAACCCAGCTACTCGCACTTAGCGTAACGCATGGCCTAGGGAATCCATTCACGATAACAAAACTGGATAATACCGGCATACTCTTTGAAGACGTGGGCAACTTAATAGTATACCACAACACTTGGAATATCTTGACAGAGATAGATCTGACAGAGCTACAGAACCAAACAATGTTAGCGGAATATGCAGAGCATCTAACTCTCCGGCTATGCGGTAATCAGTCGCAGGACGGTAGTTCCAACTTTTGTGCTACCCAACAGGCACACCTGAATGCCATAGTGGAAAATATCAAGAAACGGACTAGTACAATAGAAGAGCTACTATCGCGACCCCGGACAGCTCGGTCCATCTTTGATGGAATTGGTAACGCCATGCATTTCTTATTTGGAACTATGGACAGTAGCAATGAACACGAAATTTACAGTCGACTGAGCGAGCTAGAAAAGGATAAAGAGGCCTTAATCAAACTTGATCAGCAACAAATAAGTATAGTAAAGAACACATTGGAAAAAATTCAAAAACCAATAGTATCACTTTTAAATATGCAACAAAAGATTGCCTATCAGGTCAATGACTTACAAACATGACCGAAAGCCTGATTAAGAGACAATTACGACAAGATATAGTCTCTAACCTGTTACTACAAGTGATAGAAATTGAGTTCCGGCAGCAAGCGTAACTCGACATCATCATTTCCAGCAGAAGTAACCATATTCACCCCCTACTAATATCGCCAAACACCTTAATTGAGGTATACTCCAAAGCACACTCAAAGTGTCCAAATACTCAAAAATGTTTGACTATACTATACCAAACTGCACAAACGCAGTGCCACCTTTTACAAGGAAAATTACTAATTAAAGTAACATTACCTATTTTCAACTTACCCAACTTCAGACTTCAAAAAGTCCATTGCTTCCCAATACAAATAAAAGCGAATCATTCCTTGGTACCCGACATTGAATATGCATACGTAGGCAGTCATAATAAAACCCAAGAGTTTCTACTTTTAACTGCCGAACAAGTGAAATTATTCAAAAGAGTCACTCACAATATTGAGAAAAATACGTTTGTGGGTCGTCTGAATACTCCAATAGTAAAATCTGCTCTATCTCAGGAATGCATAATAAAACTACTATTCAACCCCCTAAATGAATCCATACATTGCAAACTCAGAGTTCAACTACCACAAAGGGATATACTTATAAAATTGAATCGACCTAATGCGTGGTTATTTTCATTCAATACTCCTTATGATGTTCAAATTATGTGCCCTAAACAATACACTACTTCATGCCTAGTCGGGCAAGGGTCCCTGGTATATAACCTGCCATGCCAAATGCAAATAGGCGAAAAGACGTTGTATTACGAAGGAGAGCAAAGACATCCCTTAAGTGTTAGTCAACCTGTTTATTTTCCCCCTATAAATGAAACTTTAATTAAAGTTAAAATACCTGAGATTTCTTTCACTCCACTTGGTAAAAAGACCACAAAATTAGAACTATTGACTGGGGATGAAACCAATCAAATTATACGCGGTGGCACCCACTCACTCGAGGAAATCCAAACAAAGCCAGTCGAACTAGGGAAATCACATACTCAGACCCATTCTCGGATTTTGACAACGACATCTATCTCTTTTAGCTATTTGCTATTAATACTGTGTATAATCTACACCGCCGTAAAATACATATACCCCGCCTATTCAAAATGGCAACAAAAGACACCCCAAGAAGCTGCTCATGAAGAAACTTGACATTTACCAGAGAGCACAACTACTAATAAACCCCAAGCGGTAAAACCAAGTCAGTGCAATTAGTAGTATAAATAATATTAAATAAAAAACAAGATCACTCGCAGTTGTTCCAAATATATTCATATAAAAATCTAGATACCTAGAAAAATAGCCTTCAATTTTTTGAATGTGTAAAAGACATTTGTAATTTTTATACTCTAAACCTAGACATATATACCTACTCATATAGAAATGTAGATACCTAGAAAAATAGCCTTAAAATTTTTTTTGTATGTTTAAAAGACATTTATAATTTTTATATTCTATACCTAGAAAAATACCTATTCATATAGAAATCTAGATACGTAGCAAAATATCCTTAAAACTTTTTGTATGTTTAAAAGCCGTTATAATTTTTTTTATTCAATACATATAGAAATTTATCATTAATCGTTATTGCAAAACAGGCCATGGAAATGGATAATTTTTGTTTATTGACTAGCTGGATAATTAGCTACTCAAAGACGTCATAAAATTACTTATAAAAATATATTCATAAATAATTTCAAATGTTTTCTGAATAAAAATAGCATAAAATAGCATAAAAATTCAAATACGTAACAAAAAGTAGCATAATAAAAGACGTCGTAGATTCTATATATTCAAAAGAAATACCTACATAAAAAAATATATATATGTAGGAGTGAAACTACACATGATTGTAAAAATTTTATATCCAAAACCGAGAACCACCGCATAACCACCTTTGTATGAGTTATTCCTCTTCCAAGAATAACTCATTTTTTTCAAAGAGGGGAGGAATTGTTGTATACCAACAACCAAAGATAAAGAAATTTATGCATGCATAACAAAATGCATCCATAAATTCCTTTAATTCTAAAAGTCTAAATTAACATGAGCCAATTTATGTCTGAAATGCATCCACGAATTCCAGGGCTCAAATTCAAGTATACATGTGCCAGGCTATTTAAGCAGCACATATACAAATCATTTTCTCATGTCCAAACGGACGTAGTCATATTCAAGGGCACATGCTCTAAATAATTCTGTCTGCACGACAAGAAGTTATGTGACAATTACGTATAATATTTCGGCTGAAATATGCACGCGCTAAACACTTTTCGATGGGTCAACATTATTGACCGTGAGAAAGACGCGCATGCTTATTTCATTCAAGTAAATAGATCGGGTGTCGAGTGAAATATTCAAGCGCTAAACATTTTTCGATGGGTCAGCATAATTAGCTGTGAGAAAAATGCGCTTGCTTATCTCACTCGAGTATACTGATCATGTTGCAATCCGCCGTCCAGGAAAATTTATCAAGTGGATATATTTTTACCAGGGGAATTTTTGTGGCTCGTTTTCACGAATCAGCAATGTTGGACTGTGGGAAAGAATTGAACAATTCTGATTGGCTGATTCTTTCTCCGGTCTGACATGCTGATTTTGGGGAATGGGTAACTTGAAGATTCCTATAGGTGAATTCAAGTGACCAATGAGAGGGCTGAAACAACTGAGCCTTTCTTTAAAAGACTCGTCACGGGACATGAGCAGGAGAGTTCTTAGCACAGTTTTGAGTGAACAGTTTCGAGTTGGAGTTTTAGTTCGCGGGTTAAAAAGAATTAAACTAATAAACGGTGGTTCTCGCGTTTCTAATAAAAGTTTTTGTATTAATAAAAGTTTTAAGTTTTTGGTAAAAGTTCTTATAAAGATTTTGAAAAAATAAAATAAACGAAATTCTAAAACGGACTTTTAATTCGATAATTCGTGTGGTACCGTTGGGTACATCTTTTAATAAAATAAATAGCTAACCTTTTCCGAAAAGGAAAAGTATTGTATATTTACAGAAAACTCGTGAGGACAACCAGGAGCCAAGGACCACAGTGTGTTCCCCTTCTTATCTTTGGAAGGAATACACAACAGACGCAATACCCCTGCGCGCAAGAAGTCGCACGTTGTAATACGATAACCTTGCGCCAGAGCGGTAGGACACAGGTGACCAAATGATTGTTCACGATTTGTGTATGAAGAAATTAATATTTATGTAGGTACGTATGTAAATCATGAATGTCACGATGAAAGAGCAACAAGTGGTTAGCGTTTGGCAAGATTAATGCGATAATTATGTATGTACGTACGTAACGACAAATGCGATAATGTAACAGCAAACCATTCAACATGATTTTAGTCTGAACAAAATATATGTATGTATGTACAAAAGCGACGGGTGCCGCGATTTGTTTATAAAGAGAGGTGAATGGAATACATATGACCTAACACTTTGTACTAATTATGCGCTGTATATACAAAGTATTGGGTCGGAAGTAAGTTACAGTTTCCGTTATGCTTCAATAGCTACTCCACGCGGAAACAGGAGCAAACTATCCCGCTAGTTCTATTAAAGTCGCTATCTGTAAGAATTGAAGCAGTACAAAAGAAAGAAACTACAACAAATTGAATCAAACTGTTTCCTCGCAAAGAAACCACAACAATGGTAATTGCATTTTTTCCAGCTCCGAAAACCATACCTTGAGTATTGTTGGAGTTGATAGTGTCGAAATATCCAAAGAAGGGATATTGTATTTTGGAATAATTCAGCAAATATTTAATTTCTTTAGTCCACAGAGATGGGAAATTTTAAAGAAAAATTTAACTGCTTCACTTCATGCCACATCGAAAACAAAATGGTCTGGAAGACTTGATGCAGTTAAACCCTTTGCAAAATATTTAACTAAAATACGATCTGCTGAAGATGAGGCAGAATTTTTAAAACTTCAACCAGATGTGCGTACTGAATTGCAATCTATTAGTCAATATTTGGGTACATTCGAATGCGTCAATTTATCAACAATATGGCTTAAAATTATAACATTATTGCACCAAACAAACTAATTAATTGAATTTCGTAACGAGACTATGGGCGCCGAGATGAAAAGCATAGATAATCTTATTTTTAAAAATTCAGAAAGTACGTGAGGAATAAAGCAAATACTTTGAAAGTCAAGAGGATTGAGGGAAATTAAAAAATTCTGCCAGAGTTTCAAATAATACGTAGCATTAAAACACAATACGACACCGTAAAGAATTATAGAACAAACGTTTTCTTTTATTTTATTGACTCGATTATATCTGGAATCGAATCCTTGCGTAAAATCTGTAATTTATTAGAAATCCTATGAACATTCAACGATTTAAATGAGAAGGAAATAAAAACCTTAATGCATATATTATAACAGAAATATTCAAAGGAAATTTCATATAAAATATGCGACGCATTGATTTTTATGAAGAACATTTACATAACCAACTTTCATTAGAATTAACTATAGTAAATTTGCTAAAAGCGCATTAAAAACAATTTTAATCGAATTGTTTCCAAATTTGTTTGTAGCACTGAGAATATTTTTGAGAGTTTCGTTTGCTTCCGCAAAAAGGAGTGTTAAGTAGCATATTTTACTTTATTCGATAATTTATATCTGGCAACGCCATAAATAGTCATTGTACGCGTTTTCAATTTACATTGTATTAAATCGCTCTTATCACTCACACAGGTACATTCAGTTCCTGTGTATCTTGTAGTCAATGAGTTAAGTTAGCTGTATTCACTCAACACTGAGAAAAAAGTCACTTATTTAAATCAAAAAGTCATCGTAGTTATTTTAAAAGGTGGGAAAAAAATGTAATTTTGTTTTAAGAATTTTCGTCTTTATAATAAAATTTGTTGCATATAGCTCATTCCTTGTTATAAAAGTTCAGAAAATCTTACTTGAAAAAGATTCATTACTTTTAGTTTAATAATGCGTAATTTTTATTTTAAAAGGTTATGTCTTATATTAATAAAAGCAAAGGTGAGTAAACTTAATAAGAAAACGTTAAATGTTCATTTTAAAATTGGTGATCATTTAATTGAAAGTGTACAATATACATTTTGAAATAAAATGATTTAACAGTGTCAGCAAAAATTTTGAAGTTTTGTTTCAAAGTGTACCAAGCTTTAAAGTAAATGAAATGCGTTTTAATTTTATGACTTTTCTGGCATCCTATGCATTTTGCATTCTTCAATGTGTTGATCTCATCGAAACTAGGTGGACGTGAACATTTTTTCTGTCCGTAAAACTGTTGCGTAAAAGAATTAATTAGTCTACTGAGTAATTTAATGATTTTGCAGTGAAATATTAAAAGTGTTCTAGTGATATCAATATTAGTTCCAAGTACACAAAAACTGAAAAATTTGTAAGCTCTGTCAATTCATCCGGATGTGAACAGTTATAAATGTACCTTCTCTTGTAAATATTAACTGAACACCAGTTAATTTTTTTTTTTTTTCAATTTTATCTTGCAATTATTATTGATATGATGTCTTCTAACTCAGAAGAAACAATATTTCATCACGAAACTCAAGAAGAACTAACTGTTTCAAGTTTCCAAAGTGATAACCAGAGAGTTGACACTACTCAGGATAATCATAATGAAATTTTGAGCCCAATTTATTTTCAAATTTTACCTGAAACTCAAAATCAGGTGACTCAAAGTGAACTTAATGAAAATCAACTGTTCACGTCGTGGGGTCTGTCATCAGATGTACGTCGATTTCTATCCAAGCAAGAAATCACTTTTAAAGTCTTGCATTTGATGAAATTAAGCGATATACCCGCACTTTTTTCAAGTGGAAATATTAGTTTTGGGCAGCAAATAATATTTACAGCGAATTTTAAGGAATGGCGAACACTTATGGTAACTTATTTATTTGAAAGTTAAGTATTATCAATTACTTTTCATTTTAGGGAAGTCCACTAAATTCTGAGGAAGGATCAACTCTTGCACTCAACAGTTCGGTAACGAAATGGATTGAATCTCTAACAAGTGTACCTACTGCATCTTCAACGTCTTTATCGCCTTTGTCGCCAACCTTTAGTAATCAAGACTCTATGTAAAATTTAACGCTTATCTCCAATTCATAAAATATTAAAACGTTTCATTATTAGTGGTCCATCATCTTCAAGTGCAGGGGACAACTATAAACTTGTGAGTACACAAGATTTGGTAACTCTTTTAAGGGAAAGTATAAAAGGCCAAATAATATTAAATGATTACAATAACACTGGAAAACTTACTAATGAAAATCAGCGAGACTTAGTTCATTTGACAATTGATTATTGTACTAGCCATAGGAAAAAGCTCACTCCAAATGACTTTCAAAATCTCACAAAAATAATTACAGAGACTTTTGTGGCAGAAGACCCGGTAAGTTTTGCACAACTCAAACGTAAAGTAAATCGAAAGGATTTCTGTGTTCGTGTTTTTTATTATAATTTCTCAATTGTTGAACAAATCGTTAAATTCATTTAAAGGAATATAATTTGTGGCTAGAAATGAAAGGTCTAAGTTGATTTAAAAAAAAATTTATTTATTGTGCCGTATCCAATAAGTAGTAGTTATTGGCTTCTTTCATTAACTTTCACTGAACTGCATACAGGAAAATACATTTTACTCTAAAACAGTTCAATTTATTTCAACTAAGGATAGATTTCTTTAAGATTCTTTACGCGAACAGTTATTTTTTTTTTGCCATTAGTATAAAACTTGCAAGATTAGAATTAACCAAGTACATAATATTTAGCAGAATCTTAGGAATGTTTTTCGAATGGTATATGGCCTGCGTATGTATGTGTTTTACATAGCCAAAAATATGTATTCTAGTTGAGAACTAATGTTAAATTAATCATATCTTATTCTATTTTGCCAGGAGTTTTATTATAAATCACGTGAAAAGCGTAAAAATCCTAGTGGTAAACTGTATGATAGATACAGTAACGTATGCTACAAAACAAAATATTTGAAATTAATGAAAATTCCATCAACGCCAAAGGAAAAGGAAGGTTCTGTACATATAGAAAGTAAGGGAAAAATTGACATTAGTAACGAAGTACCTATATTCTTATGTAAACAAAACATAAGCAAAAATGTTTTAAATTCTCAGCTTCATTCAAGAAAAACAAATTGGTCTTACAAAATGAAATTCTTCCTGAAGATGAACTTACTCAGCTATGGAAGGAAACATCGGTTGGTAGAATACAAGAGTTTAAGGAGTCTGAAGAGACAGGAATATCCAACCTATTAAGAGAATGGCCTCGCTACAATGATTCGTATGGATACAAGCTGGTAAAATTTATATTTATGAGATTTTAGGCATATATAACTAACTAAATGTCTTTTTATTTCACAAACCTGCATAGATTGAAATTGATTTCGAATTGATGTACCCTGAAAAAGTGAATTTGCTGTTAGAAAAATTTGACAGGTTTGTCACAAAAAGCTTAATTTTCTTTGAAAACAAAATTAAGGATAAATTCAGTAAAAATCTGTTGGAAAAGCTGAAATGTACTGATGACTTACAACAAGGTAAATATTTCAGTAAAATTACACTGTCTTAGTAAACTTTTCGTTTTTCAGATTCAAAGGATTATATTACAACTAAGGTACTATTTGCAATTCTTCAACCAAAAATAATTAATAAACATTTAAAGCCTACAATTACTGACGGCCAGGAGGATTTTGCCCTTCACCTTTTAGATATAAGTACTTTATATGAAAGACTTGAACAACTTAAAACCAAATTTGTGAAAGAAAAATCAACTATTCAGCCTCGAATAATTGTTGTCGGTAAGTCTGATGACGCTTTGAAAGACTTTTATGTATATTGCGATGGAGTAAAGTACAAAGTTGCATCTTTTCGAAAATGTTTGGATATTATTCTAAAGTTAAGCTTTGTTTTCAATCTGAACTATGCAAATATAAGTAATGAAGTGTGGTTATTTCTCCAAAAGTACTTTTTTGAAATTCGGTCTAATAATGCTAAAATCAGTAATTTAATTAAAGAGTATAAACAAATTCAAAAGGGAAATTAACTATATCAAAGAAATCATATCCACTCATACTTGGATACATACCAATATTTACAGACTAAGAATTTCCTTTGATTTTTACAATGATTATTTTTTTTATGTGTAAAGAAGTTTTCGAAAGAGCAGTATTATTGGTAGATCATCTGAAATATGATCACAAAGCTCCGTCAATTTTTAGTTTTAAATGTCTTAATTGCTTTAAAATTTTCCAAAATATATATACATTCAAGAAACACATCAAGAAGCATGAAGACTTACTTGAAAATGAACGTGAAAATAATTCTATTAAGATTAATAACAGTGCAAATCTGCAGCTATACAAAAGTCAATCAGAATCCATTGAAACCAATTGTGAAGCACTTAAAGACGATAGCTCCCAAAATGGTTTATTATTATTCAATGAGTTCAATAATGGATATACTAATTTTGATATTGAAAGTAACATTAATTTTTTAAAACAATCTCTACTGAAATTCTCTTTAGATTTGCTAAGTAAAAGTGTAATTGCAAGAAAGTTGGCTATCGAGATTCAAAACGACTTTGCAGAATTATTTTCTGGACCGATTTCAAATATTTTACGACAATTTTCAAAACATATTAGTAATGCTGATAAGCGCAAAGAATTTAATAAGTGCTTAGAATTTTTACAAAACCCTTTTCTTGAAATAAAAACAGAGTATAAACTTTTTAAACACTTAGAGTCACTTAATATATTTTCTTACCCTAAAACGTTTCTAATCAACAATGAGTTGGCAGAAGTCATAGTAAATAACGCTGCTACTTTAGATAGCAATAAAGTAGATGGATGCTTTTTGGATATATCCTTTCAAATAAAGAAATACTTTGAATCGGGAAATATTCTTCAAACGACACTGGATCACATAAAAAATTTATCAGATTCGACATCAATCAGTAATTTCATTAATAGTTCTATTTGGAAAGAAAAGCAGAAATCACTTTTGGTAGGAAAGATTGTTATTCCTATTCACATATACGCCGATGAGTTTGAAATCAACATCCCGTTAAGTTCTCATGCGGGAATACATGCTATATTAGGAATTTATTATTTTTTTCCAACAATACCAAATTTTCAAATTTCAAAAAGCAGTAACATTTTTATTGCGGGGTTTATAAAGTCCAGAGATTACAAGGAATTTGGAAATAAAGCAACATTACGACCTTTAATTAAAGAGCTGCAAAAATTGGAAAGCGAAGGGGTTGAAATAAAACAGGAAAATTTTAACATCCATGTTTATTTTACTTTAGGACAGATATTAGGAGATAATTTAGGTCTAAACAGTTTACTTGGTTACACAAAAAATTTCGGGTACCAACCAACAGTTCGTATCTGTCGTAAAAGGAAAAACGAAATTAAAAAGGACACAAAAGAGGAAATAGTTTCTTTAAGAAATCCTTCGAATTATAATTCAGACATAGCTGCAGGTAACTCAGCTCTTACAGGCATAAAGGAGAACTCAATATTTAACGAAATAGATGCATTCCACGTTACTGAAAATGTAGCATGTGATATCATGCATGATATATTTCTTGGCATATGTAGATATAATTTATCTAAAATTTTAAAATATTTTATTTATACTAAACATTACTTCTCTTTAGAAATATTTAACTACCGGAAACAAATGTTTAAATATGGTGAATATGAAATTCAAAATATAAGTCCTCCAATTGAAGAGAACCATGTGAAAAATGGGAATTTTAAATTAACCGCGCGAGAAATGCAGACTTTGTTTCATTTCTTGCCATTAATTATGGGAGAACTACTCGGTATTAGTTCTATATGAATTCCTCTTAATTTTCATTAGAATTATAGACTTGGTTTTACTTCCTTCTTTTACTGAAAATATTATGCAGTTATTAGGCAGACTAATAGAAAAGCATAACGAACTTTATCAGTTATTATTTCAAGATGATTTGAAAATAAAATTCCATAATCTCGTCCACTATCCTGGAATTATAAAGAAATGTGGTCCTCTAAAATCTATGCTGCTCTCGTTTAGAATCTGAGTATCAAGCTAATAAGAAATATGCTTATAGTATAACATCTCCTTTAAATATACCACTAACTTTATCAATAAAGTCTTCAATTCAATTTTCAAAAAGTCTCTTGAACAATGAATTTTTTAGTGAAGACATAGTTTGTAAGAAAAAATATGCCTCACAAGAGAAAGATCTTAGCTATTCTTATTTAAATTTACCTCAAGGTGAAATTTTTTATACGGATTGTGTAACTTTTAGGGGCACTATATATAAAAAAAAAAAGAATTATATTACTATAAGTAAGAGTGAGAACGAAACAGTACATTTGTATGAAATTTTAGAATTTATTTTAAACAATAGTAAATGTTTTGTTATTGCTCAAGAATTTGAAACTAAATATGAAGCTCATTTTGAGGCTTATGAGATTAAATTGCCTGTGATAAGAAAAATTGCCAATTTAAGCAATTTTGACGGTCCACCTATTGAAAAGTTTTGTCTAACAGATGCTAGAGAAATAGTCAGGTTGAAGAAATACTATAATTAAGAACTTAATTAATGACTGTACTAGAAACAGATAAAATCAGTTACAACTTTAACTAAATGTACTATAATAATATAATTAATTTAATTATTATTATAATTAAATAATGTAAATATGAAGAATAATAAAAAGGAGTAATTGAAAGTAAGTAAGTAAGTAAGTAAGTATTTAAGCAATTTTGACGGTCCACCTATTGAAAAGTTTTGTCTAACAGATGCTAGAGAAATAGTCAGGTTGAAGAAATACTATAATTAAGAACTTAATTAATGACTGTACTAGAAACAGATAAAATCAGTTACAACTTTAACTAAATGTACTATAATAATATAATTAATTTAATTATTATTATAATTAAATAATGTAAATATGAAGAATAATAAAAAGGAGTAATTGAAAGTAAATATTTTTTTTATTTGGAACTATATATATTATGACCACGCAAAATTTTGTATGATTAGTACTTTCATTTTGCAGTCCTGAAAATCTCCATTATTACTTTTGAAATAAAAGTTTGTAATTTTTGGAACAAAGTTTTAAAAATTTCCATATTAATTGCATTAACATTTGTATTAAAAATAACGGCCTTTAGAATTAAAGTGGTTGAAAATTTGGTTCAAAATCGTACAAGTATTTGTTTTTACATTTTTACACATCAAAATAAAATTTCAAAAACTTTAAAATAACCTCCAGTTAATTTTGTTTTAAAAACTAAATTCTTTACATTAAAAGTGGGTTCCTTTTGAATTGAAATGTAATTCATTATTGACTCCGCTATTAAAATATGAAATCAAAATGGAAAAGTTTTTAATTTAACGTTTCATCTTCCCCGTAAAAACAAGTATTTTCCTTAATTTAAAATAAAAGCACTGCACTTTTGGATAAAATTTAAGTTTAAAAATGCTTGTTTACGTATGTAAATTCTTTGATTTTACCCTTGTTTTTTTCTCAGTAAGTGTCTGCTGCCGCCCAAGCCAGAACCACTTGTATCAATAGTTTTGAAATAAAGCCTGTACAAATTCAACATAATTCAGTATTTTAATTAAATACCCAGATCATATCCAACATAAATTTGGTCCTTCGAGTTATCAAAAGTGAAAATATTGCTAAAAGGCATTAAACATCAAATTGGTATACTTAAATCATCAGCAGGAATCAATATAAGTTGTAAATTGCTTTCAGAATTAAGTAGTGCAGTGCTGTGCGAATTGGTGAAAGGTGCTAAAAAACAAGTTGGGAAATATTGATAAAATCAACGAATAATTACAATATGCTTCAATTAGACAAATAACAGTGAATGCGACACCCTCAATTGTAAATCACGTGAGGTACAATATGTGTATACATACATCCATACACACATACTTAAAGTACAAGCAACAAAGTTCCATCACGCGTTTTAATGAAGCGCCACTCATTAAGCGGCATTCATTACTTCCCCAAATCAATCAAGCGCTACCAAGATCAAATTAAATGAACGAAAATCCCATAATTCCATGCTTATCTTTTCGTACGTACATACATATTCCAAAAGCATATGTACGTACATACATATCTATTGTCATACGAGTATTCCCGGCAAATTATCTACAAAAAATTATGTAACCCTTTCTTCTTAAAAGTCATTAAATATTTTCTCTCAAGAATACTCAAATTAAAAGCATTTTCTTTTTCAACTAACAATGACTTGACCCTTTCTATTCATATCGATTGGCAATAATTCCATCAGAATTATTGTCAACTCAACATTTTTCCATTTTTAATACAATAACGGCAACGCACTGCATTGTTTACATGAAACAAACCCCTCAGCACGAGACCAATTCTAGCCATGTAGCGGCACTGGGCTGTCCCTGACCTACCATACAGCCAGTGCACGCTTGTTTTAATTGTTTTGCCCACATGTTGGGAAATATGCGAAATGCGCCTAGCGTTTGACCCACTAATTGGGTTCTGTATGTTCTTTTTCGTTTTTTTTTTGTCGTTCGCTTTGCTCATATGTATATATAAAGAAAGTAGTTTGTGCAATATGTATGACAGCACATAATATGTGTAATATGTACGATGTGTTGACCCCCTTAATGACACTACATGATGTTCATGTATACAATACTAGCCAATAGCAATCTTTAAAATTTCTCATGCGTAGGGGAATCTTTTAGAATATTGCTTAGGCATGCAATAGTAACTTTCACCGATATGTATTGACACAATATCGGTAGGCATACCCAAATCTTTTCCATTAATGTAGCTGGGGAAATAGTTAGAATATTGCTAACATTGCCCGGATTATTCCAATCCAAGTTATGTACTAACCCTTCTTTAACCCCACTACGAGTACTTCAGCCTTTAGCTGATTATTCAAAATTTAGACGTAAAATTTTAAATAAAAAGCCGGTGCGTTGTTAGGAACGCAGAAGTGATTTTGTAAACGGAGCCAAGTGACCCCCGACCCACGGTAAGGTCTCTTGCTCACTAGTAAAATAAATAAATAAAGTAAAATAAAATAAATTAAAAGTGTAACGGCCACTGAGCCAATTTTAAAAGAAAGGTTAGTAATAAAAAGAAATAATATCAAAGTAGTGATTTTTATTATTAAGGGCTGGTGAACTTCTTGTATAAAAGCACTCCCAGTCCTTGCTGTAGCAAATAAACAAATAGCAGCCTGAAGGTATGCAAATTACAATCGCCAAACACAGTCAAGGCAAAAAGTAATCATCCCCATTCATTTGACATACTTAAATGTGAACTCTTGCAAAACATAACATACTATCAGAAGAGTAAAAGCAAGCAGACATTCGCACAGCACTACAAAGTACAATAGCTTTGAAAAATTTAACTATAGTTAAGGATATCAATAAATAATATTTTAGACACACACTAGTTTTAATCATATTATATTGATATAAACATATTGGCATTATTCATATTAGCAATAAATATATTATATTTGAATTATATTTCAAGTAAATAAACAAGCTATACTTATGAACTTTATTGCGAAAATATTTTAAAATTCGAAATAAAATTAACGACACAAAAGCACCTACGCCGACATTATAATTCAAAACAATACGTATCACAAATATTAATATCAATTAAAGAAGTGAAACCTGTCAAAAATCAAATAATGGCAGATCTTCAGGTTTTAAAACAAAAAAGAACCAGGATAGAAGGTTCCATAGCCCGAACCAAGGAGTACGCTGCATCTATTCTTGAAAATTCAGACAGCGTGGAAATATCCACAATTTTAAATAGATTGAGAGAGCTATGGAAAGAATTCTGCACATACGACGATCAAATTGCTATTATTCCGGAACAAACTTCAACGATGAGAGTAGTAGAAGAAGCATACCTGGCTACAGAAATAAAGTTACGTAGAGAGCTCAATCGTCGTGCAACTCATAATACACAACCAGTACATGAGCCACAATAATCCCAATTAAACGAAACAATAACCGCACTAACAGAACAACATAAAGCATTAATAGAGGTGCTAACAGATCAACATGCACCACAGGCCAATGATCTTAAACTTCCCCAACTAACCATACCCTGCTTTGAAGGTAATTATACTGATTGGCCATCGTTCCAAGATCTATTCATCACTTCAGTACACAGCAATTCAGCACTAACTAAAGTACAAACGTTTCAGTACCTTAAAGGTTTGTTAAAAGGTGATGCTGCGCTACAAATACGTGTTAACAGAAGAGTGATTAAAATCTTCAATCTCTCAAAAAAAAAAAAACAAAAAAACAAAAACTTAATACTGTCCTTACAAAATACCTTGGGCAGCCCGTCGCTATGGTACCGTGCAAATGGCATCAACCCTCTCAAGAATACACATTATTTTTGATCTTGAGCTGTGATAAAGCAACCAACAGCCAGTCATTTGATAATATCTGTGGAAAGTGGTTTACGCTTCGCGAGTGAGTAGAGTGGCCATCAAACGTGCGATTTGCGACGGTACAGGAGGCGCGGCGACGGGTTAGCTATAACAGGGAAATAGAATTAATATAAGTGATTAGATTCACATGTTTACAAATATCAGAAGTGGGATTCGTACTCTATTGCCTAGATTTTAGTTTAAAGAATAATTGAGCCTTTTCCAGGAAAACTTTTGTTGTCGCCTCATACACATGTACAAGACATCAGGTACCAGATCTTTCCTCTTCTCTCTATTATAAGGGTCAAAAAATTCAAAAGATAAATCCTTCTTTTTTTTGTGTGTTTTGCTAGACTACGGTTGGAAGAATTTTATATCCTTTCTACAGGTAGCAGCACTTTACCTGTAAAACAAGTTTTGAAATCTACTCTTAAAGGCGAGAGTTAAGAAAAATAATCATCTTCTTGATGGTGGCTGCTTGCAAGGCAAGCAGGTAAACGGATTTTCTATGAAGTTGCGATGTTAACGGAGATCACGTACACAAGAATCAGTTCTCTTTCCCTTTTGGTTTCGTTGCGTTGTTTTTGTTTTGGTGCCCACTACTCGAGGGATGGAGTAATTAGTCGGTAGGGCAAATGAGTCGCACACTAAAATTCGAAGAATAAGGAATTAATTTTATGACAGTCCTCGTTCGCAAGAAGAAAGAAAACGACAACCAATTAAAAACTGAATTTTTATTTGTATGCAAGTGCAGTGCCCCTCCGCAATTTGGCACCTGCCATTTAGTTTTAAATCGTTTTGATACTTTCGCCCATTCCTCTTTTGTAGTTTGAAACTGAAAATTACAAAATGTTGTATAACAGTTAACAGTTAACATTAAAATGTTGTATGTACTCAAATTTTAATTTTCAGATTATTGAAATTGACAAAGGAATTGCATCATGTTCTATGGTCAGAAAAACGCAGTTCAATAAAGGAAAACAAGTACAAAACGAACAAAGAGAATTTTTAAAAGCATGTACTGACGTGTTAAGAGAAAACCGTGACGCAAAAGTAGAAGACCATTACGAAGCCTTTGGACAGTACGTAGCAAAAAAAACTTGGAAGCATTAAAAACGAGGAGCAAAAAATTATGGCTGAAGGATTAATAACGCAGGTAATGCAAAAGGCTGCATTAAATAAACTTACAGAAAATATAGCTTTATTAGATCAAGCTTTGGTTAATCAAAGTTTAATTTGTGTTACACCACAGCCATCACAAGATTTTTATACGGAAGAGGCTTCATCTTAGAGTATACACTGTGTCAGTACTATTCTTTAAGAAGACAACGGGTACACGGATGACATTTAGTAAAAAACTATTACCATGTATGATTTTTTTAACACGAATTAAGTGAAATTGAAATACTGAAATAAATCTATTTTTTTTTACCTTCATGTATTCCTTACGGAGCACCTCAAAAATAGCTCGACAGGTTTCAGGTATTATACGACCTAAGGCTTGTGCAGAAATCCCCATCGAAAATTTTAAATCTTCATAGCTTCGACCAGTCGCTAAAAACCTTATTGTTGCTATGAGTCGTTCTTCTGCTGAAATACTTTCTCTCATTACAGTATTTTGTTTTTCAATATTTGGTTTAACCAATTTTAATAGATTATCAAATGTTTCTGCATCCATTCGTAAATAATTATATAAATCTTCTGGATTATTTGTTTTTAGCTCTTTAAGTAATTTTATGTCACTGTATTTTCTTCTATTAATTAACCAATTTTTTTGCCACAATTTTCTTTTCCGATTTGATACTTTAAATTTGCAAAAATTTAAATACATAAACGCACTAACTATTGCAGTTCTCTTCTTTGAAGCCATTTTCACCGACTGATAATATTTATGAAGTAAAATGAGCGTCTATCTCGACCCTGGAGCGCACAAATTTTGCACACTCCACATGCCATGCGGCTAAAATGAAAACAACAACAATTTATAACCGCATGAACCTAAGCTCTAAGAATGTACGCGCAATTGTTAGGGAAAGAATGTATGATGTATGGGCAAGGAGCTTTTATCAGTGTTGTAGGCAACACTGAGGGCAATGCTTCGCGCAATAATGTAGTGGATTGCGCTAGAGTAACCCCTTGCGTGTATGGCTTACTAATGTCTCAAGAAAGGTTAAGCGAATTGATAATGCTTCATATAAATTCTCACACTGCTCGGACAATGGACTTTTGAATTTTTGCAGATTTTGCAAAAACTCTGAACTTATTACACAATTCTGCTGCAAAGAAAATCCCAGTTCGCTTTAAAATAGGAAAAATTATAGTAGTGATTTACAACAAGAAAAAGAGAAACACGGGCATTGCGGGAGACGCTATTTTCAATAAATCTAAATAAATTTAAATATCATTAAGCATCTTTTTATTTAAACAGGAATATTACTTTATGTGTGGAAGAACAAATAAGCCAGACGGTCGAATTTATAGTAGATACTGTAATGAAAAACTAAAGAAGCAAAAGGCAGGCGTTTCTCAAAAGACAACAACTTTCGGTTAGTATAGGTACATGAAAAATTGTTAAAAATTTTTGAATAAGTTTTTTTTTCAGAGTCTGAGAAAGATGCAGATGAACTTTGCTTATATTTATCTCACGAAACTTTTAGTCTTACAGATATCGAAAATAAATGGATTCTGTGTCAAAAATTCAAATTAAATTTTATTAAGAGCAATTCCATATCAAATATTTTGAAAAAAATGGCCATCTTACAAGATATGGGATACAGACTAATAGATATTGATTATAAATTTTTGCATCCGACTTTCGAACGTCTTCTGGCAAGCTGGGAGATATTCGAAAAAGTCATAGCACAAATTTTTGCATATAAACTCACCAAAGCTGAGTTAAGGATGCACAGTGTGTCGCAAAAGTTACCGTACTTTTAATATAGATCATAGAACACGAAGCCCATATCTATTGAACATTAGCGTCATTAGAAAGATACGTATTTGTTCTTTCAAAAGCAGTCAAGTTCATGCAAATCGGATGACAGGTTTCTAAGCTACACGCACTTTAATGACAGTATGTTTGGTGCTTATGTCGTAAAAACATAATGGAACAAAGAGCAATACCAAATTTTATGTTAAATTGGAAAAAAGTTCTACGAATTGTTACAAAAAGTTTATATACAGTCAGTCAAGTAAGAGCGTGGTCGTCATTACCGAGAGGTAATGAAAGATTTCGCTCTAATTCCTTTGCGAGCCGATAGAGGGAAGCTTTGCCCTTGATGCATTGTCAACAAAGACTCAGTTGTCGTTGATCTTTTGAAAGAGAATCACGTTAAGCGCCATGAGTGCTAAATACGCGTCGCGCTACGAGGCTGTGTTCCTTTGCACCCACCCGAAAGGTCCCAAAATGTCGCAATCAGCGGCTGCTAAATATATGAGAAAGTCGAAGGCATTTGTACATAAGTGGGTACAGCGATATAAAGTGGCTAAAAATGTCGATGATTTACCAGAACGTGGCTCGATAGGAAAAGTGGACAAAAAAGTTGAAAAAAGAATAGTGAATCTGTTTTCGCGGAATCTTGGTTTAACACTGCGGGAAGGACAAGCAAAATTAAAGGCAAAAGGTTTAGATATATCCTACGAAACTATCCGAACCCATCTCCGCACTCATGACGTGAAATGCCGCAACACAATGAAGAAGCCTCTGTTGACTGGAAAACATGTGAAAAAGCGACTCGCTTGGGCGCATGAGAATATCGATAGAGATTTTGAAAATGTCATTTTTACTGATGAATGTTCTGTATGGGCACGTTGTGTCCTCACGCGAGCCTGGTCAAATTCCACCAATAGGGTTGTTCAGCGGACCGTAAAACACGGAATAAAGGTGCATCTTTGGGGCTGCTTCTCAAAGCAGGGATTCGGCACTTTGTACCTCTTTACCGACAACCTAAATGCCGAAAAAATGATTAAAATCTATAAAAAGGCTTTACTGCCATCTGCCAAACGTTGGTTCATCAGCAAAAATGAAGATTGGATGCTGCAAAATGTGTGGGCATATATTAAACAGAAACTTCGTGGAAGACGCACACACACTTTGAAGCAGCTATCTTGCGAAATTCGTCGGATCTGGAGATCGTTGCCACTAGAATACGCCGTCAAATTAGTAGAAAGCATGCCTCGGAGATGTCAGGCAATTATCGACGCCGATGGTGACTGGACACAATATTAACCGAATTGCATCATCGTTTGTAATGTGTACAATATATTTATAAATATGAAAGTTTCACAAAATAAATTTTTTTATAAATTAACCCGACCACGCTCTTACTTGACTTACTGTAAGTGATTGTATGAGTCGTACATAACGCGTCAGGAGATCGTCTTTTGAAGCCTTTACTGATTAATAGATCTCAAAGGCCGCGTGCGATGAAAGGAAAAGATTTGGAAAAGCTGCCTGTGCATTGGCGTGCCTGGATGACGTGCACAATATTTGAAGATTGGTTCTATAATTGTTTCGGACCTGAAGTGAAAAGTTATTGAGAAGAAAAAACCCTTAGTTTAAAAATCTATTGCTCCTAGATAATTCACCAAGTCATCCAATAGGCTTGCAAGATGCAAATGTGCAAATTGAGTTCTTGCCTCCCAATACAACTTCGTTAATTCAACACCCAGATCAGGGGATAATTTCTACGTTTAAGGCTTACTTTATTAGACGAACCTTTGCAGATGTTTTGAGAAAATTGGATGCAAATCCTTCACTTACTCTACCTGAAGTATGAAAAACTTCAGTTCAGCCGTCGCCGAAATAAAACAGTCATCATTAAATTCTTGCTAGAAAGTCATATGGACTGAAGTAATAGTCGAAAGAAACGTGACTTCAACTGAAACTGGATTTCTTTTAGCAAGTGTTGTATCATTTTAGAATTCTTATTAAATGCGTCAACTTTTAAAGTTACTTGCCAGACTGGCGTAGTACATTTTTTTTCCAGTACAGTCAGTTAAAGTTCAACGAATTATTAATTTTATATTGTTAGTTCGGCAAAATGTGACATTTTCTTCCAAGCTGGAGCAGTTGGCTTAGAACTTAAAGAAACAGGTTACATAAGCACTATTCGGGATTACATAAGAAAAATAAAATTGAAAAAAAGTAAAGATTTATAGCAACAGGAGCTAAAAAACCATCACAAGGTGTACATTTTCTCGAAAACAAAAGAAATGCCAATAATTTGAAAAATACATGACTTAGATTTTTTTTTATATTTTTCTGGTAACTGTTACGATTTGGTCTATCACCCGGTTCCGGCTTGACGTCGACTTACGGGACACCCTGTATATATTAATTGACAAACTGCCTTTGTTGGTGCGTGAGAGCACAAGGGCAGCAATATGCTTCTACAGAAAAAACTAATTCAGATTAGTCTCCTGGTGTAGATTTATTGTATCAAAGGTCGTAACAATATGTTTATATAAAGTAGAAGCCTTTTTATGGTGCGTGAGGGCACGAAGGTATAGCAAAATACCTCTGCTCGTACGTGAGGGCACATGGAAGTAAAGTGCTATAGTCAGTAAAACTAGTCAGATTAGTCTCTGACAGTATTTTGAGCATGCGCAGAAATGTAGCAATATACTACTATAATGAAGAATGCAGATTAGTCTCTGCAGCAGAATTATTCTTCTGTTTAGACGTGGGCAGGAATATTGCAGATTAATCTGCGCAGAATTATTCTTCTGCTTAGATGTGGGCAGGAGATGTTTGCAGATTAATCTCTGCGCAGAATTAAACTTCTGCTTAGGTGTAGGAAGGAGTATTGCAGATGAATCTATGCGCAGAATCAAACTTCTGCTTAGGTGTGGGATGGATTATTGGAAATGATATGAGTTTTCAGATTACACTCTGAAATATAGAATTAATCTTCTATAATGAGGTTCTTGTATATAGATAAGTCTCTAAACCAGATGAGTTCTGGACCAAGAATGATTTTGTGCTGCAGCTTGTCGGCTTTATATAGCCGCCGCATCCAGTTATGAGCTCTCGCCTCTCGGTGTTGCCCTAGCAACGATTGATGCGATGTCTGAACGTACCTCAGACAGCTGATTGACGTAATGTCACTTCATGACATTATAAAAAAACGTAAATATTCTGGATGTAGTATGCTTTTCTGCATTTTGATATAATTTGTTTTATTTAATTGATTAATTTTGATTTATGTTCTAGATAATCGAGTTGTGATAAATTGGAAGCAGTTGCAGTTTGCAAACATGGAATGTTCGGGTGGATTACTTCGAATTTTTCACCAAAATTCCCGAGAGTTTTAGAAATGTCAAAAATGAAGATTATATAAGTATTTTATCATCTATAAATTTAACTTGATACTTTGTGGTCTCTTTTGCTTTATATTTCAGAAAATAATTCGTCGTGGGAAGGTACTACATCGGTGGACTGAACAGTATCTATCGTGTAAATTGAGGAAAGAGTGTATTGATGTATCGCAAAAATTATTTCATTTATTTAAATTTCAATTTCAATTTCGCTTGAAAACTCAATTCCATATTACAATAAAATACAATTAAGCATAAATTGCATTTTGTTATCAAGCACACATATTCTCACCCTCTTAAAATTAATATTTCAAGACGGGCGCACAACTGCATACCAGATTTTAATTCTGCTTGATGTATATACATTGCTACAAAACTTCTTTGCATTCTCTCACGTAAATTTTTTCAAAAAAGAAATATTGTTCTTAAAAGATTAAGTGTAATCTAAAATAAAAAGAAAAATTTTTAAAAGAAGAAAAATTGAATTCTAAAATATGTAAAAGAATTATTGTTTATAGAAGGAAGAGTAAATTTTAAAAAATAAAAGAAACATTTTTCATAAAAAAGCTGTGTGGTCTCCTTCCGGAGCACGGCACACGCCCTTACATAACAGCTTAGTCGTCGCAATTGGCTTTTCTGCTTTATTATTAACCAGCGATATTAACAGCCTAAATTTGCTATCCGTCATTATGAATAAATAATAACGTAAGGTCAAACAAAGACCAACACTACCACACAATGTACTCCCGCTTTGTCGAGATGAGCCGGGTTCTCTAACATTGATTCGTTCGAATTCAATTAGCTCTGCCAATTACTTTGGACTATTGGAAAACAAATTGTTCATGGTGTAACATACATAAATTAATCAAAGCAATCATGAATTCGTTAGGTGAAGGCAATCTTAAAACAATGGGCTGAATTATTTCGAAAAATATAGTAGAATTCGTAACGGGAAAACTTGTGTATTTGATAAATTACCAATTAATCAAAAAAGTCTAGTGTACATTCTGAAGTGCAATTTCGAGCATTAATCACAGAATTTCCCAATAAATTTATGGGGAGAAATAGACCCAATGACGCCATACTTTAACCCGTCAGAGTTGCATGTATGGTCATACATGAAAAACTTCAGTAACGAAGAAGATATCACATCACTAGCGAATCCTTAGCATTTAGTATACATAGAGCCCGAAGCATTTCAATATTCATACATACCAAAGATCTGCACAATACCATTTAAAATACGTTTCAATTTATACATTTCCAACTGTATATGTAGGAAGGGAGGGTAAGATGATGATAGTAAGCTTTAATCTTTTTTACATCCTGGTGGCTTGGACCTAAAGTCTTAGTTCTTGATTTAGAGCAATCGTTAATAGGTTTATTTTCAACTAGTAATTTTCTGATTTTCATAAATTAGAAATTTACCATAGGTTTGTCACTTGTTTGACTTGCTGACTAATTCGTCATCTTATCCTCGCTTAAGGGTAAGATGACGCAGGACAAGAGAAATGAAAAATAAAATCAATTACATATTTATTTTTATATACAAAAGTCACATAGATAAACTTTGCATTTCTCTTCTTCCTGAGTGACTTAACTACACGTGGCAAGGGCCCATTTACGACATATTGAACAAAGATACCACGTCTCATTTTTACCAGTGTCATTATAGATCATTCAAAGTTCTGCTGCCACGAAATTATTGTTCTCGTATTCTTCCATATAATTTCAATACATTTTCAATGCGATTTCAATAAATAAAGTCACAGCAAAATTTGTGACCGATTCGGTGAGATAACGAGTTCGTCATCTTACCCGCCTGTAGAGTTCGTCAACTTACCTGAAACGACGATTTATAAAATAAAGGGGTAAAAAATATTGCAATAAAATTTATTTGAAATTTACTTTATTAATTCAAGTAACAACATATAATTTAAGAAAACGCTTCGATGGAAATTTAAAGACTTACCAAATTTGATGATAACACAATTTTTTCAAACCTAATTTTACACTGAACTTTCGTGTGAATACATGAGACGCTATTGTCTGAATAACAGATGGTCACTGATATTAGTTTACTGTGCAAGCAAAGCCGACTTAATCCAGTACAAATCACAGAATTAGTGCCATCGGCTGGCAATCTATTGTAAGAAACGATTCGTCATCTTTCCCGACTCGTCATCTTACCCTCCTTTGCCCTAGTTACAGTTGACTGAACAATATTCGTAACTAACTCACACCTAATTGAAATAAGATCAGTTAAGTTAAGTTTAGTTAAGTTGAAAGCTTCCAAATGCATTTAACTATGTATATATGTAAAAATTCAGCTTCGTAAGCAGAATAGCTTAAAAAGCTTGCGACATTTATTTAAATATTATAGACAATGACTTTTATGTGCTTTTATGCAATAATTGTGACCGAAACATGGCTTCATTGTAGCATTGTTTATCTGAATATTTCGATGAAAAAGAATATATGGTATTTCGCAGGGATCGTTGTCAGCTTTCTACTGGCTTATCTCGAGGTGGAGATGTACCTATAGCTGTAAAAATAGAATTCCAGTCCATGCGCCTCAATCTTAATCAGGACGATGGTATTGGCCGTGAAGCTTAACTTCAATATTCAAATGAACATCGTTATTTGTGTCAGCTATATTCCTTCATCGAGCTAATTCGAAGTTTACGAATCTCACGTGAGTAACCTCACTTCTATTTTTTCCGATTTATTTACACAAGATCACTTATTCTACCTTGAAGACTTCAACCTTCCGCGTTTAAACTGGTAGTGGTCTGAAGATGAGAAGATCCTGATGCCTACGGATGTGTCATCACTATTTGAGTGCTTAGTTGTGGATAGTCTTACTGAATGTGATTTAATTCAAGTTAATACTTTTTGTAATATATTAGACAAATTTTTAGATCTAGTTTTCATTAATCATGAATTAAAATTTTGTATTAAGGAAGTCGTTTTTCATCATAAACCGATGTTATTAATTTGGATACATATTTGTTTGCTGGTGTGAAATTATGCAAATGATCACAGTTATACTTATATAGTAAATTTCTGAAAATTATTCACGCTGGCATTGAAAGGGCTCATACCTATTATTAAGACTAAAGCGAAATCTCACCCTCCTTGGGTCAATCGCATTTCCTAAGGCTAAAAAATTCTAAAAATATGGCACATAAATTGTTGGTTATGGTTAAAAGTTCATTCAATGAGTATCTTCATATGTATCTCTTTAGACTCTATATCTGGTCAAATGAGGATTATATTAACAACAATTGTAAACCATTTTGGTCGTATATTAACTCTAAGCGATCATCATCCGGCATTCCTATTAATAATGGCATTCATTCAAATAATCTTAAGGACAGCTGCGAATTATTTGCCAATTATTTTGAACCAGTTTACTTCAACAACTCTGGCGCTGTTTCTTTTCCAGTATCTAGTCATGATAAGGCCTTTGCGAATTTCGGAAGCATTCAGTTAAACGAGAGTGATGTGTGGAAATCATTGAGTACTTAGATAGTGACACCTTGCTTGAACGTTGTTGTAATTCTTTGGCCCTAATCTTTAATCAATCCCTAGTTTTGGGTTTTTTTTTAAATGATTGGTAGTTTTCTTTCATTAAACCTTTAACCCTTGAATCGAATCAGCAATTATAGAGCAATTGCTAACGTCTTGCCAGTTCCTAAATGTGTTGAGAGCTTAGTAAAAGATAAAATTTATTTTCACATTAAAGAAGGTATTTCGTCCTTGCAGCACGGGTTTGTAAGTGGTAGATCTACATCCACTAATTTAATTCATTTCAAACGCAGTGTGTCTGTTGCTATTGGGGATGGCTTTCAGGTGGATGTTATATTCACAGATTTCGTAAAAGCTTTTGATCATATTAAAAAGCTTGAAGTGTTTAGTTTTAATTCTCTGCTTGATTGGTTGACATCATATTTTACTAATCGTACTCAGTGTGTTAAAGTGGATTGCGTTCAGTCTCGAATTTTTTAAGTTTTGTCTAGTGTTCCCCAAGGTAGCCACTTGGGTACCTTATTGTTTGTTATATTTATTAATGATATGATAAATATTTTTCGCTCCACGCAACCGTTGTTGTATGCCGACGATCTTAAAACTATGTTGCACATGAAAAATTCATTGGACATTTGCCTTCTTCAGTCTGATCTTGATCGTTTACAACAATGGTGTTTTTCAAATGGACTGGCTATAAATCCAAGCAAGTGTTATACTTTTCACCGTTTGCTGAACCCTCTTCATACTGAATTCTTTATTGATAATGTTTCCACTGAGCGGCCTAATGAGATTTTGGACCTTGGTGTCATTTTCGACGCGAAACTGGGAAGTAGTTTGTTATGGTCGCAGGACCACACGAGGCAGTTTACTACCATTGAGCCTCTGAGAACTAGCAGGAGTGCTCACATTGTTCTGGGAAAAAGGAAACTTCTGGTTTTGTAATAAAGTGGCATGCCTCAAAGCGCAGATGTATTATTCGAGTGTAAAATTTTGAAGTGAATAGTTGTGTTTTATATTTGGAAATTTGAATTGGATAGTGATAGAAAAGATGATGGTGCTGGTCCAAGCCGTGAACCTAATAGGCGAAAGATAGAAACCAGCAAGATATGAGAGAAAACACTCGCAGGTAAATTACTTTTATTTTCGTGAATATTTAGTGCCCTGATGTGACTCACTGATTAATTGTACCTAATCTTTAAAAATTAATATTATTAAATTTTTTTAGGTTGATTCAATCCGAAATTGTTGAATTTCTGGACTCGGAAGAAGAGGAGGAACTGCTGTTTGATGACAAGGAAGACGAGACACGGCTTCCACCGAGGAGTCCCAGTAATGGCGACGAAGTGGAAGAAAAGGGTGATAGCGATGACGATAACATTCAGTCCCAGCAGCAACAACGACAAGAAGAAAAGGAAAGTGATTATTTTGAAGTTCGAGGCGAAGTTTTATGGAAAAAAAACTCCATATGGTGAGACTCAACCCAGATCGCATAACATCGTTCGACAGAGAGGTAAAAATTTATCTACCTAAATATATCGTACGAATAATTAGAGAATTTGTTACCTGCCTAACTATTTATTATTCTTTCAGGTGGTGTTGCAAGAGGCTGCAAATCTTTAACATCTTTAACAAAATATTTTCGCCGGAAATGCGGTCGATAATAATCCGAGAGACAAATCGTAAGGCCAGGCATATTATTGACGAATAGAATGCCTGCCATCCAGGTACCGAACCTAAAACTTCGCAGTCTCTGACGGAGACAGAATCCTAATAACTTCAGGTGTTCATCATTCAAATGGAGAACATATGAACGAGATGTGGAAATCAGATGCTTTGCCTTTATATCGAAGTGCTCTGATCCGAAATCGTTTTCAAGTCATCTCCCGGAATATTCGTTTCGATAACGTAAACACGCTACCTGAAAGGCTCAAAACTAATAAAGCTGCTCCAATTATGGATATCTGGACATGCTAATTTAGCAAATGTCTACAACCCGTATGATAATTTAACAGTTGACGAGCAGCTATTCCCGTACAGAGGACGTACAAGATTTACGCAATATATTCCAAGTAAGCCGGCGAAGTATGGAATTAAGGTCTTTTGGGTTTGCAATTCCAGAAATTCATTTTCATGCAAACGAATAATTTATACTGGTAAAGAATTCGAAACGAGTGCCCGCCAAGTTAACGTTGGGCAAAATACCGTAATCGAATTAGTGAAAGACTACCGAGGAACAGGTCGGAATATTACAATTAACAACTTTTTCACCTCACTGCCACTGGCGAAAATTTTATGTACAATGGGAATGACTGTCGTGGGAACAATTAGAAAAAATAAAGCCTACATTCCGCATCAGTTACAAGCATCAAGGCAGCGAGAGGTTTTATCATCAATTTTTGCCTTTCACCCAGAAGCGACCTTAGTAAGCTACGCGCCGAAGAAAAATAAGGCAGTATTGTTGCTTTCAAGTATGGATTCCCAACCGGAAGTACGTGATAAAGATTCGAAAAAACCAGAAATAATACACTTTTATAATGAAACAAAGTCAGGAGTGGACACGATGGACCAGTTGCTAAGGAAATTCACCACCAAACGTAGAACAAATAGATGGACATTAGCATTTTTTTTTTCAAACTTAATAGATGTAGCATGTTTAGCACGAACCTTGACGCAACGAACAGAACGCCGCCGCTTATTCCTCAAGGACTTAGAAAAGAATTTGTGCCTGTCGTCCGGTCAAAAATTCCAAACGTAATATATCATATTATACACGAACTGCGATGGAAACAGTCCTGGGAAATAGGATTACGCCAATCCTGGCACAGGCACAGGCACCACAGAATCTACCTAAGGACGCACCAGGTAGGACTAAACATACAGGTGTATGTCATCGATGCCTTGCAGACGACAACAGGCGCCGCAAGACTAGAAAATGTTGCACTAAATGTAAGAAACCTATATGCAATCAGCATATAAAAACGGCGCCAGCTGGCTGTGTTGACTGCGGCGATGCCACATTAGACAGTCCAATAAATTAAATATTATGTTATTAGACATTTTTTAAATAAATAATTAGTTTTTAATGATTTATTGCGTTTCATTTCATACGAAAAGTACGGAGATATTAATAAGGTATCGGGTATCGGGTACCTCATTTGGGTGATAGAAGTATAGTTTTCAGAAATGGAAAAAAACACATATTTCGAAAACTCGATTTGTATTGAAAATAGTCGGAAATTCTTTAGAAGTGTTTTTTATGAGTTCTCACGGATACACAGACCTCTAGGAACGACGTGATAAGAAATATATCATTTTAAACCCGACAAATGTACCGAGTATCCGGTATGGTCACATAAGGGTTAAGGAGTTTAGGTTATATACATTTACAAATCGATTTATTTACTGGCTCATGCAAGAGCATATCCCGTGCCACAGTAGCGCTAGCTAGCCAGTTTGACGTGACAATTATCCAGTATCATAATTCATAAATGTACATGCAACAAATTTTAAGTAATAAATTTGGTTCACGTAAGAGGACGCGCCGCGCCACAAGAGCGCTAGCTAGCCATAGTGAAGTGAAAATAATTACTTTAAGTTATATACCAGGCATGGCCAAATTGCGGCTCGCGAGCCGCATGCGGCTCTTTGAATGAGTGAATGCGGCTCTCGAAAAGAAATGAAAAAATAAATAATACATATTTAATAATTTATTCAAATTGCTATAAAATTGGAAGTAATACATATGTATAATGTTTAATATAATATGGTGTAATAAAATCAATTATTATATTTGAGTATATTTTGTGCTCTTAATCGAAAATGTCTACGAGTGGGATAATTCCCGTAATTTTATATATGTAGTTGTGTTTGGACTCACTTGAGATTTTCGGTCTTATGCGAAAACCTTTGTTATTCTTTAATAGAGGTTTTAAAGCCAAAAATGAAGAAATGAGTATGCGAAAAAGGCTATTAGCGCAAATACAGGCTTAACATACAAATGTTAAATGACAAAAATTTAACATAGGCTACCCCCTAGCTTAAAGCAATTTTTATTTAATTTTCATACTTTCATTTTCATCGGTTTTCGTGCAAATCTACTTTTTATTGCAAGTGCGTACCATATTTTCCGTTGCGCTGCTTCAACATAACTTTGCATTGTATGAGTGTGCAAGTATGAGTGTTAAAATGTCAAAACGAAATGCCTGCAATCCCTCAACCTAGCATTATAAGGTAAAGATAAAGTTATTACTGATCTTTTTCAAACTGTTCTAAGTTTTATTAAAAAAATTCAGCTTTTTAAACGCGATTTAAATGCAAAAATATTCAATCACTTTTCTCGTCTGAAGACAAGACTCTCTAAAACTGATGAAAAAAAAACTGAGTGAATACGACAGTAAATTACGAGAATTATTAAAAAAATTTCACTTCCGATTTGATGATTTGAATAATTTAAAGATTTCTCTAAACTTTCTTGTATGCCGTTAATAATGGAAAATAACATCAGCCAAATGACCACCACGACCACGCCTTCAGGACCATATACTTTTAATGAAATTTTCCTTAACCATCGCAAAGTGGCTGTCCTATGTCCTCGATAGCCTCACGAATTCCATCTTTGAGGTCTTGAATCGACGCTGTGCTGTTGGCGCAGACCTTCTCTTTCACGTGGCCACAAAAGAAGAAGTCGCAAGGTGTTAAGTCACAAGATCTTGGTGGCCAATTGTGATCACCTCTTCGAGAGATAACACGATCCGGAAACTTTTCCCGTAAAAGATCAATGGTTTCGTTGCTTGTATGGCATGTAGCGCCGTCTTGTTGAAAGTAAACGTTGTCAAGCTCAATACCATCCAATTCCTGCCATAAAAAATCATTATTCATCTGTCGATAGCGCAATCCATTCACCGTAACTGTTGCTCCAGCCTCATTTTCGAAAAAGTAAGGTCAAATGACCCCGCGGGACCATAAACCGCACCAAACAGTCACACGTTGAGGATAGAGAGGCTTTTCAACAATAACTGTTGGGTTTTCCGAGCCCCAGATGCGACAGTTTTGCTTGTTGACGAAGCCATCGAGGTGGAAATGGGCCTTATCACTCAAGATGAGTTTTCGATGGAATTCCGGATCCTTTTCATGCATTTCAAGGACCCAATCAGCAAAGACTCGACTTTGTTGATGATCGGCCGGCTTGAGTTCTTGTGTTAACTGAACTTTATAAGCCTTAAGACCCAAATCTCTATGCAAAATAAGGTGTAATGACGTTTGTGGAATGCCTAATTCCAAAGAACGACGAGGAATGGACAAACCTGGGTTTTCTTCAACACTTTCGGCTACAGCAGCAACATTCTCGGCTGTTCTTGAGCGACGTGCACGGGTTTTATTCTTCACATCACTAACTTGTCCCGACAGCTCGAATTTTTCTACCAATTTCTGTATTGCGGTCTGACAAGGTGCTTCATGACGACCCAAAAATGTACGAGTTTTACGAACCGTCTCTGCCACATTTTCACCATTTTTATAGTGAATTTTAATAATTTCAATGCATTGCTGAATCGTGTATCGTTCCATTTTTATTAATGGCGTAGTTTTTACTTGTCAAATGTCAAAAAATGACAGCTCCAAAAGAGACATCTACCGAAATAGCGGGCTAATTAAAATAACACCTCTTATTGGAAAACCCTTTAGTATCACCATCAAAGTACCCTAATTTAAGGAAAGCTGCTAGCAGATTACTGTCCATATTCGGCACAACATATTGTTGTGAGTCACTTTTTTCAACAATGAAGTTTATAAAATCAAAGCACCGTTCACAACTCACAAATGAGCATTTAACGGAATTAATTCATTCCGCGCTTACTAACTATGAACCCAAGTTCAGAAAATGCTCGGCTAAGTTACAAACACACATGCCATCTACCAGCAAACAATAGCTTAACTTAAATATATGTATGCATATGTTTGAAGACGTATTCAAAAAAATAAAAATTCCATGCCAACTAATGTTTTTGATAGTTTATTTTTATGTTGGCTCCCGTCACGACAGATTATTAGAATTCGGCTCTTCTTGGAGTGAAGCGTGGCCACCCCTGTTATATACATTCACAAAAATTCATATAATTTAGATGGCCAGATTGAAGTGACAATAAATTCAATATTATAACTAAGATACATTCAGCAACTTTTAGATAACTTCTGTGGGCTCACGTAAGAACACATTTGCTCTTGAAAAGTGCTAGGTAAAACTATTAAAGTTAAAATAAAAATTCTAGTAACATGTATTTACCAAATTTTAAACGCATCATTTGGCTCACGTGAAAGCAATAATATTGAAATAAATAAATATCTTAGGATATATACACTCACAACAAATTATAATAATTTAAGTACCCTGAAGTGACCATAATTCAATATTATAATTTATATACATTTACAAACTTTTAACTCAATTATTTGGCTCACGTAAGAGCACCTCTCGCGATGAAAAGAGGCCAGAGCACACTCCGCGCCACAGGAGCGCTAGCTGGCCATAGTAAAGTAACAATAATTCAATGTAATAGTTTATACACATTCACCAAATTTTAAATATTTTATTTAGCTCACGTAAGAGCACCACTCAATCAAAAGGGTGCTAGATATCCATATTGAAGTGATCAAATTAAATAGTAAAGTCTACAGTTTACAGCTTTTATAAAAAAGCGTTATGTTAATGACCTTTTTACAAAAAAAATAAAGGTCAAAATAAAAAAAAAAGTAAAAAAATCCGAAATATATAAAATATAATATAAAGGCCATGAAGTTCTGCATCCAATGACCGTGCGCCCAGTACTTTTTAAAATATAGAATGTTTTGTGAAAAACTAGACTTTTTTTTTAATCACCCTGTAACTCCTAAACGGCTGATATTGCCCCCCCCCCTGCGTTCAATTTTTTGTTAGGCTGGGTGAGTACTATCACACCCTGCTCTTTTGCCTCCTTAAGGGAAACACCCTGTGTATACAGGGTGAACCGCAAGTGATGTGAAACCCGAAATTTATGGATAGGTCATATTTAGACGAGCAAAAATTGTCATTTTTTGGGTTCAGATTGTAATATCTCATTTGAAAGCTAAGCTTTTGGGCTTCTTAAATCCGGAATAGAAAACTGGTCTAGATGACGTATTCTTTGATAAAAATAGTAGTTGAATAAATAAACAACGAGTATTAATTCCGAAATTTTAACTTTGTGGAGCCATAACTCATCAAAACGGAGGGGCCGTGGAGAAAAATTTCTAGACGGTTGGAAAAGTCTAACAATTATCTATCTACCAAAGTTTAAATTATTATCATAGGGTGCAATGTGGGGAAGTTACAGGGTGACTTGTGAAAACATACCCAAATTTCTTTAAGTCATGTTATCTCGGTGACCACCCATACAATTTTTTGCTCGTCTAAATATGCCCTATCCATACCCTGCTGGTTTCACATCATTTGCGCGACACCCTGTATATTTATTTTGAAAGAATAGCATTTGCAATTAAATATTTGATTTTTTTCTGCAAGTTGAATGCATTAGTTATTTCACTGCGAGTGAGAACAACTACGTATTAAATAGTCGCTTTTGGATATAATTTCAACTGGATATAAATAACTAGTTAACTACAGTTGAGTTTGAGGAAAGAGTAAATAGTACTGTGCAGATCTCAAATACATACACATTTACTATACAAAAATAGAGCAAAGATTTCTTAGCAAACTATTTCCTGGTGTTGAAATCGCTGCATGAAATGCTGAAGGCCATGTAAAACAATAATCTTACGTATACAATACAAAACTGTTTTATTGACAGTTTCTGGCCAAGGCCACATATCTAGTAAATCGCTGCAGAGGTACTAAGCCTAAAACATCTCGACACAAAACATTTATTAAAAGTAGGTGGATTTTCTGTTTGAAAATTAGGTATGATGTACAGCAGGGGTGTCAAACTCGAGGCCCGCAACGAAAAATTTTGCGGCCCGGCCATATATTTTGGCACACAATACTATATAATAAATAAAAACTGTGAAAGCGCAGATTACATGCAAAGAAACAGAATGGAAAATGACTCATTTCCGTAAATAAATGAAAAGCGGAGATGTCAGATTTTACTCTCATAAAATATTCCCGCGCTTTTGGGCAAAGAAACAGAATGGAAAATGACTCATTTCCGTAAATAAATGAAAAGAGGCGGAGTTTTTAGATTTTACTCTCATAAAAGTTCCCGCGCTTTTGTGAAACAGGTTTTTCTGAAATATTGAGAGAATTACCCCAATGTTTATTGCTATAATCCTGTGATATTTGAACAGCACGTGCTTCTGTTTACATTCGTTTCGATCTGAAGAGATTAAGTGGGAGAAACTCATGCTGCATTCTCTGATATTTTTGGGAGAAATGGGAATTTTAGTTGACAGAAATTTTACATCTCCTTTCAGCACGTGCACCAAAGCGGTACTTATCTTTTTCTAAAAGAATTAGGGTAGTATGACCCGATGTACATTATTATGAATAGTTTGAAAGGATTTTGAAGGTATTCAAGAAGGTTTTATCATTCGGGTAATCCTACGTTCTCTCAAATTTTCTTTCTAACTCGTTGTCTATACTTGTCGTACTACAATCATAAGCAAGTTATTTTACCCTACCATTCATGCAAAAGACATAAGTATATTACATTATTTGTTTCTTTCTTGAAAACACGAAAAATTCCCAAGTTTTTTCTTCTGTCTTATCTTTTTATATGTTAATCTTTTGCCTATAGTCTTGTACGGATTGGTGCACGTAACAGAAAATATTTTACTTTCGGAAAATAAGACGTATAGTTTATATAGGATTATTGCTTAATTCATTTACGCTTATTGATTTGTGCAGTAAGTTAATGTTCAAGAAAAAAACATTGATATTTTATTAAAATGTTTTATTATTTTCTGTTAACAACTGCTTATTTATTCCAGCCCTTTGTATTCAGTATGTCTATATCGAAGCCAAGTGGTAGTAAAACTAAACGAAAAATCGCTGACGAAAATGGAATATTCCAAGTAAAATGGGAATTAGAATATTTTTGCTGTGAAGTAAAAGATAAAATAATCTGCTTGATATGTAAAAATGCTATTAATGTACCAAAGTTATATAATATTAAACGTCACTACGAGCAACATCAATCAAAATATGATAATTATGAAGGATTAATGAGACAAGAAAAGTTGAAAGAGCTCAAGTTAGGTCTGAAAAAACAACAGCTAATGTTTAGTAAAGTATTCCAAGAAAGTGAAGCGGCAGTAAATGCAAGCTACGTCTTGTCCAAGTTAATAGGTAAACACTCGAAGCCTTTTACTGAAGGTGATTACATAAAGAAATGCCTTAATTTAAGCTGGAGAAATTGTTCGTCCTGAAATTTTGAAGGCTTTTCAAACAATTTCTTTGTCTCGAAATACAGTTGCGGAGAGAGTTACTGACGTGGCCGCCAATTTAAGTGATCAAATCAAAGCAAAATCATCTAGTTTCGAAAGTTTTTCCATTGCCTGTGACGAGAGTACGGACATTGGTAGCATAGCTAAATTAGCTGTGTTTCTTCGTGCTTGAGACACGGATTTTAGCATTTTTGAGGAATTATTGGAATTAATACCGATGCGTGGTACTACTACAGGACAAGATATATTTAATTGTGTTTTTGAACTTCTACCTCTGTTAAAATTAAATTCTGTGGCTACAGATGGCGCTCCTACAATGACCGGAAAAAACAACGGCTTCGTAGCATTACTATGAAAAAAACTAAGTGAAATTCACGGCTCAAATATTCATCAAGAAGTACTATGCACGAAGGTAATAAACATGGAGAATGTTTTGTCATATATAAAAAGAAGTTATAAATTTTATAAGATCTCTTTCTTAAGTGAGTTAGATAGCGCATATTCAGGTTTGTCCTACTATACCGAGATACGTTGGTTATCTTGATCCAAGATTCTCAAACAATTCTGGGATTTGAAAGAAGTAGGGTAAGATACCCAGTTCCGAGCCCCCGTAAGGAAAGTTTTAACTTCTATTTCTTACTACAAGCTTAAAGCTATCTTAGCTTAAAACGTGGTTTTGTTTTTAACATCTTGGAATATTAGGTTATTAAAAATAGGTGGAAAAACAACTATTTTTATATACTATAATTATAAAAACAGTTAAATTGCGAAAAAAGTCCCTTTTCCTAGTTCTGAGCCCCTCTTTGACCAGTTATGAGCCATAAGCCATTGCTAGTTCCGAGCCCCCATTTTCAAAACGAATTTATAAGTTTAAACGATCGTTTATTGTAACTTAAGTGCTTTCTTCCTAACAAAAACTCAAAATTAAAAAAATTGATAAGAAAATATTTTATATTTCTTGGAAAAAAATCAAGATACAACAGAGAAACGGAAAAAATTCACCACATTGTATGCATAAAAAGTAGTGCATGCTAATACTTTAAGTACATATTGCGCATGTGAAGCATCTGCTACACAAGCGAAGCAGTAACATGTACTAATTTTTATGTATATTTTTAGGAACATTTAGAGCAACTAAATATTTTGAAGCTCGCATAATCTATGCAGCTTTTATGGAAAACTTTCGAACACTGAAAGCATGCCGCACCATCGTTTTTAACCGTTACAAAGTCTTAGCACAGCTATAGCATAATCCAGATATTATGCTATTCATGTTTTCATTAGTTTTGCCAGATTCATTATTTTCGGAAAATAAGTCGCGGACATGCATTTACTTCTTTAAAGCAATTCGTGTAGAAACATCAAAGGTGCCAATATTTCCTTTTGAAGGGTTTGTTCGTTTTTTTAGTCCTGGCATTGAGTCTTACCGTTTTTTGTTTTCTTTCAATTTTTCTTTTCAATATTTGGGCTGCCTTTTTTCTCGTTTTTAACTGTTTTCTTCCCTTTTAGTTTTCCGTTCTTCTTTCATTTTGACTTCTAAAGCTTTATTTTCCATCTTTGTTTCTTCTAATTGTCGAAAAAGAGTTGAGGAAACAATAAAACTTCTTCTCTCCGTTTGTTTTATTCCGTTTCTGACTGGTGTTTCAGGTTTAAGCAAGAATTGTTCAAAAAAAAATTTCATTGGATTCGGTTTCATTATAAGGCTGCAATGAACATAAATTAAAAATGGCCTTAAAAGAAACAACAACTATGAATACTGAATGATATTCCTGTTCCTGATCTTTGTTATTTGAAAGTTCCTTTTAAATCTCGTAGAGTTTCAGGAAGTCATCTAAATGGGTACTCGCTGATGTCTCGAAATTTTGAAATTGTCCGATGATATTTTCCCCTAAAACTTCGACAAAACGTTTGTAGTTTATAGTCTTTTCTTTCTCTCTATTTTCTCTCTATTTTCTATGGTATTTGACTCTTGCGTATTTTCATTTTACTTTGTCGTTTTACCCAAGCATTTAGAGTAATCGATTGCATCTGCGTTAAAAGGGCAAAGGCCACAAGTCCGAAACCCATTAACGATCGCCTCAACTGTGATACAAGTATCGAAAACAGTTTTAAGTATGCGAGCAAACTCAGCTCTCGTATTTTTTTTGTCCAAATTATTACGCCTCCACTTGAGAATAGCTTGCTGCCAACCATATTTATTGGGTTTGGGTTTAAAAACAGATACATCGGCGGGCTGTAGAATTCTCGTCGAGTTCGGGTATAGACACATCAAAATTATTTTGAGTCTTTCACATAAAGTCGAGAGAGAATAGGTAAGATGTGTCTTATGACCATCTACCAGCAAGATTATTGGAAACTCGACACATTTCTCTTGCAAATCAGCGTAGAGGACATGTTCTACATAGTATAGGAAGACTTCAGATGTCATCCAACCCGAGTCGGTCTTTTGCCATTTAATACCATCAGGTAACGAGGATCAAATATCACTTTGCATTCGTTTGTATGGATAAATAATCATGTCAAGTCAAGTTCTCCTTAGCTTGACCGCGATCGGTTTCGTAGACGTTCCGTGAGCCTAAATAAGTAGAACAAACAATTTAAATGTGATACTTTATATATCTATACTAAGCAAATAGCAAAATCTACCTTTCGGTGCCAAAGCTTTTCCACTTTTCGGGCACATCAAAAAGTTGGTCTCGTCACCATTAAAGACGCGCTCAGGATAATTTAGTATTTCTCGATAACCTTTCTTACTAACATATTCCTCAGACTGATAGAACCAATTTCGAATGTCGTTTTCAGACACCTTCGAACTGGCATGAGGTATTGGCTCCGGTGTCCTTATGGCAAGAATAGGGTGGCGTTTTAAGAAAGCCTTATACCATTTATCAACGGGAATATTATTTTTGAACAGGTTCGGCCTTGGTGCGTTGTCCTGGAATTCTTTAACAGATGATTGTACATCTAGCTTGCGTCTGGGAAATCCCTATTCATGGTTTGATAAGAGCCACTGAATAATTAGCTGCTCCTCGTTTAAACTCAGAATAGAAGAGGGACCTGGTTCTTTTTTGTACGATTATGTAATCTATTTTGAATGGTACCACGCGGAATTTGATATGTTTTGGATGCCTCATGAATGGAAAGTCCATTTCAAATGCGTTCAATAGCAAATTGTAGGTCATCTTCAGATATGTCTTTCTTTTTGACATTTTTATCGAACCTGTTTAAATACAATGTGCCCAAGTGTTTGATTTATTTTAATATTGGGTATACGAACAATTCAATTTTATTTTATTTAAATAAAAGAATTAAAGTATATAGGTCCTGGTCTATGTAGTACAAATATTAGGGGGCTCGAAACTGGAAGTCTTAAATTGCTCCAAAAAGCCCTGTTTTGAGCCCCTGGCTCACAACTGGAAAATGTAGATAATAGGCTTGCAGTTACGAGCCCCCGGAATAAAAGCAAATGAATAACTTTTATCAAGAATATTTTATTAAATAAACCTCTTAATCTATGTCTAGATTCATAAAATACTAACACGCTTACGCGCTTTTTTTGATTTGGCAACGAAATATTACTATTGAAAACTGGGTTCCTTATCAAAAACACTAGCACTACGCACTATTCCATGAACTGTTCACTTTCACTATTAGAAACAAAATGAAACCGATTCTCTATTTACTCCTAAGCGCAAGAAAATGACTAAACATGAGTGAGTCATTTTACTAAAAATGCACTTTAACCGTTATTTCCACTTCAGGCTTAATAAAAAGGAAAAAACAAAGAAGGGGCTCAAAATTGGCAGGGGGGCTCGTAACTGGGTGTTTTACCCTATGTCAGTTTTTAAAAACTAAAAATCAAGACACAAGCTTGTTTTCCGATCCAATATGGTTGCAAGATTTATCTTTCATGGTTAATATAACCAAACACTTAACCGATTTAAATTTATCGTTACAAGGAAAAGATCAGATCATTACGCACATGTTTGACATAATTAAAGCATTCAAATGTAAGCTAGTTCTTTGGGAAAAGCAACTGAAAATGAAGATTTATCGCACTTACCGACGTGCAACATGAATAAATCAAATTTATATGATACTGCATCGCATCAAAAATACGCAGAAAAAATTTCAAATCTTAGAACTGAATTTGAAACAAGATTTTAAGATTTTAATTCTTTGGAAGACAAATTTTGTTTGTTTTCTTCGATTTTTTTAATAAATATAGACTCAGACTCAGTACCCAGTGATAAGCAAATGGATGTGATCGAGATTCAGTGCGACTCAAATTTGACGGCAAAATTTATTGAAGTGGGTGTGCCTGAATTTTACAAATATTTACCAGCTAGGTTTGAAAATACTCGAAAATTCGCATATGAAATTATTTCCATGTTTGGAAGTACTTATCGGTGCGAGCAGTTATTTTCTTCAATTATGAAAGGAAAGAAGTCTCCTGTTAGAAACAGTATTAATGACGCTTATCTTGGTGTCTGTTTTGAAAGTAATCACTGCGAACAAAATTTCTCCCAAAATATCAAAGATAGTAGCAGAGAAGAGATGTCAAGTGTCAGGACGTAAACATTAAATTTTTCTTGTTTTTTTTTATATATGTTTATTATATTGTATTATTCAAAGTAAACCTACGTTTCTATATTGATTTTTCTTTTGCGGCCCACCTAAAGATAAATCTTGTTTGTTTGGCCCAAGTTAGCCTTTGAGTTTGACATCCTTGATGTACAGGAAACCCTTTATAATTTGATCAAGTGGCAAATATTAGCTGTGTTCTTCTGTGTACCTTGTTCTTGAACTCCCATATGCTGGAGAGAACAAATTGTTCTGTCGATTGAAGCGACCTATTTGTACTGTTCGCTTCATTTAAATCTTTCTATGAAAATGTATGAGGCGTTCTTTTGTGTATCGTTTGTTCTGCGCTGTTCTGCTGACACAAAAGAACACAGCTATTATGCTAGTAAGTATTTGAATGATTAATATTGACTACGAACACATTTTTATATTACTTTTATTCTATTACTTGATTTGTTAAAATGTAACTTGTGCCCAGCGCTCTATGTGACTTAGGAACGGGTAATCAAATAAATAAATATATGTTATATAAAAGAGGAAAGCACTTACCCGCAACATGTAGTCATCGGTAAGAAAAAGGAAAATCTTTGGTGAAATCTTGTTTTAACTTTCTTTAGCTTGTTTTACTGTAGTTGCTGAAGTAAACTAGTTTGTAGTTATAATTATGACTACATTAGGAAGTGTTCTGGCGGAAACTTTTAATAACGGAGGAAGACGATTTGTGTAACTACCTTATTTTTCTCGATAAGGATTGGATAGATAGACCTGTATCGCAGGTGTTCTATAGTTGAATGAATTGTTTACTTTCGCCTGAACACAATTAAATTTAATGCACGAAAAATACGATTAGTTATACCACAGAATTCACTAACAAGCTAATCTAACATTCTCACCGATATACTGGAAGTTTTCGGAAATATAACTTCAAGATAAAAGATTTGAAACTTGCACAAATGTTGTGCTCATTAAAGATGTTTTGCGCTGCTATAAGTAACCGTTGGCATAAGACCAGATTTTATGTAAACCCCGAATTTCTTTAAACTTTCAACATTAGTTAGTTTTTACTCACAAATCACAAATATTTAATCAAAATTTTGCGCAAAGTTATAGTTTCAGAGATAATCGACTTTAAAAATCGCGAAATTTGCACTATATTTCACAATACAATTTGACATTCCCCCGTAATTAATTAAATCTTCTTCTTCTTTTTAGTATTAAAAAGAGGTTGTGATAGGTATATACATACCTTCCGAACATTCGGGTTACCAGCATTGCGTTTTTTTATTCATTACGAGTTAATGTAGCGTTTACTTAGAATGGAGTAGAAAAACGTTTATTAAAGAAGCACACACACACACACACAGGCTGGCAGGGGCACACACACACACACGCGCGCTCCGCGCGCGTGTGTGTGTGTGTGCCCCTGCCAGCCTGTGTGTGTGTGCGCGCGCGCCCGTCCCTGTGTGTGTGTGTGTGCCTGGCTGCATGTGTGTGTGTGTGTTAAATGCTGATTACTAAACATCAATTAATATTCGTAATGAATAAAAAAACGCAATGCTGGTAACCCGAATGTTCGGAAGGTATGTATATACCTATCACAACCTCTTTTTAATACTAAAAAGAAGAAGAAGATTTAATTAATTACGGGGGAATGTCAAATTGTATTGTGAAATATAGTGCAAATTTCGCGATTTTTAAAGTCGATTATCTCTGAAACTATAACTTTGCGCAAAATTTTGATTAAATATTTGTGATTTGTGAGTAAAAAGGAACTAGTGTTGAAAGTTTAAAGAAATTCGGGGTTTACATAAAATCTGGTCTTGTTCCTCTTGTTTAGTTAATTCACAAGCATGACTTTTCTTTTCAATAACCAAAACTATTTGTTTTTTAGCATTTAAATATGAAATATCGAAAGACACCTTACCGGCCGGCACTTATGAATCAAAATTTTCAGCTTTTGCTCTCCACAGGTCGCGAAATTCAAGCATTTTACTTCAAAAATAAATTGATATTACCATGCTATTAGATCTATTCAAGTTTTTAACAAACACTAATTTAAATTCATAATTAAATTACCCCGAAATAACCACACTTTTTAAAATTTGTTTATTATCTTTTATAGAAATACGATTGCCGAATTCTAACCTATTTCCTGCTGTTTTGTTTACATCCCGAATACTGTAGTAGCGTAGCGGGTCCATCTGACAGTCACGGAAAGGAAGAGATGTGCATCGTGGATGGTAGACGAAAAGAAAAGGAATAGATTACTGGTAAATATCCATGATTTTCTAAATACGCTATCTTCCGGTAGAGGGAAATAGAGACTTTTAATTCCCTGGAAAAAGTAGATTAGATAAACGGTACCCAAGCAATATAGAATACAATAGATCTGGCTGTTAACTCGAAAGTTTTTACCAACAAGGTAAGAACTAAAGGAGATGCAAATGAGAAAATATCACGTACCCATTTCTAACACATTGACACTGATATTATTTGTACATAACCGCCGTAATATTTGTACACCTATGCACAATTGTACAACCTATGCGCAATTTTAATCGCTTTTACTTTATTATACTCAAAAGTATTTACTGAATTTGCAAACATGAACGTAAAAAAGTTAATAATTAAGAAACAAAGTTCAGTGGTAAAAAGTTTGTGAGTAATATTTGCTTCGTGCCCCTACGGTTATTTCACGGGTTTTCCTGTGTCAATGCGCCAAGCCCAAAACATACCAAACCTAAGTTTGACAGTGAGTACCAAAAATGGCGGAGTGAAACATACACAAACGCAGGGCAATTTTGGGTACGCTCATGTATACGGATCGTACATATGATTGCATCTCCTTTAGTTCTTACCTCGTTGGTTTTTACTCGGTGTAAAAACTTTTACGAATTTTTACACACAAACCGTCGTTTACCTTTGAACTCGTAAAAATCGAGTAAATTTATACGTTTCGCCTGTTGCAAAAGTTGAAAATTTTTACTCATGATTAAGAGGATGTGTAACTTCGATATGCAATCAGATTGAGGTTAAGCCGTTTGTTGTGTTATCGCATGAATGTAAAACGATAATCTAAAGAGTTGAAATAAAAAAATATATATATATTAAAGTGGGTGAGTTTATTAAAACGTAATGCAAATTAATTAATTGCTTTCTGTTTCAGACAGAAACGTATCAGCCAAATTTTTGACACATGGTAAGCTCAACAGAATTTACTCGAGTTATCCCCTCTTCCGCATAAAAATATTTACTTCATTTTTACGCAAGGATTTTTCCTCTAAAGTTACCAGACAGACCTAATTTAATCCCATATTGTGAAATGTGTAGGAAAGTACTTCACAGAGAACACGATACTCTCTCTCTCTCCTCTCTGTCTTTAATATAAAAATTTATATTCATTAGTCCAGAATTACGTCACAGGCTATCAGCTGCAATGTGTCAAAATTTTAATGGGAATAATTGTCTTCTATATACCTTAAATGGTACCAAACTTGAATAATGAGCCTGCTTATATGTATTCCCTGTCTAACACACCGTTTGGCCTTCCCAAGGCAATACAAGTTATTCTCATTAAAATCTTGGCTCATGTTCTGTGACGTAATTTAGTGACTAATGTATATACATTTCTATAGGAAATGGAGAGAGCGCATACTGTATTCTAGCATTGAATTTTCGTACCCCCGAATACTTCACACCCGTAAAAACTGTCTTAGAATGGAACGAGATGCACAATACAGAGAATACAAGTTATTCTCATTAAATTTAAACACAAGAGCTGTGGCGAATTTCCGTCCACTAATGTATATACATTCCTATTGAAAGGACAGGGAGAGAGAGAGAATTGCGTTGGCTGCTACGAGGAGGAAACTAAAGAGGAGAGGCCCATCAACCACAATTTTCGTGCCAATCTCAAAAAAGTGTAAGTTTATCCAGATACACAAAAAGAATTCGCATTGCAGGTGGATGGAGAAAAAGTTTATGCAAGGGATTTTGGCGCGATTTTTGAAAGTATGAGGCAAAGTTGTATACCAGCAGCAGCATAGTGAGCGCTAGTAATAGAAAACAACTTTTTGAGTTTTCTGGTTCCCCAGTAAACCTATTTCCATGTTCAGTTGCCCAGTAACTTGCCTTAAAATTTCATTTTTGGTAAATCCATAATAAGAAAATATATTAAAATTTTTTTACTTTTATTAAAATTACAAACATTTACCAATATTTTAATTCCCAGCTAATTATTAAAAAGAAAAAAAGAAAAACAAGTACAGTATTACTAAATTACCACATTAAAGAATGTAAATATTTTTCTATTTAGTACCCTTCCAAATTTAACCATATACCTACGGCTTTGTGCTAGGGTAAATTTCTTTACCGAACATGAACAAAAGTGACACATGGGTAAAGGTAAACAGAGATCTAACCATATGTTAGAAAGTGAGAAAAAGCATTACGCTCGCCGCGCAAAAATGGCATATATATGCACGCAATGGCCTCTCCTTTAGTTTCTTACTCGTAGGTTGCCTGCACCGTGCTTTCCTATACCTTAGAATATATAGCAAACAGGAATGGTGATAAGCCAGATTTTGCGTAATGAATTTTTGGTTGTGTTGGTAGTCCATGTTTTACATGTATTTACACGCTATTACTATTCTAAGCAACTTGTCAATTTGCAAAAAGTAAACAAAGGTTTTGAGCGGAGCATCTGTGGTAAAAAATGTTCTTTTTCCACTTTATTTTGAAATAATTCACATATTTAATTTATATAAATCTTTGCTTCTTTTAACAAAAAAGATAATTTAGATAGTGCACTTGCGTGAAACACGATTTCGCTAGTTTATCATCCGATTTATATTTGCAAACACTGACCAAATACTTCATTTCTATTTTTTAATTAATATGAATGTTTTAACAGGTTCTAGTGCACTATAAAATTTTGCACTAAACAGTTTTGAAAAGAATTGATTCGGTACTTTTGTTAAACTTCACAAAAAAATTTTGAATTGACTAAATCTGCTCACAAAACAAAAGCACATTTGACAAATTAGCACTCAGCTTTGACAAATTCTCCTTCCTTCATCTCACTTACTCCGCTGTATAATACAATACAATACAATACAAAAATATTTTATTGAAAGACCCTGGCCGAGGCCAAGTTCTTAAAACGATGGGTACATAGATCTACAGTAGTTTTTGTATTAAATATAAGCATAAACTCTAGCAAACAATAAAAGTAATAAAAATAAAGTAAATAGCTAACACTTTAAGTGATCACAGGTACTAAAGAAGTTCGAATAGCACATTTTTTTTTTGCAATACGAAAACCTTAAACCAACAAGTTAAATCAGGTAACTCAATATTAAATTATGAGCATACTCTAGCAAACCATAAAAATAATAAAAATAAAGTAAATAGTGTAACACTTAAAGTGACTGAGCACAGGTACCAAAGAAGTTCGAACAGCACATTGTTTTGTAAGGATATACTTGTAACTTGAAAAAATACTTGAGTGCCACCTGTGAGTGGGATTGTTGAACTAATAGAAAACTTGATGGCCTGCCTGTGTGTTGACAGCCGGTCATGACATTTGTAAGTAAGAAAAAGAGTAGGGACACTTGGTTCCTGACACTTGAAGAAAGAAGAACTAAAGAACTTGTGCTTGGAAAATGAAAGTATAAATTAAACTTGAAACGTTGTGTTCTTATTCTTGAAAAACTGGTACAATTATATTTAAAGTAATTAAGGACATTAATTACATATCAGAAGTGGGATAGTGGATAGTGATTTACTTGGATGGAAGAAATTTTTGTGGATAGTTTTCTGAAAAATCCTCGCTTGATCGACTTCAGATGGAATCTATTGAAAAGTATACACTGGATGAATTACGTGAGGATCTCAAATTTAGAGGCTTGAAAACTTCTGGAAACAAAAAAACCCTATGTATATAATAGACTGAAAATGTCTACTCACTTATACCGATTTCCATTGATCGAGTTTTCTAGCAGAAGTGTTACACTTTTCTTGCAGTGTTACACCGAAATTGTTGCATTGACCTGCACTACTAGAAAAAGTGTACGTCAAATGAGTCTGGTGCTACACCGGAAAAATCGGCGGTGTTACACCGAGCACCCATCTACATGAGAAATGTCACAACTGAATGTCATTGAGCATCACATATCAATCTTCAACTATTACTCCACCAAATTCATCCGCAATCACTCCAAAATCTTTTAAAGTACAATTTTCATAATTTTTACGTTATTCGTGATGTTATTTTTTCCAGAAAATTACAATCTGACAAATTACACGGATATGAGCTAATATTCCATTCTCATCGCGTCAAAAGTTGTTCCATTGAACTCGTTTTTTACTGATTGACGTGCACTTTTCTTAAAATATCAATGGAAATCGACATTATGTAGACTCACAACAATTAGAGCCTTCAGTTGTACAAATTGATGAGCGTCAGCCTCGTCAACAAAAACTCTCACCTCCACTCTTTGAATTAAATAATTTATTGGGTGCATTCGATGGAAATAATTTTTCTATATGGAATGCACAAATAAATAACATTTCGCTGGTATATCAAGTGAATGAGGATGAGATGAAAATACTAGTGATTGGGAAATTGAAAGGAAAAGCCCTCGAATGGTTTCATTCCAACCCCCAAAATATTTTATTGGACTTGAAAGGTTTGCTGAATGATTTGGGAATTATGTTTGACATGCGTCAAAGTAGATTAGAAGTAAAAAGAAAGCTTGAAAATAGAAAGTGGAAGGTAAGTGAAGATTTTACTGATTACTTCCACGAAAAAATGTTGATGATGAACCAGTTGATGTTGTCTGAGGAGGAAAAAATTGAATATTTAATTGATGGCATCAGTAACATAACCTTGAAAAATCAGCCAAAGTTACAACAATATACATCTACAGAAACGTTACTACATGCTTTCCGAAGCATTAGTTTGGGTGATTACGTGTCGGTATCTCGCCAGAATGTTGTTCCTGCTCTACGTGTTACTGAGAAAGGAAATGAGTTCAGTAGTGATAAGCAGTTGTGCTACAATTGTGGAAAAAGTGGTCATCTAGCGTTCCAGTGCAGAGCTGATAAGAAAGCTGTTGGAGTCTGTTTCAATTGTCATTCACCTGACCACAAACGTCCGAATTGTCCCAAATTGAGTACACACCAGGAGAAAAAAGTAAACAGCAATTTAATTAGGGAAATACGGGTGAGTGATTGTAACTCAGAAATTAAAATCTTGTTTGCTAGTAATAAAAATATATATACATGGAAAACTTTGAATGCTTTGATAGATACTGGTAGTTCGGTATGCTTGATTAAGAAAAAACTTGTTAATATTGTGAATATTAATCAGTTATGTAATTACAAAAAATATTATGGTATTAATAATACACAATTGTTTCCATTGGGACAAATAGAAACTTTTATTGAATTAAATGACATAATTCTTAAAACAATCTTGCTGGTAGTAGCAAATGACACAATGAATTCTGATGTCTTATTGGGAATAAATTTGTTTAAGGAAACCAATATTGATTTAGTAATAACTAATGAAATTGAATGTGACAGTAATAATGAAATATTAAATATTGATATCGAGGTAAATAAGAGTGATGATTTGAGAATAGATAATAATAAATTAGAAATCACTCAATTGTTGGAACATTATAAAAACCATTTAGAAAATAACGACAGTCCAAAAATATCATATGAGATGGCAATTAAACTTGACAAAGACGACTATTTCTTTTGCACTCCTCGTAGATTAGTTTACTCTGAGAGACAAAACTTGCTTAAAATTCTAGATAATCTATTATTAGACCACGTACATCTCCTTATTGTTCACCTATTGTTCTAGTAAAAAAGAAAAATGGCGATAGTAGATTATGTGTCGATTATCGGATACTAAACAAGCATACGGTTAGAGAGAATTACCCTTTGCCAATAATTGAGGAATTGGTCGATAGTTTGTATGGACAGAATTACTTTACCTTACTTGACCTAAAGAGCGGTTTTCACCAAATTAAGATGGCGGTAGATTCTTGTAAATACACTTGTTTTATAACACCCTTCGGGCAATTTGAGTATAATCAAATGCCCTTCGGTTTGAAAAATGATCCATCTGTTTTTCAAAGGTTTATCGAACTCGTTTTTAGAGATTTGATCTTGAAAGGGAAAGTCGTAATCTATATCGATGATATTCTGGTGGCAACAGAGTCACAAAAGGAACACTTGTTAGTATTGGAAGAAGTCTTGAAAATTTTATTAGACAACCTTCTAGAGTTGAATCTGTCTAAATGTATATTTATAGTAGAAGAAATACAATACTTAGGCTACCATGTTTCAAAGAAAGGAATAAGTCCAAATGCGTCAAATCTTAGGGCTATTGAGGATTTTCCTTTTCCTAGGAATGTAAGAGAAGTACAAAGGTTTCTCGGTTTATGCTCCTACTTTAGAAAATTTGTTGAGGGATTCACTGTAATTGCAAAACCATTACAGGAATTGGTGAGGAAGAATAACCAATTCAATTTTGGTGAAGTAGAGTTCCAGTCTTTTGAGAAGTTAAAGAGGAAATTGCTCGTTCGCCCCACCTTAGCAATTTTCTCCCCTGACGATCCAACTGAGTTGCATTGTGATGGTAGTGCAGTGGGCTACGGAGCCATGTTAATTCAGAAAAAAAAGGATGGAAAATATCACCCCAACTTTTATTATTCTCGGAAAACCTCTGAGGCTGAGTCAAAATACCACTCGTACGAATTGGAAACCATGGCAATAATTTATGCTCTTAGACGTTTCAGAGTTTATCTTTTAGGTAGACCTTTTAAAATAATTACAGACTGTAATGCCCTTGCTTTGACTTTAAATAAGCAATTGATTAACCCTCGTATTGCCAGATGGGAACTTGAAATTCAGAATTATGATTATGCAATAGAGCATAGGGAGGGTAAAAGGATGTGAGCACGTGGATGCGTTGAGTCGCAGTTTTCCCATATTAGTATTAGAGGAAAGTTCTTTTGAACAGAGACTTGCTATTTGTCAGTCCCTTGACCCCGAGTTAGAAAAGTTGTGAACCCTATTGGAACAGTCTGATCATACTTTATTTGAAATGAGAGATGGATTAATATAGAGAAAATTAAATAAAAAGAAAATTCGATTTTACTTGCCAGAAGCCATGATTGTACATGTATTTAGGGCTTCTCATGACATGATTGGACATATGGGTGTGGAAAAGACGTATGAAATCATTTCCCACTCCTATTGGTTCCCTAGATTGAAAAAAAGAATTAAGGAATATATTCAGAATTGTCCAAAATGTATTACCTTTAATCCTTCGTATGGTAAGAAGGAGGGATACTTATACCCCATTCCAAAGAGTACCGTTCCGTTTGATACTATTCATGTCGATTTCCTGGGACCCCTTGAAACGACTCGTAGAAAGAAAAAACACATCCTAGTCATAATTGATGGTTTTACGAAGCATGCCTTAAGAAATATTTCACCCAATTTAGTCGACCTATACGCCTCGTGAGTGATAGAGGTACTTGTTTTACTTCCGTTCAGTTTGATACCTTTGTAAAGGATTCCAACATACATCATATTCTTGTGGTAAGTGGTTGTCCTAGAGCAAATGGACAAGTGGAAAGAGTCAATAGAATACTTGCACCCATGTTAGCAAAACTCGTCAAACCTGATAAACAATGGGATCAGGTCTTACACGAAGTAGAATTTGCATTAAATAACACGGTTCAGAAGAGTACCAACACTACTCCTTCCGTTCTTTTGTATGGTGTAAATCAAAGAGGACAGTTAAACGATAAGGTCTTTGAATTTTTGCAGAGTCATGTTTTGATCGAACCAGATTCGAGAGATCTAACTGTTATTAGAGAAAAGGCGCCGGCTGACATGGAGAAAAGTCAATTATACAATGAAAATAAATTTAATGAGAAACGGAAGCAACCGACACAATATGAACCAGGAGACTCGGTAATGATTACCAATGTAGAGACTACTCCAGGCGTCTGTAAAAAGTTGTTACCAAAATTTAAAGGACCATATACTGTCGATAAAGTTATCGGTCATGATAGATATTTATTGAAGGATGTAGAGGGGTTTCCTATTACACAAAAACCCATGGAGGGTATTTTTGACGTTAGTAGAATTCGTCCTTGGTATTTTCAACCAAACGGAAAAACTACTTTAAATAACAAACTTGAACCAAACGAACAGAACTGAATTGATATATATGATATGTATGATACTTATTTGTAATGAAGAAATATTTTTTTTTACTTTTATAAATAATATTGAAAATTGATCTCCTGATACTCATACTTATATTAATTATTCTAGAAACTAATAGAGGAAATTCCAAATGTGAAAACTGATGTTGAATTAAATATTATTATATTTTATATATGTTAATCATACTGGAGTTAATGATATAGGGAATAAATATAATTGAGACATTCGATGAATCAATGTCCATTGATATATTTTATTTAAATTTGAACTATGTACTGGCTTAATTGACAACTTGAACAATAATATAGTTTTAGGAAAATATTGTAATGTCATGATATTCGGGTCGAATATATGGTCAGGTTGACCGAGATGTAAGGAAAAAATACTTGAGTGCCACCTGTGAGTGGGATTGTTGAACTAATAGAAAACTTGATGGCCTGCCTGTATGTTGGCAGCCGGTCATGACATTTGTAAGTAAGAAAAAGAGTAGGGACACTTGAAGAAAGAAGAACTAAAGAACTTGTGCTTAGAAAATAAAAGTATAAATTAAACTTGAAACGTTGTGTTCTTATTCTTGAAAAACTGGTACAATTATATTTAAAGTAATTAAGGACATTAATTACGGTTTTTTTTTTTACGAAAACCTTAAACCCACAAGTTAAATCAGGAAACTTAATCAGGTACCTTAATATTATTCAAAGTAAGAGATATTCAAACTACAACACCATCCATTTTGAACACCGAACTCGCAATAAAGTCAGACAACAGTACAATTGTTGGTAAATCAGCCTTGATATTCACAGGATCGAATGAGGATGTTCGAATAATCACAGCCGATAACGCCACAAAACCTCGAACTTTAAAAAACACTATAAAAGTTTTTTTTTTTTTTTTTGTTAATATTGTGGAAACACCATAACAGTAGGACCACCCCTAAAAGAATCACGGTAGCACACATCAGCACAAGCAAGACCAAGAGGAAGGGAAAGAGCTCAATAATCTAACGCAACCCAGTCCCAGTCCCAGATGACTGCACCCTTAGAAAAGACCGTTCTTTCGCCCCACCGAGTTCGCGTTCGACGGAGAATGATCCTCGATCTATCTCTAGTACTTCAATCAAACTATTCGTCAATGAAGAACGTGGTCTTGGGTTGTCAAAGTGAAAGAAACATGTGATAGAATGGCTATCGACTGTTGGCTGAGTTTGTTCGAGAAGAAAAATGACGAATTAATTGAGTTGATTGTGAAATAGAAAAGAGTATTCAGATAGTTTGCAAACAGGGAGGTTGTAATGAGAAAAAAACCAGAGCTGTGTGGTGAAAAAAAAAACAATATGGCGAAGAAGTAGCCATGGGAGAAACGTTCCCACAGTTTGTTTTTCTGAAAAAATAAGCCTCCGAGTATATTTTTGGTAAAAAGAAAAAGAGTTTAGTAATTGTTGATTTTGGAACAGTGAATAAATAAATTCAGTGAGTTTATTTGAATGAAAGAAAAATATGAGTGCGTATAAAAAGGATAGGCGTTGCGGATCATTTTGTGCTTTGAAATAAAATTAGAATGGAGCAAGACTAGGTAAAGAAAAGTTTTTATAAAGAAAAATTGAAAAAAAAAACAATTAAAAAGTACGAAAGGAAGCAAAATTAATAAAAAGGTAAAAGTTGAAATTTAAATGGATAACGGCGTCCATTCCTGGAAAGACAAAATAAATAAAGATCAATTATGGCTTCTCCACGTGAATCATTGAAAGGAGAAATTGAATAAAAATACATATAAAAAAAAAAACGAAAAGTTAATTGTGGTTGCTATAAAAGAACGGGAATTGAATTTTTATTAAATTATGCGTAAAAAGAATACAAAATAGAAAAGGAATTTTTTTACTATTGATAAGATAATTTTAATGTAAAATTTAATTTTGAGAAAATTTTATAATTTATAAAAATATTTAAATCCATTGATACTGGTAATGTCTTAAATGTATATAATACGATATAATATATAAAAAAAGATTAAAATAAGTTGGCTTTGACCACCCAAGCTGTAAAACGTATGATATTTTTAGTTATGTTAGATTGTTTCCATCAAGAAAATAATATGAATCAATAATAGTTGAAAGAAACTTAATTTATAATAAAAAAAAAAAAAAGATATCAACAATTGACAACAAATTATTGTTGTTCATACATTTTATTGCAGGAGTGCTCTTTGGTACATATGTTTTTGGTCACGCATTCATATGGTAGTTATTTTTAATTAGATTTTTTTTATGGATCCAGTGAAAGGTCAATATGTAGGAGGTTGTTTTGTTCATGTTTCTGAAATAAATAGTTTATTATAATGTGGTAACCCGTGAGTTTTTCATGAGGCGTTGTGCAGTAGTTATGGATGTGGGGCTTTCTTTACTCCTGTCCTGAGTTTTTCTTCTGAATCTGTCCGTTCATTTGGTTCAGATTAATCAAGATTTGCTTCATTTTTTTTTTTCTTGCAAAAAGGCCTGTAACTTAATGGTTCGTAATGATCCATAATGTAACTGCCGACAGTTAAAGAGAGTGTGTCACTTACTCACCTCACGACGAGCTACCAAGTGCACCAAATAGACAGGCCATAACTTCGACACACTCGCAGGTTCAATTTTCTTAGATAGTTCTCAAGGCATATTCAGCTATCTAGATGGTAGCTTTTTCAGTTTTTTTTCCTTCTTATAAATCTTTTAGATATCAGTATTTTATTTGGCGGCTAGTGTTTTCATATTGGATGGTGTCGGCTTTCGTGGTGGCATGGCTCAGATATCGGGATCAATCCGAAGTCTGAAGGGCTGACACTGACAGCGTTTAAGACCCTATTGACTACTCTTTTTTACGGACTAGTCTGTACTGCCAAGATTTCTGACCAGTCAGTACAGACCAACGAAGTAATAACTAAAGGCGATGCAATCATATGTACGATCCATGTACATGAGCATACCCAAAATTGCGTTGCATTTGTGTATGTTTCATTCCCCCATTTTTGGTATTCGCTGTCAAATCCATTGACGCAGGAAAACCCGTGAAATAACCATAGGGGCACGAAGCAAATATTACTCACAGACTTTTTACTTCCGAACTTTTCTTCTTAATTATTTAATTTTTTTTATATTCATGTTTGCAAATTCAGTACATACTTTTAAGTATATGAAAATAAAAGCGATTAAAATTGAGTATAAATTGTACCATTCTGTACAGGTGTACAAATTTTACGGCGCTTATGTACAAACAATATCAATGTGTTAGAAATGGGTACGCGATATTTTCTCATTTGCATCTCCTTTAGTTCTACCTCGTTGGTACAGACTAATCAATAAACTGTCTAATGTAAAATTAAGTTGGCGGAAATTGAAAATAAAAGGTAGATGCTAATGGAAATTTGTGTTTATATCTCTAAACTTCTCTCTTTTGAGTGGGAAATGACTGAGAAGGGTTTAAAATACATTTTAATATTTATTTTGTAGAGAAAAATAATGAATTAAGGAGGAAACCGTTTGATATGCATATAGAAGAGGAATGTCTGCACCGCTTGACGACATTTTATTATGAACTGACTAGACAATTGGTCGAAAGCAAATCGTTTTTTATCAATAAAATTGACATACAAAATCATGATTGTGTCCGTCAGCTCTATTGACTCGTGTAATCGTCGCGTAAGATGCAACTTTTAATGATAGGGGGAGAGGAAAAATTCGAAAAAAATCCTCCCTTCGAGGGTCCATCAACCACGAATGCGTTTCACAGTTTGGTTTAAACCCCGGTTTTAACTAGAGTTTAAACCATGCCATCCCTCGGTTTAAACTCAAGATAAAAGTATTTGAAAAGTGTGACATTTTATTTTGACAGCAGCATTGTTTGTTTGTATAAAGAAAATTATTTTATCATGGATTTAGATTTAGACATTTCTAGCGATGAAGAAGATTTTTTTTGAGTTAAATTTACAACTCTGTCAAAAAGTGACACTGACACACTATTCTATGAAGAATATCTCTGTTCTTAAGTAACAGAAAAGTGATACTATCCCTATCTAGCGGCAAAAACAATCAGATAGAAATATGCCAATTTCATGGTGTAATTAACTCAAAAACGACAAATTTTGAGTTAGGTCACATTTCTATGTGACGTGCGAATTAGTAGTTGGTGCTTAGATCGAAAGAGAACGCTATATAGAAATGAGCCCACTTTCTGCAGTGTATTTCTATGGACATAGTCAGTCCATATTTTAAATGTCAGTGGTTTTACATAAGAACGCTGCAAATATTTTAGAATGTCAGGAGTGTTAGAGTGTGTGAAATTGCCATCAGCAATTGATTCAAATTCCTCAGTTAAAAACAAAAAGTATTTCCCATAGAACGACTTGGGACAAATAAAAGTTTTAAATTTCAACCCAAGTCGTTTCAATAGAAAAAAGCCCCACGACAAATCTTACCTTCAGTAAGATTTGTCGAAAATAAAAATATACGATATGTATGTACATATATGTATACCTACATACATATCGGGCGCAGAAAATTTACTGGGTGAAGATTTAAACGATCAAGTCATCACCAAAAAGCCTCCTTTCAGCAAATTGTCGCGAGCGGAATACATTCTGGGTGCAACAATGTATGCACGATAGCAAGACGATGGTTTGATATTTATGAAAATATCAACAGGTAAAGAAAATAGAAGTTGCGATAAGAAAAACAAAATAAACGTTTTGTGAAAATAACCATAAGAGGAAGTTTGTGAAAGAAAAAGTTTGTGAACAAAGCAAAAGTAAAAAAATATATATATAAATAAAATAAAAGTGTGCGAGGTGTCTTAATCATAGCTTCCTGAAACGGCGTAGAGTGATTGCCTTCGACTAAGGTAAGCCCCGAAATATAACAGGAGTTAGGACTAAGTTAAGTTAGTGCTCTGATGTGGTAGCGACAGGGAGTCTGTTTCGTGGCTTGGGAAGTGTTTCTCTGAGGTCCGAAACCCAAATTCCGAGAAAAACCTATACACATACATCACATGCATACAATAGCATTCATTGAAATAAATTTTTATTTTTTTAAGTTTCGGAATAAAGTTTTTTTTTAAGTTGAATTATATAAATAATAAAAGTATAGAATAAAAAAAATTATTTTTTCAAATAACTCAATTAATTAAATATTTTTTCTCAAATTTAGGGGGGGTCATGACCCCCCCCCCTGGATCCGCCACTGGCAGGTGACCGAGTTCTTTTAAGAAATTTATTTTTCCCGCGGACGGGAATCGAACCTACACTTGTTAGAATCGGTCAATGAAAAAAAAAATTTACAATAATTTATTTGTGTGCTTTCATCGTTACTGGTTTAATGCTAGCTGAAAGCAAAATGTGGCTTAGTAGGCTAGTGACAAAAGTAACAAATTGATAAATGCAAGAGGGAAAATCATCGTCTCGTTAGCTCAGTGGTACGAGCAGTCGCCCGGCAAGCGGAAGGTCACGGTTTCAAACCCCGGACGAGGCGGTTGTTTTTTCTTCTTGCATTTGTAAATTTGATTTAGAATCATTAAAAATAAAAGTTCTTAAAGTTCTTCTTTCTCCATCTTTTAAGAAACCCTACTAAAAAACATAAACTGGCACCCATTTGGAAAGGACCGTATGAGATTAAAAAGGTTAATAATGATGTCAATTGCACTTTACAAATTGGACATAAGTTGCGAAGAGTTCTTAACAATAGATTAAAAACATTTTAGATTTACGATTACCTCAAAGCCTAATTTATCGCGCCAGATGATGCAAGAAACCGAAGTAATAGGATTTATTGAAAAATGCGATAAAACAATAGGACATCTGTGTACGCTACAGTTGAAGGATGAAGAAACCGAATCATGCAAAACATGGGAAACCGAGCTACCAAGGCAGGTAAACAAGCTTAAGAATAGGTTAAGAGATATAAATTTCTATTTGTAATTTAGAAGTAAGCGAGGAATAGCTGATGGAATAGGTAGGGTGAGCAAATTTTTAATTGGTACTATGGAGGACAGAGATGCCGAGCAAATATATACCAAACTAAATAACTTAGAAACTCAAGACTCTGAAAATATGCACTTGATAGAAAACAAATTAGCCTAGTTAAGTCAAAATTCAATGAAATAAATCAGGCATTTAAGAACGTTATGGAATACCAACAAAACTTAGAGGATCGCTTTAATGGTAATTAATTCCACCCGAATTCTCAAATCTAAGAACCGTAAATATTAAAGCATAGAGTAAAACTCGTAGCGAAATAAGTCAATATGAAATTGACTCAGTTTGCTGCTAAGTCTGCAGCTAGAGAATTAAGTTGAAAAAACTCTTTATACAAACGAAAAATCTTTAAAAAAGAAATTTCATTACAAAAAGAGGGCGTTTCATATAAGCAGGAACCGTATAATCGTCTTTTTGCAATGAAATTTCCTTTTTAAAGATTTTTCGTTTGTATAAAGAGTTTTTTCAACTTAATATTAAAGCAGATATTAATGAAATATTGATATATACATATTTTACTTAAGTGATTTTTTTGAAGGCACTTGTTGGAACATATTGTTAAAAGCCATTTAAACACAAAAATTTTTTACAATTTTTTTTTTTAAATAAGAAAACACTTGTATTGTTCCAAAATAATAATTTATTCACGATTTAAAAACAAAAAACGACGCGTTTCGCCTTACTGAGGCATCATCAGGTTACTTACTACCTATCTAATCTGGGATTACAATTATTTTTATTTTGGTATGTTACCGGATCTATTAACGGACTATTCGAGTACTAATCTAATTGATCATTGAGAATGTGTTTGTGTAGTGAAATCGCTTTTTTTTATCTGAAATTGTTCGTACTTGTCTAAAATAATTCCTCCATTCTGTTGTTGTAATAGTTTTATATTATTGGTATTCGTACTATGGTTCGTGTTTTTTAGATGTTTAGATAAACCTGATAGTGCTCTGTGCTCTGTCATGTTTAGCTCCAGAAATATGTTCTAAAAATCCTGTTTTTATTTTTCTTTTTCCTATATATAATCCTGAAAGTCATCATTTCATATACCCCACAGCGATCTGTGGTTTCTAGTTTAGGTCCTATCTTATTATTTAGGAGGAGATTTTTCAGATTTCTCCTATTGAAAAAAGCTGGTTGGACATCATATTCCTGAAGTATCCCTTTTACTTTTTCTGATATACCTTCAATATAGGGTACTTTCCTCCACTTAGTTATCTCTATTCCCTTATCATGTGGGTAGACTATGTTAGTTGCACGTTTTTTTGCTTTAATTCTAAGTAAGTCATAAATTATTCTTTTTTCTATAGCCGTTGTTGACAGCTATTTTAATAATAGTGCCAAGCTCTATGTTGAAATTTGTTTAATTAAGTGGAATATTTAGGAGACGGTCTATCATAGCGTGGAGTGCTGCTAACTTAGTGTTCCAAGAATGATAGGAATTTAAAGGGATAATAGCGTCTGAGTAGGTATCTTTTCTGTAAATGTTGAAATCGAGATTCCCATCAACAATTGTGATGGTAAGGTTGAGAAAATTTATTTTATGGTAGCCGATTTCTACAGTAAATTTTATGCTTGTTTAAAATGTCTCCAACGAATTTATTGAGTTGTCTTGTTGTACCTGTCCAGATACAAAATACGTCGTCTATATAACGGAACCATACTAAAATATATTTTAATATGGCACAGTTTTTGTTTTTGAACAGATTTTATTCAAAATTGTTCATAAAATACTCTGCGAAGAAAGGTGAACCAGCACTACCCAAACTTAAGCCTTCCTTCTAAATTTTCCGATTAAACTGAAAATAGTTCTGGCTTAAACATACGTTAATTAAAGATTTTAACTGTGAAGACTTCTCACGATTATTGATCTTGTTATTAATGTCATTATTTAAGATATTTTTGAATGGACGGAAATAAATTACAAACATCGAACGAAACTAATTTAGCATTACATGGAAGCTGCAAGTTTTTTACTTTGTCACACAAATGAACAGAATTTTTTACTGTATAGTCAGGTTTAAAATTTAATAGTTCCGGGATCAAGACACTAATCTTTTTACACAAATTCTGCGATGGAGCTTTAATGGCTGAGCACACAGGTCTAATAGGTTCGTGAACTTTATGTAACTTGACTAAGCCGTAAAGAATTGGTATGGAGCGATTATTATCTTTGAAGAAAATTTTTCATGATCATTCATTACATCTGTTTTTAATTTTGTTACGTTAATGCTAGACAAAAAATTATAAATTTTCTCAATATACAAATTTCTCTTTAAAACTACTGTCGTATTTCCCTTATTTGCTTTAGTTAAAATTAAATCGTTATCCACTAATTTCTTTTTAATTGAACCTATTGTCCTGCTATCATTTGTCTTTCTATCACAAAGACATTATTATTATTATCGATGTACAATAAAATTGTGTAAACCGAATTCGATTTAGAATTTGAGCAAATAGAATAGTTTTTCGAAAGTTTTTTTTTTCTCTGTCGTGAACGCATAAAAGTTTTATATAAACAACAAAATGACAGAACCAAACAAAAACCCTACGAAGACGGACAGTTAGGTTCAAACACAAAACGACGAAGATACAGGGGATATAAATAGCATAAAGTTACCAATATTTTGGGAAAAAGCTTCAGCGGCTTGGTTCTTAGCAGCTGAAGCTCAATTCACAATTAAGAAAATTAAACGCGAGGACTCAAAATATGTGCATGTGTTCGCTTCCCTGCCAGTTGAGGCAATCAACAATATCAACAACATTCTAAATAAACCTCCCGAGCAAGACAAATACAATCACTTTAAAGAAGTTTTTATTAAACACCATTCTTTGTCAGAACAGCGACGATTAGACAATTTTCTGGAGATATAGGTGACCGCAAGCCATCTGATTTATACAGGTATGTGCAGAATACCACAGGTTCTATCTCATATATAGGCGAAGAATTAATACAGTACTTGTGGGAATGCAAGCTGCCTTCTTCCATCACAATCCCACTAACGGTGGCCACAGGTGAAAATTTCGATAAAAAATTAGAACTAGCCGATAAGATTTGGGAAGTAACCCAAACCCCAAACAGTGCGCTATACAACAATGAAATAAGAAAAGCGATGGAGACTTAGACATTGAAAAGTGTTTAAAAAATACGCGCATGAAATCATGGAACTGAAAAAGGCTATACGTGATTCATCCTTTCGAGGTCGTAGCAAATCTCCACAACAGCAAAACAGATTCCATAAAAGTCCAGTATGCCTTCAGACGAAAATCTGTTGGAACCATCAAAAATACGGTAACAAGGCAAGGAATTGTACTGGTTCCTACTCTTTTAAGGCGAAGGAAAATAAAAAAAACTGAGTAGCTCGAGTGTGATAGCGACCACCACTCGGATTAATAACTCAGGTCACATATTTACTCACTGCCCTTTAAGAAAACTTAAGTTTCTTATAGATACAGGAGCAGAAGTATCTGTAATACCCAGGGCACTTTTCCCAAAAGAATGTTCAATAAAATCAGAATTTTGCCTCTCCGCCGCAAATGGCTCATCCATCGAGACTTTTGGAAGAAAGTTTCTTACAGTAGACCTCGGATTACGCCACTCTTTCACATTCGCATGTATCTTAGCTGCAGTAGGTAAACCATTCATAGGTGCTGATTTCCTTGGAAAGCACGAACTTTTAATAGGCGTTAAAAGAAAGACTCTAATTGATACTCTAACTAATGTAAGCGTGAGTGAGTATTAACATCGGCCAAAATCCCGGGCTGATAAGTAGTGGATAAACTGAAGATCTGCATTGGCAGCCCGTCAGCACGGTGAGAGGGGATTAGGATAGCTCACATGTAAATTGCCTAAACAAAGGAGGAAGGTAGGGAAGGTAAGGACTAAAAGCAGTAAATTAGCATCTGAGAAGAAAAAAAGGGTAATACATCGCACTCGCTATCTGTACATCGGGCGTGCTGATGGGTTGTCTACATTGTAGTTCAGTATAGAAGTTTCTTTTGTGTGTTTATATCTTCAAAAGTGGGAACTATCCTATTTTGTTGTGTGATCAAAATAATAGTGATATTAAAAATAATAGTGATATTACAAGTTGAAAAGTAAACATTAGTTTTGATCGCAAAATCGAAAATTAAAAGTGAAGGGATAATAAGGAAGTAGTACAACTAGCAGGCCGAAGCGGTACTACCTGTTGAGGGATAGTGTAAATTGAACTTTGTAAGTGAGCCTGTGTTGGTGTAAATACTGAGAAGTGAACACGACCAGCCAAATTGAACAGGCACATACAGGGTACACTGGTTTGGAGTAAACACAAATCTTTAAAAAGGTGAAAAAGGGCAGAATTGATATAGCTGCACTAATTTTACACCTGCATGAATGTGAGTGAGGAAAAGTACGTTGCTCTTCTTTTAATAAAATACAAAAAAAAATATTTAAGAATACTTATTCGATCATAAATATTACGTTTAAGCAGTTGTCAGAAATATATATATCGTTAATCAAAATAACTTGGGGAAAATGAGTACCAGAGAGGAATCGGGGGAAGCGAGAAGAACTCTACAAAGCCAAGAAAAACTCGTAATTAAAAAAAAGGATCTACATAGGTAAAGATTCGGCACTAAAACTAGAGATGGATGAGCAAAAGAAAGAGAACGACCGACTAGGAGATGAATAAATGGCCATGAAAAATGGATCGTTTCCTGAAAGTGTCATGGAAGTGCAAAGGTGAATGTAAATTAGGCATGTCGGAAATTAGTGGCTTAATTCCTGAATTTAATTTTGTTACGAATTTGCATCTAAATACGATTCAGTGGATAGAACTAGTAGAAAACATGAAAAATATTTGTAATTGGACGGATCAGAGAACCCTGTTGTATGCGACATTGAGATTAGGAGGAGCAGCGCAATTTTGGTATCAAGGGCAGCAGCAGCTGTTACGGAATTGGAGTGAATTTAAGACTGTATTGCTTCAAGATTTGCCATAAAGTACAGTCATCTATACATATGCAGCTTCTGACAAGAAAGCGTAAATTATCAGAACCGGTAGAAGCGTATTTCTATGAAAGAGCCAAGTTAAATGACGAAATCGCTATTAGATATGTAATTTCGGGACTAGGCAATAAAAATTTAATGACGGTTTTAACGGCAGCGGACTGTAAGACCCTGAATGAATTGTTGACTAAAAAAAAGGCATTCGAAAGTATGGAGGAGCAAGAGATAAACCGAATTAAATTGGAAAAAAGAGCTGAAGTTACTACTAACTCGAGTGCACTATACATTCCAAAAGTACAAAGCCAATCAGAATACAAGACAACAACACAATATAAAACCTCAGGCAAAGAGGAAACGTCGAATGCAAGCTCCAGCGACAAGAAACATAATATCGGTACGAAAAGGATGTACAGTTTAAAAGCGCACGACGGGGCACTTTATCAAACAGAAACGGTGGATGGTACACCAATTTCAGCTTTTATATATTAGATTTGGGTAGTGAATGTTGCACGATTAGAAGGCAAGATTGCGTTACCAACGGATGGGTGTATGAAGAGGTTAACTTAGTTTTACGAGGTTTCGCTGGAAGTGAATGTACAGCAATTGGAAAATTAAAGAAGATTGTAAAAGTTGGAGAAATAAAACGCCCAGTGGAAATTATAGTGGTAAAAGATAACATGCAGGAGGCCACTATGATTATCGGTCAAAATTTTTTGTCACATCCAGGTGTAAAGGTCGTCAAAAGATGGAAAAGGCTCGAGATATTAATAGATAACTTCGAGGAAGGCAGTGAGAGTCAGAATTCTGGCGAGCGACGGTCAAACTGCGAAGTGCGGAGCCAAATGAAAATTATTCAGCAACCCCTGACAGAAAAAGATCTCCATGTAGACACCGATCTCACAGAAAGTGAGCGTAAGCAGTTCATGGAACTTGTAAACAATTACAGAAGCTGCTTTTCTACAAAAACTAAAGAAATTGGGCAAACAGATTGGGTGACAATGAAAATTCAGCTTAAAGAAGAAAAGGTGGTAAATTATAAGCCCTACAGGGCACCAATTCATTTAGGAAATGAATTGCGGGAAATTATAAATGAATTAAAGCATAACAATATTATCGAAGATTCAACCTCAGAGTACGCAAGTCCAGCATTGCCGGTGCGCAAGAAAAATTGGATCACACCGAATGTGTGTCGATTATAGGAGGTTGAATGAAATAACCAAAAGAGAGAGCTTTCCCAGCCCAAATATTGAGGAACAATTAAATGAGATGGGAGGAGGACAGCTACCATATTCATAAGTGTAGATGTGATGAGCGGATACTATCAAGTATCTATTGAGCCGGAATCAAGACAATATACAACATTTGTGACCAGCGAGGGCCACTACCAGTTCTCTCGAATACCTTTCGGGCTAACGAACGCTCCAGCAGTTTTTACGAGACTGATGAAAATTGTGATGAAAAAAATAAATAGAAAGGGAGTTTTCTGCTTCATGGATGATCTTTTGATTGTCGCGAAATCTTCTAATGAGAGTCTCGAAGTATCTTGGGTATACAATCGAACGAGATTGATTACGACCAGGTATGCAAAAGATGGAATCAATAAAACTTTATCCAGTTCCCAGTAATATACGAGAAGTTAGACGATTTTTGGGTTTGACGGAATATTTCCGAAGACTTGTACCGAAATATGCGGAAATTGCGGCACCACTGAATGAATTACTTAGAAAAGACAAAACTTTTATATGGACGGATCTACAACAAAAAGCATTTGAGGAATTGAAGAAAAACTTAATTAAACAACCGGTACTGACGATATACAACCCATCATTGGACCATAAATTACACACATATGCTTGTGCCAGTGGATTGCCAAGAATTTTATTTCAGATAGAATCGGATGGAAACAATGGAGGCAGAGCGGAAATTCCATAGTTACGAACTGGAAACATTATCAGTGGTTAAACCATTAGAAAAGCTTAAATTTTATGTACTTGGAAAACGAATAAAGGTCGTAACGGATTGTACCTCCTTGAAGATGATGCAGCAAAAGAAGGGCTTAGTTCCAAGGATAGCACATTGGTGGCTTCGTATACAGGAATATGACTTTGCTATAAAACATCGTGCTGGGACGCAAATGTCGCACGTAGATGCCTTGAGTAGAGTAACAGATCAACAAGACAGGGAAATTGAAGAAGCTGGACTTGATGTCATGGTTGTAGGATCTGCAGAGAGGGATGTCAAATTACGGACGGTAAGGTATTAAAAAAAACTAAGGACGGACTTAGACTATTTGAATCCCGCCGCTTAAGATGGCGAATAATACGATGATATTGGACAGGGAGGATTAGATCGAACCCTTGAAGAAGTAAGCAAAACCTACTATTTTCTGAGGATGCGGTCCATTTAGCGGAAGTACATCGATAGCTGCGTCGAATGTCTCTACAATAAAAAACGCAAGGATGAAACTCATTATCAATTAAATCCATGAGAAGTGAAACCGGTACCTTTCTACTTTATTCACTTAGATCATCTCGGACCGTATCCTAGAAGTTTACAAGGAAATGAATATATACTAGGGATTATTGATGCGTTCACGAAATTTATTGTATTGAAGCCAATTAAGAGTACAAAAACTCTATGTGTTATTAAAATTCTTGCAGATATATCACAAAATTTCGGCATGCCAGAGAAAATAGTTACAGACCGTGGAACTTCTTTCAAATCTTCTGCGTTTGTGTTCTGTTCAGAAAACAGCATAAAACATATCAAGACAGAAGTCAAAACACCTCGAGCAAATGGACGGTACTTTAGGACCGTATAAACTGCACCATACAATGCGGTTTAAACAGCCTATCCCACCGAGTCACGGGACAAACACCACAGAAATTATTATTCGGGTTTAAACCTAGAAACATTTTGAAAAAAAAAAAAATAACCGCTGCAATACAAGTCGAAATATCGGCTGATGAAGATGACATTCCTCTTGACGAATTGCGACAAAAAGTGGCTGAACGGATTAGACAAAACTCAAGTGAACAGGCTGTAAAACAAAATGCTAAAAGAAGCATGCTTTCCACCGATGAAGAAGAAGATATTGTATTGATTCGACATGATTCCCCCAGCTACCGGAAAACCAAGAAAACATCTTCCGCGCTATCGAGGACCGTATATTGTGAAGAAGGTAATTGGTAAAGATAGATACGTCATCAAAATAAGTAGCACACCTTTTGAATCGATCTATGCAGGTAATAGAATGAGGCCCTGGACCAGACATCAAGATTTTGAAGAAGCAGATACAGATTCTTATATCTATTCAGAGGAAGATTATGAAACACAATGAGAGTTGAAAGTGTAAATGTCGCAATAAATTGCAACGTAATATAGAGAATTGTCGTTTCATGGTAATAATAATATAAAAATAGAGGTAGAATATGAATGCAGATGTCAAGATAAAGGCTACGCGCCTGGGATAAGAGAGTATCTTATTCAGTATTCATAAAGGCTATGCGCCTGGGATAAGAGAGTATCTTATACAATTTTCATAAAGGCTATGCGCCTCGGATAAGAGAGTATCTTATCCAATTTTCATAAAGGCTATGCGCCTAGGATAAGAGTGCTGATGCAATTTTCTTCACACTTTTTGAAAAATAAACTAATCATGATTTGCATTTATTTATAATTTGTGATTTTCTCTTCCTTCTTTCTTTTTTTAAATACCTAATTTTAGGTTTTTCAGATTTATGGGTTTATGAGATTATCTGAGATTATTCCATCTTCTGTTAATTTCTTTTAATTCAAGTTTATAGTTATACATATATTTACATATACATATATCTATATCCTAAGCTAGGGTTTATATATATAATTTATATATATAACAAAGTGAGTCTATTTTCAAGTTTGAACAGTAAGATTTTTAGAGTGAGTAAGATTATAGGAGTCAGACAGATTTTAACAGTGAATTTATACCAAGTAACTCGACAGCCAGTTTTCACTAGTCACTAGTCAGTTGATATTTTGAGTTATTGAGGAGAGTGATTATAACCTACATATTTAGACTGATATAGCAAACAATTAAACGAAACCAAAAAGCTACCTATCCAAAATACGTGTTTCATTTAAAGGAGGCAGTAGGTACATATTCCCCAGAAGAATCGTAACCAAAAATCAAATAAAAGAAGCAAATAAACAAAGGGCCAGCGACTTTCTCCTCTAACCTGTTATGGTCGCATGTGGGTCTGGCGGCAGTTCAGTTAGGAAATGCCAAGTGTAACCACGGCAAGCCGCCCATGCGAACTTACCATGCCCTCTAGCCGTCAGAGCTGTGAGTGAAACGGCACACACACCATGTGGGGAACAGACAGGGATCGAGCCGGCAAGAGTCCGGAAAAAGTGACAGCCGGCCATGATGATCATTAAGTGTTCAGCAGCAGAAGGTGAAAGTAAAATAAAAAGTGTAGGAAAAAGATTAAGTTATCGATGGTCAATAAGGCTGCAAATAAAATCCCGATAAATCAAGAAGTTAGTAAATCAACGGCCAAGGAAGTGATAAAAAACTTAGACGACGGAAGCAAAGGAAGATGCAGAAATCCGAGACCAGGAAGTACCACACATCGGATTCCATATTTGATAAAATACATTCTCCGTCCCCATGGAAATAAGATAATTATTGAAGATTTCGATTTTAAATTTGCCCTGAGCGAGAGGAGCCTAATCAAGTGAGCGTAATCCGGTCCACGGAGCGCCTGTATAGAAGAAAAGAACCAAAGAAATAAATTAACTTTTCGTCAAAAAGGGTATCCGAAACAATCGCATCAACTAAATATCTCAATGAACGTACCAGCGATATTGCTTACCCGTTCAGAGGAGCGCCGATAAGAGAGAAAACATAGATTATAAAGGGTTTTCACTTTATTCCGTCGATTATGGACAGTTTTTGAAGGAGGGTTTGTGATTCATTATTTAGTATCAAAAAGTTTTGGTTATATCGCTACCCAATTTACTGGATAAACTCACCTAGTGCTGCCCATGCGCAGGAGCACCTGAAATAAATAAAAAGTAGTTTCAATTTTCGTTATTTATAGTCAAGTATATTAAAATTATTTCAATATTCAATGAACTCTCTAGTGATAATAAGATAAACTCACCTAGTGCTGCCCATTCGCAGGAGCACCTGAAATAAATAAAAAGGAGCTTCAATCTTCGTTATTTATAGTCAAATATATTAAAAATATATCAATATTCAATGAATTCTCTAGTGATAATAAGATAAACTCACCTAGTGCTGCACATTAGCAGGAGTACCCGAAATAAATAGACTTTGTTCTAAATTTCGTTAGTCCCGAACACACAGACTAGTATTATGTTCAGCAAAAGCGTCCTTAATTGCAATATGAACTCACCGAGTACTGCCCGGTACCAGAAGCACTTGAAATAAACAAAATTGGATGCTTTTTGATTTTCGCCATTTGTGGTTAACTATCGTACTAGTAGTGCGAAAGCGCGTCTGAATTATAGGAAAAACGGTTGTGACAACAAATAAGAAAAAAAAGGGAAAACGGGCAATGCGAGAACATTCTGATGTTGTTAGAGATCGTGCAACCCAACGGGATCAAAGCGAGAAATTCGGGATAAACAAATCATACGTACTCCAGCAGGCCTTCTGGGGATGACCCAGCAACTAAATAAATACAAAAAGAAAATAATATTCACTTATCGAGAAAAGAATTGCGGATTGCGTTAGTAAAATCTCCCATTGAGTTATCACGGCCGATTTTAGTCCCTAGTAAGGGAATATAGATAATAAAATGAAGAGAATAGATTGAACAACCAAGCCAATCAGTGCAGAGTAGGCATCTTTACTGCTACGGGGGTGAATATAAGAATTTTTTTTTTCAAATTACCTACTGCTGTATACTAAATTAATTTTGAAATAAAAGCATTAAATGAATTGGTAAACGGCTGACTTTTCTTTCTCTCTCTCCTATCCCGAGAATTCTTTCTCTTCAAAAGGGACATCGCAAACCAACTGCCAGTGTTGTCATGGGCGGCCGGGAACGGAAAACTGGGATCACAACATCTGGTCCACATGGAGTTCTTCGGGTAAGTGACGTATGAGGTCCCTTCAGGACCTGTGTGTGGCCTCGACTTGTTGTACTTTCTCTAGTAGTAGGTCTCCCTCTACGTTTGATGTTAAATTTTTTAGGCACGATATCTTCTTTGTTTATTGGCAAATGACAGGCAGGTTTTTTTTTTATATAATGAACCCACCCCACAATCTCCGAACTTAGACCGAGGTGTTAGCGTGCCGGCCTGCGAAGCTGTCACTAAGTGAGCTGTCAGCTATCTCTGGCAATAGGACTTCACGTCCTCCAGACCTCACTTCGTACCTAACAAACCAAGGAAAGTACATCGCAGTCCTTGTGGCGACGAATAACGACTGAAAAGCCGCATCAGAGCAATACGTCAAATTTAAATAGATACATCAAACGGAGACATATAAATATAAGTCTGGATAATAATTTAGATGCCACAAGAAAAGCAAGAAAATTTTTCACCAATTCAAAAAAGTTTAGAAATAAAATGCAAAAATAGCTCGAAATGCATTCGGGACCAGTACATGAGAGAGGTGCGTAAGCAAAAAGGACCTTCTGGAAGTGGCGTACTTGACAGGAAGCAGTGGAAATACTTCGAAATACTGCATTTTCTACGGGACTCGATAGCTCCAAGAGAGTAAGTGTAAACATTCAACATAATATATATGTGAATCAATTTGTAAATAAATTTACTTCAAGGCATTCCAATAATTATGGTCAAGAATTCGAAGATGACGATGATATATCTGCAGAGCTTACATCACAAAATTCTTTTATTCCGATTTCGGAGGAATACATTGAAAATTCAAGTTTTTTAAGAGAGTTCACCCAATTAGGAGAACCTGGATCTAGTAGGAGTGTGGAGCCAGTTGCTTCTACACCGATTACAGACAGCCGTTCGCAAAAGACCAGGGACTCGGACGATTGTGAGGATTTTCAAAAGTTTCTCCATGGTATGGGTGAGAAGTTCAATGAAAAGGAAGAAGAAGAAGACAGCATGGATATATTTTTCAAGTGGTTGGCGAAATCCATAAAAAGTCTGCAATTGTCGTCTTTCCAAGTAATCGACCTGCAGTGTAAAATTATGAATTTAGTGAAAGACCAGGTGTCGAAATATAACAAAAACAATTAATTTTTTTATGAATTTAAATTTAATTTAATAAACATATATAAATAACACTAAAAAGACTTACTTTATTTTATTTTGAAACAAATATGTAAATAGAGTATCTGGAAGGCGAAATGCTTCCCGAGTAGCATTGTTGCATGCGAAAACTCGTACGCTAATTAGACTTTGAACTTCATTCCGCCATCCTCCGGGTACAACTTCTCCATTAACAATGCAATCTGCATAACTTTCTTCACAATATCGCGAAGAGTTTAAAGTTAGGTAATTGTGAAGGACGCACACAGCCTTTACAATTTTGTCCACATTTTTGGGGATGCAGTGGATGTCATTTCGAATAACTCGCCATCTGGATGCCATTATTACAAATGAATTTTCTATCGTCATCCGAGGTCGAGATATTCGTTTGTTATAGTGTTCGTGTTCAGTTGCCGATTTTTTAACTAAAACAAATACATACTGTTAAATTGAAAGTACACAATCGATAATTATTAATTGATTTTTACCTGGATAAGGACGCATTAGATTGCGTTTTAGAAGAAAAGCAGCATCTTCCACGAAAAAGAATGGAACCTTTATACACGAGTTGGGCAATTCACCTGAATTTGGGATAGATAGGGAGCTGCCCTTTCAGAAGCTTTTGCCCGAAGGTGTTTTCTTGGAAGATACCACCATCACTGTGACCTCCATAGGATCCTATATCCGCCATCGTGAAGCAATAGTTCGTGTCACATGCAGGAACCAGAACAAGACTATGACGTCCCTTATAATTATAATATTGGGAACCACTTCTGGGTGGACAGACAATATTAATATTCTTGCCGTCAATAGCGCCGATGCAGTGAGGAAGTTGCCATTTGCAACTGTATGCTTGCGATATCTTATCCCATTCTGTTGCATTTGGCGGTGCTAAATACATCGGTGATAATTCATCCCATATAGCCTCACAAGCTCCTAATGTTATTTTGGCAAATGTGGAAAATCCCATCTTAAATTTCCAGGCGTAAATGCTTCTGGGACTACCATGTACAAAGTATCTATAAAATTAAAATCTGGTAGTTTATATCATTTATAATTAGTAAATATTACTTACATTAATGTTGCGGCTAAACTGCACTCTGCTGTAATTGGTATTTTGATTGAGCGCATTACTAAGAGGGCGTACTGACATGCGTGTGGCTTTGAAAAACATTTCCGGATCCTTTTCTCGCATCAGTTTAAAAGAAGTTTCAAAAAATCCTAGCCTGTCCCGATCCTTATTGATTTCACGGACCCACCATATTCCTTTCCGTCTATTCTTTATGTTTTGCTGTTTTAAGTAAGCCGCATAAGCTATAATGCTATACTTAATGGCTTTTATAAATTTTTCTTCGATTCCATTTCTTTAAAAGTAAATAAAACAGTGACAGCTGTCAAATACAGTGGTCGCGTCGCATTCACTGTGTTTTAAATGCGACATTGTTGCCAACATTGTTGTATTGCTCTCACTGTGTTTTGGCCTTAAGAGTGCAACAACAGAGAAGCAATCTTCACATAAATCAAAATCAAATGCAGCTATGGAACCTGAATCATCAATGAAGGATAGGAATAATAATTTGGGTAGTGAAAGCACAAAGAGGACTATACCGGAATATAAATTCTCTTATTGGTAAGTGCATAAATTGTTTAATGGAAATGATAAGGATGTTCTAATCAAGGCATAAAAATATTTAAAAGGAGATTAGGATAGCCCTTTCTATCCTGAATTAAATTAATGATTTTAAGATTTTTTTTTATATATTGTCAATGAGAATGTATGGCAGTATGACGTGTAAATGTTGTTTATAAGATATAAGCCACCAGTATAGTATTTTATGTTTAATATGGAAAAAAATGAGTTATAAAACAAATATGAAAACAAGACATATTCCATATCTAATAAAAAATATCTCTATACAAACAGAAATTCCATATGAAAATGATCAAAATTATCAAATTTCAGATCCAATCCCCTCCGATTTCGATGAAACTTTCAGAATTAATTAAGTATTAAAAAATATTCGACCGACATTTTTTGGTTTAGCCTGACGACTTGAGGTCTTAGATACAGGTGTGACTCAAAATGTAAAGTTTTTACTGTTGTCGTCTTTTTTAATTTCCTGATTACTTGGGATCGGCAAGCCCAATTTAATACAAATAATTGAACACATCGCACAAAATAATTGAATAATTCGATCCCAATTAATCAACAAATTTAAGAGACTTGAAAACAATAAAAACCTGAAATTTTACGCCGCACCTGTATCCAAGATCTCAAGTAGTCAGGCTAAATAAAAAAATACGGATCGAATATTTTTTAATGCTTAATTATTTGCGAAAGTTTCATCGAAAGCGGAGGGTCGAGGTTGATTGTTGTCCAATGGAATTGTTACAAATACATAAATTAATAAAAATTCTTTAACTCTTTCCTTGCCTGTTGACATCTGCTCTGCTCCAAAACTTACATTTTTAATTGATACTGGAGCAGAGATCAGCCTAATAAAACTTCATCCACTGAAACCAGACAGTGTCTGTTACAGAGATGCTGTCTGCAATATTAATACATTATTTACCGAGACCACTTGTACAGAAGGACTCATATTTGCAAAACTGAATTTGAAATCTACCGAATTTAACTCCATCCTAGAGCATCCATTTCAAATTGTGGGAAATAACTCCATCCTCTCATACGATGGCCTACTTGGTCATGCTTTTTTTTCTCGATACAATGCTAGTATCAAATATAAAAATAAATACATTTCTCTAGAAATTAATGATTCAAATGAATTTTATCCGTATGAGGATTACCACTCAAATTATCCATATGTTTATTTGAAAAGCGAAGACCCAGAAAAGAGATCTCAAACAATAAGTCTATTATATACGGAGATAACATTCTCCGATATAAATACTAATACAATTCCATCTCCATTAATTGCTTCGAAAGGCAATGCATATCGATCCCCAGCCAATGCTTCACAAGAAACGAAGCATAAAGGTAAAAATCTATCTCCATCTATAGCCACACAAGACACTGAATTAAATAAAAATCAATCTCCATCCAAGGCTTGACAAGATATGAAGCAAAACATAAAAGTATATCTCCATCATCATACACTTCACAAGAGATGAAATCCAAAAATGAATCAAAGAAGTCAAGGAATTTCGCTAAATGTTTATCTCATTCAAATTCTATCGAGTCGGAATCATCGAATAACATCCTTCCAAATTCCACAAAAGTTGGAATCATATCTCCTTTCTTTTAAAAATCCGAAAGAATCGGATAAATTAAATAAAATTAAAATTCCGGCTCGATCAGAATTCATCATTGAAATTCGAACTCCTTCTATTCAACATCAATCGGTCTGTTTCAAGAAGGAAATAAGGCGAGGTTTATTTCTCGGAAATTCGATAGTCGAACCAGTTAACGGTATGGAAAAGGTCCTGATCCTTAATACAAATGAGGAGGACGCCGATCTGGGCCCTTACGAGGTGAACCCAGTATACCAAGACTTGGACGACTTTGTGGTTATCTCCACAGACTCTGAAAGAGATCGAATTAATGGCAGAATAAATGAAATGCAAAACCTTATAAAATTGGATCACTGTAATTCAGAGGAGTCTGAGAGTATTCACAATATCTGTAGGGAATTCAACGATCTCTTCTTCATAGGAGGGGATTTCCTTTCATATACAGATGCGATTACCCACAAAATCGAGACACTCCAAGACAAACCGCCCATCTATACCAAGCTTTATAGACTTCCTGAAGCAAGCCGAACTGAAATAAGCCGACAAACACAAGAAATGCTTGAGTCAGATATCATCAGACCTTCCCATAGTCCCTGGAATTGCCACTTCTCCTGGTGCCTAAAAAAACAGATGAGAATGATGACAAAAACTGGTCAGTAGTGGTAGACTTTCGTCATATTAATGACATTACTATTGGCGACGCGTACCCACTACCTAATATCACTGATATACACCAGTTGGGGAAGTCGAAATATTTTAACACACTCGACTTAGCCAGTGGATTTCACCAGATAAAAATGGACTCGAAGGACAAGGAGAAAACTGCCTTTAGCACACCCTATGGCCACTACGAATACAATCGTATGCCATTTGGTTTAAAAGGGGCCCCTGCTACCTTTCAACTAGCCATGAACAATGTTCTATCTGGACTTCAAGGTATTTATTGCTTCGTATACAAGGACGATATTGTAGTCCATGGATACTACCTCAAAGATCACGATTCCAGACTCACAGCAGTATTTAGCCGTCTCCGCAATTTCAACCTCAAACTTCAACCCGACAAGTGTCATTTCCTAAGGAAAGAAATTATGTATTTAGTGCAAATAATTACAGAAAATGGAGTCAAACCAGACCCTGCAAAAAGAAAATCAGTTCAGTCATATCCCAGAACCAAGAAGGAAAAAGATATCAAAGCTTTCCTTGTTTTCGTCGGCTACTATCGCCGCTTCATTCCAAATTTTTCGAAGATAGCCAAACCACTTACAAATCTTTTAACGAAAGATACGCCCTTCAAGTTCAACGCAATCTGCGACGAGGCATTTCGCGAATTACGAAATAAATGAATTTCAGCACCAATTCTATCTTATCCTGATTTCGGCAAAGAATTTTTTGTCACCTCCGATGCCAGTGACTGTTCTTTCACAAGTTGATGATCAAGGAGATCATCCAATCGCCTATGTGAGCCAAGTTCTCAATGGTGCGGAAACTCGTTACTCAACAATAGAAAAGGAGCTCGTAGCTATCGTTTTCGCAGTTGAGCAATTCAGACCATACGTGTATGGCAAACAGTTTACAATTATAACTGACCATAAACCATTAGTATGGCTCATGAATCTGAAAGAACACTCCTCAAGACTGATGAGATGGAGAATACGTCTTGGGGAATATGACTACAAAATAGTCCATAAATCAGGTAAGCTCAACACAAATGCAGACGCTCTCAGTAGAGCTATCCCAGAATTTTGCAAACATTTTGTAGAACCCTCAACCTGCGTGAATGTTGTAACTAGGAATCAAGCCAGAGGTCAGGCCAATTCGGATACTCCCAATGCAAGCAATACTCCAAACTCAACTCCACCGTCATCAAACAATTCCTCAGTCATAATAACTGAGACTAATTTTCCTCTTTTACTGACTAAAAATGCGAATCATAAATTCTTCGTCTTGCTAAAGCAAGATACAGAACTTGAAAGAGTCTTGGCTTCGAAACTAAAACTTTCAGATAAATCTCCACTTTTAAAAACTGAACTGAACTTCTTCACAAAAAAGGATTCCAAAATAACCATTTCAAAAACTAATTTACCTTGTCGATCTCAAAGAAATAGATGATCAGACGTCGAAAAGATTTTAACTGGGATCTGCTCATACACAGAAGCAAATCAGTTAAAACAAATAAATATCTCCTTCCCTATATTAGATGCACAAAACCTTCTAATAATTAAAAACGCTTTTACACGGATCTTCGCTATTAAACAAATAAACATTCAACTTCATTAGGATTCAATAAAATATTTACACGACATTAAGGATATCGAACAAGTATTAAAAGATTTTCACTCATTAACAACGGGAGGCCATCAAGGTATTTCCGTTACTATTAAAAGAATCAAAAAGCAATTCTACTGGCCTGGCATGTCAGACGACATCGTAAAGCATGTAAGGAAATGTAAACTTTGTCAGGTAAACAAAGCATCCAGAAATCCAAATTTCCTATGAAAATCTCGAGCACTAGCTCCAAACCTTTCGAAAGAGTGTACCTAGATGTTGTAGGACCTCTCCCAATATCACATTCTGGAAAAAAATATCTCCTTACATTTCAAGACGACCTTTCAAAATTTTTTGAGGCTATTCCAATAGTCTACACCGAGTCTAAGACATTAGCGGAAGCCTTCACGACAACGATAGTTTGTCGACATGGTATCCTTACAGATCAGGGTTCTAACTTCATAAGTGGCATGTTCGCCGAGGTATCTAAATTACTAAGAATAAAACGACTTAAAACTACTCCATATCACCCTCAAACGAATGGTGCATTAGAAAGTAGTCACAGAACCTTAGCAGAATATCTCCGATCTTATATAGCAAAATATCCACAAGACTGGGATACATGGATTCCTTATGCCATGTTTGTATATAATACAACCCCTCATTCGAGTACTAATTATACTCCTCGCGAACTCCTATACGAAATCCCAGCCGAAATCCCAAATAATTTAAAATCCTCTCCAAACCGTTTGCTATAATTACGACAATTATGCAAACGAGTTAAAAGCGCGTCTGCAGTATAGTTTCAAAACAGCTAAAGACATAGCCATGGCCAACAAAGAAAAATCCAAATTGCAATACGATAGGAACTCCGTCCAAAAATCATTTAATACTGGTGACAAAGTCTTACTAAAAAGCAGAGTACGAGATAACAAGTTCTCACCACTATGGTCAGGTCCGTATGAGATCATGTAGATAAATTCCCGTGAAAATTCCACCATAAAAATTAATAATAAAAACAAAAGAGTCCATAACAATGACCTAAAATTGTTCTCAGAGTAAAAACTTCATCATCTTCAAACATCATTCAGAGATATTAGCATAGTGTCATCTTCCAGGTTTCCAAAATAATGCACATAGCATTCGTTCAACGTTTAACAAAATTAGCTTTAACAATTAAACAGACAAAATGACGAACAGAAAACTGAACAATGGTAACGCCTTCCATCCTTAAATGTTCCTTGTCGACAAGAAAAAAAAAATTTTTTTTAGCTCGTACGGTTTATATTTGTATTTTGTTTAAAATAAATAATAAAGTATAAAAAAAATACTAAAAATATTAATAAAATGGGAAAAAACTTTTTGCCAGAGAATATAATGAGCATTAATTTCAATAAAAATAAATAAAGAAAAAAGCAGAAGGAATAAACTAATCATAATGTATATTAAATTTAATGTTGTACTTAATACAATAATGTTTTCTCTTTCTAGTTTTACCCTAACTATCAAATATGTATATATCAATATGTATATTGAATCATTCATTGCGAAATGATAATACTAATTAAATCGACAATAACAAATAATTCACAAGAAAATATGTATCTACATAATAAATAAAATCATAACGAAATAATTTAATAATTAGTAATGGAAATAAATAAACCGTCTCTATTAGAAATTGAAATGTAATATGTATTAGTTTTTACGGTATTTTATAATTTTTTAGTTATTTACAGTTATCTAGTTATATACCATTCCCTTTATAAATACATATATTTGTACAAATTCTAGTTTAATTAATAAGAAAGAAAGTTTTTCTTCCAAGGAGGAATAAAAATTTCTTTTCCCCATGGGCGAGGGATGTTGTGACTCAGGTGCCCAATGCCCCGAATCACAACCATAATACCGATACATCAATATATCGTCCAATCCATACCAAAAAATTACTAACCGAGTGTTAAAGAAAACATAATAAAATTGTGTGTATTAAGTTATTCAAAAAAAATTATTATTATATTAGTGCCAAGGAAATTCGGATTATAAATATATAAAGAAAGGAATAATAAAAATAATAACAGAATAAATAGAAAAAAAAAAATAATAAAGTGATTGAGTTTTAATTTTCCCTTTGCCCTATATCGGCGACTGCTCTCTCCTTCGGAGCACGGAGCAGAGCCTTGATACAACCAACATCATTCGCGGATTGAATCGAAAAAGATCTTGATGCTCGCAGTGAGCTTCTAATTTCAATGGAGTCTGCACAAGTGGTTCTCGTTAAAAACTTTAAATTTTCAAATGAAATTTGGGATTATTTAGAGGAAACCTACGATAGAAAAAGCACTAGGCAAAAGACCGAGGAGTTCCGAAAATTAGTCATCACCAGAATGGATAGTTCACAAACAATGAATGAGTATTTAAGGGAGTTTGGTGCGATTGTTACAAGGTTGACTGAAATGGATGCTAATCTGGATGAAGATTTACTTGTAACCTTGCTCCTGGATAGCTTACCTGATACATACAAGGAGGTGCAAGCAGCGTTTAATGCGGCAAAAATATTTCCAAATCTGCAAATCGTGAGAGTACGTCTTATGGAAATCGCTGATAGAAAGAGGGAGGAAAGTGGAACTGCAATGCAGGTAAATAACTTTTATCATAAAAAGAAAACCTTTTTTAAAAATTCTACCGGAGGTCAAATGAGAGAAAGTAAGCCTTTTCCGTATAACTGCCGAAAATGTGGCAAAAGAGGGCACAAAGCTCGGGAATGTTGGAGCAATAACAATAAGCGCCAAGAAAAAGCTCATAAATCAGACAGTCAGCAATGTGGTTTTGTGATGCAAGAAATATGTGAAAAATAAAGTACAAGCTAAGGGTAAAACCTGGTGATTGGATAGTGGAGCCACATTACATATGTGCCGCTGTGAAGATTCCTTTGTATCATTGGTGAAAGGAAATCATGGTTTTGTTAACTTAGCCAATAACCAAAAATTAGATGTCCTTGGTATCGGGACTGTGAAACTAAATTTACTAATGGAAGATATCATAAAGACTGTTTATTTGTACGACACATTGTTTGTTCCAGGAATGAATGAAAGCTTAATGTCTGTTGGAAGGGCTACTGACAAAAACTGTGAAGTAGTATTTGATGGACAGTTAGCAACTATTATCTCTGAAAAGGGTGAAAAGTTAATGACGGCGATAAAAATTTCAGGTCTCTTTATGGTTCCTGAGGAAAAAATCAAATAAAAAAATGTCACAGTTCGTGTGGATCCACAGTTTATAAAATGGCACTGTCGTTTTGTCCATTTAAATGCGGGATCATTGAAGAAATTGAAGAAAGACAACATAGTAGTTGGTTCCCCAAATTTCAAAGAAGATAAATTAGATTGTGTCACATGTATTCGTGGGAAACAGACACGACTACCTTTTCCGTCAAAAGGCGAAAAAACTTCCACTTCTACAGATTGTACACTCGGATATTTGTGGACCAATGAGAACAGAGTCAATGAGTAAGTCACTATATTTTATTACTTAGTAATTTACAGTTACACCAAATGGATGTTACAACTGCCTTTCTTCATGGAGATTTAATGGAAGAAGTTTTTATGGAACAACCTGAAGGATTTATAGCAGAGAATAATTGTAATAAAGTATATAAACTGAAAAAGGCATTATATGGCTTGAAACAAGCTAGAAGGCAATGGAATTTAAAGCTGGACAAAAACTTAAAGAAATTGATTTTCCTAAATCTAATTATGATAAATGCATTTATTTCTACAACAAGTAAAAAAGCTAGAATTGGTCTAAGACCAATTCTTATGATACCCTAGATGAATGCCCGTATTAAATTTCGTATGGTCACCGATCTATTCAAGTTTGATTTTGAAGTTGTTTTTCCCATATATTTCTAGAAAGGCTTGTCGCACAGAATAAAATGATCATAACTAATTTTATAGGATTTCGTATTATACAAAAGTATTTAGTACAATAAAAATGTCTTGGACTGATCGTTTTCAAAGTATACGTAAAAAACCTAAATTTTTATATGGCAACACCAAGAAGGAGTTGCCCGATTTAGTCAATTTTTGACATTTGATTTGCTAATGTAGTAAAAACATCATGTACGAAATTTCAGCTCTCTACGTCGACGCGTTCTCAAGTAGTGTCCAAATATGTAGCGGAAAACGAATTTTTCATATAGCAACCCTATAAAGGAGTTGCCCGATTTGTCTCATTTTCGAAACTAATTTTACTTTTTTTTTTAAAGTACGTGTACAAAATTTCAGCCCTCTAACTATATGCGTTCTCGAGTTATCGTGCGCACGGACGGACGGACGGACATGCAAAAATCAAAATATCTTTTAATATTATGAATGGGTGTCCAATCCATTTTGCTCTACCATCATTATTTCGAGGTGTTACAAACGGAATGACAAACTTAGTATACCCCTATGATTTCATCTAGGGTATAAAAATGGAAATAAATTTACTATTATTGCTGTATATGTAGACGATATGATCCTGCCCACAAACGATGATGACTTTGTAGTATCTTTGAAGAAGCAGTTGAGCCAAGAATTTAAGATGGGGGACTTTGGTGAACCCAAACAGGTTGTTGGAATGGAGGTGGAATGAAATAAACAAACCGGAACTATAGAAATCTCACAACGTGCATATATTAGGAATCTATCAAAAAAATATAACGTCAAATCTTCCGATACTCATCAGTTACATCTGCAACCAAAGCTTAAATTCAAAGGAGATGAAGGGATAGCAGTTGATGTCACTAAATATCAGGAATTAATTGGGTCACTAATGTACATAACTGTTCATTCTCGACCAGATATTGCATTCAGTGTGAGCATTAGCTCAGTTTAACCAAAGTCGAAGAGATCATCATTGGAAAGCAGCTGTTGCAGTTCTCGGATATTTGAAGGCAACTGAAAACCGGAAATTAGTTTACCGTAAGACCGGAGACTCTCTACATGGATACGTAGATGCGAGTTGGGACGAAGAAATCAATGATCGAAAATCACGCAGTGGATTTGTATTCATCTTCGGTGGAGCCGCGGTTTCCTGGGAATCGAGAAAGCAACGTGTAGTCGCAACATCAAGCGCAGAAGCAAAGTATATTGCTTTAAATAGTGCTGCAAAGGAAGTGTATTACCTTGGGTACTTGCTTGAAGAATTGAACCTGGGTTCAAGGGAGGCAACAATACTATTCAATGACAGTCAAAGTGCGCAATGCCTTGTGAGATGTGAAGGACGACATTACAGGACAAAGCACATTGATTATCGTTATCATTACATCCGCGATGCAGTTGAAAAGGGTGTGGTCACGCTTCGATACTTACCCACAGAAGCGATGCCAGCTGATGTTCTTACTAAAGTCTTAGCTAAGAGACGACACCATTTTTGCTCTGACAAGTTTGGATTGGACAATGGAGAAGATGTCTAGATGTTGAGGAGGCGTGTTAAAAAAGGAAACATATCATTGAAGAAACAACATCAAGTCGTCTGTTAATCACTTAATGTACTACTTGAGTTCATGTTGTCTGTACCTTAACTTAATGCTTTTATTGAATTGAACCTATCTTCACTCTAGTTCTCTTAGATTCTTTTTGACACTTCATTTTTGTATGTATACCTTTTTTATACTTCACTTGAATATATGTATTATAAAGAATATATGTATTATACGGCCTTTTACCTGTTTCTTCATCGTCGTGTCTTTATCTAAAAACATCGGATTATTGAAGCCATATCTCAACAGGCGTTCTTGAAAACTATCACATAATAAACACTAGTACCAAGTATAAAAACAACAACAGATTCCCTAAACTTCTGAAAGAACGGAAATTAGAAAATCTAGATGAATATGCGAAAAATTCTGTTTTAGAAATATGCAAAAATTTCTCAGATATTTTTCATTTACCGGATGACAAATTAACTACAAATAATTTCTACAGTAAAAAAATTTCCACTACAGACAAGAATCCAGTATATATTAAAATATAGACTTCCTCAAACACAAATCGAGGAAATAAACAATCAAATATACAATCTAATAAAGGAAGACGTTATTGAACCATCAATAAGTCCATACAATTATCCTTTATTAATTGTTCCAAAAAAAAATCCGACAACGGAAATAAAAATTGGCGTCTTGTTGTAGATTTCAGACAACTAACAAGACTTGATGATGTACTTGACAAGCTTGGAAGAGCGAAACACTTTTCCACATTTGATGTTACAAGTTCCTTTCATCAAATCGAATTAGATAAGAATTCTAGACCATTGACTGCATTTTCAAGCAACAAAGGCCACTATCAATTTAAAAGCCTGCCATTTGGTTTAAAAATGTCAACCAATAGTTTTCAAAGAATGCTTTCAATAGCTTTATCTGGACGAGATTCTGAAGCGTTCTTATACGTGGACGATATTATTATCTTTGGATGAAGCCTAAAACATCACAATCAAAATCTGATAACAACATTTAACAGACTGCGGAAAAATAATTTAAAACTAAATCCGGAAAAATGTAGCTTTCTACAAACAGAAGTAACGTATTTGGGACATCTAATAACAAAAGATGGTATTAGAACAGACCCTAAAAAATTTGACACTGTATTGACTTATCCCACCCCAAAATATGCGGATGACGCAAGAAGATTTATTGCATTCTGTAACTACTACAGAAGATTTATTCCAAACTTCGCTGAAATAGCAAGACCAATAAATTCTCTATCGTAAAAGAACACCATTTTCGATTGGACAGATGAATGTCAAAAAACATTTTCATGTTTAAAGTCCAAATTGACAAATTCGCCAATATTGCAATACCCCAATTTTGACGAAAAATTTATATTAACAACAGATGCTTCACCATTTGTTCTTGGAGCAGTATTATCACAAGGTGACATAGGATCTGATTTACCAATTTCATATGCTAGCAGAACGCTAACAAAGCATGAACTTAATAAACCAATTATTGAAAAAGAATTATTAGCCATTAAATATTAAAATAAGTTGCATGATTCAATCTCTCGAATTTCTTTTGTTCCTTTGGTCATACATCCGATTGTTTGTCAGTTAAAATAAATTGTAATGAATTAGTTCAAGTTAAATTTAAGATTCTGATGGTTAGGTGTTCGAGCAACGTCAGGCAGGTAACACGCTAAATTGTTTTGCATTAGTTTAAGTCATTGTGAACTAGCTAGACAGCACTCCATTAAATGCTACGTGTATTAAATAGTGTAAGATGAAAGGACTGGCGGTCGATGGTAATATCACTATTAAATAAAAGGTATCAGTGACTTACATATCGGCCTATATTATTTTTTTTGCTACATATAACTTTTCCTTTCTTTCCTACTGCTTACACTTACATAGGTTTTCTTCTCATTCCTTCCTTTTTGGTATATATATATACATATTATTTTTATATTTTTCCCCCTCTAGCATTCATTGGCTCTGGTCTATCCCCCCCCCCCGCCCCCCTAGTTAGAGAATTCGCAAACAGGATATAAACGAATTGGTAAACGAGATAATGACCTTTCGTTGCCACTCACAAGGGTAAGATGGATATAGGTAGGCCTGACGACGGGCGCGCTCTTTCGCTACAAAGTCATATTTAACTGCAGTGCAATTTCTTTCCTTTTTCATTTGGCCTCCGAGTCTTGCTGCTGCTGCTGCTGCTGTGGAATACTGCTAATATTAGCACTTATTACCACTTTCTTTTCAAAGTCTACAGGCGGCTGACCTGGCTTCAAATCCGTAATGGGGGAACTAGTTGCATGAAGGCTTTTAAAAGTTCATCAAAGCTTGTTGACGAAAGACGAAAGTGCTCCTTAAACAGCTTGTCATCAAACCGTGGCACTGTGTTCTCCCAAAATCCAAAATTTTTAGGTATGTTTCTACGATCACTTGCGTATTCATCACAATCACTTCCGCTTTCGAAAAATACTTCCCAAGCCTTGGTTATCAGAGGAATTACAATTTGATTGCTTGCCATATCTTTCAAAATCCAATTGACGTTTTGCGTTATGCACAATTGTCCAATTTTTATTCTTACATTTTTACTTAATAATCTCTGTTCCGAATATTCTTATACGCCGTGACCAGCATTCTGTTCTTTCTTTTCCTTCCACAAAAAAAATAAAGAAAATCACTCGATGAGTAACCAGATTACGGATTCTGTTCAAAACAACTCTAAATCTTCGATAAGGCCAGAATTGTTTGACGTAGTCAAACTAATGAATAGTAAGTAAATAAAAACAAGGTAAAGATAAACAAGTATATTTCAGGGAATCTCAAATTGTAAATAGAATATCAAAACAAGATAATTAGAAATTAGAATTAAGATAACGAAACATATTTCTGAAAACAACATTACTCAGTTCTAAGTCAGTTATTGTAGAAGTCGCCATAAGAACTTATGTAAGAATACTTGTTCAGTATAATTTTTGTAAAAGTACTTCACATAGTTCAGTTTAATAAAATACTAGTTTTCCTTCCAATTTTGAGTGTTTCTTTAGATAACGAAAACAAGAAATATAAGTCGCGAAAACTAAATAACAAGTGGCTACCTGCTTAAAAATATTCTAAAATATGACGCTACATAGCAATGGCCCAGATATGAAAAGTAAGAATGGGGAGTCATCGTGGGCATAGAAAGCTCTGCGAGTTGGTTTTTGTATTTTAGGGAGTCGAGTTACCGAGAATCCGGTCGTACTGTTTTGAATTAATATTACGCGAGATAAAAAGTAAAGATTGAAATGGAAAAAGTAATTTTTAAAGTATTGATTTAAAATAAGATATTTGAAGTATACATATGTATTTACAAGGCGATAGAAAAGTGACTGTTGAAATATGTATATGTACATGAGTAGGAGTTTAGACAAAAGTTTGTGTATTCTTTAATGAACAAATTACCCTAATATGGAAAGAAATCCAACATTAGTATCATTTCTGTGTATACCATTTTAGGTAAATTGTATTATTTATTAAACTTTTCCCTTTTTATTAGTCTTCGTCCTTGAAAAGATCGAGTTTGTGAATTTAAATTAGTAAGAACTGGATTTCTGAAATATTATGTTACACGGTAAAAAATTTGGGACTATTTTTGAATATTTCTTATGTAGTAAATTGTTTGTTTTTTTAATATACAAAAGCTTACATTTGGTCTTTTTGAAATATTAAAATATATTTCAATAATTTTCTAATTAAATTTTAAACCAAATAAATTTGCTCCAGTAATGAGGATTGAAATTCAATAAAATGTTGTATTGAAATTCTATTTTGCTTCCGTTACGTGTATTAAAAAGTAATCTCTTAGGTATTAAAACTTTTCGATATGCGAAATTAATGCACTAATGTACTTAAAAGAAATCTAAATATATTAAAAACATGAGATATTTGCATCAGTGGTGTTAAACTTTAATATTGTTCTGGTATTAAATCTTCCACACTGATAAAAGAAACATTCATGTATATTGCTGTATAATATAAAAATATTAAAAAATTCATCCGAGAAATATTCGGATGGAATATCCACACACAACTGTTGTGTGTGTTGTGAACCTAACATTAATACATTAAAACATAAATTATCGCCAGACCTGTACCACGCAAGTTGACACTGACTTCAGTGCGGAACCCATGCAGCTGCATAGGCAGACATGATAGTGAGAGAACTCCTTCCTTCTTCTGTTACGAGCGTTAACGCGAGTCGGTCAAAAGAAGAACGCGAACCTAGTAATCTCGGCGCTGTCACATTAAATATATTGTTATTCATGTCGAGTAGAATTAGTATTAGAAGTAGGATAGAATACGTGCAATGAACTACTGTATACTAGGATAATAAAAGTGTTAAAATAAACACCGTGTTGTTCCATAATTATTCGCATTAACATCCACAAATGGTGACCCCGACATCGACGGAGGAACACGTAAATTTCAAAAAATTCCAGTCGCACGACGCTTGAGACTCAGCAAAACGAGGTGTACAGTGAGTAAGCGCAAGGGCAGCACCCGCGCGCTAGCAGTATTACACGAGGAGCATCCACAAAGCATCGGAGAAAGAAACGAGAGAAGAAGTCCAGAAACTTTCAGTTGCAGGCAGCAAACTACAGGCTTGAGATATTTTGTGTTGTTGTTTTTTTTTTTTCTTCTCGTACATCGGTTTTGTCACAAAAGATAAAAACCGCATTAATTAAAATAATCCATTATTTCTCTATCGGCATTTCTAGAACCCGCTATATGAGCAGAGGAGTATTAGGGGGATATTAATACCACACAATTGATGCGGAAACTGCGCTAGATGTACATGCTCGACCACACAAACACATTTCCAACTACGAAACGTAAATACACCGGCATAAGTTTGATCTGAAAGCATACGCGCATGCAGCTACGAACGAACCGAGAGTGAAGAAAAACAGCAATAGAAAAATCAACACATACATGTGGACAGCGTCGCAGAAGATCAACGCACTGCGACGGAGGTTATAGTCGATGCCAAATATTAAAGCCCAGCGGGAGAATATACGACGCCCAACAGCGGTAACTTTAGTTAAGTACATTTTTGTGTTTATCCGAACGGAGTAGCGTAGTATCTATATGAACATTTTTCACGATATTTTTTATATATTATATTTTTTTTTATATATTATATTTACCGTAGAATAGTATATAGTATACACAAAATTTTTTTTTCTTCTAATGATACTTATCGTATATTAAGTTTGGTGATAAATGAAATCGATATGCACATACAATCGCGAACATTTAAACTGAAATATAGCATCTACATATAGCACACCGGAATACCAGAGAAAAATAAATAAGAAAAACAAAATGAATTAACACTACAGTGTCAGTGCTCAAGTAGACAACTCAAAATAAATTTTGTTATATTGATGGTCATGAAGACCACATACATAATATAAACTATAGATATACCTACAAACGTGTCGCCGCTCACAAAGGTGAGAGTTAAGAATCAAAGTAATTTATGGGAAAAAGAAATTAATTTCTTCGAATGATTGTTATTCACCAATATTTAAAACAAAAAATATATTTCAAAATAAAAAAAAAAGAAACGTAGGATTAAATAGAGATTCAGACGTTACCTATTATTTTAATTTATATTATTTAATATGAATTTAATTTAATTAAAGTGTCAGATACAATAATACAGTAGGCAGGTAGGAAAGTGAATCAAATATTAATCGAATCCTGTGTTAAGATTGTTGTGAAGTGACAAAGCGCAAGAGAATACCAGCGTAAGAATTCGAGAGATCTTATTTTAAAATTTTCAAACCAAGTTTTCCTTTTCTCTTATCGTTGACTAATTACGAAAAGTTTGCAGACGCAATTAATAAGAGAGTAGTAAACCATGACAGAAGAAAAGGAAGAAGAAGGTAAAATTGATACGAGAGAAGTTTCTAATATTCAATTACCCACCTTTTGGGAAAAAGCACCAGCTGCATGGTTCGTCGCGGTAGAAGCTCAGTTTAGTGTAAAGAAAATAACGAGAGACGACACGAGATACGCGCACGTAATCGCATCCCTTCCGGTCGAAGCTATTAATACGGTTATAGACATATTAACGAAGCCGCCGGACCAAAATAAATACAAAAGTCTAAAGGATATTTTAATTAAACGTCATTCTCTATCAGAGCAAAAGCGCCTTGAGCAATTATTGTCGGGGCAGGACCTAGGGGATCGTAAGCCTTCGGAGTTATACCTCCACATGCAGACATTAGCCGGATCTATTACCTCCTTAAGCGAGGAACTAATCCAGTCTTTATGGGAACGTAAGCTCCCCACCGCCATAACAATCCCCCTGGCCGTTACAAGTAACCAGACTTTTGATCAAAGACCAGAATTAGCTGACAAGATTTGGGAGGTAACGCAAACCTCACAAGTTAATCTCATTCAGTCAAGCCATAATAGTAATAATAATGCGGCATGCTGTAGTAACCATAAATTATTTCACGAGGAATTAAGTAAAACAAAGTCAGATATTCACGAACTACGTAATTCCTTCCGCGCTCTGACTGTGCAAAGAAGAAGCCGATCACCCAGTTGGCGAAAGCCAAACTGGAAAAGGAATCCCAGTTCAAAAGAAAGATCAGCAGAACCAATCTGCTGGTATCATAGACGACATGGTAGAGAGGCCATGAATTGCAGGAGCCCTTGCCGTTTTAAGTCGCGCAAATCCAATCCGAATCTACGATCACAGGAAAACTAATGAGGTCGATTGTCGAAGCGGCTAACGATCGGCCCTCTGCCTCATGCCGCCTATTCATTTATTGCCCAATAAATAATTTCAGATTCCTAATCGACACGGGAGCGGATGTTTCCGTAATACCTTCTTCGTATTTCCCAGAAACTAACAAACAAAGCCCAGATCACTACCTCTCGGCAGCAAATGGGACACCAATTACAACTTTTGGGAGAAAACTCCTTAAAATAGACTTAGGCCTTCGCCGAGCATTCGTTTTTCCATTTATCTTGGCCAAAGTAAACAGACCAATAATTGGTGCTGATTTTTTAGAAAAATTCGAGCTTCTAGTGGATTTAAAAAAAAAGAAGTTAACTGACCCTCTCACTAAGCAATTTTCGAACGGAGTTCCAATTGCAACAAATACTCCTACCCCCCGAGTTCTTACAATCAGTAAAAAGTACACCGATATCATAAACAAATTCTCAGAGCTGATAAGAGCACCCGAGTATATACTGCCAGTGAAACACAAGGTGGTTCACCATATAGTCACGAAAGGTCATTTACCGTACGCACGGCCCAGACAGTTAGATCCAGTACGCTACAAAGCAGCGTACACCGAATTCGAGCATATGTGTCAATTAGGAATCTGCCGCCCTTCCTCATCTTCAGCTTCGTCCCCCTTGCATTTAGTGCCCAAAAAGGATCCGATAGATTGGCGCCCGTGTGGCGACTATCGCAAACTGAATACGATAACTATACCGGACCGTTATCCGATACCACACATCCATAGCTTCTCACTACAACTAAGAGGATGTGTGATATTTTCAAAAATTGATTTGGTGAGGGCATACCACCATATCCCTATAGCGGAGGACGATATCTACAAAACTGCTATCACCACTCCCTTTGGATTGTTTGAGTTTACGCGAATGCCTTTCGGGCTGCGAAACGCAGCACAAACTTTCCAAAGGTTTATGAACGAAGTAATTAAAGGACTAGCTTACGCTTTCGTATATATCGACGACATATTAATTGCCAGTAAAAACGAGACCGAACACAGACAACACTTAGAACAAATTTTTCAAAGATTGATTGAGTTCGGACTAAAGATAAATATTTCTAAATGCAATTTAGGTGTAGAGACTTTAAGTTTTCTCGGTCACACGATAACTAAGGATGGCATACTTCCAGCAACCGATCGCATCGAGGCGATTAAGAATTTTCCTGCCCCTATCGGCATGATAAGCTATTATCATCGCTTTGTTCCGAAGTTGGCAGAACTTTTAACTCCAATTCATATGCACCTAAATACCTTAAACAAACAAAAATCGAAGAAAGACAATTTTACTTGGCCCGAAATATGCGAGAAAGCACTGACTAGAGCTAAGAATGACCTGGCAGCGGCCACGCTACTAGTGCACCCGAGCACCAAGGCGAGATTGCGCCTTACGGTAGATGCTTCTAACGTGGCAGTAGGAGGGGTGTTAGAGCAAAGCGAGAGCCAGGGACGATGGGAACCTCTCGCATTCTTTTCAAAGAAGCTAAGCTCTCCGGAAACTCGATATTCGGCATTCGATAGAGAGCTACTGGCTATGTACCTGGCCATTAAACATTTCAGGCATTTCGTAGAAGGTCGAGACTTTGTAATTTTTACGGACCATAAGCCTCTGACAGAAGCTCTCAGCACCAAGACGGAACGTAGCCCGAGGCAATCAAGACACTTAGATTTCGTGTCACAATTTACAAGTGACATACGTCACATTAAAGGACAGAACAACACAGTCGCAGATCTCTTGTCCAGACCCACAAGCAACGAAACTTCTGAACTAAATACTGAGCATTTAGATTTGGATAAACTGATAACTCTTCAAGAAACGGATGAAGAATTAAAAAGTTTACTGAGCGAAAGATCACCAAATGCCAAATACAAATTGGAGCTACGACACATCCCAACAAAACAAAAACCCCTATGGTGTGAAATAACCACCGAACAAATTCGACCGTTCGTCCCATTGACACTGCGGAAGCTGATATTCAATGGCTTACATACTTTAGCACACCCAGGCATACGAGGGTCACGCAAGTTGATAAGCAAACGCTATTTCTGGCCTAAAATGAATCAGGATATAAAGCAATGGACACAAGCATGTTTTTCATGTCAACGCTCTAAGATTCATAAACACATAAAGTCTCCACTAGGCGAGTTCCCATTACCGAACAACAGATTTGAACATATCCATATGGATATCGTTGGACCTTTACCAATCTCAAACGGGTACACTTATATTCTAACAGCCGTCGATAGGTTTACTAGATGGCCGGAAGCATATCCTATAAAAGATATAACAGCAGCAACAATAGCCCGAACGTTTTTCCAAAATTTTATTTGTAGATTTGGAGTGCCTGCACAAATTACCACCGATCAAGGATCTCAATTTGAGTCCAAAATTTTTTATGAGCTGACGAAGTTGTTAGGCACGCACAGAATACGTACTACGGCGTACCACCCTCAAGCAAATGGCTTAGTGGAACGACTGCATCGACAGTTAAAGTGCGCGCTAAAATGTCGAGAAAATAGCACAAACTGGAGTGACGATCTACCCATTGTACTTTTAGGAATACGAGCCATATTTAAATCTGATCTTAATACTTCTCCTGCCGAGTTAGTATATGGGCAGCCTCTCAAATTACCTACCGAGTTTTTTGTACCGGAACCAAATGCAGATGAAACAGACACAAGTTCCTTTCTTACCGATTTACGAGATATGATCAATAAGCTAAAACCGACAAAACCAAGAGAACCAAACAGACCCGTGTTTGTTCATAAGAAATTGGAGGACTGCGAGCAAGTCTTTGTGAGGGTCGGTAAAGAAAAAGGAAACATGAGGCAACCGTATGAAGGCCCATTTGCCGTAATTCGAAAATTGCGAAAATCATTCATTATTAGTATTAGGGGAAAACATACTAACGTTTCTATAGATCGCCTAAAACCCGCATTTACAATAGAACCAAATGAACTTGATATCCATAAAAAGAAAGTAAGTTTTAAGATATGAGTATAATTAGACCGTCTTCGACTGGAAGGGGGGTGATGTTGTGAACCTAACATTAATACATTAAAACATAAATTATCGCCAGACCTGTACCACGCAAGTTGACACTGACTTCAGTGCGGAACCCATGCAGCTGCATAGGCAGACATGATAGTGAGAGAACTCCTTCCTTCTTCTGTTACGAGCGTTAACGCGAGTCGGTCAAAAGAAGAACGCGAACCTAGTAATCTCGGCGCTGTCACATTAAATATATTGTTATTCATGTCGAGTAGAATTAGTATTAGAAGTAGGATAGAATACGTGCAATGAACTACTGTATACTAGGATAATAAAAGTGTTAAAATAAACACCGTGTTGTTCCATAATTATTCGCATTAACATCCACAGTGTGTTTACTATGTGTTGGGAAACAACACCATCGAATTATAATACATTTTCTGTCATTTGTACCGTTAGAACACATTTATTCAGGTTAGGTGTAAGAAAATCCGTGCTGAAAAATGTCTTTAAATTTTATGAAAGTATATTATAAGAACCATAATGTTAGAAAATTTGTGAAGTTAGTTGGAACCACTGATAGAGACGCAAAAGTTTAATCAGAAAGTAATATTGTAGAACATACCTACATGACCTATAGTACATGCCGTAACGATGAATGCATGTACGAGCACCTCGACAATAAATAACAATAAAGAAAAAAGAAAAGAAAACGCAATAGCAAAAGAAATCGATCAGAATAGCCACGCGCCATTCAACGATCCATTCATGACACATCAAAGTAAGAGTTTGTTATGGTTGTAGCGTGCTGCATGCAGTAGCATGCTAACTGAATGATGGCGACAAGCGTAGTATAGCAGTGTTCACAGTACCACACAGCAAATGTGCTGCCATGAGTGACAGAACGATACGATTAAGCTCTAGGTGGGACGGAACACAACAATTTTTTGGGACGCGGAAGAAGAAGAAGCGAGAGGTGACAGCCATAGTTTTTTTTCCTGCGGATTGCTCTTGGAGGAGTGATTGTGACAAGCTCTTTTTGAGAAGTGATATTTAAAATAGAAAAATAAAAGGTTTGTTTGATATAAACCTGAGAGGATTTAAACTATAGACAACTTTCGTTACATGTCCTAAGTACACTTTTAAAATATATATACATGAACTGTTTGCTTATAACTTAGTTAATATTTTGAGAACTTAGTTACTTACGTGAACTTTTTCGATATAATTTGAGCAAAAATTCGGAAATTTAACATGTAGATGAGTTTTTCCGATACGCTCATATGGTGATAATTTAAAATTTTTGTGAGACTCTTCTCACATCGTATATCCATATGGTATAAAGTATTATATAAGCGTCGTGTCTTAGATTACGTATATATATACAAGCAGAATATTTAATATCTTCCTGAAGGTCAGATTATATTATGTGCGTGCATGTATAGTTGATAAATTACCTATTGCAAAAACCTTTTTTGGATGAAGTACATATGTAAATAGTTTCCTAAAATTAGTTGTCTGTGGCTGTACGTGATTCGGATGATCCCCATAGACCTGTAAATTAACTGCGAGAAGAGTTGGCAAGGTTGAGTAGGTCCGCTCCTCCACTTCTCTCTTACAGGTCAGCATTAGGGATTCTGGACAAATTTTCTGCCCTCAGTGTCATTGGATAGATGGGGCATAGGAGCAAAAAGGCAAAACAACTGCGTCTTCATAGCGAGGAAGGGCACGAAATTTTTTTGATTGTGGGTCGTTAGAGTGGTAGGTGCTGGTTAAACCCCCACCCCCTATAACTCTTCCACACTAGTCGAGGTGCTAGTATGCCGCCCTGTGCTATCGCTGGTCACAACAGTGAGATGTCAGCTCGTGCTGATAGGATGCACTTCACGTCCAGTGATACACACTCCAACAGTACTAACATACCAAGCTGTGAAAAGTAATATGCTCATCACTGGTCACCGTTGTACCGTGATAAAGCATATAATGTTTTACTCAGTGAAATATGGAAAAAACTAACTGTGTAATGACGCAACCGATGACTGTACGCCATTTTTATTTCTTTTCACTTAGCCTTCTTTCAATAAGAAAAGATTGCAATGCAAGCATTTAAGCAATATTATGCTTGTTTACATAGAGGTCAATATGCATGCATTTATCGATAACATTAATTTTGATCGATATTGCCAATATGAGAAAGGTAAGCAATTTTCATAAAGTATTAGTAATATCTTGGTCTTTCACATGAGAAAGAAATTTTATAAAGGTTAAGCGATGTAAGCACTTTTAAAATAGTATAAATGTGCTACTGAAAATAAAGATTCAGAGTGTAACTAACAACTCCAAAGGTGTTATTATTTTGCCAGATATAGAGCCCTTCAGCACTAACATGGCTAACAATTCAGGTAATGAGCTTTTCAGCTCTTTCTGAGATATACATCAACACCAGACAATGAGCTTCTAGCTCTAACTTGCTGGATTTTCGAAGGATTAAGCTTCTTAGCTCTAGAATAGAAAATCGCTAATATCTCTCTTCCTATTAATAGAGCGTCATCAGCCCGACTGTGGTAATTCTACTGCGATCTGGTATATCAAATTGTGTGATTACTTTTTATTATTTCTAAGAACGTAGTTTCTAATTCTAGGTAGTGCTGATTTCACAGCAAGTGATACATTCCACATAATGGATCAGCAAGGAACAGTTATACCAGTGGAAAATCTTCCTGGAATTTTAGCACAATAGGCCAGTTGCGCCTGTTTTGAGCTTACTGTGCCTACCATGTATGTTGCAGAATGTTCAGTGAATTTTCAGTCAGCCCCGAACTTGGAATAAATAGTGAAGTAATTTGCTACAGAAGATATAGTGAACTTTTAAATTTCGTGTTGTTTTTTATGCCTCTCAAATCTTACGTAGTAGCAAATGATGGTCAAAGTATTTTGCAAAAATATCAAGAAAAGAGTACATTAAAAGATTCTAACTGAAGGGTACTTGTTGCATTAACTGCGAATTTCTTGTGGCAAGTGTGTGGTAATTATCCACGCCGAGAAGAAAAAGAAGCTGCTGCGAAGGCAATTATATCGTTATTTCCAGCTTTCAAAATAAAGGACAACTCTATAGGAAGTCATGTAAGTACATCTTAATTGTTACAGTTAGCACATGTGCACTAAAATTAAAATGCTTTTAAAGGAATTATTCTTCAACCCCATCAATAATCAGGGGTACCTATATAGCAACGAAATTAAAAACGTTAATATTAAACGGCACAAATTAGAGGGAACATACGGATTGCTAAAAAAGAAAAAAGGCCATACGAATTACGAAAATCATAGTAACATACAAACATCTGATTTGGATGAAGATACTCGGGAATTCTTCAGAAGTTGTTCGGTGGAGGAACAAGAAAATGTAATCAAAGCAAGGTGGAAGGAAACTTTGATTGTTCGAGAAAAAATTTACCAGAAACCGTTAGACATATTTGCAAATTTTCAATATTCCTTTTTTAATCAAGCAGATATTTTCAATTAACTTGTTTTTTTCAATATAGATTTTGCATGAGTATGAGCTACGATATTCAAAAACTGCGGACGGTCTGCTTCACAATTGGGTAAAATATAGCAAATTCGTAGACGAAATATTAAAGGAAACAATTGGAGAATCATCACTGTGCCTTGAAAGTAACTTTTATTTTATTTTCTTTATTCGGAGTCAATAGCATATGCTTTCTTTACAGGTTGGAGCAGTCAGACCAAAAACTTTTCACCTCGAGGAGATAATCAACAACTAGTTCAATTTAAAGTTTCAAATACATATCCTGACAAGTTTGTTTTGTGTAATACGCAACCTTGGGTAATTTCTTATGGACCAAATAAAACTGCGGAATCCCAATATTTTTTCGATATTGATGGTAGATTAATAAGTCTTCCTTTCAAAATTTTGGCCATTTTTGTGCAAAATATTTTTATAAAACTTAAAAAAAAAGCCAACAACTCGCGTAATCGAAGTTCGTTCTACATTCGAGAACAAATTAAAAGAAAATGAGCAATTGTTACATGTGTAAAAAAGCTTTTCTTCCGTTAATGATGCAATAAACCATCTTCACATTGAGCAATTTGCAAAGGTTCCGTATAGTTGTATTATGAATTTAAGTTGTAGTAGGAAATTTTATACGTTAAGTGGGCTCAGAAGACATTGTAAAAATTTTTTATCTGCAATTTCAATACAGTTCTAATGAAATGTGTAATTCGTAATGCAATTCCTTTGCAAGAGCTACTTTACAGTAATGATAACTGCAATGATGGTTATAAATATAATGAAAACTATTGTAGTAAACGAATCTGAAAAACGTGGAATGTTTACCGCTTTATATACAGCATGCACCTGCATGCACAAGCTATTCACCGGTATTGTTGGATACGATGATTGGAGGCAGCCACAAGTCAGATCTCCAATGATGAGTGGAGGCAGCTACAAGGCAGATCTCTTATGTTGGATGGCGCAGCTATAGTACCTATCAGTCATCGGTTGTATAGTAAAAGACTTGAATACGATCGTTATCTATAACTCAGTGTGTATTTTGAGATATTGCTACCTTATTTATATACATTGGTTCCGTAAACATTAATATAATTAGCTCTTACTAACAAATGCAAGATTGCATTTGTTTACAATTATTATGCTGTGTGCATTAACGTTTGCTTTAACCCACTTCAGCACTTCACTGACATTTAATTTTTATTATTATTTCTTTCTTTATGGAGCAATTGCGAGTTGTTTATTTCTGCTTATACATAATGCTCTAGTTGTTGTTTCTTTTAGCTAATTAGGTGATCACCACACTATTCTTATAAGAAGCATCTTACTTCATCTATCAAGGCCCTCAACAAAAAGAAAATTGTAACTCAAGAAAGACATAAATTCATTCTCAAGCGCACATTATCTAAAATTCATGTATAGACAAATTTTCATTCCCACGAAAAATATTACTTCTTATCACATATTTTTAGAAAACCAAATGTATAACATGAATCCTTCATATTCATACTTGTGTAACAAAACAGATGTATCGGTCGGCTTCCGCAGAAACGTGGTTGATGTCTGTTAAGGAACAACTGATGTTAAAATATGGCCTTAAGCCTTTAGAGTGAAATTTAAAGCTGAAATGGAAGGGCTGACGGCTAGATTATTGAGATGACCATCACAGTTGCTCTAATTAGCGTTGTCAGGGGAGAGAGAGAAGGGATGATGGTTATAAATGAATGATGCAATCGTTGTGTGGGAAGTTGGGTAGTTGTTCAAAAAAGGAAGCAAAGTCTGAATGGAGGACGCTGAAATATGTATTGTTTTAAATCGAAAAAAATGTTAATAGTTTGGAAACAAAAAAGAAAAAATCAATGTTGAGTTAAGGGTTATTCTGACAATTTATCGTGTTAAAACAAAAAAGTACAAGTTATAATAAAAAAGAAAAATTTAAAGAAAGATTAAGGAAAGTGTTAATAAAATGTCTACAAAATTGAGAACAGCAAGCTAAATTTTGTTTGTGAAAATTTTAACAAATATTGATGTAAAAAGAAAACAGAAAGAAAAAAAAAATGAAATAAAAATATTATAATATAAATGATAAATTGACCTAAAGTATAAAGAAGGCGAAATTAATAAGAGAAATAGATCTCCAAACGCAAATTATTATCATGATGTGTGAAAAAAATTGAAGGAGGCCATTTTGAATTTGGCACATTGCAAAGAAAATCGAAAAAAAGGATTTAATCATTTGATGATTTAGAAAAGTTGTGATTAAAAAAAATGGGAAATAACTTTAAAATTCTAAAATAAATAATAAAAGACAAATTTGATAAGTTTTGTGAATCAGTAAGTAAAATGAATTTTCCTTCAAGAAAGTTGAAAACGTAAGTACTTATTTAATGTAAATTTTGATCATTATAAAATACAATTGGAAAAAGGAAGTTAATTAAGAGAATATTCATATATGTTTTCAGAGAAATAGAAAGTCCAGAAAATAAAATAAAAAATGTAAAATATTTTTAAATAATCAAAATTTAAAAATTAGGCTGGATTTCTGGTGAATATTATTTTTATATACAAAGAAAAGAACATTGAACGAAAACTAGAATAAAAATATTGATGAATATGTAAAAAAAAAAAAAATGCATTTAAACAAATTAAATAATTAATTTAATTTAGATTCAGGAAAAGAAGTGGACTATCCTTGAACTTTTTTAAGTTGAAGTGAAGATGAACAAGTAAGGACGTTTTCAGTGGCGTAATGTAGTGGTAGCGGGTGTGTGGAACCCTCCCTCCTCCTTTTTCCTTCTCTCATTGTCTAGTGTCGCAAGTGTGGATTTTCTTCAGTCCATCCGTATGTCTGTTGCAATTGTTTTTGACAAAATTTTGGTTATTTTTAAACATGCGAGAAACTTTTAGTAACTGTCGAGGTTTTTAGAGTGTGTCACTTATTCACCCCACGGCGAGGTAGGCTGTGCATGATCTAAGCATGTGAAAATGGGCACACTATATTTTTTTCTGTAAATTTTTCTTCTACTTAAGTTGTGTAGATGACAGCACATGGATGGTAACCCTTTTTGCATTAATTCCCTTTTTATATCCGTATTTTATTTTGACTTCTAAATTGACTGGTTGACTGGTGTCGGGCTTGGTGGTGACAGGACTCGGTTGATAAGACATCAGGGAAATGTTATCGTAGGATTTGATATCATGCCAATTAGTCAGAAGTTACAGGCATGGCGCTCAACGGTTTGCTACTACGAGCATATTTACGAACGTCCATGTCTGGCTTCTGACAGACAGTTACACTTGTTATGGGCAAATTTTGCGCAGTTCAAATTTTTGAAGGGTAAGCATAATTTTGTGAGCAAATATGAAAATTAATTTAAATTCTAGAAAGGTAACATTTGTATATAAACCATAGTAATTGTAAAAATTATTGTTAGAAAAGAAATAAACACGTTCTACGTGTTTACTTGCTACTACGAAGCTATTACTAACCCCCCACCCCCCCACGTGGTAAGGTTGTAATAGCAGGCAGACTATAGTGATTTGGAAATAACTCCAATCCACTCTAAATCAACATCATCTATAAATGAATTGAAAACAACAATAAACAGTTTTGATTTGTCAGAAAATAAATTAAACTGAATATTTAAAGGAACTGAAAAGCTTTTTTAAAATGTTTGTAATATTATGGAAAATTGCATATCATGTTTTAATGATTCTAATAAAAAAAAACGTTTTTCGGGAATCTTTGTCGATTTTGAATAGCGATCTGTCAAATGCTCTAAAAAATAATTCTGCAAGCTAGAAAAAATGGATAAAAATTATAAATGTTTTGTAACACATAAAGCAAATTTTATAGGCGGGCGCAGGAAAAAAAGATTCGATGGTATAGAAAATTTAGATAAATACTTATTTGTGCAATGATAATTTCAGTTTGTATCTCTTAAAGACACATAACTTTGATTTTTGATTGTATCAAAATGAGTCGCTTAGAAATCAGTACTTTAAACAATCACATAAATGTAATGATAATTACGAAAATAATTGTTGCTCATCTAATTACGAGAAGAGTTCATTATTTAAAAATCATACGTACGGCTTACAGATTTAGGTATCTTGCGACGACTTTGAGGTTGTTAACCATTTAGGAAGCACAACATCTATCCATAAGTTGCGGGCTTTCTATTTCTCATTGAAAAATTTACCACCGCAATATCTGGCTAATCTATGCAATATACATTAACTCACACTAAATTAAACTACTATGAAGTTAAAAGCAATAAGTCTATAAAGCAAAGAAAATATAAAAACCTAATCTACAAAAAATCTTTTAATGGATACATTATTGAAGCGAAAAAATACATTGTAATACCTTATTTAACAGTTTAAGGAATTATGGATTGCATTGGAGTATGTACTATTATTTCAAAATTGGATTTTGTATGGATAATACAAATTTTAATGTATGGATAGTTTTTTACTTCTTTAATGTAATCTAAAGTTCATGGCATCTAACATAATTAGTATTACTAATCCATTTTTACTACCTTTTTAATATGAATAAAATTATATTCTAGGTAATTTGCATTATCTCAGATACATTTGAGGTTTGACTTGTAATTCAAAACTGAATTCAATTATTTTAGAAAATTTAAGGTACTTAATCTTGTAAGAATAACGGGCGGTTGCAGTGAACATTTCGAGAAGTTATAGTCTGTATGAGTCTGTCAATTGTATATATCAGAAAATAGAGATAAGGGCCAGTCGTGTAGACTTAGCTTTCGTTCACTCGACCAGGTTTCATCCCTGCCAAAGGATTCATCAGGAATGTTAGTTTTTGGCTTAAGATAGCCGGGCTGCACTTAAGTGTAGTATTGGATGGGTATTGTCCTAGTTCGTCAGGTCAAGTAAGTGCTTATATATGTTCATCCCACATTTTTACCTACTATCCTAACTTTCTCTTTACTGATCACCATAGTGATGGTAGTAGTATATGGACACTATAGACCCAAAATAACATTGCGTCTGTAAGGGAAAAGAAACCCCTGTCCCACTATAGAGCAAATCATATGAGATATGGGCGTATGTACGGGAAAGTGAAAGTTGATGAGACTAAAGTTGCTTTTTGTACCACTTGTGTGTAAAGTAAATAGCGGAATTGGAAATAACTTCCAGAATATGGAGGTGTGTTTATACCGTGTGACACTATTGATCTGAAAAAATGAGAGTAGAGTTGTTATATTCGGACACATGTGAATGCATGCAGTGTACCTGCTCAAGAGGTGGGTTTATATTTTTCGCGTTCGGATTTCAAATTAAACTTGCTTTTTCAGTGGCGGGGTTTTGTTTCCGTGGGGAACCATAAGGGGCAAAGTTTTTGTTTACACTCTGTCTTCGAGGGGGCCTGCGGGGGCAAAAATTGTTCTTTATATTTTTTGTGTTGAAAGCGAAAGTGGCTGGTTATAGAGAAGCGGTGCTGGGTAAGGTAAGTTTTTGCGTCGTCGTTTCGAATTAATGCGATGATCTGAAAAAAGGTCAGGCGAAGAAATAAAAGACGTGGTTAATAGCAGTCAAGTATTTTTATTACAATCGATGAACAATTTTTCATTTTTGAATGAATGAAAACTGAAGAAACTTGTTCTCCATGTCTCTACTCGTTAAAACAATAAAATAATTTTGAATAGAGTTGATTTCATCCAGCTGTTTTTGCGTGTTTATTTTTTCGGAGAATCCATTTGGAAGGTATATATATGAATTACCATCCAGGTAAGCCGTTAATTTCTGGCCGTACTGCGTTTTCACGTACTTGAAATAGTTGATTTTATATTCCTTATCAGTTTCCAGCTCTGCAACTCTCAAAAGTTTATACGCTGGCTCTTTTCCGATTGTCGTCAACAATTCCGATGTGGAGTTTGCCTGAATTGGTTAACCATATTATTTTATTGACGTAAAAATTTTAAAACTGTTATTTTTGACTCACCATGCTTTACAATAATATTATTTTAAAACTATGACTCTACGAATATTTCTTAAGAGCCAACAACTGTTGATATAGAACTGTGAAATATACACGAAAAATTTCGTTTTATATACAACAGCGAAAGTAAAAAAACAATTAAATTGGATTTTATTACTTTGTAAGCAAGACATACACTTAAACAGAGGAGACTAGGGTATATAAAATGTAGACGAAAATACAGTCATTTTTATTGAGAGCGAACTTTTATAAGCAAACGTTGTATTTATCACGAAATCTAGTGCGTATTTTAAAATCAAAAGCTGTTGTTTTATTAATCCTAGGTAGTGCGCAGAGAAAAAAAGCAAAAGTAAAAAGTAAGAGACATAATTTTGGCAGTAAATTAAAGTGCTAGTTTTTAATATATTGTTTTTTTTTTTTTTTTTTTTTTTTGTTACAGCAATTTTTCAGCAGTATCACCAGCCGAAATAGATTAATCAAATAACGGCGTCATGTCAACAGATAAGTTTTTAAATATTTTAGGACTAGTTGTAGAAAAGGGTGAAGAGTTTTTTCCCTGTTTTTTTAAGATCAGGGTTAAACCATGTTTGAAAATAATGTTGCTTTAACAACAAAAGATATGTTAAAAGTACATAAAATTATTTTTAAATATGCAATTTCTGATAAGGACTGCTTCCAAAACATTTCTGTTCAAGAAGCTCTTTCTACATTAGAAAAGGTAAGCGTTTTATCCAGCTAAAACAAACCACACATTTCCGGCATAGTGGTATTTGTGAATTTACTGTCAGCACCAAAGTATTAGGAAATATGGGTGATGTGGCTATACCTTCTTCTAGTATCAAACTCAGTGAAACAGTGCAGTAGGTGGTGGGGACTTTATTAAAATATTATCTAAAGAAAATAAAAATTTCAGGAAATTTAAAATGGATGGCGTAAGGATGACTTTTCAACTAAAAGATTCCTCACATCAAGACATTAATAATTTAATTGAATGGATGGAAAGTGCATTTTCTGAAATGATTAGAGTTTTAAACAGCAATAAAGGAAGTCACATGGCCTTGTCACTTTCATTGCAAATAATCCGGAAGTTAAACCGATATGGGTTAGCATGAGACCGGTAGATAAGATTAACGGTAAGTTGATCGTAAATCTGATCTCTGATGTTAATCAGTCCAAGTCCGTATTTTTTCCGGATGAAATATTGCAGGTCGAAGCCAATATAGTGAATTTTCCATATGGAGGAGGAAAAATTAGTAACATCGAGAATGAAACCGCTTACTTGAAAAATAAGAGAAGTCTGACAAATGTTAGTCAAAGCTGCTTTTTATGTCTTCCAAAATGTTTGTCTTATTCAGTAGAAATATCAAAAGGTACCACCCAACCCACTTAAGTTTGAAAACAAAATTCTTAGCCTTTCAAAAGTGTTGTGTAAGAATGCTTTAGTTCGAGTAACGGAAAATAAAGGATGTTTATTATCAGATCTATATAAATTTAAAAAAAAAATTAAAAGATTTTCAAATTGTGGTCTTTAATTCGTTAAAGGGAAATATACTTTTTCAAGGGCCAACCCATTTTGAGCGAAATAGGAAAATTTATATTTATTTTTCTGAAGTTGAAAACCATTTTTATGTTGTTAAATCCGACGGGGTTTTTAATAATAAATATCTCTGTGTTTTTTGTGATAATTTATATGATCACTAGTTTTACCACAACTGTGAAATGCAGTGTACATATTGTTATGTATCTCCCCCGTGTTTATTTGTGCAAGAAGTAATAAATTGTGAAAAATGTAAAAGATCCTTTAGGGGTACCGTGTGTTACAATAATCACTTAAAAAATATATTGAATAAAGAAACTATTTGCAAAACTTTACAAGTTTGTAAAGATTATGGTAAGTTTGTCGATTATTCTAAACGACAGGAAATTCACATTTGTGGTGAGTTTTTTTGCACGAATTGTTTTAAATACGTTCCAGAAGATCTCTTGTGTTTTATAAAAGTTTTCAAAAAAAATAAAAATAAAAATTTTTTCTTCATATTTTTCGATTGTGAAAGCACTCAAAATAAACGATATCAAGACAAACCTGATTCGTTTGTACACAATGTAGACGCAATGTAGCACAACAGAATTTTAATGAATGTTATATTTCGGAGACTAGAGACAAAGGTGACTGTATTAAATGCTGCAAACGCGAACATAGTTTTAAACATCAAAATGGATCTGAAAATATAGTAGAAAAATTTGTAGATTACTGCTTTTTGCACAGACCTTTTGCAACGCAAATTATTTGTATTGCGCACAATTTGCAATCTTACGATGGACACTTTATTATATCAGAACTGATAAAACGAAAAGTAAAAGTTGTACCAGTCATGAATGGGTCAAAAATTATGAAAATTACTTTTGGGCGGATAATTTTTATTGATTCGTTAAATTTTCTACCGTTTGCATTATCAAAACTACCTAAAGTTTTTAATATTCCAAACATCAAAAAAGGATATTACCCTAATTTTTTTAATACTTTAGACAACTGGAACTATGTAGGACAAATTCTATCTACAGAAATGTATGCCACTGACTCAATGAAGACAGATGAAAGGGAAAACTTCTGCAAATGGTACGACAACCAAATAAAATCCAAGTTATTGTCGAAACGACGTCAATATTTTAGGAGAGAGTTGTTTAACTTTTATGAAGGATTTTTTAAAAATAACACAAATAAATCCGTTTACGGAAGCTCTTACAATTGCATCAACAATAAAGCTAGTATACAGCAAAAACTTTTTAAAAGAAAATTTGTTAGGTATTATGCCAAAAAACGGGTATATTAGAAATTCGAATCAGTCAATTATTGGTCTAAAATGGCTTACATTAAAAAACAACATAGTTGGGGGAAAATTAAACACCTAGAAAATTATGGTGAAGTAAAACTACCAAAATGCGGCTTTAAAGTTGACGGGCTTAATCCGAATACCAATACTCTTTATGCATTTTTTGGATGTTTCTTCCATGGCTGTATACTGTGTTTCAAAAACCGGACTTCAAATAAACTTCAATTCCAGAATCTTGATCATCGATATGAACGCAAAAATTAAAACAACTAGTGGTTTTGAGTACGTCACCAAACGTAAAGGGGTTTCGTTAAACTTTAAAAATTCTCAAATGATAAATTTTGATAAAATGAATAAAATTGTTTTTGAAGAAACCGAGCCTGTAAAAATAGAAAATAAATGTTAAACGAAAATTACCTGGTGTGATTGTATCTGAACGGGAAACAAAAAGAATTAGATTTACATTTGATAAAAGAGTAATTAAGCAGAATGGTTTTTGTTTTAAGAGCACCAGAATGGAATATTTATAAGATTTGAATAATTTTTTGTAATTAGGCAAATAAAATATTTTTAGGAAATGCAAAAATTAAAATAATCATAAATATGACAACTTTTATACGAAAAAAAAAATGTACATAGTTTATGATAGTAATTGTATTTGTTAAATAGTGTTGAAAATTGTTATATTATTTTTGAGAAACCTACACGTATAAGGCCTTAAAACGTATATTTAAATATCTGTTTGGTAAAAGTAATGAGTAAAAGTCATGAGTTCGGACAGTGTTGTTTTAGATATACAGTTTGTCAGCGGAGTTAAAGGCCAGCTGTTTGTTAAGGAGTTGTCGTTCTTACAACACGGATCGCTTAATCCAACCTTATATTATTTCAAACCTCCATACCCGTATAATCAATTGTCATCAAAAGCTCGTTGGCAGGATGATTACAATTCCAACCGAATAATCGGGTTAAGATGGAACGCTGGTACTATTAATTAAAACAATCTACCTGACATACTGACGAAATTATCAAATTCAACAATTTATGTAAAAGGACTTGAAAAGGAAAAATTTATTCAGCAATACATTCCTCAAGCTAAAATAAAACAACTTGAAATACCAAAACTAAAGAACTTTATACAATTTCAAGTATATTGTGAAATTCATGGAAATTTATCTGCTGTACGTTGTGCTGTTAAAAATTGTATTAATATTTATATATATTTGTTACTAAATAAAATAATTAAATAAAATACTTTTTATATTTATTTTATTTCATTTATTTGTAATCGAAATTCATTGCATCTGTACAACTCTGAACAAAATGTAAACTTTGTTTGCTTACAAGAAAACTTTTGATTGATTATATGTCAATTCCTGTAATTGACATATAATGATCTACGTTTACAAATCACAAACTTCGTCGATTCTGATAAGCAACGTGGACATTTGTGGTGTTCTGAAATTTAAAATGGTGGTAGGTAGTGTAGCGATTGAAAAGATATCATTTGATTATCATTCACTTTTAATCATTGAGTTCAGTAATCTAACAAAATTTAACTAATTCTACACTTAAAAATATTAAAGTTAGCACAATTGAATTTATCGTTTTTTAGTTTTCTAAAAAAAAATGCAACAAAAATTTACTCAAATATAGTTCTAGTTTACTGACAAGTCAGTCCGTTTTTGTTTTAATTTACTCTAGGTTTTCCCTTTTTTTTTTTTAATTCAATACTTAGTTACCTAATTAATATTTATAACTAATTATTTATTTTACAAACAATTACTCTGTTTGAATTTTTGAGCATGGTTTGCAAAATATGCCATACAGGCATGTTTTTCGCAAAATGTCACAACACAATAAAATTTACAATTCAATTTATTTATAACAAAAAAAAAAAATGTATTCTGAAAAAGAAAGGAAATTTATTTATTATTAATAATCAATTTGCTTAGGTTAATTGTGACCCGTAATTATATCCTTATGACATGCTATTACATATGTCCCATAACCTCAAATTGATTAAAACTGAAAATATAATACCTTTGCGAATATTTATACACTATCCTTCCAAAAAAATTTAGGTGTTGTTGCTTGCTGCTATTTCGCAATAAAAAACTTAAATGGAAGTGATACGAAATTCACTGACAGACTTATCTCAATTTGAGCACTCAAATCCTTATGAAAAAATAGACAATAATTTTATGAAAGAAAATCGCAAGTCCAAAAACTACAAAAAAACTCTAAACTCTTGAAAATATTTGCATGAACTAGAAAATTATGCTTAGCATGTGTTTTCTAGATGACAACTCGATGAAAATAAGAGATCGAATGAAGGAATGACACGCCTTTTATAGACAGATTTGTTTCAATTTCACTATCCATAAAGTGAAATTATCAAATTATTGGCCTTTTGTGAATGAATTAAGGATTTTAATTATTATTGGTGTATGCCAAAATGAATTTTACATTTTTTGGCATATTTACCATAAAGATTTAATATTAAATTTCTTGATTTTAATTGATTTTTACGACTTTTCTCATCTACATTATCGACGCGCCATTTTTGATTCATTCTAAGTAATTCCTCTCTAGATTTTTGCTGTTTTGTCTTGCTCGCACCGTGCATCTCTTTCGCACTCGTTAGTGCAAATTGAAATTATAAATATCGCGAATTACGCGAATCCCGCGAAAAATACCGCGAAACGAACGGCACCATTAAAATCGCGCGACGATTTTACCCCAATTTGACGTATCGCATGTCATGGGAGTATGAAGTTCACCGTGAAAATTTTAATCCGAACTGTCAAACGCGCGCGAATTGTTTTTATTAGTTTTTTAGTGTTTTTATTATTTTGTGCAGTGTTTTCCTGGTATTATCATCGCTGGATACCATATAGTACAGGTAACTATAATAATTTATTGGATTTATTGTGAGTTTCTGTGTTTTTGAGATTGGTGGACACCTGTACAGGTGAGCTTTGTTTTGGGTGTTTTCTTACCTGAAGCGTCCACCAATCTCCTAGATGTACCTTTATTTGCATGATTAATTACCCTTTGTGTGTTTCTTTATGTTATGTGCATGTTATTGCAGAAAATCATTCTTAATTTCCTGCTTCTTTGTATGTTACATTTGTCTTTGTTTACATGAAATGAAAGACTTGCATGTACCTTTCTAATGGGTTTTATTATCCTGTTTGTTCTGTTTTTAATTCAATATTAATCTAATTTATTAAAATTCATTTGAAAATTTCTAAATCTATTCTTTTTTTTGTTTCATGTCATCGAGGGACTGTCGCACCTGTGATGCACTCCAGGTGCAGGTAAGATGCTTTAATTAAGTTCATTTTGATCGAGGTACATTGTTATTTTTCTTTTTTAGGTTCGTCGAACAGCATCAAAAATTAGATTTGCAATACAATACATTGGTATTTCAGAAAAAAGTCTGCAATAATTTAAGTGTACATAAGAAGTTCGACTGGGAATAAAAAAATCTTCACATGGGAATTTTAATACATTTCTTTCTTTATATTTGTCAGCATACTTTTTATAATATTTCTTAAGAGCTTCAGAAGCGTTGTTATCGTGAAACATGACAATATTGAAGAATTACATTATTTCAAATATTTTATAAAGCTCCGCTTGCGATAGTATAATGCTGCCACTATTGACGGGGATCGTGTATTCTTTTTTTGGTTCGACATGACTCGGTGGAAGCATCTCTTCCAATTTGGTTTTTAAATCGTTGAGATTCTCCTAAAGAGGCCATGCCGATGAAACACTATTTTCGCTTCGAACGATAAAGGGTCAAACCCCAGTATTACTTTCCGGTTGTGGCAATCGTTCAAATGGTACGTGTAGTTTAACAGAAGATTTTCACCAGCTATTTCTGCTGCATATTTAGACAATTTCCTTTTTTTTACGGCTGCTTCACCTTTGGACAACTTCATTTTACCTTTTGTGGCAGTCCTTTGTTTTTTACGTGATGGTTCCATCTTAATCAAATCACACTGTTACACTGAATACAAAAACAGCTAGGGTTTAGGTTTTTATAGTTTTGTTCTCAGGCTTGCAAGACTGGCTAGAAAACTCCCCTCCAGATTGTGGATGCTTTTTTTTTTTTTTAGATATATGCTACAGTATAAATTAACAATTTTGTTATCATTTAAACTTAGATCGTCTGTTTTAAAAAGGTCTTAAAGCTCCGTCCTCTCCATCGAGAATATAGAAATGTACAATAATAATGTCCACAGGTTGCTGAAAAATGGCTTTGCAGTCGTTTTTTATTACTATAAAAAGAGCTTGAATTAGCTAATAAAAATTTTCGAAAAAACCTGTTGGTGGGATACTTTCCAAATAGTCAAAGTACTCTGCAGAGTCTTGTTTTAGGAAATAAAAGCCGACCCAATGAGTTCCGCCTTTATGTGCAGGATCAGTGTTAGCTATAACACATGCAGGTTTTTTTATTTTTTGTGGTAGATGACTGCATGGAAAAACACCTCTAAAAAACCTGTTTGTCGTGCGGTTATTTGTTAAAGCCTTTATAAGCTCAATCGTGTTCATTCTTGTTCAGCAGAAATGACGACTTCCACGTCAATGACTTTGGTGTGAGATGTAATGTAGTTATTTATAAATTCCTTAGTTGTATCTCCACGAACAAATACGATGTTAAATTTTGATAGAGTTTTTATAAGATCTTCATCCCAACGCTTGAGCTCAAGATTGCCAAATTTACTTAATTGTTCAGTACATTCTGTACTAGATGTAGGATCCTTGAAAATTACATATTTCTTTCGCAAAAGACTTATTTTGCGCAGCGAATCAAGCAAAAGAAACTCTTTTTAAGAAGGTTAAGTGCCTCCGGAGAAGTACTCCACATTTACCAAACAGTAGGTCATTATAGATTACGTATTTAAACACAATGATCATTTAACCTGCCTTACATAGGTTTTTAGAAGGTGGTGTATACATTTTTATCTTTAGCTATATCAAGGCTGCTATCATATTCTGCATATACAATACATGTCACGGTTGTTTTTAGTGCTTATTTAAATCTTCCTTCAATTCTAACCGTTCCCTGATTCAATAGATTTCCACATGTTGAATTATATGAGAGATCTGTTGTTAAATCAAAAGCAAGTAGAAAACATCCGTTGTCAAAGAATTTTTTTGAAATTTGGTGTCCTTTATCGAAATAATGTATACCGGTTCCTTTAAACAATGTAATATACCCTCGAGTGCTAGCAGGATTTTCTTTTGAATAATCAAATTCTAGAGCTTGATTTGTCACCTGTACCCCTTTCACCGATAAGTTAAACCTGGTGATGTTGTTGTGCTTGAAGTTGTAAGAATTTTTAGTTCGTTTCCCGGTATATGCATCGTTGTCAACCATGCCAAAGACTAGTAGATTTGGCAATTGTCCTATAAACACATGGTCCAATGATAATGTAAATGTATTTGCGGGTATTGTATACGTCTTAACTTCAACTCGTTTATACGGATATATACCGTTGGAGCGTTGGAGAACAGCTTCATAAGCCAGCAAGATGTTAGGATTGATAGTTACATGATATAAGAAACTTCTTCAGTTTTTAAGATGCTGCTTTGTACAGGTGGTGTAGAGAAAAGGTTTAATTTAGATTTCATGCATTCGTTATATGAAGGCATGTTTTCTATTTATCAAAAATATCTAACACACGTTTAAGATTGCCTTTAATATGCTCTTTTAGCTGTGTTTTTTGTTTTTGAACCTCTTTTAGCGGACTTTTGTGATTTTGAATGCTTTTTACGTTTAGAAGTTGGAGCGAAATGTAAAGCTGCAAGGGGTTGCGTCTTTTTATAAGCATGCGGCTGCTACTTCCGGCACCACCCATGCTTCCAAACAGCTTATTTATACCTTTCTGTGATAGTTCTTCGGCAGCCGCTTTTCCCTGTTCTTTTAAAATATCTGTGAAAGGTTTACTACCGGCTTCTTCTAAAATAGCTTTTCCTGTTTTAATTTTAATTGCTTGTTTTGCCCCAGATGTAACCACAGGCTGTAAATATAGTAATAATCCGCTGAAAAACTACCAATTTCTCTTCCACGCTGGTAAATAAGAGGAGATAGATATAATTTTCAAATATCCCCTATACCATCGCCACTTTGAATTGATTTCATTTTCGAAGTTACACAAAATGCTATTACCTCCACACTATGTTAAATTGCTTTATGTAAGAGTATTTATAGTTTATTTTCTTTTAAAGTGGAGCATTATAAATGTCGGAATATAGCCTGGCTTGAAATCAATTAACTCCCCTTGCTGATTAGTTATTTTTATAGAAATACTTTCGATAAACGTTTTTTCAATAGGACAGTAATCTACGTGTTGAAATCTTATTATACTTTCACTATCTTTTAAAGGTATTATACGTAAGTATCGAGCTAACTGATCACCTATAAATCTTGGCTGAATAATACCAGTGTAGACAAGTCCGTAACTGATCTTTCCAATCTATTAAGTGTGTTTATTATTGAAATATGCTCCTGACGTAATCCTGCCGTATTAAAAGATTCTTTTGTTTCTGACAATATGGCGTCATACTCATTTTCATGTGTTTGGAGAAATATATCCGTAAAGAAGTTGGACAGGTTGTCTATATTAGTATCAATAGGCACTGGTGTAGTTAAATATTCACCGGAACTTTGCTTTTCGTATGGAACATTGAAAATATTTCTACCTTTAATAATTTTTCGCTGTTCGGACGGTTTAGCATTAATCGAATCTGTATTCAATCTATTCAAGATGTTAAAAATCGTATGCCTAATTTGAATAATTATCTTTCGTTTTTCTTGTTCACTAAGATTTTGATCGTCAAAGTGTACATTTGATATAAAAGCGTAATAAGATCTCTAACATTAATTGATTGTGACTCACAAATCTTCCAACCGCAGTCAAATACATCATGTACACTTTTGCCGCCAGTATTTTTTTCTGTCTCACGAGCTCTTTTGATGCTAAGCGCTAGATGTGTGTAATTGTCTATCGAATCTTGTATCATAGCATACTTTCTTTTCTGTCAAGGAATTTGTCCAAATACGTGATCAACAAAGGCTTCAATTGACTCATAGTTTTTATATTTTAAAACAACATTTTCTGAAGCCCTTTTACCCTGATATATGTGTAATGTAAACTCGTCTGGATCCTGTTTGTAGCTTACTTCAGGTATAACACCATCAAAAAAGTCAGCTTCTAACCGATCCCACATCTTTTTCTTAACATCATCCAAGTACATGGTATACCATGATGGTGAAACAGCGTTATAAAATATTAGTAGGAATGCAGAAAAATTTACTTGTCCAGCTCTGTAACTAGCTTGCAGAAGACTCTCTTTAGTCCACTCAAGTTTAACGGTTTCATTTATTTTGATGCTAAGTGATTTGATTTCTTTTCTATGCTGCTCTCTGATTTCTTTCAACGGATCAGATGCATCACGCCTTACCCTTTTAACATTACTCTGATATACTTCCTCATCTGTATTTCGTTTGACTCCTCCTTTTATGGCACGGTAGGGCAATGAAATTTCAGTTATTCCAGCACATCAGTTATCCGTAAACTTGCATGTTCTAGGTAGTGCATTTGTAAAAGCTGATGACGTATTTTCGGGATAAAACTGCATGGAATTGTTACTTAAAAAGCATACGTAAAAGTCATTATCTTTTATATCTACAGGCGTTTTTAAATTCTTTCCCAATCAATGTTCGGTACACTTCAGAAATGCTGCATATTATTATTACATGCTTTCCCAGGTAATTGCTGGTACGCTGGCACTTCTAGTTGTTGCTGCGTTTTTTAGACGATCACTTTGTCGGACAACTTTCTTAACTGGCAACGAAAGCATATGTTGACTCGGATCTAGCAGAGACGGCTTTAATATAGATTGATTTTTGGATGGTTTTCTACCTTTGTCAACTGTAGTATTTTCTGCGTCGTATCTTCTAATAAGTTCGCAGCTTCATCTATACTCATTTCTGCAGGTACAGTGTACTGTGTTATACCATCCTCAGCCGTGATTACCTTATAATCTTTATCGCGAGACTTGGTTTCAGAAACCGTCTTAGGTATTTTTGAAGGTGGTTTTAGACTGATAAGCGGCGTTTGGAAGCAGGTGATAACGGTTGTCTTGGTGGTGATATTTCAGCAAGTTCGAAGAAATCCTCTTCCATTCTTTCAGGTGCATTTTCTTTTAAGGGTGATGTTTGTGTTGATATTTCATCTTTAAAAATAAATTTAGTTTGCGTAGTACTATCCCGCAAGCTTTTCTGCTTATCTTGTGGTATACGAATAAATTTAGTCTGAGTAGTACTATCCCGCAAGCTTTTCTGCTTTTCTTGCGGTATGTGAATATTTGGTTTTTCATCTGACACACGTACAGCTTTCCGTCTTAAGTTTGAAAACTTTATTAAATTCTTATTTTTTAATATTTTAACTATAGTCATATCGAGCCTAGACTGGTTCATGGAGTCCGTAATCTCGTTTTTCAATTTTTCGTAAACTTCTGGTGAAAGAAGTAACATTTTATTAAGATTATTTTTTTTAAACATATTTCTCGATCCAGGAACCAATTACACCTGATAATACACTTCCTAATAACACTGGTAAGAAGCGTCCTCGCTGTATCAGTATTTTGCGTTGTCTGGGTACAGATCTTTTTGCAACAAGTGATTTTGGCAAATCCTTTTTATACGTACAGAGCGAATTATAGATTTTTCCATGAGGGATATGGTTTCCCTTCAAAGTATTAAGAGTTATTTCGCAAGGAATTTTAATGACCTCGGGTTCGGGATTTTTAATACTGGCCTGCCTTAATTTCTGTCTCGCATCGTTGAGTGGAATCTACCAGTAAATATCCATGTGGCACTGTAATCTCTTTATATATTTTTAGCAGCTCTGGACTATTTTCTGGATAAATCTGTCTCGCTAAATGAATAAACTGGCTCTTATCTCGAGGGTTGTTAAACACAACGAGGTATTTACAGTTAAGTGATATGTCTCTGCAAAACTTGCCTTGAAGAAATGCATTTCGTGTTACAAGGATTGCTGAAAGATTGCGATGGTGTGATCCTTTTGTAAAGAGTTCACATACTTGTCTGCTAAAAGTATTTAACATCATATCGTCCAATACAATAAATGTTGGTTCCTGTGTATAATTTACACACTCTTCAGGAATACTATCAATAAATTCGATATTAGTGAATGTGGTAACTGAGGACAGAGCCCCACGTTCTGTATTATACCAGATAACTCTTGTTATTTGCGGCCTTGTTAAAAATATATTATTGAGAAGATCTTTTATAAATGTTGTTTTTCCACAGCATGAAGGTCCAGCAACCATCATTGTAAACGGATGATTAAACTTAATCATTGCTGGTTTTCAAATATTTTATATAAAACTGTTATTCATTGGGTTGTATTTATACATTCGGTAAAATGAGTAGAAAACAAGTAGTGAATGAACTGCATAAATCAGCTCGCAAAAACTTTAAGCGACTGAGTGTTACTATCAAGGATATTGATGATTTGTGGCAGTCAGACTTGGTCGATATGGGTTCGTACGCTTCAGAAAACCAATGCTTTCCCTTTGTTCTCACTGTAATTGACACGTCTTCAAAATATGCATGGGCTTCACCAATTAAAAGTAAAAAGGCATCAGAAGTTGTTAAAGCGATGCAGTCTCTTTTTAATCAAGGTCGCATTGTAGCGTATCCTCCATACGCCACCCTTTTGACTTCCCTCCACTCGTAGAGAAATCACTACTATTTTCCCAAAATGGTACCTGAAAAGTGGCAAAATTTTATTTAGTACAAAAGAAAGATTCTAATCCATGCAGAACGCGCACAAATTAGAACCCTTCACATAAATTCATAGAAACAAGAAAAATAACTTTCAAACGAAGAATTCTAAATTGTGCAAAACACGCACAAGTTACAATTTTTCATAATTTGCCGCTACCCACCAACATCGAAGCGACGAAAACGGTAATTCGCCTAGCTGTAATGCATCGTACGATACCACCATATAATGCATTACAGCAAGCCCGGCCGAGATTCGCAGAAAATTGTTGGCTCACAATATTTTGCTGCTACCAAACAGCAGGCAAAACAATACACGCACACCCGTTCATACAGCGAGCAGAAATTTCGATTTCAGCCCGAACGAACGAATGGTGCGCGCCTGCCGGTGGCTGGAGACAGAAATCGTTTTTTTTTTCGATATGGGGAGACGGCAAAAAGGCAGTCAGTGAAGAGTTTCTGAATAAGACGGATCTTGCGGGCGATCGGGTAGCGTGTTGAATTTCTTGTGGATAGGTGCGGATTACCTGAAATGGAAAAGAAAAGAAGTTCACTTAGTGATTATTGTGCGTAAAATAAATTAGATTCATTGACATTCGTCATTAATTAGAAATTCATAATTTTTATTGAAATGAAAAATTAAAAGTACTTCGTTTAGTGATTATTCAGCTTACCTGTTGTCGCAAGAACTTTATATGCTTCAGCGAAATTGAAGTGGTCTGAAATGAAAAAGAAAAGAAGTTCGCTTAGTGATTATTGTGCGTAAAATAAATTAGATTCATTGACATTCGTCATTAATTAGAAATCCATAATTTTTATTGAAATGAAAAATTAAAAGTACTTCGTTTAGTGATTATTCAGCTTACCTGTTGTCGCAAGAACTTTATATGCTTCAGCGAAATTGAAGTGGTCTGGAATGAAAAAGAAAAGAAGTTCGCTTATTGATTATTGTGCTTAAAATAAATTAGATTCATTGCCATTCGTCATTAATTAGAAATTCATAATTTGTATTGAAATGAAAAATTAAAAGTACTTCGTTTAGTGATTATTCAGCTTACCTGTTGTCGCAAGAACTTTATATACTTTAGCGAAATTGAAGTGGTCTGAAATGAAAAAGAAAAGAAGTTCGCTTAGTGATTATTGTGCGTAAAATAAATTAGATTCATTGACATTCGTCATTAATTAGAAATCCATAATTTTTATTGAAATGAAAAATTAAAAGTACTTCGTTTAGTGACTATTCAGCTTACCTGTTGTCGCAAGAACTTTATATGCTTCAGCGAAATTGAAGTGGTCTGAAATGAAAAAGAAAAGAAGTTCGCTTAGTGATTATTGTGCGTAAAATAAATTAGATTCATTGACATTCGTCATTAATTAGAAATTCATAATTTTTATTGAAATGAAAATTTAAAAGTACTTCGTTTAGTGATTATTCAGCTTACCTGTTGTCGCAAGAACTTAATACGCTTCAGCGTAATTGAAGTGGTCTGAAATGAAAAAGAAAAGAAGTTCGCTTAGTGATTATTGTGCGTAAAATAAATTAGATTCATTGACATTCGTCATTAATTAGAAATCCATAATTTTTATTGAAATGAAAAATTAAAAGTACTTCGTTTAGTGACTATTCAGCTTACCTGTTGTCGCAAGAACTTTATATGCTTCAGCGAAATTGAAGTGGTCTGAAATGAAAAAGAAAAGAAGTTCGCTTAGTGATTATTGTGCGTAAAATAAATTAGATTCATTGACATTCGTCATTAATTAGAAATCCATAATTTTTATTGAAATGAAAAATTAAAAGTACTTCGTTTAGTGACTATTCAGCTTACCTGTTGTCGCAAGAACTTTATATGCTTCAGCGAAATTGAAGTGGTCTGAAATGAAAAAGAAAAGAAGTTCGCTTAGTGATTATTGTGCATAAAATAAATTAGATTCATTGACATTCGTCATTAATTAGAAATTCATAATTTTTATTGAAATGAAAAATTAAAAGTACTTCGTTTAGTGATTATTCAGCTTACCTGTTGTCGCAAGAACTTAATATGCTTCAGCGAAATTGAAGTGGTCTGGAATGAAAAAGAAAAGAAGTTCGCTTATTGATTATTGTGCGTAAAATAAATTAGATTCATTGATATTCGTTATTAAATAGAAATTCATAATGTTTCTTGAAATGAAAAATTAAAAGTACTTCGTTTAGTGATTATTCAGCTTACCTGTTGTCGCAAGAACTTTATACGCTTCAGCGAAATTGAAATCGCCCGAAGAGATAAATAAAAGAAGTTTGTTGTTACTGAATTTGCGAAATCTGAAATTGAAATGAGTAGTATTCGTTAATAATACAGAGTGAATCTTTCCATACCTGGTGTCAATCTGTCGTCGAAACTGGAGGAAAGCTTTTAAATTTCGTCATGGGGCACTGGGTACAATTTTTCTGTGAGCAGTAAATTTACGAAGAAACGCATCTCCTGTCCTGAACCACTGTTGGCGCTTGTCGGTTGCGGAGTAAAAGAGTACGGCCAAACTTGGCGATTCAATGCAAGTAAGAATAGTATTAAGCCAGGTCATTCTAGAAGGGTACCCAGAGTAGGGTAGGTTAGCTTATGCTCTGTACGAAAACGATCTCATATCTCGCCGTTACGCTTATTTGGTTTTATATATATAAATTGTTTTTTTTTGTTTGGTTGTTCACTTTGACAGATTCGGGATCTTACGTTAATAACAAATAGATAGACAGGAATTGAGCATATGTTATTTAGATAAGTTTTTTTTTGTGTTTTCATAAGTGAAATAAAATTTTTAATGTTAGCATCACACGCCAGGGCTTTGACATTTATTCGTTGGTGATTCCCTGAGTTTTGTTTTAACTTATTTTCAGGTGCCGCAGAGCTTCGGTGTAAAGCCAAAGGCAGGGTGGCCCAGGAGAAGGAGAACGTCGGACGCAAGGTCTCTGTGAAAATCGCACCCGCCCGCATCATGACGCCAGTTCTTTATTTTCGTCCTATTCGTTATGCCGTCGACTCGGTGATTATTTAGGTCATTAGCAATGGAGGGGTCGCATCACCTTCAGTGTGCCGCTTAGCACGCACACACCTCGATCTGCAGTAGATGGGGCTAGGAATCCTTCCGGCTTCGACGTCTTAGCCAGGGTGGATGGGGGCGATGGGCCCAAGCCACGTCAGGTCAGGACTCCACCATCACCGGGAGTCCACGTTCTCTCTCTCTCGATCTCGGCGTTTGCTAGTCTCCGGGTGTTAATCACTTGTTCGGCGTTGTATTGATCTTCAAACTTTTTTTTATTAAGCTCCCAAAATGTTTTTCCAGTTTTCTTTCAGAAAATTTTGTTTTGCAGGTTACACCAGGTGAAACGAGGCGAGGTCTTCAATATTTTTTGTTTTTGTCCGTCAGTCTGTCTGAAGTCCCCATGAGTAAATCCTTCGTTCTCTCCGCACACCTCTCAAGCAGCGAAGGGATGTGGGTGGCAAGAACCACCCCAAGCCGACTGACCGCTAGCGGCAACATGCTGTGCGGCCACTCACACATATCCCCGAGGTGATTTTGCAGCAGGAGGTGCTCGTTGCGGAACTACCTATTCCCAGGCAAGAGCGGAGGTGGGTGGCTCGGACGACGGGTGCGCTCTCCTTGCTACAGCATTCCAAGAAATTTACAAACAGATGATGGCAAGGAGTTTTTTAACAAACTGTTTCGACAGTGTTGCGAGCTTGGCACAAGCATAGATAGCGGCATCTAAATGTCAAAACAAATATCGTCAGTAAATTAATAAGAACGCACCCTTTAGCGACGGAAGAAGAGAGCACCGTGTAAGTAGAGTATGCGGTTTGTCAGATAGAGTAAGCGGCCATTATCTCGTTCACTTGTTTGATGGCGGCTGATGGGACAAGTTCCCCAATTTTATATTTAAAGAAATCAAAAGCATCGATATCATTCGATTAGGAAGTAGAAGTTTGAAGTGTAAAGAGTATATTTTGGATTAATTGTGTTTAATTAAGTAAGGAGAATAAGACCCAAATAAAAGGTGCTCTTAGTTGATGAAATAGAACAACAGAGTTTCATTTGTATTCCCCGCACTTCATCGTGACTCCGAATAGTTGTCGCAAGGATAGCACATTTTCAGTTTTTACCTCAAAAAGGCAACAAATTGTTGACCCCGAGAGTCAGGAAGCAGGATACAAATTCACTTCAAGCATTCCGTCGATTATACTAATCGCCACAAATACGCTTTCGCATCGCAAAAGAAATAAATTCTTCTTTCAAAGCACGCCTTCGTGGAGCCCCATTTGACGGTAAATCAATAACAGGCACACGCATCATCAGCCCGGCCAAGCAAGTTTTGTATTCTTCAATAAAATTTTGGAATATACACACGCATCGACTCTTCGTTCATTTCGAGCGCCACTGGCCAATACAAGCCATTCCTGGAAGCTCTATAAGCAGCAGTAATACCATAGTCGAAGGGAAGAAAACAATAATTTTCATCATACCATACGTCCATCATCACAGAGCAAATCTGCAACATTGATAGGGACTACCCATAATGCGAGCAGCGGATTCATAGCGGCATAATTGTTAACTATCATCATCGTATCTACAGCAGCACAATATAACCTCGATACAATTTTGGGAAGTATTATTTTATCGCAGAAATACACATTTCTTTTATTATTGTCATTCTTACTGGTGGCTATAAGCAGTCGGTAATCATACGCATTCCTATCATAGATATGTGAAAGAGTTATATAAGTATTTTAAGATGTGCTTCACACGTATGTAGTTTTGTTACTTTAAATTTTCTATTTACGGCAAATAACTCACATAGAAAGTGACACATGTAGTTTCAATACATTTTTTCTTCTGTTTTTAATATCTCGATAGAAATTAGACTGGTGTTTCATTTCGTTTTCAACAAATTTCAGAATTTGAAATTTTTTTATTATTATTTTTATTTGTAATAATTTAATTGCAAACGTTAAAATTTTCTTTACGTGTTTTAGATTCGCAAGATTGTGACGGCGTGACAAAAGGCAAGTGAGCGAGAAATATAAGTCCAAGTTCAAATTGGTGAAAATAAAGAAAAGATAAGAAAGAAAAGGAACGTACATTAAGAGAACAAGAGAACAAACCCGCATTACGTAAAGGTAGCGTGAAATCAATTTCTTTAAGTTTTCTCTTTATTTTTATGGAATATTTTCTTTTACATATACATTTATATAAATACATTATATTTTTATTTGTGGATAAGCTCCTTCTTTCGTCGTATTATATATATAATATTTGCTAAGCGAGCCGCGTCAACCGGACAGTGAATCCTTAGTGGAATCTTAATAATTAATAATTCTTCAAGTTTCAATATTTATTTATACGACGATTTGTTTTGACATTTAGAAGTGAACAAGAATTCTGTTATTCAGTTAGAGGATATAACCGATACTCATTTAGGTTTATATATACATACTTACTACAATGAGTGAAGAAGATAAAGATAAAATTAGTGGTGAGGATCGTAGAGGAGATGTTAGATCGAATGAGGGTTTAGTTATTGAGAGTGTCAAATTACCCACATTTTGGGATAAGGCACCGGCGGCCTGGTTCCTGGCCGTTGAAGCCCAGTTTAGTATAAACAAGAAAACGCGAGATTCTTCGAAATATTCATACATATTAGCATCGTTGCCAGTAGAGGCCATTAATAACGTCATAGATGCACTTAGTGATCCGCCCGAATCGGGAAAATATGAGCATCTCAAACAACTGCTGATTAAACGACATTCATTATCAGAGCAAAGGCGGTTAAAGGCTTTATTATCAGCTGAAGATTTAGGGGACAGAAAACCTTCGGATTTGTACCGACATATGTAGTCATTAGCTGGTAACATGTCTTCTGTTAGCCTCGCACTGGTTCGGTCTTTGTAGGAACGCAAGCTACCTTCCACGGTAGCCATTCCACTCACAGTGTCTACAGATCAAAGTTCCGAGAAGAAGCTAGAGCTCGCAGACAAAGTATGGGAAGTAACTCAAAATTCTCAAGTTAGTGTGATTCAGTGTAAGAACCAAGTAGGGCCTAATGAATTACAACATATGCATAATCAGCTCAAGAAAACAATGAAAGAGATAGGTGAGCTCAAACTTTCTTTCAGAGAATTCGCGGGCGGTAGGCCCAGAGATCGAAGCAAATCACGTAACAGAGGGAATAATAATAACGTACCAATTAAAAAAAGCATATGTTGGTATCACAGACGTTTTGGGGAAAAAGCAACGAAATGTGTCACACCTTGCACATTCAAGGTTACCTCGAGATCATGTTTAAACTGAAAAGGTCGAGGGTTGAAGCGACCAACCCTCTATGTGGACCTTCCCGTCGCCTATTCGTTACGTGCAAACTCACAAAGCTTTCATATTTGGTGGACACGGGGGCAGATGTGTCTATTATACCTTTTAAATGTTTTCCTCATTCATGTACGAAGATAGCAACTACGAATTTAACTGCTGCAAATGGCTCTCCAATTAAAACTTTTGGAACAGTCATGCTCAAATTAGATATTGGTTTACGCCGATCATTCCTCTTTCCATTTACGTTAGCAGCTGTCAATCGCCCAATTATCGGAGCGGATTTTTTATCCAGGCACGATTTGCTCGTAAGCCTCAAGGAGAGGAAATTGATTGATAACTCCTCTAGGACCTCAGTAAATGGCGTAGTATTAAACACAAATACTCCAACGCCAAAGATATTAACGGTTAATGACCAATACGGAAAATTAGTGAAGTGTTTCCCGACTTTAACAGATCCTCCAGATCATAATATTCCGGTCAAGCATTCAGTTGTACATCATCTTGTTACTAAGGGTCATTTACCTTTTTCGCGCCCAAGACGCCTGGAGCCAGCTAAACTCGCAATAGCACAAAATGAATTCACCCACATGCAACAATTAGGGATCTGCAGACCTTCTTCTTCTTCAACCTCTTCGCCTCTGCATATGGTACCGAAGAAGGATCCCAATGATTGGCGTCCCTGCGGGGATTATAGAAGACTGAATGCAGTCACAGTACCTGACCGTTACTCGATACCACATATACACGATTTTTCTCTACAGCTGAGAGGGTGCAAGGTTTTTACCAGGATTGATCTTGTTCGAGCCTACCACCACATCCCAGTGTCGACAGAAGATATTGCGAAGACTGCAATTACCACACCGTTTGGAATGTTTGAGTTTGTCAGGATGCCTTTCGGTCTCCGAAACGCAGCTCAAACATTCCAACGATTTATGAATGAAGTCACGTTAGGCTTAAACTTCGTCTTCGTGTACATAGACGACATCCTGGTCGCTAGTAAGGATCACGAAGAGCATCAGAAACACTTGAAGCTGTTATTCGAGCGATTAACTCAGTACGGTTTGAAATTAAATATTTCTAAGTGCGTTTTCGGCACAAAATTTTTAGACTTTTTGGGTCATAGGATTGACGAGAGCGGAATCAAGCCGTCAGCAGAACGCGTCAAAGTTATAGCCAGTTTCCCGGCTCCCAAGTCTATCCGTCAACTCCAGCGATTTATTAGCATGATAAATTATTATCGCCGTTTCGTTCCTAAACTTGCAGATTTGTTGGTTTCTCTGTATAATCAGTTAACAGCAGCCACTACAATATCAAAGAAGTTTAAGGAGTTTCCTTGGACGGATATATGTCAAACGGCCTTTGAAAAGATCAAAAAGACTTTAGTATCGGCAACGATACTAGTCCACCCATTGACTAACGCTCATCTTAGGCTTACGACGGTTGCGTCAAACTCTGCCGTGGGAGCAGTCTTAGAGCAGAAGGCTAACGAAGATTGGGAGCCGCTTTCCTTTTTCTCGAAGAAATTATCACCAGTTGAAACTAGATACTCTACTTTCGACCGGGAGCTTTTAGCTATCTATCTCAGCATAAAACATTTCCGTTATTTTCTCGAAGGACGGGATTTTGCAATATTTACAGACCATAAGCCGTTGGTCAGGGCACTCGAGTCAAAAACAGAGCGAAGCCCTAGACAAGAACGTCATCTTGATTTTATATCTCAATTTACGAGTGATATAAGACACGTCAGAGGTAGGGATAACATGACCGCAGACTTTTTATCTCGTACAGACGAGCTATCAGAAATAGATAATCATCGTAAATTAGACTTAGAAATGCTCATAGAATCACAAGCTAACGACGACGAGTTGAACTCGTTATTAAGTCCACGGAGAGCCGGTACAGCACGTTTCAGATTGGAAAAGAGACACATACCTACAGCTTCAATCCTGCTCTGGTGTGAAATTACCACACCCCAATTACGTCCTTTTGTGCCAAAATCATTACGTAAGAGAGTTTTCACCTCCTTGCATACTCTATCTCATCCGGGAATTCGAGGGTCCCGTAAATTGATTTCAGAGCGCTATTTTTGGCCCGGTATGCTGACTGATATTAAAGCCTGGACACAGGCCTGTATCCCTTGCCAAAGAAACAAGATTCATAAACACACGAAATCCGCACATGGAACATTTGACTTGCCAAAAGGCAGATTCGAGAACATCCATTTGGATTTAGTTGGACCTCTTCAGGTGTCCAGCGGCCATACGTACCTTTTAATCATAGTGGACAGGTTCACTAGGTGGCCCGAGGCATATCCACTCAAGGACATTACAGCTGAGACAGTAGCGTGGACGTTTTTTAAAGAGTATATGAGCCGTTTTGGGGTACCTCTAAAAATCACGACTGATCAGGGTACGCAATTTGAGTCAAAGTTGTTCCAAGAGCTAACAAGAATAATGGGCTCACAACGTATCAGAACCACGGGATATCATCCACAGGCAAACGGTATGGTGGAACGATTCCACCGGCAGTTGAAAGTAGCATTGCGGTGTCGCACTGCAACCAAGCATTGGTTCGAAGAATTGCCAATTATTTTGTTAGGCATTCGCTGCACGTACAAAGAGGACATTAAATGCAGCCCGGCGGAATTGGTATATGGTCAGACTCTCCGTTTACCGTCCGAGTTTCTCGATACGGACGAGAGTAGAGCCTCAACAGACCCTTACAATCTTGTGGAAAGACTTAGAAGCAAAATGAATTCCGTTAAACCTATGCATCCGCGTTCGGCAAATACAACTGCTTTCATTCCCAAGGGACTGCAGGACTCTGAACAAGTTTTTGTTAGAGTCGAAGGTATCAAAAGCGGGCTTAAGGAACCCTACGAAGGCCCATACTCTGTGATCAAAAGACTGAGAAAATATTTTATCGTGAACATAAAAGGAAAAAACCAAACGATATCGATAGACAGACTAAAACCAGCAATGATTGCTGTAGATGCAGCACGCAACGAGAGTAAGAAAGTCCATTTTAGATGAGTTAACTGTTAAACCCCGTTTTCACTGGAAAGGGGGTGATGTTGCGAGCTTGGCACAAGCATAGAAAGCGGCATCTAAATGTCAAAACAAATATCGTCAGTAAATTAATAAGAACGCACCCTTTAGCGACGGAAGAAGAGAGCACCGTGTAAGTAGAGTATGCGGTTTGTCAGATAGAGTAAGCGGCCATTATCTCGTTCACTTGTTTGATGGCGGCTGATGGGACAAGTTCCCCAATTTTATATTTAAAGAAATTAAAAGCATCGATATCATTAGATTAGGAAGTAGAAGTTTGAAGTGTAAAGAGTATATTTTGGATTAATTGTGTTTAATTAAGTAAGGAGAATAAGACCCAAATAAAAGGTGCTCTTAGTTGATGAAATAGAACAACAGAGTTTCATTTGTATTCCCCGCACATCATCGTGACTCCGAATAGTTGTCGCAAGGATCGCACATTTTCAGTTTTTACCTCAAAAAGGCAACAGTCAGCTTATGAATAGCTATGATATGAATCATTATTCTGCTTACAGCGCTTTAAAAGCTTCAATTGTAGAAAGGTTTAACAGAACGTTAAAATGTATGATGTGGAAAGGATTCAGTATGAACGCAAATTATCACTGGATTAGTATGTTAACTAAGTTAACAGAAACGTATAATTCAACAAAGCATCGCACTATTAAAATGCAGCCTGTAGATGTTGGCCCACGCAACGAGAAACGTTTATTGTCGACTGTGTATAAATATCCAAAGGTAAAAACCAGGCCGAAATATAAAGTAGGTGATTTTGTTCCTATAAGTAAGCATAAGCATGTATTTGAAAAAGGCTATACCCCTAATTGGTCTACCGAAATATTTGTTATAAATAAAGTCAAAAGCACATTTCCAACGACCTATGTTCTCGAGGATTATGAACAAAATGTGATTCAGGGAAAGTTTTATGAGCTTGAGCTGGCTCCAGTCAAACATCCTGATCTTCATCTTGTAGAAAAAGTTTTAAAAAGACGCGGAAATAAAGTATTAGTTAAATGGCAAGGCTTTTCACCTAAGAAGAACGCCTGGATTGATATAAAAGACGTCGTGTAATATTTTTAAAACATGGTCATCATGGTACTCTTGAAAGAGAATCTAACCGCTTAAAAACTTTCCATAATCTTCCTTTAGATGACAGAAAATGTTGCAAACTAGCAAGAAGTGCTTTCTTTTACACAAATCTTAAAGATAAAATAAAATGTTACTTTTGCTCCCTGGAAATGTATGCTATGAGCTTGTTGTGACTCAGGTACCTTTGCCCCAAATCACAACCATAAGGGCAATACATCAATATATTGACAGCCAAGCTGTCTAATTTTCAACAATTTTATGATGATGTACATATATTGAATTGTAAGATGGAGAACGTTCTCACCTTGACTGACACGTTGAACTCTAATTCGATTGCGATACTGGAAAAGACTCATGAAATATCATCAAAAATATCTCTTGTGTCGAGCACCTTGGACGATCTTCACTCTGTGGTAGCAGCATGTGATGCGCCTTTGACATCCAGTGCTAACGGCGGGACTGCTTTACCTATAATTGAAGATATCAGGCGCACTATTAAGCAGGTCAAGGGCGATATTGGCTCCTGTTCGTCGGCCGTATTGAAAAATTCTACGCTTTTGTGTTCGGTGGTTCATGATATTGAGAAATTATCTATAAGAGAGTCTCGCAGCTCTGAAACTCTACAGCCTCAGTTTTCATCTATTCAGCTAGATTCGCATGTCTTAACTTCTGCCTCCTCTGAGAATATTTCCTCAGCGAAGGTGGGTCGTCGTCAGAGACAAAGGAATCATCGCATCAGCCCAAATCATATTACCACTGCCACAAGTATTTCTTCAGTTCAACATGAGGTTTCTCTAGACACCAATGTGGCCTCCATTGGCGGGACTTCGTCTTTGGTTGGCGATACCGTGGTGTCTCCGATTGCGGACGAGGTGTTTGATAGTGGGACGAAAGCTTCAGTTTCGGATGTCGGTATATTGCGGTCTGCTTCGGTTGCGGATGTTGCCTTCACCAATGACACTCCGACTGTAATTGTGGACGCTGTTTCGCTGCGGCCAGCCAGGCTTCCAAAGTGTGTCTTCGTATCCAGAGTACATCCTGACACTACCGAGGATGAGATAACCAGACATATTTCATCACGCGTTGGTACTTCGACCTCTTCGATTGCCTGCAAAAAATTAACTACTCGACATGATCGTGAGAAACGCTCATTTTCTGCGTCCTTCAGAGTTTTGGTTCCGGAAAATCTGTTTCAGGCGGTCCTTTCCCCTGAGATTTGGCCCCACAATTCTATTGTGCGTGAATTTATTCCAAGGGGGCGCTCTGGATCTTCTGCTAAGGCAAAAAACTTGTTGGCGAAATCTCCGTCCACTACGCCAATGTAACTGGTCTTCGCTCCAAAACGACTCGCCTTTTTACAAGCTCGATGAATTCATGTTTTGACGTGGTCTGTTTGACCGAAACATGGCTATGTGGAAAGATTGCAGATGCAGAGCTTTTTGGTCCCGAGTTCCTGGTGTTTCGCCGTGATCGCCATCGTCTATCTTTGGATGCTCCTGTTGGAGGTGGAGTGCTTTGTGCCGTTCATCGCAACCTTCCATGCACATTAATCGATTTTGTTGAGTCCGGTGATCTGGAGTTTATATGTGTAGCTCTCAAGCTCTCACACAAAAATGTATATATTGCAACAGTTTACATCCCTCCATGCTCATCAGCTGTGATATTTGACTTGCTGGCTGCATGTATTGATAGGCTTACTGAAGTGTTGCTGCCTGCCGATGAATTATTGCTTTTTGGTGACTTTAACTTGCCTAGTGTTAACTGGGAACACTCTCTGGACGATGAGGACTTTCTGCCTTCTTTCTCGGCGACTCCTCAACATGCCATATCTTTTATTGACAACATTATTTCTTCAGGCCTAATGCAGTCTAGCGGCGTTATTAATGACTCGGGAAAATCTCTTGACCTGGTGTTTTCCTCCGATTCCAATGGGACTCTCGTTAAGCGTTGTTTAACTCCTATGGTCCCTGAAACAAGTCATCATCCGGCACTAGATGTAGTTTTGTTTTTTGATCCTGTAACTTCATCATTTAATGCTTCTAGTAATTACTGTTATAACTTTAAAAAAGCTGATTTTGATAAAATGAATGAATGGTTATCCGCTTGTGATTGGACCAGTGTGCTGGGTGAACGTGACATTGATGAAGCTGTTAACTCGTTTTATGACACATTATTTCTTTGTTTTACTCACTGTGTACCACTTGTTCGTTCGAATCGTGATTCGAATTGTCAACCGTGGTTCAATGGCTCTTTGAAGCATCTTAAAAATTTAAAGAATAAAGCTTGGAGGAGGTTCTGTTCCTCAAGGAGTGATGCTGATTACGTTATTTATTCTAATTCGCGTGCTCAGTACATTTCGTGTTTGACTGACTCGTACAACGATTATGTATTTAGAATGAGATCGGCTTTGCGTGCTGAACCAAAGCAATTTTGGAGGTTTGTTAACTCTAAGCGCAACTGTGACGGATACCCTTCATCGTTGCGACTCGGTAACTTAGACAGTGTGGATCCGTTAGAGACTGCCAATCTTTTTGGTGACTTCTTTAAAACTGCATTCTGTGATAACCACTGTGATATTAGTTATAATGATTTTACCCATTTGACGAAGCTTCCGCTGACTTCTCTTCAACCTAAAGACCTGTTTTTCGATGAAGCGTCTATCTCTATGTACATTTCTAGCATAGCTGATAGTTTTGCTGGCGGTCCTGATGGCGTTCCTTCCACACTCATAAAACATTGTGCTACGTCCATCGTTCCTGTTTTGTGTTATTTATTTAATTTATCTTTAACTTCTGGTATTTTTCCGAAACAGTGGAAGCTTTCTTTGATTATTCCTTTGCACAAGAAGGGCAATAAGAGCGACATTTCTAACTACAGACCTGTCGCTAATTTAAGTTGTATTGGTAAGATATTTGAAGCCCTGGTTTGTGATGCTTTGTACTTCCACTGCAAGCCCTTCCTGTGCTCTTTTCAGCATGGTTTTATGAAGGGGAAATCTACTACGACTAATTTATTGGAGTTTACTAATTTTTGCATTTCTGCTATTGAAAACGGTAAGCAAGTGGATTGCATTTTCACTGATTTCAGTAAAGCTTTTGACCGAATCAATCATAAAATTTTAATTCACAAGTTGACTGTTCTTGGTTTTCATACTGTTTTTGTTAATTGGCTTCGTTCTTATTTATCTGATCGTACGCAGCGAGTCATATTCCGCTCAGCCCTTTCTGACGAAATAAATAATACGTCCGGCGTACCTCACGGTAGCCATCTTGGACCACTCCTTTTTATAATTTACATCAACGATGTATCTCTGATTTTGGCTAATTCAAGAATTCTTTGCTACGCCGACGATGCCAAAATCTTCCGCATTGTTTCTAATGAAAACGAGTGCGGATTTTTAAACTCGGACTTAGACACCTTTCATAAATGGAGTGCTATTAACTGTCTTCCTCTTAATATTAGCAAATGTACTACTATGTCCTTTTCTCGTAAAAGGAGGCCATTGGAGTTTAATTATACTTTAGATGGATGCTTATTAACTAGACTTGACAAAACCAAAGATTTGGGTGTCTTCTTTAATACTCGTCTTTCCTTCGAACATCATATTAATTCAATCGTGGCCAGGGCTAATGCTACTCTGGGGTTTATAAAAAGATGGTCAAAAGAGTTTAATGATCCATTCATAACGAAGATCCTCTACTGCACATTCGTTAGACCCATTTTGGAGTATGCCAGTTCTGTTTGGTCTCCCTTCTATTCTGTATATATAAATCGCATAGAGGCTGTCCAGCGGAGATTTATCCGATTTGCCCTGCGAGGACTTCATTGGGACAACCCTATTATTCTGCCTCCATATGCTGACAGACTTAAACTCTTTCCATTAGATTCTCTTGAGAATAGACGTAAAACTTCCAGGGTTGTCTTTGCATTTCAGTGTATACAAGGAGTGATAAACTCCCCTGAGCTCTTAAATACTTTCAATATATCTGTTCCCGTGCGCTCCTTGAGGAACTGTGACTTCTTCGTTGTTCCTCAGCATAGTACAAACTATGGCATGCACGAGCCGGTTTCATCAATGTCTCGTCTCTTTAACCGCCAGTTTGATTGCATTGACTTTCATCTTTCAAAAAGTCAAATAAGAGATCAGCTTAGTTAATGTTACTTGTTTTTCATTATTATTGTTATGTATACTTTTTATCGTTATTATGGTTATGTATGCTTTTGTTATTTTATTGCTATATTTCACTTTTGTATACTCAGTAATCAGATCATTGATGAAGTTCTAAATAAATAAATAAATAAATAAATAAATATACAATATATTGATGTACCTCATAAATGACCCCGAAAATGAAAAATTATTTCATTTTAAAATTTCAATCAAAATTTAAAATGCATTCCCATATTATAACAAAATGCAATTTAGCATAAATTTCATTTTGTTATCAGGCACACATTCCACTCACACGGTATGCACACTTACCTACATACAGTGTCTTCTTACTATTTTTTCCGTATGTACTATGTACATACGTACATTACCTACTTAATTTAATCTAATTGTATGCACATACATACATACAATTATCACAATTATTCGCGCCCTCTTAAAATTAATATTTCGAGACGGGCGCACAAGTGCATATCAGATTACAGATTTGCATAGATGCATATAGCTGGCAACAAAACTTTTTTACATTTTCTCACGTACGTTTTTTCAACGTTGTGAGAAAACAATAAAAAGAAAAAAGAGCTTTTAAAGCGATCATGGGTACCTGGGGGCAATTTGCCCAAACCTCGGGGAGTTGGATTTTAAAAACGGTCCAGATAAGTGAAAGCGCCGATATTGTGGAAATCTTGAAAAATTAAAATTGTTAGATGGAAATAGTGAAAATTATTAAGATTATAAAAAAACCGATAATTATAAAAGGAAAATAGTGAAAATTATTAAGATTATAAAAAACCGATAATTGTTAAAGAAAATTAGGGAAAATTTTTAAAACTCTCAAAACTGAAGATTGTTAAAGTTCTGGGATGAAATAAAGAAAAAAAGGGGAAGGTATTTCATTTAAACCCTTCCATCTGACCGCTTCTCCCCCTTTACTCGGGAAGCACGAGCGGCTAAAACTCAACAAACTGCCCAGAAGACGTTGAAGCAGAACACATTCACCGATCTCCAAACTGCACGCATGCCAATGGTCGAGATGTATGTGGACTATAGAATAAACCGCTCACCATGCCGGCTCCATCAAAGACTTTAATTTATGCTTTCAACACTTTGAAGTTTTTAGATGGTACTATACTTGTTTTTGGACTGTTTTGTGAAATTTATTATTTTTACGAATTCTTCAAACAGAAAGAATGAAAAATATTCATCGATTGTAATAAAAATACTTGACTGCTGTTAACCACGTCTTTTATTTCTTCGCCTGTGCAGCACTATCTTGGGGGCTCCAGGTTTTACATACAGGGTGGCAAATAGACACTATATATTGATCTAAGCCTCCTTCATTTGTACCCGAACTCTAATACTTCTCTCTTCTACAAGCTTTAACTTTATTAAAAATATTGCAAAAAAGATCAAGTGCAAGGTTGGTGTCATTCATGTCCAGGAGTCATCCGTGGATATGAATGACGAAACTTTGTACAACAAACGAGGTACCACATTCCGCCGTTGCGGTATTAGTTTAGCCAACGTGGCACTTTCGAACGGTATTAACAGGTTTCAGTATAAAGCGGTGAGTAACTCCATACTTAAATGAAGTGTATTAAATTATTTTAGATTATTTAAAGTACTTAATCTTGTAAGTATAACAGGCGATTGCAGTGAATTTTTCGAGTAGTTATAGTCCATATGAGTCGGTTAGTGGTATATGTCAGAAAATAAAGATAAAGGCCATTCGTTTAGACTTAGCTTTGGTCCGGAATGTTAGTTTTTGGCTTAAGATAGCCGGAGTGCAGTTAAGTGCTGTATTGGATGGGTATTGTCCTAGTTCGTCAGGTCAAGTAAGTGCTTATGTATGTTCATCCCACATTTACACCTACTAGTCTATTGTCTACACTTTCTCTTTAGTAAACACCACAGTGCTGGGTGTTGGCTAGTATCGTTGTGTTTACCCTTTCCAGCAAACAGTCACTACTTTACTATTGCGTAGTATCTCCTGAAAATATAGGGGTATATTCTGTGGTGGCATATAGTGTGGTTCCCGAGAAATATGCAAAATATTATAACCTTTGCTCGATTCAGGTCTTTCGCTTGTTTTGTATTCATCTGTGGTTAAATGTTTGCTTAGGAGAATTGTTCCACAACATCTGTTTAGATAAGGTCGCTAGTTTAGGATTTCAGAGAACTTCCTGAAAATACAAGACATATCATATAGGGGCAGTAGAAGTGGTTCCGGAGGAATATGCAAAATATTATAACCTTTGCTCGATTCAGGTATTTTGCTTGTTTTGCATTTATCTGTGGTTAAATGTTTGCTTAGGAGAATTGTTCCACAACATCTTTTTGGATAAGGTCACTACTTTAGAATTCAAGAGAATCTCCTGAATGTACAGGACATATTATATGGTGGCAGGAGGAGTGGTTCCCGAGAGATATGCAAAATAACCTGACCTTTGTTCGATTCGGTTATATTGCTTGATTTGGATTTATCTGTGGTTAAGTGTTTGCTTAGGAGAATTATTCCACACCATGTTTTTGGTTATGGTCACTATTTAAGAATTGCGTAGGATCTCCTAAAAGTATAGGAACATATCCTATGGTGGCAGGAGTAGTAGTTCCCGAGATAACTTCAAAAACATCCTTAGCGTTGCTCGATTCGGGAATTTCGCTTGTGGTTAAATGTTTTCTTGGGAAAATTGTTCCACACCGTATTTTTATATATGGTCACTTTTAAGTATTGCGTAGGATCTCCTAAATTTGTAGGGATATATCCTGTGGTGGCAGATAGAGTGGTTCCCGAGAAATATGCCAAATATTATAACCTTTGCCCGATTCAGGTATTTAGCTTGTTTTGCATTCATCTGTGGTTAAATGTTTGCTTAGGAGAATTGTTCCACAACATACATCTTTTTGGATGAGGTCGCTACATTAGAATTTCAGAGAACTTCCTGAAAATACAGGACATATCCTATGGTGGCAGGAGAAGTGCTTCCGGAGAAATATGCGAAATGTTATAACCTTTGCTCGATTCAGGTATTTTGCTTGTTTTGCATTCATCTGTGTTTAAATGTTTGCTTTGGAGAATTGTTCCACAACATCTTTTTGGATAAGGTCACTATTTCAGGATGCAGGAGAATCTGCTGAATGTACAGGACATAATATATGGTGGCAGGAGTAGTGGTTCCCGATAAATATGCAAAATAACCTGACCTTTGTTCGAATCGGGTATTTTGCTTGACTTCCATTCATCTCTGGTTGAATGTTTGCTTATGAGAATTTTTCCACACCGTATTTTTTGAATATGGTCACTATTTGAATATTTCAGCGAATTTTCTGAAAATATAGGTGAATATCATATTGTAACACAATTTTCTGATTCAATACAAAATAGCCCTGGCCGAGCGGTAGACGGGAGCAGTTTTATTTCAAAACGTGAAATCTTTCTCGAATTCTAGTGGTCAGTCGGTGATTGATCACTCACCTCGAATGATTTTGTTCATGTGGTTCTTATTTGCTATAGATTTTCCAACCCCGGGAGGTAAATTCAGGAACTCGGAGAGGCTTGAGGGTTCACTCTGAGACAGGTCACGAAAATCGACCCAGAGCGCTCTGATGTAGCAGAGGTCCACTCCCGTGTTCGTTACCAAAATCAATTGAAGCTTTGCCAGTCGTTAATTTCTTCGAAGACAAACCCAACTTTTATTCACTTAAAGATTAAAATTGTGTCTATTGTCCGTTAGAGGGTGCAGTCGACGGCTGAGGCTTGACGTCAGTTGATGATGGTCACAGAAGATTAGGTATAGAAAACTGTTGACACTTGCATTTTGTTTACGTTTTCCGCGAATTTTAGTTTGGTCAAGAAGTTTCCCCTTCTAAAGAATCGATTCAGCTTTAGCACCAAGAATTTGTTCGAATATCCTTAAAAGTGGTTTTGATAATTGATTTTCTAGGTAATATTTCATCTATAGGAATACGATTTTTCTAGTGCCTAAATTGGATCCTCAGCTTTCATGTGCATTGGGGTGTTTTTAGCTGCTGCACAAATAACGTAAGGCACATGATCGCCTAATTTCGGAGCAGTACTTGGATCACGTTTTCGTAATTTATTTGCAAGTTCAACGTGTGCTTGCTTTGTAGTATAGTCCTTTTTAGCAAGCTCTTTTGTTATCACAAGTTGAGAGATGTCTATACGATTACAGAGTAAATCTGAAATTACTTGTTTTGCATATTGAACTGTAGATTCTGGATTACGTTCTATGAGAAGTTTTTTGAAGGCAAGTATCCAAGGTTGAAATATAATGCGGGGTCTCGTCGTTTCAATCGAACCTGGTTCCACTGGGTCAACTCGCAGGGAGTCGAACTACGGGGATCCTTTCGTGGGAGCTGTTGTATACCAATAACCAAAGATAAAGAAATTTATGCATGCATAACAAAATGCATCTATAAATTCCTTCAATTCTAAAAAGTGGATTCAAAAATGCATTCATAAATTAACATGAGCCAATTTATGTCTGAAATGCATCCACGAATTCCAGGGCTCAGATTCAAGTATACATGTGCCAGGCTATCTAAGCAGCACATATACAAATCATTTTCTCATGTCCAAGCGGACGTAGTCATATTCAAGGGCACATGCCCCAAATAATTCTGTCTGCACGACAAGAAATTATGTGACATAATATTTTGAGTGAAATATGCACGCGCTAAACACTTTTCGATGGGTCAACATTATTGACCGTGAGAAAGACGCGCATGCTTATTTCATTCAAGTAAATAGATCGGGTGTCGAGTGAAATATTCAAGCGCTAAACATTTTTCGATGGGTCAGCATAATTAGCTGTGAGAAAAATGCGCTTGCTTATCTCACTCAAGTATACTGATCATGTTGCAATCCGCCGTCCAGGAAAGTTTAGCAAGTGGATATATTTTTACCATGGGAAATTTTGTGGCTCGTTTTCACGAATCAGCAATGTTGGACTGTGGAAAAGAATTGAACAATTCTGATTGGCTGTTTCCTCCTCTGGTCTGACATGCTGATTTTGGGGAATGGGTAACATGGAGATTCCTATAGGTCAATTCAAGTGACCAATGAGAAGGCTGAAACAACTGAGCCTTTCTCTAAAAGACTCGTCACTGGACATGAGGAGCGATATGACTCCGCGATAATTCGTGTGGTACCGTTGGGTACATCCATTTTATAAAATAAATAGTTAACCTTTTCCGAAAAGGAAAAACCTTATTTTTGCAGAAATTCGTAGGACAAACAGGAGCCAAGGATCACAGTGTATGTTTCTTCTCTTTGAATAGAATACATAACAGAGCCTGTTCAATGTACTCGGGCTGTCAGATGGGATTCCCTTGGACGTTTCCTGAAGTCTTCGGGTGAAATGGATCTCAGTTAAATAGGGACGATCACGCAAATTACAAAGCGTGATCCTGTTCTTTTTTGTCGTTCTTTTTGTATTGTTTTTCTTTGTAGGTATTGTGATTCAACGCGTTATTTCTGGAGGTCTATCTCCAGGCTATGCGAGATTAGTGAAAGGTGCTAATTAGCCTATACTACGCGAATGGACCTATATCCAACCCGGAATTCAAGTTGGAATCGGTAGCAGCCTTTCTCGCAGCGGTACAATAACCCGAAAATGTGATATCTAAACAATGCTTCCTAGAGTAAGCTTATAGATATCGCAGAATTCGGGTGTGGCGGATAGTGATCGTTCTGGTACTTATGCAGCGCCGCCGAAGTGTGATAGCACCGCTTATAAGGATTTAGGTACCTAAAGCAGGTTTTCAAATTCAATGCGTGAAATTGCTAACTTGTAGTTACTGGATAGGAGAGCTTGTATTAAGTTTAGAAATCCAATGTAGTTTTTAAAATTCAATGTGTGAAAATGATAAAATGTAGTGATTGGATTCCATACCTTATACAAATTTTAATAATTTAATATGTATAGTCGTAAACTGCAATACGTGCGAATGTCAAAATGTAGTGATTAAATCGAATAACTTATACTAATTTTAGAAATCTAATGTAGTTTTTAAAATTCAATGCGTGAAAATGCCAAAATGCGGTAATTGGCTAGAGTAAATTATACTAATTTTAGGAATTCAATCTAACTTTAAGATTCAATGTGTACTTAGACTATAATGCAATGATTCGATAGAATAAACTGTATCTGATACAATTCTGGAATTCGATGTAATGCGTACTGAGACTGTAATGCAGTGATTCGATGGAATAAATTATATCACTTGGAGAATTCGATGCGCAATTCGTGAATCAAAGAGTTTTCACCGTAGCTATGTAGAGGTACTGTATCTGATTTCAATTCTGGAATTCGATGTAATTTTAGAATTCAATTTGTACTTAGACTGTAATGTAATGATTCGATGGAAGGAATTATATCACTATAAGAATTCGATGAGTTGTTTGTGAAACAAAGAGTTTTCACAGTAACTATGTACAGATACTATATTTGATTCCAATTCTGAAAGTCGATGTACTGAGACTATAATGCACTGATTCTATGAAATAAATTATATCGCTTTGAAAACTCGATGTGCAGTTTGTGAGACAAAGAGTTTTCTCAGTAGCTATGTACAGATACTGTATCTGATTTCGATGTTGAAATTCAATGTAATTTATATGTTAATAATGATGGTAGAACTTGTTAAAGCAATAAGCAATATAAATAAAATTTCATAAAAGAAATAAAGCCACTCAATGTGCAGCGCTACTTATCCCGTTAATCCAGTCCCTGGTTGGACAAGCTGTACCCCAAATTCCTCTGGGTACCCGGTCCCGTTCCTCGGACAGTTGCTGTAACCTTCCTAATTTATGTAGGGCAAGATGTTTAACGCGGTTTTCCTTTTCTTTTGTCTTAACTGCTTTATTACAATTTTAATAGAAATCACACTTTACAAAAAAAACTTTAGCAAAGAAACAATTTCGAGTTAGATTCAAAAAGATTTCACTGTTCGACTTTTTCCCGACTTCCTCTCTGTCTGGTTTCTCCAATCAGTCTTCACTCTTGTTTTTTTGCTTATCATCCGGGGGATGTTGTTGCCAGATAAATTGGGGACGGAATTCGCCGCATTGGGGGGGCAGCCGCGCCATCTCTTGGGTTTTTGGGTCCCCGCTCGGATGCACTGCTTTGTTTCCGTCATGGGCGTCGTAGCCAACGCATAGGATTTCAGCAAGTTTTTTTTTTTCATTGCGGGGGAAACATGGAAATTTCGCAACAATATAGTGGCAGGAGAAGTGGTTCTCGAGAAATATGCAAAATATTATAACCTTTGCTCGATTTAGGTATTTCGCTTGTTTTGCATTAATCTGTGGTTAAACGATTGGTTAGGATACTTGTTCCACAGCATCTTTTCCATAAGGCTGCTATTTTAGGATTTCAGAGAACTTCATGAAAATACAGGACTATCATACTATCATATGGTGGCAGGAGAAGTGGTTCCCGAGAAATATGCAAAATATTACAACCTTTGCACGATTTAGGTATTTCGATTGTTTTCATTCATCTGTGGGTAAATCTTTGCTTAGGAGAATTGTTCCACAACATCTTTTTGGATAAGGCCGCTATTTTAGGATTTCAAAGAACTTTCTGAAAATATAGCACATGTCATATGGTGGCAGGAGAAGTGGTTCCCTAGAAATATGCAAAATATTATAACCTTCGCTCGATCCAGGTATTTTGCTTGTTTTGCATTCATCTGTGGTTAAATGATTGCTTAGGTGATTTGTTCCACAGCATCGTTTTGGATGAGGTTGCCATTTTAGGTAGGATTTCAGAGAACTTCCTGAAAATACAGGACATATCATATGATGGTATTTCGCTTGTTTTGAATTCAATTGAATTTAAAAATATTACAATGTTGTAATAATAAAAGCTTTTATTTAAGAATTTAGTATTAAAGAAGAGTCTTATTGAAGATGTATTGCAATTTAATAAGTACATCCCTACTAGACAAATTTTAGAGGGTGAGTTTATTATTGAAAAATCAAAATCACTCCATTGTATAACCACTTAGCAGTGTCGAATTCTATGATAGTTTTATTAAAAGTTTCATCATGCTTTATATTTTCTCCTTTATCATTTAAATTAGACAATGGCGCAATCTGATTACATTATAGTAGAATTTGAAGATGGAATAGAATTTATTCCAATGATTTGGGTTTCGTCCGATAAAAAATATTGCCACTGGCCACTTTACAAAACGCAACTACAATTTGAACGAGCTGCCAAAAATATGTATCCTATAGAAAAAGAGTGGGGTATATATCCTAATTCAAGAATTTATTTTATTATATATTAAGAATCCTTTGAGCGTGCAAAGCAAAAGGCGCAGCAGGCGATGAATATATCTGATTTAAACACAGAGGACACAACTTCCCCTGATAGGCAAAAACTGAGGAGAAGACGTAAAACAACTATTATCGAAAGTTCTGAAACTGAAATTGATGACTCTCCAATAAAGAGGAAAGTTCCTGCATTCCCACCCGCAACTGAAATAGAAAGCAAAGAAAAAAATAACCTGGACCTGGTCCATCAAACATTGCAACACGAATACTTTATATTTCAACGCCTAATTCTACAAGTAATACTCCCAAAACAAGGACCTTATTTAGTAGGAGCGAGCTAGGTAGATATCGATATTTATTGAAAGTGTTACAACGCTAATACAATTTTTGTGCTAAAGGGTCTGCCTCTCACTCAAAACTTGGATTTCAATCGAAAGGCGAATTTGGAACAAAACCACAGCCTGCTATAAACAATAGTAATATATATATATAAATATAAATAAAGTTAAACAATTGAGGTATTCCTTTCTTTAGATAATACAGAGCCGGTTACGGACTTAAAAAAGCGGATTGCGGAATTGAATTAAAAGTGGACATAATCATTGAAAATCAGAAACAAATTCTGGACGTTCTGCTAAATCATAAAGAAGACAACGAGGAAATTGCGCAAAATGTAATGAGTGCTTTTCTAATACGAACTGAAGAGGATTTGAATAGACTGGAAGAAAACCTAGCTTCAGAGAAGAAGTATGCAGATCAGCTGGTAACTAATAAATTATTTATTGTATGAATAGTATTGATTGCATAAATTATTTATCGTATAACGTAACTTTTCGTACTGGTTTAGCGGAAAGAATTTCAAAAATTGGCAACTGGAACGGTTAAAGGAACTGTTTTTAAAATAATGGCGTCTATATTTAGCAACGAAATAGGACAAAAGTTTAGTCTGCGGGGAAAGAAGAAAAAGAAGGCATTTGTTCATTTAAGGATCTATAATATTATACTTCGTTGCGATAGAGCTCCATTAGCCTATCGATCAGGAGAAGATATTGATTGGAAAGAGCGATTTTTATTGTAACTGGATATCAAATATACTTTTTCGTATTACACACGAAATCAGAATTCTACTTAACTAATCTTTCCGAAACTTGAAAAAAAATTTTTGGTTTTTTTTTACTAAAATAGATACATATGTACGTACAAACACTAAAAGTATATACGGACAATTTTTTACTCCACTAGCTTTCCTCTACTCTGTGAGTAGTGCGTTCGTAGCCTTTCGTTAATTATATATAATCAACTTCTACCCGATTTTAATTCATAAATTTTTAAACATGACAAACGAGGAAAACAAATCTTTCGACGAGCTTTGCTTGTCACAAGTCCCAAAAATGTCAGATATTAGACAAATTCTGTCCGACTATCATAGAGCCAATAAAAGCAAAAGGACTTCAGACTTTACTTCTGAAAAACTCCAAAATTTGGAAGACGTATGGGCTTCATTTGAAAAAACGGAAACCCTGATTCAAGATCATGAAGATTTTACTGAAAGTCATGATTATTTTAAGCAGTCATGCTATGACAAAACGGAGGACTGGTACAATCTTACAAAGGCAACTCTGTCTGATAGGTTGAAATCCATATCAGTCCACACAGAGCGCAAAAATAACCCGTTTTACGTCCCACCTCCAAAAACTTCGCAAAAAACGACTGCAGCTGATAACCAAGACAGCACAGACAAAGATCAATCAAATACAGTACGGCTTCGATTGCAAGAAGATAGACGAAAAACGTTATCCCATATTATTCAATCGATAGATAATAACTCACTTGCAACTGCAACCCCAACTGCAACCCAGGCATACCTAAACCAAAAATTAAACTCGTTGCACAAATATTGGGACGATTTCGAAGAAACACATAACGAAATAATCTTGAACGTTGGCCCAAACGACAAAGATAACGAATACTTCGTGAATGATGTTTACATAAATATGGAAACATCATTCTCAGACACTGTAATTGCGCTACAAGAACAATTGGACTCTCGATTCCAAAATGTAACGAATACTACAAATAATTCCACAGCGCATCACCACAATTTCTCTTTCAGAGACCATTCAAGTTTTTTCCCATCTGAAGCGAGAACATTAATTCCCAATTTCAATGGAAATCCGAAAGACCTCCACAAATTTATTTCAAGTTGTGATGACACATACGCAACAGCAACGACGGCGAACGAAAAACACTCCCTCCTTAGCTTAATAAGGAGTAAATTATCTGCAGATGCATATGTATTTTCAGGTACAATCAAATCGAAGATTGGCCTACCTTAAAATCAATTTTAACTCAAACTTTTGAGATAAAAATTCCCAGGACTACGCTTCAGTCTCAATTAAATAATTCTAAACAGAGAATAGGGGAAAGCGTGAAAGATTTCCTTCAGAGACTTAACACAAATTTATCTAAATTAAACGAGTCGACCCACTCATACACAAGTGATAAAATTCTTTTGAAATCTCTTTTAAAAGATAACGAATATCAAGCAGTAAGAGCTATTGAAGATGGGCTAATTAATCCTCAACTCCAAACTTTAGCCAAAGTACATCCCGATAAATCCTTCTCTACACTAAAATCACATATTCTAGATCACTCATTACGTATAGAGCAGAAGCAACCCAACTTTCAAACATATAATAAGGCAAATCAAAATTCCTTTGAAAGTATAAATAACAACTTACGTTGCTTCAAATGCAATGGGACATGCTGCTTCAAAATGTCCAATCATACAACACCCTGCACAGAACTTAAACACAATTCCAAGAACAAACACGCAATTACAAAGCCCTGCAGATTTCAATAGGGTTACATTTACATCTCCGACACAAGCGCTTACATGTCGATATTGTCATCGGATGGGACATTCTATCGAAGAATGTCGGACAAGAGCGGCGAACAACAATCGTTCTGGCAACAATCAGGGAAATCAAGACAATTTCCAGAAGGTGAACAATACTCCACCAACAAACACGGCTGACAGACAGCCTCAAAATAGGAACTGGCAGCAGCCAGTATTCCGAGAAAATCGAGCTTCACCGCCGAGATATAATAATGCCAATATCTCGGCTAGATCACCATCTCCAAAGAGGAGAAATAGCAAAAGTCCATCAGCATCCAGGCAGGGAAACTGGATGCAGCGGGGGTCAATTTCGGCAACCCCTCGCACATACAAACTACAGCACAAGTCCACAGGAATCCCGAGACAATATCGACGGAAAAGTAGGCAGCAAGAAATTAATTCAAATCCCCGTTCAAATAAATAAAAATTCACTAACGCTTTCTTTGCCTGTTGATATATGCTCTGCTCCATCCAAAACTTACCTTTTTAATTGATACTGGAGCAGAGATCAGCTTAATTAAACTCCATCCATTAAAGCCAGATAGCATTTGCTACAGAGATGCTGTCTGCAATATAAACACATTATTCACAGAGTTCACTTCTACGGAAGGGCTCATCTTTGCTAAATTGAATTTAGAATCTTCGAATAATAATAACTCCATCCTAGAACACCCATTTCAAATTGTGGGAAATAACTCCATCCTCTCATACGATGGCCTGCTTGGTCATGATTTTTTATCGCGATACAATGCTAGTATCAATTACAAAAATAAATATATTTCTTTAGAAATAAATGATTCAAATAAATCTTATCCGTACGAAGAATATTATTCCAATTATCCATACGTTTATTTGAAAAGCGAAGACCCAGAAAAGAGGTCTCAAACAAAAAGTCTTCTATATACGGAGATAACATTCTCCGATATAAATACTAATAAAAATCTATCTCCATCAATTGCTTCGAAAAGCAATGCAAATCGATCGCCAGCTAATGCTTCACAAGAAATGAAGCATAAAGGTAAAAATCTATCTCCATCTATAGCCAGAAAAAAGGCTGAATTAAATAACAATCACTCTCCACCCAAAGCTTCACAAGATATGAAGCAAGAGCGTAAACGAATATCTCCATCTACAGCCGCACAAAAGGCTACATCTAGTAAAATTTTATCTCCTTCATCAATAGATTCACAAAAAGTGAATTCCAAGATAAAATCAAAGAAGTCAAAGAATTTCAATAAAGTTTTATCTCCTTCAAATTCAATCAAGTCGGAATCGTCGTATAACTCCTTCCAAATTCCACAAAAGTTGGAATCATATCTCCTTCCTTTTAAAATCCGAAAGAATCGGATAAATTAAATAAAATTAAAATTCCGGCTCGATCAGAATTCATCATTGAAATTCCAACTCCTTCTATTCAAAATCAATCGGTCTGTTTCAAGAAGGAAATAAGGCCAGGGTTGTTTCTTGGAAATTCGATAGTCGAACCAGTCAACGGTATGGCAAAAGTCCCAATCCTCAACACAAATGAGGAAGACGTCGATCTGGCACCTTACGAGGTGAACCCAGTTTACCAAGACTTGGACGACTTTGTGGTCATCTCCACAGACTCTGAAAGAGATCCAATTAAGGGCAGAATAATTAAGCTGCAAAACCTTATAAAATTCGATCACTGTAATTCAGAGGAATCTGAGAGTGTTCGCAATATCTGTAGGGAATTCAACGATCTCTTCTTCATAGAAGGGGATTTCCTTTCATATACAGATGCGATTACCCACAAAATCGAGACACTCCAAGACAAACCGCCCATTTATACAAAGCCTTACAGACTTCCTGAGGCAAGCCGAACGGAAATAAACAGGCAAATACAAGAAATGCTTGAGTCAGGCATCATCAGACCTTCACATAGTCCTTGGAACTCTCCACTTCTCCTGGTTCCTAAAAAACCAGATGAGAATGGAAACAAAAAGTGGCGAGTAGTGGTAGACTTTCGTCGTATTAACGACATTACTATTGGCGATGCGTACCCACTGCCTAATATCACCGATATATTAGACCAGTTGGGGAAGTCGAAATATTTTACCACACTCGACTTAGCCAGCGGATTTCACCAGATAAAAATGGACTCGAAGGACAGGGAGAAAACTGCCTTTAGCACACCCTATGGCCACTACGAATACAATCGTATGCCATTTGGTTTAAAAGGAGCCCCTGCTACTTTTCAACGAGCCATGAATAATGTCTTATCTGGCCTTCAAGGCATCTATTGCTTCGTATACATGGACGATATTGTAGTCCATGGATACAATCTCAAAGACCATAATACAAGACTCACAGCAGTATTTAGCCGTCTCCGCAATTTCAACCTCAAACTTCAACCCGACAAGTGCCACTTCCTAAGAAAGGAAATTATGTATTTAGGGCACATTATTACAGAAAATGGAGTCAAACCAGACCCAGCGAAGATTAAGTCAGTTCAGTCCTATCCCAGACCCAAGAAGGAGAAAGATATTAAAGCCTTCCTTGGTTTCGTCGGCTATTATCGCCGCTTCATTCCAAATTTTTCAAAAATAGCTAAACCACTTACAAATCTTTTAAAAAAAGATACGCCCTTCAAGTTCGACGCAATTTGCGATGAAGCGTTTTGCGAATTGAGAAATAAATTAATTTCAGCACCAATTCTATCTTATCCTGATTTCGGCAAAGAATTTTTCGTCACCTCCGATGCCAGTGATTACGCCATCGGAGCTGTTCTTTCACAAGTTGATGATCAAGGAGATCATCCAATCGCCTATGTGAGCCGAGTTCTCAATGGTGCAGAGACTCGTTGCTCAACAATAGAAAAGGAGCTCTTAGCTATCGTTTTCGCAGTTGAGCAATTCAGACCATACGTTTATGGCAGACAGTTTGCAATTATAACTGACCATAAACCATTAGTATGGCTCATGAATCTGAAAAATCACTCCTCAAGACTGATGAGATGGAGAATACGTCTTGAGGAATATGACTACAAGATAGTCCACAAATCAGGTAAGCTCAACACAAATGCAGACGCTCTCAGTAGAGCTATTCCAGATAATAGCGAAAATTTCGCAAAACCTACCACCTGCATAAATGTGGTAACTAGAAATCAAGCCAGAGCTCAGGCGAATATAAATACACCCAACGCAAGTGTAACTACTCCAAACCCAACTACATCACCTGTAAACAATTCCTCAGTCATAATAACTGAGACTAATTTTCCTCTTTTACTAACTAAAAATGCGAATCCTAAATTTTTCATCTTGCCAATGCAAGATACAGAACTTAAAAGAGTGTTCGATTCGAAACTAAAATTTTCAGATAAATCCCCACTCTCAGAAACTGAACTGAACTTCTTCAAGAAAAAAGACTCATCAATAATTATATCAAAAACTAATTTACCTTGTCGATCGCAAAGAGATAGATCAGACCTCGAAAAGATTTTAACTGAGATCTGCTCATACACAGAAGCAAATCAGTTAAAACAAATTAATATCTCCTTCCCTATATTAGATCCACAGAATCTAATAATTATTAAAACCGTTTTTACCAAAATCTTCGCTAATAAGCAAATAAGCATAAAACTGCATCAGGATTCAATTAAATATTTATCAGACATTAATGACATCGAACAAGTCTTAAAAGATTTTCACTCATTACCAACGGGAGGCCATCAAGGTATTTCCCGTACTATTAAAAGAAACAAAAAGCAATTCTACTGGCCTGGCATGTCAGACGACGTGGTCAAATATGTAAGGAAATGTAAACTTTGTCAGGTGAACAAAGTATCCAAAAACCCTAAAATTCCAATGAAAATCTCGAGCATTAGCTCCAAACCTTTCGAAAGAGTGTACCTAGATGTTGTAGGACCTCTCCCAATTTCTCATTCTGGAAAAAAATATCTCCTTACATTTCAAAATGACCTTTAGAAATTTTCTGAGGCTATTCCCATAGTCGACACCGAGTCTAAGACATTAGCGGAAGCCTTCACGACAACAATAGTTTGTCGACATGGTATTCCAGAAAGTATCCTTACAGATCAAGGTTCTAACCTCATAAGTGGCATGTTCGCCGAGGTATCTAAATTGCTGAGAATTAAAAGGCTCAAAACTACTCCATACCACCCTCAAACTAATGGTGCATTGGAGAGAAGCCACAGAACCTTAGCAGAATATCTCCGATCTTATGTAGCAAAAGATCCACAAGACTGGGATACATGGATTCCTTATGCCATGTTTGTATATAATACAACCCCTCATTCGAGTACTAATTATACTCCTCGCGAACTCCTGTATGGATTCCCAGCCGAAATTCCAAACAATTTGAAATCTTCTCCAACCGTTTGCTATAATTACGACAATTATGCAAACGAGTTAAAAGCGCGTCTACAACATAGCTTCAAAATAGCTAAAGACATAGCCATGGCAAACAAAGAAAGATCAAAATTGCAATATGACAAAAGCTCCGTCCAAAAATCTTTTATGGTAGGCGATAAAGTCTTTCTTAAGAGCAGAGTTCGAGAAAACAAATTCTCACCACTATGGTCAGGTCCGTATGAGGTAATGGAGATTAATTTCCCCGAAAATTCCACCATCAGAATTAATAATAAAAATAAGAGAGTCCATAATAATGACTTAAAACTTTTCAAAGAGTAATATTAATGTCAACAGCTTCATCCTCTTCATTCCAAGTGAATAACGCAATATCATCTTCCAGGTTTTCAAAATGATGCAAATAGCATTCATTTTAATTTTCATCCCTTTCATCTACGGCTCAGGAATAGAGGTAAACCACCTAAATGCCAGTGCAGGCATTTATTTTGAGGAAATTGGCAGAGCCAACTTCTACACCAACGAGTGGAAATTAGTCACATTCTACGATCTGGAAAATTTTAAAACAGAATTCAACAACATCCAGTTCATTGCCCAACAAATTACAGCGACCTGCCAGAAACTGGACAAACACTCAGCCTTGAGCCACACTTGTAACGGTACGTTGTTACAAATTAATCTTATATTAGCAAATATAGAATATAAGAGCCTGTTACTTGTGACCCAGAATAGGAAACAAAGAGCACTATTCAATGCAGTAGGCTCAATTTCCAAAGCACTTTTCGGCACATTGGACGAGGATGATGCCAAATTGTATGATGAACAGATTCGTAACCTCACCCTTAACCAAAACTCCCTCCTATCACTTATGAAAAGCCAAACTGCGATAGTCGAAGCAACCGCAAATGTTTTCAACAAAACTAAAGCCGCAATTGAGAAGGATTTCTTGGTTATGCATAAAAAGTTAATTTCAATACAGATAGCTACATCATTAATGGAAAACAGAACATTGGATAACAAAATATCCATAGAACTTGAGTCACTCATTTCACTGGTTTCGTTAATGGCATTTAGATACCAAAATACCCAGTCGGAATTAATAGATCTCTTAACAGATTCAAGGCATGGAAAATTTCATCCTACACTCATTTTCCCTAGACAAATTGAAGAACTCTTATTGAACATCAGACAGGAATTGCCAAATTCAATGATGCTCCCCATAAATTCTAGAGACAATATTTTATCACAAATTTACAAATTGAGTACAATAGCAGCGAATATTTTCAATAATAAAATAATTATCGAGCTCCGAATTCCACTTCCATTCAAGGAACCATACCAATTATTCAAAGTAATGCCATTACCTACACACCTTAACGGATCGTTCATATATAGTGAACCAGCAAATGAATATATACTAATAGACTACTATCGTGAGCACTATATTGAACTAGCATTACATGATATCCACAATTGCGCAACGTTGGATCATACGCACTTTTACTGCCAGATCACATCCCCAATCTTAAATGCAAATACTGAGGTAAATCAATGCGAGATAAATTTAATAAAAAACGAGCCGAATACATCCGATTGTAAAATTTTAACATTAGAACAAGATTGCTTTTGGACGCAATTATCGCAACAGAACGCTTGGCTTTTCTCCCTAAAAGATTCCATCCACATAGATATTATTTGCGAAAATTCCATTAGTTCACAAGTTCTGCAAGGAACAGGAACAATGCACATCAATCCCGGTTGTTATGTTCGCAGCAAGGAATTCATCCTGCACGGACATAACGTAAAAATGTCCAAATTCAATTCCCATTTTATTCCAGCAGTAAACATTTCCAGTATAATATCAAATATGACGTCATCCTCAATAGAATCGCATATAAAAATACATACGTTAAATCTTTCGAATAACACGGATCTAGATAAACTTCTAGAATCCATTCGTTTCCAACAAGACCAAGAATTAGTTCCTTTAAATCCTATAAACAATCACCATATTCACCACTATACAGTGTCGTACCTGACAATTGCCTCAATTATCTTTATTCTATGTGTTTATCTGTATATTAAATACAACACAAAAACCCGTAACAAAAAAATAATTTTACTTCCTGAACATGAACAGGAGAATGTGCCTACTCCGGCACCGAGAGAATCAAAATTCAAATTAACTCCAGCACCTAAAAAGAAAACGCCGGAAAACGTCTAAAAAATCCAACTCTAACAGCAATAAAACCAAAATGTCATGAATCCACATCACCTCCTCCACATTCATAACGCACATTCCAATAATTGCATTCTCTAATTATCCAAATGCATTATTCAATAGCCAAAAGGCAATATCTACATATGTATATCATTTCCACATATCACAAAAACCTAAAAATAAACCTAACATACTATTCATGATATCATGACAAGATCATTTCCAACATACAAAAACCTTAACCCATTAACACACTCAGAAACAGGTGTCTTATTTCAACATTCCTCGGGGCACCCGCTAGACAATCAAATAAACACGTCACCGCGAAGTAGCTACCGTTCATAAGAACGAAAACATGATATACGATCCCTTCTGAGTACTGACCGTCGGTCTAGTGCTCTTATGTAATCTAAAATTTGTTTATCATTTTCCATATGCTACTGGTGACCCTGAAAATTGTCTCTGATTGTTTTTGTCATTCTTAATTGTTTTTGTGATATCCCAATTGTTGACCGATTTTTGAAATTCGAGCGTTTCCGTTCAAGACGAAAAGCCAATTTTTAATTATTTTTCTGATTTTTGTTATTTGAGCGTTTCCGTTTAAACAAAAATCAGAATTGTGATTTTCAATTGTTTATTCGATTTTTGTCATTTGAGCGTTTTCCGTTTGGACAAAAATCGAAACATGTGCATACATATGGAATTGTCTACCCGACAATTCCCACAAAATAGGAAAGTGCATAATCGACCAATTCTGATTGGTTAAAGAATTGGTTCGATTTTGAATAAAAAGGCTGTTGAAGCGAAGCCAAGAGAGAGAAGTTTTTTAAAGTTCAACCTGGAGAGTCCCCCTACCCAAGGTAAGGCCTCCAGTGTTTCCCAGTGATCAATTAATTTTGAAGAGTTTTATTTTTATCTTAAAAGTTTTTCTACAAAGTACAAATTCCAAAAAGTTTTACTAAGTGTATTTATTCTAAATAGTTTGCAAGTGTATTAAAGTCTGTTAATGCGAATTATTCTGTGAAAACTATACCGAATAAACGATAAACGTTATTAAAAACTAAAAGGAGTTAAATTATTTGAAAAAGATTGTTGTACACCAAGTGGTGTGCAACAAAAACTGGTGGCAGCGGTGCAGATTTGCAGCATTTAATGTGCTGGCCAGGAGAAATTCCCCCGATTGGAGCGAGCGACTCCATAGAATATATAAACCTCCACCTAGAAGAAGAAGATTCCCCTGAAGTCGAGCCAGACGAGGTAGTTAATTTGAGGATAGACCAGGGATTTCAACTGATCCTCTCACATTTCGACATAGACGAACTGGAACTGATACTAACACCAGCAAGCGAGCCGTTCTTCCGACATCTATTTTTCAACGCGGGATACACCGAAGAACGAGTAAATCGGGCGATGTCAAGAGCCCTCCAACGAGGAAAGCAACAACAAAATTAGTATAACAATTAAGTAAGTCTAGATAAATTCACATATTCTAATTATAAATCTATATATATTAGACAAATTATTACCTACATATTATAAATTTATATGAGATTCAAACTATATTTTTTTTTTTTTTTTCTTAACAAATCCTTTTTATTTATTGTCGTATTTTCTCTTGATGGTTATAAAGTTTTCTTTTTGTTGTATTTTCTCTTGACGGCGAAATCAATCTTTCGAATTTAGTGAAAACGTTTTATCAAGTGAAATCTTTTTTTTGAGTGTTAAAGTGTACAAGTTCGTTTCTACTCGCAAAACTTCTCCAAATTTTTTCTCTCTTTGTCTCACTGGAAACTACGTTGAACTCCAAAAATTGAGGGAAATTCGCGCAAATATTTTCACACTCGATCTTCAAAACATCGTGGTGTACGCGCAACCCTTTTACCAGGTCTCGTTACACATAGGAAGAAACGTACTCCTAAACAAAAACGAACAATGCCTGATGACACTACAGTACATTTAACTCTTGATCATGCCAAGAGTCTTATCCCAGAATTCGATGGGAATCCAGAGAATCTCCACAGGTTCTTAAACATATGCAGCCTATTCCAAAAACAAGGTACAGCCGAATCAGATAAAGCACTATACCTCCATATTATAAAGGCTAAACTAATTGGCAAAGCATACGATGTCATCAAATATAATGACATTAATTCTTGGAAAGAATTGCAATCTGCTCTCCAAGAACAATTCATGGAAACCCGTTCTCGAATGTCTATTCAGAACGAAATTCTATCATTAAAACAGCTGCCTAAGGAAGACATTAAAGAATATGCTTTCCGAGCTCAAAAGCTATTAGCTATCTACAACGACGCTACTTCAAGTCTGACAAATGAACAGACTTTAAAAAATCTTCTAATTGAGGAAAATAAAAAGATGGTTATCAGAGCTTTTGAAGATGGTTTAAGACATGACCATGTTCGTCTGCTAACCAAGGCTAAAAGTTACACCGACCTAAAAGATTCGACAAAATTTGCCATAGAGCAATCTGAAAGAAATGGTTCTTTCAACGAAAACAATTCACCCTGCTCTAAATGTCACAAAAAGGGTCATTCAGCTGACTCTTGTTTAACATCTAGAATTAGAGTGGAAAACAGGCTTATATGCGCATATTGTAAAACACCGAATCATCACATTAGTCAGTGTAGAAAAAGGTTATTTCAACAGCAATCTTTTGCTCAACCTTCCACTAGCTTCGCACAAAGAAGCCCTCAACATTTTCAATCCAATAGGATTCCTCAACAGCAGCAACCTATAAGAGCTCCAAATCTTCGACAAATAGATAGGCAAGGCCAATACCCACAAGGAAATAGAGCTCTCCAATTCCAACCTACTAACTCATCACTTCCAACATATTCTCGTAATATTAGATCCGCAATTAAAAGTAGGAATCCAAAAGGTAACCCTGATATGCCACAATTTAATGCAAAAAGGGAAATTCCAAAAAACAGTCAGCGGCGAGACGAGATAGCGGAAACTCAATCTCGCCTAAATCAATTAATGATAACCGCCGATGTCCATCCGCAACCTCAAATTTAGAAGGAGAACTTTCTCTCTCCTTAATCGCCGATCGCCAATCGCTAGTTGTGACGATCGAGAATTCTATTACTGCGTTTAAAACTAGCACCTTTTTGATAGATACCGGAGCAGAAATATCGGTATTAAAAGCTACTAGGGCACTTGGGAATGCTATCGTCACTACTTCAAAAAGCATAGAGCTATCTTCTTTAGCAGGAACCCCCCTGCGTACGCTAGGAACTGCAGAATGCAATTTCTACATTAAAAATATGACTTTTAAGCATATTATACATATGGTCGATGGTAATTTACAATTAAAATATGACGGAATATTAGGTCATGATTTTTTAGACAAGTTTCTTTGCAAAATTAACTACGAAACTAAAACACTAATTCTTAAAATAAATAACGTGTCCCCTGACGACACAGAAATACAAAATTCAATTCCTGGAATAGTATCGAACAGTGAGTACGGAGGTTTGAAAGACCCAAGCTCCGAGCTATTTCCAGTTAGATCTGACGCAAGGTGTGGAGGTTTGAAAGACCCAAGCCAACACGTCAGACCAAATCCGAAAAATGTCTCAAAAGAAGACAAAGTACAAAATAAAAAAGCAAAGAAATCGAATAAAGGCAAGTGCGATGCTGACGAGATAAATATACCAGCACGTACACAGGTAATAGCTAGGATAGCCATGAATAAAAGAGGTACCTTTTTCTGCGAACACAAAGAATTGGAATCAGGAGTGATTATTGGGAATACGCTTATAAAACCAGACAAAAATGGTCAAGCGAATATTCTTATCCTCAATTCCAATCAAACTGATGTTCATATTAGGAAAACGGACATAAGACCTCACTTACATGAAATTAATAAATTTAATATTATAAAACTAAATCCTCAAAGGGATCCTATCCAAGAAAGGCTTGCTAGACTCGCATCCGAGCTAGACCTTTCACACTGCAATGCTGAAGAGTTCAGATCCATTTTAGATATATGCCGTAAGTACAACGACATATTCTACTTGGAAGGAGACTCCCTGACATTCACAGATGCAGCGACACATAACATTCCTATCTTACCTGGAAAACCTATCGTAAATGTCAAACCATATAGATTACCTGAAGCTCAGCGTGAAGAAATTAACAATCAAATTAATAAAATGTTAGAAGACGAAATCATTAGTCCCAGTTCAAGCCCTTGGAACTCACCTCTATTATTAGTTCCTAAAAAACCAGATGCCGATGGCAATAAAAGATGGAGAGTAGTCGTTGATTTCAGACGTCTCAACGATATAACTGTGGGAGACGCATTTCCATTGCCAAACATAACGGACATCTTAGATCAATTGGGAAAAGCCAAATATTTTAGCACGTTGGACTTAGCCAACGGCTTTCACCAGATACCCATGAGTGAAAGCGACAAGGAAAAAACTGCATTTAGTACACCTTATGGTCATTACCACTATAACCGTATGCCATTTGGTCTAAAGCGAGCTCCAGCCACTTTTCAAAGGCTGATGAATAATATTTTAGTCGGTCTCCAAGGCATAGAATGCTTTGTTTATATGGACGACATTATTATATACGGGTACAATCTGATAGAACACAACTCTAGACTCCAGAATGTTTTTGACAGGCTTCGAGAACATAATCTCAAGCTACAACCCGAGAAATGTCACTTTCTCAGTAAGCAGATAGCCTATCTGGGTCATCTTATAACCAAAAACGGAGTATCACCAGATCCCGCTAAGCTCGAAGCAGTTACCAATTATCCTATTCCAAAAAAGGAGAAAGACGTAAAATCCTTTTTAGAATTTGTCGGCTATTATAGGCGTTTCATTCCAAACTTTGCAAAGCTAGCCAAACCTTTAACAGCTCTTTTAAAAAAGGATGCTACTTTCAAATGGGATGCTTTTTGCGATGAAGCTTTCCAATCGTTAAAGAAAAAATTGATCAACGCTCCGATATTACAATTCCCATGTTTCGATAAAGAATTTTTAGTGACTTCAGACGCAAGCGACTACGCTGTAGGTAGTGTATTGTCTCAAGGAAAAATCGGTGAAGATAAACCCATCTGTTTTGCAAGTAGAACTCTCAATCAGGCCGAGACGAGGTATTCCACCATAGAAAAGGAATTATTAGCGATAATTTTTGCCGTCGAGCAATTTCGCCCTTATCTGTACGGTCGGAAGTTCACTATCATCACAGATCATAAGCCCCTCACGTGGCTCATGAACCTGAAAGACCCCACTTCTCGCCTAATGAGGTGGAGAATAAGGTTAGAAGAGTATGATTACAAAATCATATACAAACCAGGAAAAGCAAATCTAAATGCCGACGCACTCAGCCGTGCGATCCCTGATAAAAGTAAAGCTATACAGGTGGTAACTAGAAGTCAAAATAAGGTTCAAATCGAATTCCCAAAGGAAACAAATAATAATCCTACATCAACTTATGTAGAAGAAAACACGAAAGATCTTCTAGAGACTCGTGATATTAAGAAAAAATACTTCTTATTGCCAATTCATAGCTCCATACAGGAAAATTCATTAAGTACGTATTTACCCGATAACTACGTAATACCCCTAGGAGAAGCTATTGAATTTAACAAAGGCAAAATTTCTTACATTGTTGGACGCGCTCCTATACCTATCAGAAATGAAACTGATCGAAATCAAATAATAAAAATTTTTCAACAATTTAAGGCCTACTCAAAGAACGAGAAAACTATTTCTATAGCCATACCAATCACCGATAATACTAGTTATCGCGAACTAAAGTTTCTATGTTCTAAAGAATTTGAAAAGTCAGGCACTAGACCAATTTTCTTTCTTAATAAGGTAATTAAACTAACGGACCCTGAAGATATAGCTCAAGTAATAAAAGAGCATCATATCTCTCCGTTAGGCGGTCATCAAGGTGAAGCCAAAACTATAAGCAAAATAAAAAGAATTTACAATTGGCAAGGCATGTTCAAAGATATTAGAGACTACATTAAGAAGTGTCCCTCCTGCCAGAAAAATAAGTGTAGCAAAAACAAAAGAATGCCTATGAAAATAACCACAACTAGTAATAAACCCTTTGAAAAAATATTCTTAGATATAGTAGGACCATTACCCACTAGTTATTTGGATAACAAATATATACTTACGTTCCAAGATGATCTGACGAAATTTTCAGATGCCGTACCCTTACCAAATGCCGAAGCGCACACTGTAGCAGAACAGTTTACGAAACAAATCATATGTAAACACGGTCTACCTGAAACGATCTTAACTGATCAAGGAACCAATTTCTTAAGTTCGACATTTAATGAAGTATGTAAACTACTGAAAATTCATAAGCTACAAACCACTCCTTATCACCCAGAAACAAACGGAGCTTTAGAACGAAGCCACCGAACCTTAGCTGAATATCTTCGACACTATGTGTCAACAGATCCACTTACATGGGATACTTGGATCCCCTACGCTATGTTCGTTTACAACAATTCTGTTCATTCAAGCACAGGCTACACGCCGCATAACTTATTATTTGGATTCCATGCCGAAATCCCAACGTCATTGAAAAAAAATCCTGAAGTTGCGTATAATTACGACAATTATGCCAGCGAACTAATAGCCAGACTTCAACATTCTCATAAGATTGCTAGGGAAAATCTTATAAGAAATAAAGAAAAATCCAAGACATATTATGACCAATCATCCAAACCCAAAAATTTTGTAATAGGCGATAAAGTCTTAATTAAAAATCATACCCGAAAAAATAAGTTATCACCGCTATGGGAAGGACCATACGATATAATAGAGACTCCTTCGTCCGAAAACTCTATCGTCAGAATTAAAAACAAAAATAAACGAATTCATAATAACCATTTGAAGTTATTCGTCGACTAATCACGAACTATTCATCCGTTTTTTCCATAGGTCAGGATGATCGGACCAATTATATTCTTCGCATTATTATGCACAACGACGAGCGCTACAAACGTCACGATTTTCGATTCTACCCCGGGTATCTATTTTGAAGAATTCGGAACAGTTCATCTATACAGTAACTCTTGGAAATTAGTAACGTATTATAATTTAGATAATTTTTACACAGAACTAGATTACTTAAAAATCCAAGCTAGTAATATAGAAAATCTCTGTCTCAGTACAATTAACAAATCACATTCAAACCACTGTGAAGCGCAGATTAATATGCAAAAGGTGTTGTTGAGCGAAATAGATCAGATTGACGAAATCCTAGAACCAAAACATTTAAGGTCACGTAGAGCTTTGTTAAATATTGTCGGAAGTATAAGCAAAAATTTGTTCGGAACGTTGAACGAAGAAGATGCCAAGCACTACGACGAACAAATACAACTCCTAAAAGCAAACGAAGATCATCTTTTGGAACTATTAAAGTCTCAAACCCTAATCGTCGACAAAACTGTCAACGTGTTCAATAAAACTTCGTCCCAAATCCAAAAAGAATTCGGAAATATAAAAAGGAAACTCGCTAAAATCTCTCAAGTCGTCAATAATTTAACCTTTCAAATAAATGATAACCTCATAGAACTAGAACTAGAAAATGCCATTACCATTACAACACTCTCCCTTATGAGATACCAAAACACACAAAAGGCTATTTTGGAAATGATTGACATTAAACATGGAACATCAAATCCCCTTATGATAACTCCCTATCAACTCGAACATACCCTTACCATCATCAGGAAAAATCTTCCATCGGGAACGACATTACCTGTCCCCGTTACACCAAACTTACTCATTGATTTGTATAGAGTTAGCCAAACGAGTACTAATAAGATAAACAATCAAATTATTATTGAAACTAAAATCCCTCTACCTTCAAGTACTCAATTCCAAGTGTATAAAATTATACCATTCCCGATTGCCGTGAATGACTCCTTTGTTTATATCAAACCCACTACCGAATTTCTATTAGTCACTCTGAATCGAGAAAAACACTATCCTATGAATCACGAAGATTTTCATCAATGTCTACAAAATGTTCCTCACCATTATATATGTCAGACGACTCACCCAATCTTCAATCTTAATTCTAGAGATAACCAATGCGAAATGGAATTGCTAAAACATACCCAAGATCTCCCGCCTTCTTGTACGTTAAATACCCTAAAAGGCTCTTCCTTATGGATACAATTGGCAAATCCTAACAAATGGCTCTACAGTCTCAGATCACCCCTCACTTTAGATAATATATGCAATGGCGAAATTAAACCACTAACCTTAAAAGGTACCGGAATTTTAGAAATTCGACCCACCTGCTATATTCGAAGCGACTTTCAAACACTTTACGGACATTCTGAAGGAACAACAACACTTGATAAATTTTATTTGCCATCAATTAATCTAACTAATATCACATCCTTGATGGAAAGAATTAATCTAAATGTACCACAAGAGATTACGATAAGAAACAATAATCATCAAGAACTTTTTGATATCAGCGAGGACATTAAATCTCTTAGAAGTAAAGAACAAACTAAATTAAAAAACGTCACCCCACACGACGTTCATCATTATCTACTCATATACTGTTTAGTAGCAATAGCTTCTATTATTATTATATTAAGAGTAATTAAGTACTATATCAAGGAAAAACATGTAATCTCAGAAACCACTGAAAATGAATTAAGTCAGGCTAATGTTGAACTAGAATCCTCTCCTAGGAACATACCTCTGACTAGAACTGTTAATTAAAAACGAAAAAGAAAAAGGGAACATTTAATTTAGTTTCTTTTGTTCTAGTAATATAAGCCAATTACCTTTTTTTTTCAATATATATATATAAATTTTATTATTCAAAATACTAAATTTATCCCAATAAATCAAATATTTTCATCATATAAGTATCTCAACTAATAAGAAAAACTAATACCTACATATAATTTTTTGTATCAAACCCTAGATATAGGTTATATAATAAGGTATTATAGTCATAAAATGTAAGCACATACATATATCACTTACCTATATAATTTGAAAACAAAAATAATTATAATACCTATATTTAGATTGTAATTTGTCAAAAACTCTAATCAAATATTGTAACTTTCAACGGCGGAGCATCAACATCCATTCCAACAAAAATTTTCTAATTCTTTTCAAGAAATACAAAATTTCTCTTTAGGGGGAAGGTGTCATGAATCCACATCACCTCCTCCACATTCATAACGCACATTCCAATAATTGCATTCTCTAATTATCCAAATGCATTATTCAATAGCCAAAAGGCAATATCTACATATGTATATCATTTCCACATATCACAAAAACCTAAAAATAAACCTAACATACTATTCATGATATCATGACAAGATCATTTCCAACATACAAAAACCTTAACCCATTAACACACTCAGAAACAGGTGTCTTATTTCAACATTCCTCGGGGCACCCGCTAGACAATCAAATAAACACGTCACCGCGAAGTAGCTACCGTTCATAAGAACGAAAACATGATATACGATCCCTTCTGAGTACTGACCGTCGGTCTAGTGCTCTTATGTAATCTAAAATTTGTTTATCATTTTCCATATGCTACTGGTGACCCTGAAAATTGTCTCTGATTGTTTTTGTCATTCTTAATTGTTTTTGTGATATCCCAATTGTTGACCGATTTTTGAAATTCGAGCGTTTCCGTTCAAGACGAAAAGCCAATTTTTAATTATTTTTCTGATTTTTATTATTTGAGCGTTTCCGTTTAAACAAAAATCAGAATTGTGATTTTCAATTGTTTATTCGATTTTTGTCATTTGAGCGTTTTCCGTTTGGACAAAAATCGAAACATGTGCATACATATGGAATTGTCTACCCGACAATTCCCACAAAATAGGAAAGTGCATAATCGACCAATTCTGATTGGTTAAAGAATTGGTTCGATTTTGAATAAAAAGGCTGTTGAAGCGAAGCCAAGAGAGAGAAGTTTTTTAAAGTTCAACCTGGAGAGTCCCCCTACCCAAGGTAAGGCCTCCAGTGTTTCCCAGTGATCAATTAATTTTGAAGAGTTTTATTTTTATCTTAAAAGTTTTTCTACAAAGTACAAATTCCAAAAAGTTTTACTAAGTGTATTTATTCTAAATAGTTTGCAAGTGTATTAAAGTCTGTTAATGCGAATTATTTTGTGAAAACTATACCGAATAAACGATAAACGTTATTAAAAACTAAAAGGAGTTAAATTATTTGAAAAAGATTGTTGTACACCAAGTGGCGTGCAACAAAAATGAAACAATAAATTCCAACAATCTACATAGATTTCACACCATCTACAATGGTACAAAGACAAATTTTGTTTAAATCAAATCCAAAATAATTATAATCACCTTACTAATATTTCATTTTATTCTAAAAAAAAAAAAACCAATTGAGACAATATGTCATATCTGCCCACGAGTAGAACCACAGGGATCAACTTCCAGGAAACACGGACATTAGCAAACTTTAACAATTACTAACCAGAGAGACATGACAAACAGAAAACTGAACTCCTTCCTACCTTAAAATTCTCCCTATTGCAAAAAAAAAATACTTTTAACTTCTATAATAAATGTATAATTAAATATATTTGGAATAAATAGTAATATGGTATGAGAAAAAAAAAAAAGGGAAATAAAAGTTTTCGTAAATAGAAATGAGAAAATTCCTGAAATATTTTTTTCTCAGAAAAATATTTTTTTTTTTTATTAATGTTTTTCTTTCTTGATAGAAGTAATAATAAAATATAAATAAGATAGATATATGTGAAATAAAAATAAATAATAGTTTTCTTATATAGTAAAAAAAAAAACAAATTGTAAGTAATAATTACAATTATAAAAAATATAAAAACTATCTACGTATTATATTTAAAAGCACCATTTTTTCTTTTATAGCAAACAAATAGTAGCCATTACAAATGTTATAAGACAATTTGCATTACGTATTAAATTTCTATTCTCCCCTGTAATTAGTTCCACCATTTATAGCTATAAAATATAGTATATAGTATACTGTTATCATATAATTATATTATGCATTTGTAATCCCAATAATCATTGAGGCCAAAAGTTAAGCTATTCTTCATTGAGAAAGAAAGTTTTCTTCTCAAAAGAATAAAACTTTCTTTTCCCCAGGGGGGGGGAGGGATGTTGTGACTCAGGTACCCAATGCCCCGAATCACAACCATAAGGTCCATGCACCAATATATTGCCCTATGCAATATATCGATGCATTGCAAAGATGACCCTGAAAATTAATTTAAATTTAATTCATTTAAAATTTCATTTAAAAAATTTCAAATGCATTTAAAGTTGCATTTCCATACTGCAACAAAATGCAATTTAGCATAAATTGCATTTCGTTATCAGTAATGCACTCCACTCACACGGTATACCTACCTACATGCCGTGTAATCGGATATCATTTTTCGTCGTGCAAATTGAATTGCACATAAAATAATTCGCATATTCTCACGTACGATCTTTCATCGCCGTGAGAAAGCAAAAAGAAAAAAGCTTTTTCTGAAAGTTTTCGTGGGTACCTGGGGGCAGCTAGCCCAAACCTCGGGGAGTTCGTTCTAAAAACCCGTCGAAGTAACAAGCAGGAGTCGTTTTTTTAAAATCTACCTAAAAATTGAAAATAAGATTGAGTATAAGAAAGTTTTGTGTAAAAAAAATAAATAATAAATCTAAATAAAAATCATAGGTGTTTGAGTTGCAAATAAATAAAAAATCGGAAAAAGGCGAGTTCTTCTATTTTTTCTTTTATCATAAAAGCTGTGAGCTCTCCACCCGGAGCACGGCTCACTTCCAAATACAACAAGTACATAAAATTTGAGTTGTGCTAAATTTATTTTTAAGTACAGAATTATTTAAATTTATAAGGATAGTGGATTTGATGATTAAAGGTGAACGACAACCAAACGATATCTTTTAATCGCTACACTACCCACCACCATTTTGCTATTCAGAACACCGCAAATTTTGGTTTGTGAACGCAGCTCAATGAATGTCAATTATTGGAATTGACTAGTGAGTTATGATTTATAACCGCAGGCCACCATATGTCAATTACAGGAATTGACATACTATATATAGTGTAATGAAAGTTCATTAAAAGGTTAATCAACATGTGATCAGTATATCACCCAAAAATAGTTAGTACCACAGCCGATTCTTACACGTGCCGTAAGAAGTACACTCAGAGCGCAACCCATCTATTACAATTAATATTTAATTGTTTTTGAATACGCAATAGATCGTGTATACTAATTTTAAATGTAAAGATAAAACTAAATTAAAACAACATTTTCAAATTTTCCTGCCACGAGGATTTAATGTGCCCCCCGTTATGAGTATGATATTTACCGTCCCCAATGCGGTACAACTACAAAGGAGGCATACTCCAACACATATAGGCTCGGCTTCACTAGACTGAATTTATCGGCTTTCATGTTTGATGTACCTTGTAAGGTACGGACTTCACGTCGTCTACCTCTCACTCGAGAAGTTTCTGTACTTGTAATATACAATAGTGTACTGTGTCTTCCATATGGGTTGTGAAAGTTACTTATCTACATGGATTTTGTTTATAAAGTATTAAATATAAACTATGAAAATTTTCAAGGATTCTTCTTTAGCATGCAAATACTGGTAAATCTGTACTTGCGCAGTCCCAGTGAGTAAATTTTATACTATTATCCTCCTATCTGTTCGTGAAGATATAGTATTTGCTGAAATGCAACCCAGCTGTGTGAAATGTAATCGAACATTCAGGAACAGATTAAATGTAAAATGTGACGGTGTGTGCCGTAAAGAATTTTGTGCTAATATGTTAACTTAACTTATTATGTTATCAAAAGTGAACTCATAAAAAGAAATAGGCTGTATATGTGTGACGAATGTATCGAATTCAAAGAAAAGGTTCTTGAAAGGTTTGATGTGTTTAATTAATTAATTAATATATTTATTTTTTATTCATTATTTCAATTTTATTATTTTTTCTTCTTCTTCTTCCTTTATCGTTCTAAGTAATTCACTTGTCAACGGATAATTGACTATTTTGATACTTTCGGTTCTATAACGGGTTTTTAACTACTTAGTGTGGTATAAATACATACATAACGAAGGATTATCGTTATTAACACCGACAAAGGCATATCGCCGATTGAAAAAGCTACCAGGACTTGCAGGTTCGAACCTGAATCGCCCATACCAAAAGGACATGGAGCTTGCCATCATTATATAACATCTATAAGTCAGGTATTTGAGTATATTTTTCCTTTAAATTAATTCCCTATATTACTAACAAACCGAGGGTAAGTAGATCAAGAATAAGTCCATATAATAAAAGATTTCTTTCTAGCTGGTTAATAAATGTACCCTTAAGTGAACTAGACCAGATAAGTGAAAAAAGTTATGGTGATAGTTATAACAGTGTACCAGTGAGTAGTGGAACAGATACCGTACCATAAAATAATTTAAGAATTTACGAAATGGCTAACGCTAATAATAACACTATTATCGCTGTTCACCCACCAAACCGTCAAATTCAAGCTGCACTTCCAATTCAAAATCAAGCTCAGAATCCAAATCCAAACCCAGCAGCAGGTATAAAAAATGTTTTCGACTCCTGAGAGTTCCTGATGCAATTAAAGATCTCCGTAGATTTGACGAGAATCCTAACTTGTTTATGATTTTATCAATAATGTAGAAGAAATTCTGCATATAATAGCTGTAGCACACCTTATGCTTAAATATTATTACGTGCAACTAGGAACAAAATAAAAGATCAAGTTAACGAGGTCTTAATTATGTACGAAAGTTCATTAAACAGGGAACATATAAATGGAAATTTAATCTTGGATTACTCAGATAAGAGAACCGAAACATCACTTATTCGAGACCTACATAATTTAAGGCAGGGAAATGGTACAATAGAAAAGTTCTATAGTGAAATTATAGAAGTGCAAGCAACCATATTTAGCCATGTGTAAATTCACGAAAATAAGCAGAGCTCTGTATTCGGAGATGTGTTTAATCGCACTTCTGATAGGATTGAAAGACGTCTTGGCTCAACAGTCCGCGCAAATTAGAAGAACAAAGTTTGCCTTTTGCAACGCCAGAAAAACCATTAAACTTCGCAAATATCAAAATAATAACTAATAATTTTTGCTTACTTTACATAGTTTATATTCCGATGACAAATCTAGAAACTTATAAGAAATTATTTATAAAACCAGTCAAAAGAAATAATATAATAAACAAGATTGAATTTGAGGAAATTTTAAAGCAACTAGATAAGATTTATGGAATAAAAAATAAATGTAAAACCTTTAATTCCTATCAATTTGCAAGCAAGACAATATTGTACATATAAGTTCTTCGAGTTACCTACCAAATACGCTCAAATCATGTAAATACTTTCTAGTCAACAACCGCTCAGTTATATAATATCGTCGTAGCTAATTAATTGTCTTTTTGTCCTAAGTCTTTATTTTAATGTAATAATAATGTATTTTTATTTTATTGTAATTTGTTTTCCAATTTGTTTATTTCTTATTTATTATTATCATTTTTAAAGAAACATTTATACGCGTCGCAAACAAAAAAGGTATTTAAAATATTTGTATTTAAAATTAAAAAAATGTTGTGATCCCAAAATCAGAGCCACATGTACAATTACTTACCCCCTATGGACATTCCAAAAGAGCATAAGCATTCATATTGTGGTCTCAAAATACCACACCATGCATTTCCAAATATCCATATCCAAAATGTACAAATATCCATAATTACTTACCCTCATAAATTTCTTCATATGTCCAAATATGCACAAAATGCACAAATATTCTTATTACTTACCTTCATAAATTTCTTCTCGCATAAATAGCTGTAACCACCGGTAAGAAAACCAGCCTTAAGATTCTCTTACTGCTCTCCACATAAAAAGAAAATCAATCATCATTTCATGGCAATACGCGTTTTCCATACAAGAAGAGTTTGGTTACGTCATTTTTCCCTCACGACTAACCTTGTCATTCTCCGTTCCTAGTTCACCCGAGTTACACAAGTATGCAATTGTGAAAGTATATATATATTTTAGTTGAGTTTAGATATTTATAATATATTTGATATTAAGTGATCACAGTTGTAATTATTTTTCTAACACCCAACAAATGGTGACCCCGACTAAAATTGCACTTAGCAACAAAATCAACAAAAAATAAATGTGATTTGGAACAATTCTCACCAAATTTTCACATAACCTACAATTTCCAACAGAAAATTTTTCATTGCCGCATCGAAATCAGATCGCATTACAAATTCATCGGTTTAAGCGCATATCTTAAGGAATGAATTTCAATCATTCAATTTCAATTAATCAACCTACACTTTTAGCGCTACAAATCATCAGCATAACCCGAGTTCCAATAAATAGCTCATATCAGCTACAAAATCAACAGTAAAACAGAACTTGCAGCACACAGCCAACCGCATTTTGGAAAACAAACCGTTAACTACAGCTCTTGGAAAGGAATCTCAACAAAGCATACTACAAGAATTTTCGGATCCAAAGATTGACAGACATAATTCAGACTACACCAAAAAAATTTTAATTTAATTTAATTAAGGCAAAGGATCAGATCAGCACACATAACGTAGTAAGTAAATATTTCTGGATCATTTCTTTATTAAGAAAACAAATTAAATTTAAAATTAAACCATATTGATAATAAATATACACCTGCCTATTAAGAAAACGAACAAGTACGACAAGATAAATGTTGTCAACTCGAGCTATCACATCTCTATTTCGCGATATATAAAAATTTATTTACATTTAAAGTAAAAACGCACACAACTAGTCGTGTGCAAGTCAGTTCTAACATTAATGTCATAGCAGTGTGATTATTATCTTTCAATATTTAAATATTAAAGATTGAAGACGTAACCACATAAAGTTGTGTGATCACAGGTTGCATTACTTAATGGCATAAGACGATTTTTAACCTATAAACACTTTAATTTGGTGCAAAGATTTCATTCCATACAATGCGCAAATATCATTAACTTCATTATTTTTTTCGTATCTATAACAGGCATTATTAATATAATAAACAATTTGACATTTTGCTCAACATTACCACTGAATTAGCGAAATTTCTACTCAAATCAATTCTCCCGTAAAAATTGCTATACGTTCTTGCAGTAACAGAGGTGCCTGTAAAAATTGCTATACGTTCTTGCAGTAACAGAGGTGCCTAATAAGGTTTTTGTTTTTCCATCCATTCAGTAATTATATTTACATCAGTTACTGTTTAGACTGCTTACACACCTACTCAGGTTAGTGTAAACACATCTTTATTCAGAAGAAGTCCATAAGTAAAATATGTCAAACGAAGAGAGTATGGGCGATAACGACAACACGACTGAACCAGTTCCAAAACAATCAGGCTCAAATGAAAATCCGTTTTTACCACTTCTTGCAACGCTTAAAATACCACCTTTTTGGGGCAATAGACCCAATTTATGGTTTCTCCAAGTGTAGACGCAATTCAGACTTAGAGGAATTACAGCCTCAGGCACAAAATACGTGAAAGGCAGATAAGTGAAAGTGTGAACCAAATAAATTCAAATGTAAGAAATAAAGATAAAATTTTGAGTAAAATCAATTGTAGTTTCTGTAAATTAAGAGGCCATACTTATTCAGAATGCCTAAAAAGAAAGAACACGCCCTACTGTGTGAACTGTAGGATGTATAACCACGATGTGCGAGATTGTAGACGCAAAAACGCTATTCCCAATCAGCCTAATAGAGATTTTTCCAATAATCGAGCGCCATCTGGACTAAAACCCAGCAATCAGCGAGTATATCGTGTGCAAGTGAAATGTGGCTTTTGTGGTCGTATTGGACATGACCTGAAGTCATGCCAATATAAAAACAAATGGGAAGCCAAGAGTTTGGGAAACGACAGCCAGTCGACCAAAAACTCCCCGGCTCGACTTTAAACTCCAACGCAAAAAAGAAAATAGGGTCCACTCAGCCGCCCGAACCTTGTAATCCTATCGTCAAACTTCCGTTAGACATAGGCCTACACGGCCAAACCAAATTAGTAGTGGATACATGCGCTGAAGTAAGTTTGATTAAGAAAAGGGCACTGAAAAATTTCGACACAGTAAATACAGATGAAACAATTGCATTACAGACTCCATTCGGTACCGGAAAGACCATAGGAAATTGTCAAGGAAACTTCAATTTTAAAAATAAAATACCTTATCAATTCCAAGTTGTGAAAAACTTACCTGGTCTTTTCGATGATGGGCTGCAAGGAAACGACTTCCTAGCTAAACACTGCAATGTGGAGGGCCCAAATAGAGCACTAAGGTTTCCTCGTACGGAAACAAACCCGGAAGAGTTCGCTGTTCCAATCTCACTAACAATGGATAAGCTGCTATCCCAAAAGGCAACCGAAATAAGATCACTGGCAGAAAAGAAAGAATCCAAGGAGGTTAAGTTATCTACCTGCAGTGTCTTTAAGGCATCTCACATGAGAAATGCTGGCTGCGATACTTTGACAGAAAAAGAGGAATGCGGAAAAAGTAATCCACTTTTTGAGACTGTGGCTAACGAGCAAGGGAAGCATAAGGTTATCTTATCAGAACCTATATGCATACCGGCTCGGTCACAAAAGGTCATCAGGATTCCATTGTGTGTGGACGAGGAAATGCTCTGTTTATCTCAAGAGATAGGCAAAGGAGTATTCCTCGCTAAGAGCTTGCTTCGACCGGGAAAAACAGTGTTGATTGGTATCCTCAATAGCAGTAGTAAACAAGTAGTCATTAGCAGCTTATCGCTGCATCTAACTTATTCAAAAGACTACACAAAAGTTCAGTTGACTGATACACAAGATCACAAGGACACACAAATAGAACATGCGACCACACCACGGCCATTGAGCCGAAATAAAGATGAGCGTGGGAAAAACAGACCGCTCAGTAAAGAAAACACAAAACCATGGCCAACGGGTCAATTAATAGAAGAATCAGAGCGCAATAAAAGCCCAGATATCGCAGAGTGTGCGCAACCACAACCTACATTGCCTACGAGCAATAAACATTTTCTTATATTTCTGATATCCATACTGACCTATCTGTTCCATTACTTCAACCCAAGGCCAATGGGCCAAACACAAGACAAGCATAAAGACCTCACGGAACCTGAGTCAACAGAGCTCAAGGTGCATAGGGGCCTGCCGTCGGAAAAAGGGACTACAAAGAAGGAGGGCAGAGTCTACGGATCTCGGGGAGTGAGAAAACGAAAGAAAGACAGGGAAATTATTAATAAAAACGAGAGAACAGCCACTCTGCAAAATGTTAGATATCTCTACCCGGATTACGAAGACCCGGAGGACTTAGTAAACGATCCCCGTACGGTCCAGCTAGAAAAAAGAACTTGGCCTGGAAGAAAGCCTAAATAACGAGGAAAAACGCTGTATTCTTCAGCTGTGCAATGAATAATACAACGACATATTTTACCTAAAAGGTGATAAACTTACCTACACAAACGCAATAACCCACCACATTCCCTTGGTTCAAGATCAGGCACCCATTAATCAGAAAATGTATAGGTTACCAGAAACCCAGAGGAACGTTATAAATGAGTAGCTACGAGAAATGTTGGACAGCGGTATAGTCGAGCCCAGTAAAAGTCCGTGGAATTCGCCTCTACTGGTAGTCCCCAAAAAACCGGGACCAGATGGCGATAAAAGATGGCGCGTCGGAGTCGATTTTCGAAAATTGATCGAAAAGACTATAGGCGACGCATTTCCACTTCCCCGAATCGAGGATATCCTCGACCAATTAGGTCACGCACGGTATTTCACCACCCTCGATTTGGCAAACGGGATTCATCAAGTGCTAGTCGACCCAAAGATCGGCACAAAACAGCCTTCAGTACGAGTTATGGACACGATGAGTTTCAGCGCATGCCGTTCCGGCTTAAAGGAGCCCCGGCAACCTTTCAACGCCTCATGAATTTCGTTCTAACAGGCTTACAGGGGCTAGAGTGCTTCGTGTAACTGGATGACATAGTCATCTATGGTAAGAACCTCAATGATCACAACGTAAAACTGCGTAAAGTATTTGATAAACTGCGTAAAGTATTTGATAAACTACGAGAAAACAATCTCAAACTGCAGCCCGAAAAGTGCCAGTTCTCGAGAAAAGAAGTTGTCTACCTTGGACATAAATGTTCAAGTCAAGGGGCATTACCAGACCCCAGTAAGATGGCCTGCGTCCAGACCTTCCCTGTTCCCCGCACAGTAAGACAAGTCCAATCCTTTTTAGGACTTGCCAACTATTACAGAAAATTTATACCCGACTTCTCAAGGATAGTTCGACCAATAACAAATTTACTCCGAAAGGATGTTAAATTTACTTGGACGGAGAAAGGTCAGGAAGCTTTTTAAGCCATTAAAGTAGCTTTAGTAACACCTCCACTTCTAATCTACCCTGATTTTTCCCAACCATTCAACTTGACGACGGACGCAAGTAGTGAGGCAGTAGGTGCGGTACTTTCCCAAGGGGAAGTGGGAAAGGATCAACCAATAGCCTGTGCCAGTCGAACACTAAATAAAGCCGAAAAGAATTACTCCACCATTGAAAAGGAGTTACTGGCTATAGTGTGGGCCACAAGAAATTTTAGATGTTACCTCCAGGGACGCAACTTCACAGTCTATACTGACCATAAACCACTAAAAGGAGTCTTTAATGTCAAAGACCCAACTTCCCGTTTGATGAGGTTTCACCACAAACTTTCCGAATTCGATTATCGCATCGAATACAAACCGGGGAAGTGTAACACAAATGCAGAGGCTCTGAGTCGCATTCCCCAGGAAGTCCCTGAAGACACAAAGAAAACCTTCACGGTAAAAGCTTTAGACCACCATCAAATGGACTCAGATGAGGACGAAAGTAACCCTTCAGAAACGCAGAAGCATAGAACCATTCAATGCAACGTTGTGACAAGGGCTCAAAACCAAAAGGCCCAAGAGGTTGAACTAAGCCTCCCTACAGAAGAACAAAAGCAGAGAAACATCACAAAACCGCTGCAGCGAAAAGCGCTTAAAGTACCGGAAGAAATTCAATCCCCAGAGGCGGAAGAAAAAACCCCAAATACGTTTAAGGAAATACCGCCAGAAATAAGTAGAAATAACAAACCGGAAGTAATTACGAGCCCCCAGGAGATATTAACGATCTTAAGAGACTATCACGATTCTCCGTTCGGTGGCCACCAAGGTATAATAAAAACTTATAAGTGGATAAGACGCAAGTATTGGTGGAAACACATGCTTAGCGACATCAAAAGGTACGTTAAGAAATGCCCTAAATGCCAAACGATGAAGGCATCCCCTTAATTCCGAATGCCAATGGTGATAACGGACATAGCAGAGCAACCATTTGACAAAATTTACCTGGACATTGTGGGCCCTTTGGAGGAAACCGCCACAGGTAATAAATATATTCTGACCTTTTAAGATAATTTGACCAAATTTGTCGATTGGTATGCCATACCCAACGTGGAAGCAATTACAGTAGCAAAAATTTTCTTCGACGAAATCGTCACACGCTACCGTATCCCCAAAAGAATAGTTACTGATCAGGGATCTAATTTCCTAAGTGAACTATTCAAAAGGGTATGTAAACTCTTAAGGGTAAAAAAGCTACAAACTTCAGCTTACCACCCCCAGTCTAATGGAGCACTGGAGCGTGCCCATAGACCCCTTATAGAGTATCTGCGAACCATGGTAGATGAAAATCCCAAAACATGGGATCAATATCTATGAACCGCTGCGTTCGTGTACAACAACAGCGTACACGAGGATACGAAACTGACCCCAATGGACTGCCTTTACGGCTTTACAGCGGACGTCCCAACAAATTTAAAACGGGACCCTGAACTCGTTTATAACCATGAAGCTATTACCACATACTAAGGTATAAGCTACAAAAATCGTATGCTACAGCTCGTAAGAATCTTCTCGCTAGCAAGAAACGCTCTAAGGGTTATTACGATAAAACAATACGCCCCCTTACATTCTACGTAGGAGATAAAGTTATAACTGTTGTGGCCCAGTCTGCTGGTACACGGAAGCAAGAGCATGGCAGGTGTACCGGTAGTAAAGTAGCAAGCAATAGCGGAACACATTACTTCGCACAGTAAGGTGTCCGCTTATTGCTAAATAATGTGATGATTGTTTACATTACAGCGGCAGTGACTAAACATGCTACTTCGCATAGAGCACGGTCATTGCCCGTTTTGTTTACAACAGCACAGCTGCTTGCTATCGGTGACATTGGCCAGTAGTTTTCATCATCGGTTGTAGAATATTACCGCATCATAATTACATTATGTTGAGGGTCATGTTCTACTTCCGATTTCCGTGTGCAAGTTTTAGAGGTGCGCAACTGAATTGGTGTGGTCAGTTCGGGTTACAATTAAACAGCGTTGGGTCGGTGGTAATAGTTAGATTAAGTTAAAAGTTAAAGTTAAGTTGGTAAGATCTGTGAATAAAATAAAAGTAGTGCATTTGTTGACAGCGGAGTGTTTTTATTGCTAAGGGACACGACATAACGGCCCGTATCGTCCTACGTATCCTGTTCCTTTGGTCATACATCCGATTGTTTGTCAGTTAAAATAAATTGTAATGAATTAGTTCAAGTTAAATTTAAGATTCTGATGGTTAGGTGTTCGAGCAACGTCAGGCAGGTAACACGCTAAATTGTTTTGCATTAGTTTAAGTCATTGTGAACTAGCTAGACAGCACTCCATTAAATGCTACGTGTATTAAATAGTGTAAGATGAAAGGACTGGCGGTCGATGGTAATATCACTATTAAATAAAAGGTATCAGTGACTTACATATCGGCCTATATTATTTTTTTTGCTACATATAACTTTTCCTTTCTTTCCTACTGCTTACACTTACATAGGTTTTCTTCTCATTCCTTCCTTTTTGGTATATATATATACATATTATTTTTATATTTTTCCCCCTCTAGCATTCATTGGCTCTGGTCTATCCCCCCCCCCGCCCCCCTAGTTAGAGAATTCGCAAACAGGATATAAACGAATTGGTAAACGAGATAATGACCTTTCGTTGCCACTCACAAGGGTAAGATGGATATAGGTAGGCCTGACGACGGGCGCGCTCTTTCGCTACAAAGTCATATTTAACTGCAGTGCAATTTCTTTCCTTTTTCATTTGGCCTCCGAGTCTTGCTGCTGCTGCTGCTGCTGCTGTGGAATACTGCTAATATTAGCACTTATTACCACTTTCTTTTCAAAGTCTACAGGCGGCTGACCTGGCTTCAAATCCGTAATGGGGGAACTAGTTGCATGAAGGCTTTTAAAAGTTCATCAAAGCTTGTTGACGAAAGACGAAAGTGCTCCTTAAACAGCTTGTCATCAAACCGTGGCACTGTGTTCTCCCAAAATCCAAAATTTTTAGGTATGTTTCTACGATCACTTGCGTATTCATCACAATCACTTCCGCTTTCGAAAAATACTTCCCAAGCCTTGGTTATCAGAGGAATTACAATTTGATTGCTTGCCATATCTTTCAAAATCCAATTGACGTTTTGCGTTATGCACAATTGTCCAATTTTTATTCTTACATTTTTACTTAATAATCTCTGTTCCGAATATTCTTATACGCCGTGACCAGCATTCTGTTCTTTCTTTTCCTTCCACAAAAAAAAATAAAGAAAATCACTCGATGAGTAACCAGATTACGGATTCTGTTCAAAACAACTCTAAATCTTCGATAAGGCCAGAATTGTTTGACGTAGTCAAACTAATGAATAGTAAGTAAATAAAAACAAGGTAAAGATAAACAAGTATATTTCAGGGAATCTCAAATTGTAAATAGAATATCAAAACAAGATAATTAGAAATTAGAATTAAGATAACGAAACATATTTCTGAAAACAACATTACTCAGTTCTAAGTCAGTTATTGTAGAAGTCGCCATAAGAACTTATGTAAGAATACTTGTTCAGTATAATTTTTGTAAAAGTACTTCACATAGTTCAGTTTAATAAAATACTAGTTTTCCTTCCAATTTTGAGTGTTTCTTTAGATAACGAAAACAAGAAATATAAGTCGCGAAAACTAAATAACAAGTGGCTACCTGCTTAAAAATATTCTAAAATATGACGCTACATAGCAATGGCCCAGATATGAAAAGTAAGAATGGGGAGTCATCGTGGGCATAGAAAGCTCTGCGAGTTGGTTTTTGTATTTTAGGGAGTCGAGTTACCGAGAATCCGGTCGTACTGTTTTGAATTAATATTACGCGAGATAAAAAGTAAAGATTGAAATGGAAAAAGTAATTTTTAAAGTATTGATTTAAAATAAGATATTTGAAGTATACATATGTATTTACAAGGCGATAGAAAAGTGACTGTTGAAATATGTATATGTACATGAGTAGGAGTTTAGACAAAAGTTTGTGTATTCTTTAATGAACAAATTACCCTAATATGGAAAGAAATCCAACATTAGTATCATTTCTGTGTATACCATTTTAGGTAAATTGTATTATTTATTAAACTTTTCCCTTTTTATTAGTCTTCGTCCTTGAAAAGATCGAGTTTGTGAATTTAAATTAGTAAGAACTGGATTTCTGAAATATTATGTTACACGGTAAAAAATTTGGGACTATTTTTGAATATTTCTTATGTAGTAACTTGTTTGTTTTTTTAATATACAAAAGCTTACATTTGGTCTTTTTGAAATATTAAAATATATTTCAATAATTTTCTAATTAAATTTTAAACCAAATAAATTTGCTCCAGTAATGAGGATTGAAATTCAATAAAATGTTGTATTGAAATTCTATTTTGCTTCCGTTACGTGTATTAAAAAGTAATCTCTTAGGTATTAAAACTTTTCGATATGCGAAATTAATGCACTAATGTACTTAAAAGAAATCTAAATATATTAAAAACATGAGATATTTGCATCAGTGGTGTTAAACTTTAATATTGTTCTGGTATTAAATCTTCCACACTGATAAAAGAAACATTCATGTATATTGCTGTATAATATAAAAATATTAAAAAATTCATCCGAGAAATATTCGGATGGAATATCCACACACAACTGTTGTGTGTGTTGTGAACCTAACATTAATACATTAAAACATAAATTATCGCCAGACCTGTACCACGCAAGTTGACACTGACTTCAGTGCGGAACCCATGCAGCTGCATAGGCAGACATGATAGTGAGAGAACTCCTTCCTTCTTCTGTTACGAGCGTTAACGCGAGTCGGTCAAAAGAAGAACGCGAACCTAGTAATCTCGGCGCTGTCACATTAAATATATTGTTATTCATGTCGAGTAGAATTAGTATTAGAAGTAGGATAGAATACGTGCAATGAACTACTGTATACTAGGATAATAAAAGTGTTAAAATAAACACCGTGTTGTTCCATAATTATTCGCATTAACATCCACAAATGGTGACCCCGACATCGACGGAGGAACACGTAAATTTCAAAAAATTCCAGTCGCACGACGCTTGAGACTCAGCAAAACGAGGTGTACAGTGAGTAAGCGCAAGGGCAGCACCCGCGCGCTAGCAGTATTACACGAGGAGCATCCACAAAGCATCGGAGAAAGAAACGAGAGAAGAAGTCCAGAAACTTCCAGTTGCAGGCAGCAAACTACAGGCTTGAGATATTTTGTGTTGTTGTTTTTTTTTTTTTCTTCTCGTACATCGGTTTTGTCACAAAAGATAAAAACCGCATTAATTAAAATAATCCATTATTTCTCTATCGGCATTTCTAGAACCCGCTATATGAGCAGAGGAGTATTAGGGGGATATTAATACCACACAATTGATGCGGAAACTGCGCTAGATGTACATGCTCGACCACACAAACACATTTCCAACTACGAAACGTAAATACACCGGCATAAGTTTGATCTGAAAGCATACGCGCATGCAGCTACGAACGAACCGAGAGTGAAGAAAAACAGCAATAGAAAAATCAACACATACATGTGGACAGCGTCGCAGAAGATCAACGCACTGCGACGGAGGTTATAGTCGATGCCAAATATTAAAGCCCAGCGGGAGAATATACGACGCCCAACAGCGGTAACTTTAGTTAAGTACATTTTTGTGTTTATCCGAACGGAGTAGCGTAGTATCTATATGAACATTTTTCACGATATTTTTTATATATTATATTTTTTTTTTATATATTATATTTACCGTAGAATAGTATATAGTATACACAAAATTTTTTTTTCTTCTAATGATACTTATCGTATATTAAGTTTGGTGATAAATGAAATCGATATGCACATACAATCGCGAACATTTAAACTGAAATATAGCATCTACATATAGCACACCGGAATACCAGAGAAAAATAAATAAGAAAAACAAAATGAATTAACACTACAGTGTCAGTGCTCAAGTAGACAACTCAAAATAAATTTTATTATATTGATGGTCATGAAGACCACATACATAATATAAACTATAGATATACCTACAAACGTGTCGCCGCTCACAAAGGTGAGAGTTAAGAATCAAAGTAATTTATGGGAAAAAGAAATTAATTTCTTCGAATGATTGTTATTCACCAATATTTAAAACAAAAAATATATTTCAAAATAAAAAAAAAAGAAACGTAGGATTAAATAGAGATTCAGACGTTACCTATTATTTTAATTTATATTATTTAATATGAATTTAATTTAATTAAAGTGTCAGATACAATAATACAGTAGGCAGGTAGGAAAGTGAATCAAATATTAATCGAATCCTGTGTTAAGATTGTTGTGAAGTGACAAAGCGCAAGAGAATACCAGCGTAAGAATTCGAGAGATCTTATTTTAAAATTTTCAAACCAAGTTTTCCTTTTCTCTTATCGTTGACTAATTACGAAAAGTTTGCAGACGCAATTAATAAGAGAGTAGTAAACCATGACAGAAGAAAAGGAAGAAGAAGGTAAAATTGATACGAGAGAAGTTTCTAATATTCAATTACCCACCTTTTGGGAAAAAGCACCAGCTGCATGGTTCGTCGCGGTAGAAGCTCAGTTTAGTGTAAAGAAAATAACGAGAGACGACACGAGATACGCGCACGTAATCGCATCCCTTCCGGTCGAAGCTATTAATACGGTTATAGACATATTAACGAAGCCGCCGGACCAAAATAAATACAAAAGTCTAAAGGATATTTTAATTAAACGTCATTCTCTATCAGAGCAAAAGCGCCTTGAGCAATTATTGTCGGGGCAGGACCTAGGGGATCGTAAGCCTTCGGAGTTATACCTCCACATGCAGACATTAGCCGGATCTATTACCTCCTTAAGCGAGGAACTAATCCAGTCTTTATGGGAACGTAAGCTCCCCACCGCCATAACAATCCCCCTGGCCGTTACAAGTAACCAGACTTTTGATCAAAGACCAGAATTAGCTGACAAGATTTGGGAGGTAACGCAAACCTCACAAGTTAATCTCATTCAGTCAAGCCATAATAGTAATAATAATGCGGCATGCTGTAGTAACCATAAATTATTTCACGAGGAATTAAGTAAAACAAAGTCAGATATTCACGAACTACGTAATTCCTTCCGCGCTCTGACTGTGCAAAGAAGAAGCCGATCACCCAGTTGGCGAAAGCCAAACTGGAAAAGGAATCCCAGTTCAAAAGAAAGATCAGCAGAACCAATCTGCTGGTATCATAGACGACATGGTAGAGAGGCCATGAATTGCAGGAGCCCTTGCCGTTTTAAGTCGCGCAAATCCAATCCGAATCTACGATCACAGGAAAACTAATGAGGTCGATTGTCGAAGCGGCTAACGATCGGCCCTCTGCCTCATGCCGCCTATTCATTTATTGCCCAATAAATAATTTCAGATTCCTAATCGACACGGGAGCGGATGTTTCCGTAATACCTTCTTCGTATTTCCCAGAAACTAACAAACAAAGCCCAGATCACTACCTCTCGGCAGCAAATGGGACACCAATTACAAATTTTGGGAGAAAACTCCTTAAAATAGACTTAGGCCTTCGCCGAGCATTCGTTTTTCCATTTATCTTGGCCAAAGTAAACAGACCAATAATTGGTGCTGATTTTTTAGAAAAATTCGAGCTTCTAGTGGATTTAAAAAAAAAGAAGTTAACTGACCCTCTCACTAAGCAATTTTCGAACGGAGTTCCAATTGCAACAAATACTCCTACCCCCCGAGTTCTTACAATCAGTAAAAAGTACACCGATATCATAAACAAATTCTCAGAGCTGATAAGAGCACCCGAGTATATACTGCCAGTGAAACACAAGGTGGTTCACCATATAGTCACGAAAGGTCATTTACCGTACGCACGGCCCAGACAGTTAGATCCAGTACGCTACAAAGCAGCGTACACCGAATTCGAGCATATGTGTCAATTAGGAATCTGCCGCCCTTCCTCATCTTCAGCTTCGTCCCCCTTGCATTTAGTGCCCAAAAAGGATCCGATAGATTGGCGCCCGTGTGGCGACTATCGCAAACTGAATACGATAACTATACCGGACCGTTATCCGATACCACACATCCATAGCTTCTCACTACAACTAAGAGGATGTGTGATATTTTCAAAAATTGATTTGGTGAGGGCATACCACCATATCCCTATAGCGGAGGACGATATCTACAAAACTGCTATCACCACTCCCTTTGGATTGTTTGAGTTTACGCGAATGCCTTTCGGGCTGCGAAACGCAGCACAAACTTTCCAAAGGTTTATGAACGAAGTAATTAAAGGACTAGCTTACGCTTTCGTATATATCGACGACATATTAATTGCCAGTAAAAACGAGACCGAACACAGACAACACTTAGAACAAATTTTTCAAAGATTGATTGAGTTCGGACTAAAGATAAATATTTCTAAATGCAATTTAGGTGTAGAGACTTTAAGTTTTCTCGGTCACACGATAACTAAGGATGGCATACTTCCAGCAACCGATCGCATCGAGGCGATTAAGAATTTTCCTGCCCCTACGTCTATACGACAAGTGCAGCGGTTTATCGGCATGATAAGCTATTATCATCGCTTTGTTCCGAAGTTGGCAGAACTTTTAACTCCAATTCATACGCACCTAAATACCTTAAACAAACAAAAATCGAAGAAAGACAATTTTACTTGGCCCGAAATATGCGAGAAAGCACTGACTAGAGCTAAGAATGACCTGGCAGCGGCCACGCTACTAGTGCACCCGAGCACCAAGGCGAGATTGCGCCTTACGGTAGATGCTTCTAACGTGGCAGTAGGAGGGGTGTTAGAGCAAAGCGAGAGCCAGGGACGATGGGAACCTCTCGCATTCTTTTCAAAGAAGCTAAGCTCTCCGGAAACTCGATATTCGGCATTCGATAGAGAGCTACTGGCTATGTACCTGGCCATTAAACATTTCAGGCATTTCGTAGAAGGTCGAGACTTCGTAATTTTTACGGACCATAAGCCTCTGACAGAAGCTCTCAGCACCAAGACGGAACGTAGCCCGAGGCAATCAAGACACTTAGATTTCGTGTCACAATTTACAAGTGACATACGTCACATTAAAGGACAGAACAACACAGTCGCAGATCTCTTGTCCAGACCCACAAGCAACGAAACTTCTGAACTAAATACTGAGCATTTAGATTTGGATAAACTGATAACTCTTCAAGAAACGGATGAAGAATTAAAAAGTTTACTGAGCGAAAGATCACCAAATGCCAAATACAAATTGGAGCTACGACACATCCCAACAAAACAAAAACCCCTATGGTGTGAAATAACCACCGAACAAATTCGACCGTTCGTCCCATTGACACTGCGGAAGCTGATATTCAATGGCTTACATACTTTAGCACACCCAGGCATACGAGGGTCACGCAAGTTGATAAGCAAACGCTATTTCTGGCCTAAAATGAATCAGGATATAAAGCAATGGACACAAGCATGTTTTTCATGTCAACGCTCTAAGATTCATAAACACATAAAGTCTCCACTAGGCGAGTTCCCATTACCGAACAACAGATTTGAACATATCCATATGGATATCGTTGGACCTTTACCAATCTCAAACGGGTACACTTATATTCTAACAGCCGTCGATAGGTTTACTAGATGGCCGGAAGCATATCCTATAAAAGATATAACAGCAGCAACAATAGCCCGAACGTTTTTCCAAAATTTTATTTGTAGATTTGGAGTGCCTGCACAAATTACCACCGATCAAGGATCTCAATTTGAGTCCAAAATTTTTTATGAGCTGACGAAGTTGTTAGGCACGCACAGAATACGTACTACGGCGTACCACCCTCAAGCAAATGGCTTAGTGGAACGACTGCATCGACAGTTAAAGTGCGCGCTAAAATGTCGAGAAAATAGCACAAACTGGAGTGACGATCTACCCATTGTACTTTTAGGAATACGAGCCATATTTAAATCTGATCTTAATACTTCTCCTGCCGAGTTAGTATATGGGCAGCCTCTCAAATTACCTACCGAGTTTTTTGTACCGGAACCAAATGCAGATGAAACAGACACAAGTTCCTTTCTTACCGATTTACGAGATATGATCAATAAGCTAAAACCGACAAAACCAAGAGAACCAAACAGACCCGTGTTTGTTCATAAGAAATTGGAGGACTGCGAGCAAGTCTTTGTGAGGGTCGGTAAAGAAAAAGGAAACATGAGGCAACCGTATGAAGGCCCATTTGCCGTAATTCGAAAATTGCGAAAATCATTCATTATTAGTATTAGGGGAAAACATACTAACGTTTCTATAGATCGCCTAAAACCCGCATTTACAATAGAACCAAATGAACTTGATATCCATAAAAAGAAAGTAAGTTTTAAGATATGAGTATAATTAGACCGTCTTCGACTGGAAGGGGGGTGATGTTGTGAACCTAACATTAATACATTAAAACATAAATTATCGCCAGACCTGTACCACGCAAGTTGACACTGACTTCAGTGCGGAACCCATGCAGCTGCATAGGCAGACATGATAGTGAGAGAACTCCTTCCTTCTTCTGTTACGAGCGTTAACGCGAGTCGGTCAAAAGAAGAACGCGAACCTAGTAATCTCGGCGCTGTCACATTAAATATATTGTTATTCATGTCGAGTAGAATTAGTATTAGAAGTAGGATAGAATACGTGCAATGAACTACTGTATACTAGGATAATAAAAGTGTTAAAATAAACACCGTGTTGTTCCATAATTATTCGCATTAACATCCACAGTGTGTTTACTATGTGTTGGGAAACAACACCATCGAATTATAATACATTTTCTGTCATTTGTACCGTTAGAACACATTTATTCAGGTTAGGTGTAAGAAAATCCGTGCTGAAAAATGTCTTTAAATTTTATGAAAGTATATTATAAGAACCATAATGTTAGAAAATTTGTGAAGTTAGTTGGAACCACTGATAGAGACGCAAAAGTTTAATCAGAAAGTAATATTGTAGAACATACCTACATGACCTATAGTACATGCCGTAACGATGAATGCATGTACGAGCACCTCGACAATAAATAACAATAAAGAAAAAAGAAAAGAAAACGCAATAGCAAAAGAAATCGATCAGAATAGCCACGCGCCATTCAACGATCCATTCATGACACATCAAAGTAAGAGTTTGTTATGGTTGTAGCGTGCTGCATGCAGTAGCATGCTAACTGAATGATGGCGACAAGCGTAGTATAGCAGTGTTCACAGTACCACACAGCAAATGTGCTGCCATGAGTGACAGAACGATACGATTAAGCTCTAGGTGGGACGGAACACAACAATTTTTTGGGACGCGGAAGAAGAAGAAGCGAGAGGTGACAGCCATAGTTTTTTTTCCTGCGGATTGCTCTTGGAGGAGTGATTGTGACAAGCTCTTTTTGAGAAGTGATATTTAAAATAGAAAAATAAAAAGTTTGTTTGATATAAACCTGAGAGGATTTAAACTATAGACAACTTTCGTTACATGTCCTAAGTACACTTTTAAAATATATATACATGAACTGTTTGCTTATAACTTAGTTAATATTTTGAGAACTTAGTTACTTACGTGAACTTTTTCGATATAATTTGAGCAAAAATTCGGAAATTTAACATGTAGATGAGTTTTTCCGATACGCTCATATGGTGATAATTTAAAATTTTTGTGAGACTCTTCTCACATCGTATATCCATATGGTATAAAGTATTATATAAGCGTCGTGTCTTAGATTACGTATATATATACAAGCAGAATATTTAATATCTTCCTGAAGGTCAGATTATATTATGTGCGTGCATGTATAGTTGATAAATTACCTATTGCAAAAACCTTTTTTGGATGAAGTACATATGTAAATAGTTTCCTAAAATTAGTTGTCTGTGGCTGTACGTGATTCGGATGATCCCCATAGACCTGTAAATTAACTGCGAGAAGAGTTGGCAAGGTTGAGTAGGTCCGCTCCTCCACTTCTCTCTTACAGGTCAGCATTAGGGATTCTGGACAAATTTTCTGCCCTCAGTGTCATTGGATAGATGGGGCATAGGAGCAAAAAGGCAAAACAACTGCGTCTTCATAGCGAGGAAGGGCACGAAATTTTTTTGATTGTGGGTCGTTAGAGTGGTAGGTGCTGGTTAAACCCCCACCCCCTATAACTCTTCCACACTAGTCGAGGTGCTAGTATGCCGCCCTGTGCTATCGCTGGTCACAACAGTGAGATGTCAGCTCGTGCTGATAGGATGCACTTCACGTCCAGTGATACACACTCCAACAGTACTAACATACCAAGCTGTGAAAAGTAATATGCTCATCACTGGTCACCGTTGTACCGTGATAAAGCATATAATGTTTTACTCAGTGAAATATGGAAAAAACTAACTGTGTAATGACGCAACCGATGACTGTACGCCATTTTTATTTCTTTTCACTTAGCCTTCTTTCAATAAGAAAAGATTGCAATGCAAGCATTTAAGCAATATTATGCTTGTTTACATAGAGGTCAATATGCATGCATTTATCGATAACATTAATTTTGATCGATATTGCCAATATGAGAAAGGTAAGCAATTTTCATAAAGTATTAGTAATATCTTGGTCTTTCACATGAGAAAGAAATTTTATAAAGGTTAAGCGATGTAAGCACTTTTAAAATAGTATAAATGTGCTACTGAAAATAAAGATTCAGAGTGTAACTAACAACTCCAAAGGTGTTATTATTTTGCCAGATATAGAGCCCTTCAGCACTAACATGGCTAACAATTCAGGTAATGAGCTTTTCAGCTCTTTCTGAGATATACATCAACACCAGACAATGAGCTTCTAGCTCTAACTTGCTGGATTTTCGAAGGATTAAGCTTCTTAGCTCTAGAATAGAAAATCGCTAATATCTCTCTTCCTATTAATAGAGCGTCATCAGCCCGACTGTGGTAATTCTACTGCGATCTGGTATATCAAATTGTGTGATTACTTTTTATTATTTCTAAGAACGTAGTTTCTAATTCTAGGTAGTGCTGATTTCACAGCAAGTGATACATTCCACATAATGGATCAGCAAGGAACAGTTATACCAGTGGAAAATCTTCCTGGAATTTTAGCACAATAGGCCAGTTGCGCCTGTTTTGAGCTTACTGTGCCTACCATGTATGTTGCAGAATGTTCAGTGAATTTTCAGTCAGCCCCGAACTTGGAATAAATAGTGAAGTAATTTGCTACAGAAGATATAGTGAACTTTTAAATTTCGTGTTGTTTTTTATGCCTCTCAAATCTTACGTAGTAGCAAATGATGGTCAAAGTATTTTGCAAAAATATCAAGAAAAGAGTACATTAAAAGATTCTAACTGAAGGGTACTTGTTGCATTAACTGCGAATTTCTTGTGGCAAGTGTGTGGTAATTATCCACGCCGAGAAGAAAAAGAAGCTGCTGCGAAGGCAATTATATCGTTATTTCCAGCTTTCAAAATAAAGGACAACTCTATAGGAAGTCATGTAAGTACATCTTAATTGTTACAGTTAGCACATGTGCACTAAAATTAAAATGCTTTTAAAGGAATTATTCTTCAACCCCATCAATAATCAGGGGTACCTATATAGCAACGAAATTAAAAACGTTAATATTAAACGGCACAAATTAGAGGGAACATACGGATTGCTAAAAAAGAAAAAAGGCCATACGAATTACGAAAATCATAGTAACATACAAACATCTGATTTGGATGAAGATACTCGGGAATTCTTCAGAAGTTGTTCGGTGGAGGAACAAGAAAATGTAATCAAAGCAAGGTGGAAGGAAACTTTGATTGTTCGAGAAAAAATTTACCAGAAACCGTTAGACATATTTGCAAATTTTCAATATTCCTTTTTTAATCAAGCAGATATTTTCAATTAACTTGTTTTTTTCAATATAGATTTTGCATGAGTATGAGCTACGATATTCAAAAACTGCGGACGGTCTGCTTCACAATTGGGTAAAATATAGCAAATTCGTAGACGAAATATTAAAGGAAACAATTGGAGAATCATCACTGTGCCTTGAAAGTAACTTTTATTTTATTTTCTTTATTCGGAGTCAATAGCATATGCTTTCTTTACAGGTTGGAGCAGTCAGACCAAAAACTTTTCACCTCGAGGAGATAATCAACAACTAGTTCAATTTAAAGTTTCAAATACATATCCTGACAAGTTTGTTTTGTGTAATACGCAACCTTGGGTAATTTCTTATGGACCAAATAAAACTGCGGAATCCCAATATTTTTTCGATATTGATGGTAGATTAATAAGTCTTCCTTTCAAAATTTTGGCCATTTTTGTGCAAAATATTTTTATAAAACTTAAAAAAAAAGCCAACAACTCGCGTAATCGAAGTTCGTTCTACATTCGAGAACAAATTAAAAGAAAATGAGCAATTGTTACATGTGTAAAAAAAGCTTTTCTTCCGTTAATGATGCAATAAACCATCTTCACATTGAGCAATTTGCAAAGGTTCCGTATAGTTGTATTATGAATTTAAGTTGTAGTAGGAAATTTTATACGTTAAGTGGGCTCAGAAGACATTGTAAAAATTTTTTATCTGCAATTTCAATACAGTTCTAATGAAATGTGTAATTCGTAATGCAATTCCTTTGCAAGAGCTACTTTACAGTAATGATAACTGCAATGATGGTTATAAATATAATGAAAACTATTGTAGTAAACGAATCTGAAAAACGTGGAATGTTTACCGCTTTATATACAGCATGCACCTGCATGCACAAGCTATTCACCGGTATTGTTGGATACGATGATTGGAGGCAGCCACAAGTCAGATCTCCAATGATGAGTGGAGGCAGCTACAAGGCAGATCTCTTATGTTGGATGGCGCAGCTATAGTACCTATCAGTCATCGGTTGTATAGTAAAAGACTTGAATACGATCGTTATCTATAACTCAGTGTGTATTTTGAGATATTGCTACCTTATTTATATACATTGGTTCCGTAAACATTAATATAATTAGCTCTTACTAACAAATGCAAGATTGCATTTGTTTACAATTATTATGCTGTGTGCATTAACGTTTGCTTTAACCCACTTCAGCACTTCACTGACATTTAATTTTTATTATTATTTCTTTCTTTATGGAGCAATTGCGAGTTGTTTATTTCTGCTTATACATAATGCTCTAGTTGTTGTTTCTTTTAGCTAATTAGGTGATCACCACACTATTCTTATAAGAAGCATCTTACTTCATCTATCAAGGCCCTCAACAAAAAGAAAATTGTAACTCAAGAAAGACATAAATTCATTCTCAAGCGCACATTATCTAAAATTCATGTATAGACAAATTTTCATTCCCACGAAAAATATTACTTCTTATCACATATTTTTAGAAAACCAAATGTATAACATGAATCCTTCATATTCATACTTGTGTAACAAAACAGATGTATCGGTCGGCTTCCGCAGAAACGTGGTTGATGTCTGTTAAGGAACAACTGATGTTAAAATATGGCCTTAAGCCTTTAGAGTGAAATTTAAAGCTGAAATGGAAGGGCTGACGGCTAGATTATTGAGATGACCATCACAGTTGCTCTAATTAGCGTTGTCAGGGGAGAGAGAGAAGGGATGATGGTTATAAATGAATGATGCAATCGTTGTGTGGGAAGTTGGGTAGTTGTTCAAAAAAGGAAGCAAAGTCTGAATGGAGGACGCTGAAATATGTATTGTTTTAAATCGAAAAAAATGTTAATAGTTTGGAAACAAAAAAGAAAAAATCAATGTTGAGTTAAGGGTTATTCTGACAATTTATCGTGTTAAAACAAAAAAGTACAAGTTATAATAAAAAAGAAAAATTTAAAGAAAGATTAAGGAAAGTGTTAATAAAATGTCTACAAAATTGAAAACAGCAAGCTAAATTTTGTTTGTGAAAATTTTAACAAATATTGATGTAAAAAGAAAACAGAAAGAAAAAAAAAATGAAATAAAAATATTATAATATAAATGATAAATTGACCTAAAGTATAAAGAAGGCGAAATTAATAAGAGAAATAGATCTCCAAACGCAAATTATTATCATGATGTGTGAAAAAAATTGAAGGAGGCCATTTTGAATTTGGCACATTGCAAAGAAAATCGAAAAAAAGGATTTAATCATTTGATGATTTAGAAAAGTTGTGATTAAAAAAAATGGGAAATAACTTTAAAATTCTAAAATAAATAATAAAAGACAAATTTGATAAGTTTTGTGAATCAGTAAGTAAAATGAATTTTCCTTCAAGAAAGTTGAAAACGTAAGTACTTATTTAATGTAAATTTTGATCATTATAAAATACAATTGGAAAAAGGAAGTTAATTAAGAGAATATTCATATATGTTTTCAGAGAAATAGAAAGTCCAGAAAATAAAATAAAAAATGTAAAATATTTTTAAATAATCAAAATTTAAAAATTAGGCTGGATTTCTGGTGAATATTATTTTTATATACAAAGAAAAGAACATTGAACGAAAACTAGAATAAAAATATTGATGAATATGTAAAAAAAAAAAAAATGCATTTAAACAAATTAAATAATTAATTTAATTTAGATTCAGGAAAAGAAGTGGACTATCCTTGAACTTTTTTAAGTTGAAGTGAAGATGAACAAGTAAGGACGTTTTCAGTGGCGTAATGTAGTGGTAGCGGGTGTGTGGAACCCTCCCTCCTCCTTTTTCCTTCTCTCATTGTCTAGTGTCGCAAGTGTGGATTTTCTTCAGTCCATCCGTATGTCTGTTGCAATTGTTTTTGACAAAATTTTGGTTATTTTTAAACATGCGAGAAACTTTTAGTAACTGTCGAGGTTTTTAGAGTGTGTCACTTATTCACCCCACGGCGAGGTAGGCTGTGCATGATCTAAGCATGTGAAAATGGGCACACTATATTTTTTTCTGTAAATTTTTCTTCTACTTAAGTTGTGTAGATGACAGCACATGGATGGTAACCCTTTTTGCATTAATTCCCTTTTTATATCCGTATTTTATTTTGACTTCTAAATTGACTGGTTGACTGGTGTCGGGCTTGGTGGTGACAGGACTCGGTTGATAAGACATCAGGGAAATGTTATCGTAGGATTTGATATCATGCCAATTAGTCAGAAGTTACAGGCATGGCGCTCAACGGTTTGCTACTACGAGCATATTTACGAACGTCCATGTCTGGCTTCTGACAGACAGTTACACTTGTTATGGGCAAATTTTGCGCAGTTCAAATTTTTGAAGGGTAAGCATAATTTTGTGAGCAAATATGAAAATTAATTTAAATTCTAGAAAGGTAACATTTGTATATAAACCATAGTAATTGTAAAAATTATTGTTAGAAAAGAAATAAACACGTTCTACGTGTTTACTTGCTACTACGAAGCTATTACTAACCCCCCCACCCCCCCACGTGGTAAGGTTGTAATAGCAGGCAGACTATAGTGATTTGGAAATAACTCCAATCCACTCTAAATCAACATCATCTATAAATGAATTGAAAACAACAATAAACAGTTTTGATTTGTCAGAAAATAAATTAAACTGAATATTTAAAGGAACTGAAAAGCTTTTTTAAAATGTTTGTAATATTATGGAAAATTGCATATCATGTTTTAATGATTCTAATAAAAAAAAACGTTTTTCGGGAATCTTTGTCGATTTTGAATAGCGATCTGTCAAATGCTCTAAAAAATAATTCTGCAAGCTAGAAAAAATGGATAAAAATTATAAATGTTTTGTAACACATAAAGCAAATTTTATAGGCGGGCGCAGGAAAAAAAGATTCGATGGTATAGAAAATTTAGATAAATACTTATTTGTGCAATGATAATTTCAGTTTGTATCTCTTAAAGACACATAACTTTGATTTTTGATTGTATCAAAATGAGTCGCTTAGAAATCAGTACTTTAAACAATCACATAAATGTAATGATAATTACGAAAATAATTGTTGCTCATCTAATTACGAGAAGAGTTCATTATTTAAAAATCATACGTACGGCTTACAGATTTAGGTATCTTGCGACGACTTTGAGGTTGTTAACCATTTAGGAAGCACAACATCTATCCATAAGGTGCGGGCTTTCTATTTCTCATTGAAAAATTTACCACCGCAATATCTGGCTAATCTATGCAATATACATTAACTCACACTAAATTAAACTACTATGAAGTTAAAAGCAATAAGTCTATAAAGCAAAGAAAATATAAAAACCTAATCTACAAAAAATCTTTTAATGGATACATTATTGAAGCGAAAAAATACATTGTAATACCTTATTTAACAGTTTAAGGAATTATGGATTGCATTGGAGTATGTACTATTATTTCAAAATTGGATTTTGTATGGATAATACAAATTTTAATGTATGGATAGTTTTTTACTTCTTTAATGTAATCTAAAGTTCATGGCATCTAACATAATTAGTATTACTAATCCATTTTTACTACCTTTTTAATATGAATAAAATTATATTCTAGGTAATTTGCATTATCTCAGATACATTTGAGGTTTGACTTGTAATTCAAAACTGAATTCAATTATTTTAGAAAATTTAAGGTACTTAATCTTGTAAGAATAACGGGCGGTTGCAGTGAACATTTCGAGAAGTTATAGTCTGTATGAGTCTGTCAATTGTATATATCAGAAAATAGAGATAAGGGCCAGTCGTGTAGACTTAGCTTTCGTTCACTCGACCAGGTTTCATCCCTGCCAAAGGATTCATCAGGAATGTTAGTTTTTGGCTTAAGATAGCCGGGCTGCACTTAAGTGTAGTATTGGATGGGTATTGTCCTAGTTCGTCAGGTCAAGTAAGTGCTTATATATGTTCATCCCACATTTTTACCTACTATCCTAACTTTCTCTTTACTGATCACCATAGTGATGGTAGTAGTATATGGACACTATAGACCCAAAATAACATTGCGTCTGTAAGGGAAAAGAAACCCCTGTCCCACTATAGAGCAAATCATATGAGATATGGGCGTATGTACGGGAAAGTGAAAGTTGATGAGACTAAAGTTGCTTTTTGTACCACTTGTGTGTAAAGTAAATAGCGGAATTGGAAATAACTTCCAGAATATGGAGGTGTGTTTATACCGTGTGACACTATTGATCTGAAAAAATGAGAGTAGAGTTGTTATATTCGGACACATGTGAATGCATGCAGTGTACCTGCTCAAGAGGTGGGTTTATATTTTTCGCGTTCGGATTTCAAATTAAACTTGCTTTTTCAGTGGCGGGGTTTTGTTTCCGTGGGGAACCATAAGGGGCAAAGTTTTTGTTTACACTCTGTCTTCGAGGGGGCCTGCGGGGGCAAAAATTGTTCTTTATATTTTTTGTGTTGAAAGCGAAAGTGGCTGGTTATAGAGAAGCGGTGCTGGGTAAGGTAAGTTTTTGCGTCGTCGTTTCGAATTAATGCGATGATCTGAAAAAAGGTCAGGCGAAGAAATAAAAGACGTGGTTAATAGCAGTCAAGTATTTTTATTACAATCGATGAACAATTTTTCATTTTTGAATGAATGAAAACTGAAGAAACTTGTTCTCCATGTCTCTACTCGTTAAAACAATAAAATAATTTTGAATAGAGTTGATTTCATCCAGCTGTTTTTGCGTGTTTATTTTTTCGGAGAATCCATTTGGAAGGTATATATATGAATTACCATCCAGGTAAGCCGTTAATTTCTGGCCGTACTGCGTTTTCACGTACTTGAAATAGTTGATTTTATATTCCTTATCAGTTTCCAGCTCTGCAACTCTCAAAAGTTTATACGCTGGCTCTTTTCCGATTGTCGTCAACAATTCCGATGTGGAGTTTGCCTGAATTGGTTAATCATATTATTTTATTGACGTAAAAATTTTAAAACTGTTATTTTTGACTCACCATGCTTTACAATAATATTATTTTAAAACTATGACTCTACGAATATTTCTTAAGAGCCAACAACTGTTGATATAGAACTGTGAAATATACACGAAAAATTTCGTTTTATATACAACAGCGAAAGTAAAAAAACAATTAAATTGGATTTTATTACTTTGTAAGCAAGACATACACTTAAACAGAGGAGACTAGGGTATATAAAATGTAGACGAAAATACAGTCATTTTTATTGAGAGCGAACTTTTATAAGCAAACGTTGTATTTATCACGAAATCTAGTGCGTATTTTAAAATCAAAAGCTGTTGTTTTATTAATCCTAGGTAGTGCGCAGAGAAAAAAAGCAAAAGTAAAAAGTAAGAGACATAATTTTGGCAGTAAATTAAAGTGCTAGTTTTTAATATATTGTTTTTTTTTTTTTTTTTTTTTTTGTTACAGCAATTTTTCAGCAGTATCACCAGCCGAAATAGATTAATCAAATAACGGCGTCATGTCAACAGATAAGTTTTTAAATATTTTAGGACTAGTTGTAGAAAAGGGTGAAGAGTTTTTTCCCTGTTTTTTTAAGATCAGGGTTAAACCATGTTTGAAAATAATGTTGCTTTAACAACAAAAGATATGTTAAAAGTACATAAAATTATTTTTAAATATGCAATTTCTGATAAGGACTGCTTCCAAAACATTTCTGTTCAAGAAGCTCTTTCTACATTAGAAAAGGTAAGCGTTTTATCCAGCTAAAACAAACCACACATTTCCGGCATAGTGGTATTTGTGAATTTACTGTCAGCACCAAAGTATTAGGAAATATGGGTGATGTGGCTATACCTTCTTCTAGTATCAAACTCAGTGAAACAGTGCAGTAGGTGGTGGGGACTTTATTAAAATATTATCTAAAGAAAATAAAAATTTCAGGAAATTTAAAATGGATGGCGTAAGGATGACTTTTCAACTAAAAGATTCCTCACATCAAGACATTAATAATTTAATTGAATGGATGGAAAGTGCATTTTCTGAAATGATTAGAGTTTTAAACAGCAATAAAGGAAGTCACATGGCCTTGTCACTTTCATTGCAAATAATCCGGAAGTTAAACCGATATGGGTTAGCATGAGACCGGTAGATAAGATTAACGGTAAGTTGATCGTAAATCTGATCTCTGATGTTAATCAGTCCAAGTCCGTATTTTTTCCGGATGAAATATTGCAGGTCGAAGCCAATATAGTGAATTTTCCATATGGAGGAGGAAAAATTAGTAACATCGAGAATGAAACCGCTTACTTGAAAAATAAGAGAAGTCTGACAAATGTTAGTCAAAGCTGCTTTTTATGTCTTCCAAAATGTTTGTCTTATTCAGTAGAAATATCAAAAGGTACCACCCAACCCACTTAAGTTTGAAAACAAAATTCTTAGCCTTTCAAAAGTGTTGTGTAAGAATGCTTTAGTTCGAGTAACGGAAAATAAAGGATGTTTATTATCAGATCTATATAAATTTAAAAAAAAAATTAAAAGATTTTCAAATTGTGGTCTTTAATTCGTTAAAGGGAAATATACTTTTTCAAGGGCCAACCCATTTTGAGCGAAATAGGAAAATTTATATTTATTTTTCTGAAGTTGAAAACCATTTTTATGTTGTTAAATCCGACGGGGTTTTTAATAATAAATATCTCTGTGTTTTTTGTGATAATTTATATGATCACTAGTTTTACCACAACTGTGAAATGCAGTGTACATATTGTTATGTATCTCCCCCGTGTTTATTTGTGCAAGAAGTAATAAATTGTGAAAAATGTAAAAGATCCTTTAGGGGTACCGTGTGTTACAATAATCACTTAAAAAATATATTGAATAAAGAAACTATTTGCAAAACTTTACAAGTTTGTAAAGATTATGGTAAGTTTGTCGATTATTCTAAACGACAGGAAATTCACATTTGTGGTGAGTTTTTTTGCACGAATTGTTTTAAATACGTTCCAGAAGATCTCTTGTGTTTTATAAAAGTTTTCAAAAAAAATAAAAATAAAAATTTTTTCTTCATATTTTTCGATTGTGAAAGCACTCAAAATAAACGATATCAAGACAAACCTGATTCGTTTGTACACAATGTAGACGCAATGTAGCACAACAGAATTTTAATGAATGTTATATTTCGGAGACTAGAGACAAAGGTGACTGTATTAAATGCTGCAAACGCGAACATAGTTTTAAACATCAAAATGGATCTGAAAATATAGTAGAAAAATTTGTAGATTACTGCTTTTTGCACAGACCTTTTGCAACGCAAATTATTTGTATTGCGCACAATTTGCAATCTTACGATGGACACTTTATTATATCAGAACTGATAAAACGAAAAGTAAAAGTTGTACCAGTCATGAATGGGTCAAAAATTATGAAAATTACTTTTGGGCGGATAATTTTTATTGATTCGTTAAATTTTCTACCGTTTGCATTATCAAAACTACCTAAAGTTTTTAATATTCCAAACATCAAAAAAGGATATTACCCTAATTTTTTTAATACTTTAGACAACTGGAACTATGTAGGACAAATTCTATCTACAGAAATGTATGCCACTGACTCAATGAAGACAGATGAAAGGGAAAACTTCTGCAAATGGTACGACAACCAAATAAAATCCAAGTTATTGTCGAAACGACGTCAATATTTTAGGAGAGAGTTGTTTAACTTTTATGAAGGATTTTTTAAAAATAACACAAATAAATCCGTTTACGGAAGCTCTTACAATTGCATCAACAATAAAGCTAGTATACAGCAAAAACTTTTTAAAAGAAAATTTGTTAGGTATTATGCCAAAAAACGGGTATATTAGAAATTCGAATCAGTCAATTATTGGTCTAAAATGGCTTACATTAAAAAACAACATAGTTGGGGGAAAATTAAACACCTAGAAAATTATGGTGAAGTAAAACTACCAAAATGCGGCTTTAAAGTTGACGGGCTTAATCCGAATACCAATACTCTTTATGCATTTTTTGGATGTTTCTTCCATGGCTGTATACTGTGTTTCAAAAACCGGACTTCAAATAAACTTCAATTCCAGAATCTTGATCATCGATATGAACGCAAAAATTAAAACAACTAGTGGTTTTGAGTACGTCACCAAACGTAAAGGGGTTTCGTTAAACTTTAAAAATTCTCAAATGATAAATTTTGATAAAATGAATAAAATTGTTTTTGAAGAAACCGAGCCTGTAAAAATAGAAAATAAATGTTAAACGAAAATTACCTGGTGTGATTGTATCTGAACGGGAAACAAAAAGAATTAGATTTACATTTGATAAAAGAGTAATTAAGCAGAATGGTTTTTGTTTTAAGAGCACCAGAATGGAATATTTATAAGATTTGAATAATTTTTTGTAATTAGGCAAATAAAATATTTTTAGGAAATGCAAAAATTAAAATAATCATAAATATGACAACTTTTATACGAAAAAAAAAATGTACATAGTTTATGATAGTAATTGTATTTGTTAAATAGTGTTGAAAATTGTTATATTATTTTTGAGAAACCTACACGTATAAGGCCTTAAAACGTATATTTAAATATCTGTTTGGTAAAAGTAATGAGTAAAAGTCATGAGTTCGGACAGTGTTGTTTTAGATATACAGTTTGTCAGCGGAGTTAAAGGCCAGCTGTTTGTTAAGGAGTTGTCGTTCTTACAACACGGATCGCTTAATCCAACCTTATATTATTTCAAACCTCCATACCCGTATAATCAATTGTCATCAAAAGCTCGTTGGCAGGATGATTACAATTCCAACCGAATAATCGGGTTAAGATGGAACGCTGGTACTATTAATTAAAACAATCTACCTGACATACTGACGAAATTATCAAATTCAACAATTTATGTAAAAGGACTTGAAAAGGAAAAATTTATTCAGCAATACATTCCTCAAGCTAAAATAAAACAACTTGAAATACCAAAACTAAAGAACTTTATACAATTTCAAGTATATTGTGAAATTCATGGAAATTTATCTGCTGTACGTTGTGCTGTTAAAAATTGTATTAATATTTATATATATTTGTTACTAAATAAAATAATTAAATAAAATACTTTTTATATTTATTTTATTTCATTTATTTGTAATCGAAATTCATTGCATCTGTACAACTCTGAACAAAATGTAAACTTTGTTTGCTTACAAGAAAACTTTTGATTGATTATATGTCAATTCCTGTAATTGACATATAATGATCTACGTTTACAAATCACAAACTTCGTCGATTCTGATAAGCAACGTGGACATTTGTGGTGTTCTGAAATTTAAAATGGTGGTAGGTAGTGTAGCGATTGAAAAGATATCATTTGATTATCATTCACTTTTAATCATTGAGTTCAGTAATCTAACAAAATTTAACTAATTCTACACTTAAAAATATTAAAGTTAGCACAATTGAATTTATCGTTTTTTAGTTTTCTAAAAAAAAATGCAACAAAAATTTACTCAAATATAGTTCTAGTTTACTGACAAGTCAGTCCGTTTTTGTTTTAATTTACTCTAGGTTTTCCCTTTTTTTTTTTTTAATTCAATACTTAGTTACCTAATTAATATTTATAACTAATTATTTATTTTACAAACAATTACTCTGTTTGAATTTTTGAGCATGGTTTGCAAAATATGCCATACAGGCATGTTTTTCGCAAAATGTCACAACACAATAAAATTTACAATTCAATTTATTTATAACAAAAAAAAAAAATGTATTCTGAAAAAGAAAGGAAATTTATTTATTATTAATAATCAATTTGCTTAGGTTAATTGTGACCCGTAATTATATCCTTATGACATGCTATTACATATGTCCCATAACCTCAAATTGATTAAAACTGAAAATATAATACCTTTGCGAATATTTATACACTATCCTTCCAAAAAAATTTAGGTGTTGTTGCTTGCTGCTTTTTCGCAATAAAAAACTTAAATGGAAGTGATACGAAATTCACTGACAGACTTATCTCAATTTGAGCACTCAAATCCTTATGAAAAAATAGACAATAATTTTATGAAAGAAAATCGCAAGTCCAAAAACTACAAAAAAACTCTAAACTCTTGAAAATATTTGCATGAACTAGAAAATTATGCTTAGCATGTGTTTTCTAGATGACAACTCGATGAAAATAAGAGATCGAATGAAGGAATGACACGCCTTTTATAGACAGATTTGTTTCAATTTCACTATCCATAAAGTGAAATTATCAAATTATTGGCCTTTTGTGAATGAATTAAGGATTTTAATTATTATTGGTGTATGCCAAAATGAATTTTACATTTTTTGGCATATTTACCATAAAGATTTAATATTAAATTTCTTGATTTTAATTGATTTTTACGACTTTTCTCATCTACATTATCGACGCGCCATTTTTGATTCATTCTAAGTAATTCCTCTCTAGATTTTTGCTGTTTTGTCTTGCTCGCACCGTGCATCTCTTTCGCACTCGTTAGTGCAAATTGAAATTATAAATATCGCGAATTACGCGAATCCCGCGAAAAATACCGCGAAACGAACGGCACCATTAAAATCGCGCGACGATTTTACCCCAATTTGACGTATCGCATGTCATGGGAGTATGAAGTTCACCGTGAAAATTTTAATCCGAACTGTCAAACGCGCGCGAATTGTTTTTATTAGTTTTTTAGTGTTTTTATTATTTTGTGAGTGTTTTCCTGGTATTATCATCGCTGGATACCATATAGTACAGGTAACTATAATAATTTATTGGATTTATTGTGAGTTTCTGTGTTTTTGAGATTGGTGGACACCTGTACAGGTGAGCTTTGTTTTGGGTGTTTTCTTACCTGAAGCGTCCACCAATCTCCTAGATGTACCTTTATTTGCATGATTAATTACCCTTTGTGTGTTTCTTTATGTTATGTGCATGTTATTGCAGAAAATCATTCTTAATTTCCTGCTTCTTTGTATGTTACATTTGTCTTTGTTTACATGAAATGAAAGACTTGCATGTACCTTTCTAATGGGTTTTATTATCCTGTTTGTTCTGTTTTTAATTCAATATTAATCTAATTTATTAAAATTCATTTGAAAATTTCTAAATCTATTCTTTTTTTTGTTTCATGTCATCGAGGGACTGTCGCACCTGTGATGCACTCCAGGTGCAGGTAAGATGCTTTAATTAAGTTCATTTTGATCGAGGTACATTGTTATTTTTCTTTTTTAGGTTCGTCGAACAGCATCAAAAATTAGATTTGCAATACAATACATTGGTATTTCAGAAAAAAGTCTGCAATAATTTAAGTGCACATAAGAAGTTCGACTGGGAATAAAAAAATCTTCACATGGGAATTTTAATACATTTCTTTCTTTATATTTGTCAGCATACTTTTTATAATATTTCTTAAGAGCTTCAGAAGCGTTGTTATTGTGAAACATGACAATATTGAAGAATTACATTATTTCAAATATTTTATAAAGCTCCGCTTGCGATAGTATAATGCTGCCACTATTGACGGGGATCGTGTATTCTTTTTTTGGTTCGACATGACTCGGTGGAAGCATCTCTTCCAATTTGGTTTTTAAATCGTTGAGATTCTCCTAAAGAGGCCATGCCGATGAAACACTATTTTCGCTTCGAACGATAAAGGGTCAAACCCCAGTATTACTTTCCGGTTGTGGCAATCGTTCAAATGGTACGTGTAGTTTAACAGAAGATTTTCACCAGCTATTTCTGCTGCATATTTAGACAATTTCCTTTTTTTTACGGCTGCTTCACCTTTGGACAACTTCATTTTACCTTTTGTGGCAGTCCTTTGTTTTTTACGTGATGGTTCCATCTTAATCAAATCACACTGTTACACTGAATACAAAAACAGCTAGGGTTTAGGTTTTTATAGTTTTGTTCTCAGGCTTGCAAGACTGGCTAGAAAACTCCCCTCCAGATTGTGGATGCTTTTTTTTTTTTTTAGATATATGCTACAGTATAAATTAACAATTTTGTTATCATTTAAACTTAGATCGTCTGTTTTAAAAAGGTCTTAAAGCTCCGTCCTCTCCATCGAGAATATAGAAATGTACAATAATAATGTCCACAGGTTGCTGAAAAATGGCTTTGCAGTCGTTTTTTATTACTATAAAAAGAGCTTGAATTAGCTAATAAAAATTTTCGAAAAAACCTGTTGGTGGGATACTTTCCAAATAGTCAAAGTACTCTGCAGAGTCTTGTTTTAGGAAATAAAAGCCGACCCAATGAGTTCCGCCTTTATGTGCAGGATCAGTGTTAGCTATAACACATGCAGGTTTTTTTATTTTTTGTGGTAGATGACTGCATGGAAAAACACCTCTAAAAAACCTGTTTGTCGTGCGGTTATTTGTTAAAGCCTTTATAAGCTCAATCGTGTTCATTCTTGTTCAGCAGAAATGACGACTTCCACGTCAATGACTTTGGTGTGAGATGTAATGTAGTTATTTATAAATTCCTTAGTTGTATCTCCACGAACAAATACGATGTTAAATTTTGATAGAGTTTTTATAAGATCTTCATCCCAACGCTTGAGCTCAAGATTGCCAAATTTACTTAATTGTTCAGTACATTCTGTACTAGATGTAGGATCCTTGAAAATTACATATTTCTTTCGCAAAAGACTTATTTTGCGCAGCGAATCAAGCAAAAGAAACTCTTTTTAAGAAGGTTAAGTGCCTCCGGAGAAGTACTCCACATTTACCAAACAGTAGGTCATTATAGATTACGTATTTAAACACAATGATCATTTAACCTGCCTTACATAGGTTTTTAGAAGGTGGTGTATACATTTTTATCTTTAGCTATATCAAGGCTGCTATCATATTCTGCATATACAATACATGTCACGGTTGTTTTTAGTGCTTATTTAAATCTTCCTTCAATTCTAACCGTTCCCTGATTCAATAGATTTCCACATGTTGAATTATATGAGAGATCTGTTGTTAAATCAAAAGCAAGTAGAAAACATCCGTTGTCAAAGAATTTTTTTGAAATTTGGTGTCCTTTATCGAAATAATGTATACCGGTTCCTTTAAACAATGTAATATACCCTCGAGTGCTAGCAGGATTTTCTTTTGAATAATCAAATTCTAGAGCTTGATTTGTCACCTGTACCCCTTTCACCGATAAGTTAAACCTGGTGATGTTGTTGTGCTTGAAGTTGTAAGAATTTTTAGTTCGTTTCCCGGTATATGCATCGTTGTCAACCATGCCAAAGACTAGTAGATTTGGCAATTGTCCTATAAACACATGGTCCAATGATAATGTAAATGTATTTGCGGGTATTGTATACGTCTTAACTTCAACTCGTTTATACGGATATATACCGTTGGAGCGTTGGAGAACAGCTTCATAAGCCAGCAAGATGTTAGGATTGATAGTTACATGATATAAGAAACTTCTTCAGTTTTTAAGATGCTGCTTTGTACAGGTGGTGTAGAGAAAAGGTTTAATTTAGATTTCATGCATTCGTTATATGAAGGCATGTTTTCTATTTATCAAAAATATCTAACACACGTTTAAGATTGCCTTTAATATGCTCTTTTAGCTGTGTTTTTTGTTTTTGAACCTCTTTTAGCGGACTTTTGTGATTTTGAATGCTTTTTACGTTTAGAAGTTGGAGCGAAATGTAAAGCTGCAAGGGGTTGCGTCTTTTTATAAGCATGCGGCTGCTACTTCCGGCACCACCCATGCTTCCAAACAGCTTATTTATACCTTTCTGTGATAGTTCTTCGGCAGCCGCTTTTCCCTGTTCTTTTAAAATATCTGTGAAAGGTTTACTACCGGCTTCTTCTAAAATAGCTTTTCCTGTTTTAATTTTAATTGCTTGTTTTGCCCCAGATGTAACCACAGGCTGTAAATATAGTAATAATCCGCTGAAAAACTACCAATTTCTCTTCCACGCTGGTAAATAAGAGGAGATAGATATAATTTTCAAATATCCCCTATACCATCGCCACTTTGAATTGATTTCATTTTCGAAGTTACACAAAATGCTATTACCTCCACACTATGTTAAATTGCTTTATGTAAGAGTATTTATAGTTTATTTTCTTTTAAAGTGGAGCATTATAAATGTCGGAATATAGCCTGGCTTGAAATCAATTAACTCCCCTTGCTGATTAGTTATTTTTATAGAAATACTTTCGATAAACGTTTTTTCAATAGGACAGTAATCTACGTGTTGAAATCTTATTATACTTTCACTATCTTTTAAAGGTATTATACGTAAGTATCGAGCTAACTGATCACCTATAAATCTTGGCTGAATAATACCAGTGTAGACAAGTCCGTAACTGATCTTTCCAATCTATTAAGTGTGTTTATTATTGAAATATGCTCCTGACGTAATCCTGCCGTATTAAAAGATTCTTTTGTTTCTGACAATATGGCGTCATACTCATTTTCATGTGTTTGGAGAAATATATCCGTAAAGAAGTTGGACAGGTTGTCTATATTAGTATCAATAGGCACTGGTGTAGTTAAATATTCACCGGAACTTTGCTTTTCGTATGGAACATTGAAAATATTTCTACCTTTAATAATTTTTCGCTGTTCGGACGGTTTAGCATTAATCGAATCTGTATTCAATCTATTCAAGATGTTAAAAATCGTATGCCTAATTTGAATAATTATCTTTCGTTTTTCTTGTTAATTGATTGTGACTCACAAATCTTCCAACCGCAGTCAAATACATCATGTACACTTTTGCCGCCAGTATTTTTTTCTGTCTCACGAGCTCTTTTGATGCTAAGCGCTAGATGTGTGTAATTGTCTATCGAATCTTGTATCATAGCATACTTTCTTTTCTGTCAAGGAATTTGTCCAAATACGTGATCAACAAAGGCTTCAATTGACTCATAGTTTTTATATTTTAAAACAACATTTTCTGAAGCCCTTTTACCCTGATATATGTGTAATGTAAACTCGTCTGGATCCTGTTTGTAGCTTACTTCAGGTATAACACCATCAAAAAAGTCAGCTTCTAACCGATCCCACATCTTTTTCTTAACATCATCCAAGTACATGGTATACCATGATGGTGAAACAGCGTTATAAAATATTAGTAGGAATGCAGAAAAATTTACTTGTCCAGCTCTGTAACTAGCTTGCACAAGACTCTCTTTAGTCCACTCAAGTTTAACGGTTTCATTTATTTTGATGCTAAGTGATTTGATTTCTTTTCTATGCTGCTCTCTGATTTCTTTCAACGGATCAGATGCATCACGCCTTACCCTTTTAACATTACTCTGATATACTTCCTCATCTGTATTTCGTTTGACTCCTCCTTTTATGGCACGGTAGGGCAATGAAATTTCAGTTATTCCAGCACATCAGTTATCCGTAAACTTGCATGTTCTAGGTAGTGCATTTGTAAAAGCTGATGACGTATTTTCGGGATAAAACTGCATGGAATTGTTACTTAAAAAGCATACGTAAAAGTCATTATCTTTTATATCTACAGGCGTTTTTAAATTCTTTCCCAATCAATGTTCGGTACACTTCAGAAATGCTGCATATTATTATTACATGCTTTCCCAGGTAATTGCTGGTACGCTGGCACTTCTAGTTGTTGCTGCGTTTTTTAGACGATCACTTTGTCGGACAACTTTCTTAACTGGCAACGAAAGCATATGTTGACTCGGATCTAGCAGAGACGGCTTTAATATAGATTGATTTTTGGATGGTTTTCTACCTTTGTCAACTGTAGTATTTTCTGCGTCGTATCTTCTAATAAGTTCGCAGCTTCATCTATACTCATTTCTGCAGGTACAGTGTACTGTGTTATACCATCCTCAGCCGTGATTACCTTATAATCTTTATCGCGAGACTTGGTTTCAGAAACCGTCTTAGGTATTTTTGAAGGTGGTTTTAGACTGATAAGCGGCGTTTGGAAGCAGGTGATAACGGTTGTCTTGGTGGTGATATTTCAGCAAGTTCGAAGAAATCCTCTTCCATTCTTTCAGGTGCATTTTCTTTTAAGGGTGATGTTTGTGTTGATATTTCATCTTTAAAAATAAATTTAGTTTGCGTAGTACTATCCCGCAAGCTTTTCTGCTTATCTTGTGGTATACGAATAAATTTAGTCTGAGTAGTACTATCCCGCAAGCTTTTCTGCTTTTCTTGCGGTATGTGAATATTTGGTTTTTCATCTGACACACGTACAGCTTTCCGTCTTAAGTTTGAAAACTTTATTAAATTCTTATTTTTTAATATTTTAACTATAGTCATATCGAGCCTAGACTGGTTCATGGAGTCCGTAATCTCGTTTTTCAATTTTTCGTAAACTTCTGGTGAAAGAAGTAACATTTTATTAAGATTATTTTTTTTAAACATATTTCTCGATCCAGGAACCAATTACACCTGATAATACACTTCCTAATAACACTGGTAAGAAGCGTCCTCGCTGTATCAGTATTTTGCGTTGTCTGGGTACAGATCTTTTTGCAACAAGTGATTTTGGCAAATCCTTTTTATACGTACAGAGCGAATTGTAGATTTTTCCATGAGGGATATGGTTTCCCTTCAAAGTATTAAGAGTTATTTCGCAAGGAATTTTAATGACCTCGGGTTCGGGATTTTTAATACTGGCCTGCCTTAATTTCTGTCTCGCATCGTTGAGTGGAATCTACCAGTAAATATCCATGTGGCACCCGTGTAATCTCTTTATATATTTTTAGCAGCTCTGGACTATTTTCTGGATAAATCTGTCTCGCTAAATGAATAAACTGGCTCTTATCTCGAGGGTTGTTAAACACAACGAGGTATTTACAGTTAAGTGATATGTCTCTGCAAAACTTGCCTTGAAGAAATGCATTTCGTGTTACAAGGATTGCTGAAAGATTGCGATGGTGTGATCCTTTTGTAAAGAGTTCACATACTTGTCTGCTAAAAGTATTTAACATCATATCGTCCAATACAATAAATGTTGGTTCCTGTGTATAATTTACAAACTCTTCAGGAATACTATCAATAAATTCGATATTAGTGAATGTGGTAACTGAGGACAGAGCCCCACGTTCTGTATTATACCAGATAACTCTTGTTATTTGCGGCCTTGTTAAAAATATATTATTGAGAAGATCTTTTATAAATGTTGTTTTTCCACAGCATGAAGGTCCAGCAACCATCATTGTAAACGGATGATTAAACTTAATCATTGCTGGTTTTCAAATATTTTATATAAAACTGTTATTCATTGGGTTGTATTTATACATTCGGTAAAATGAGTAGAAAACAAGTAGTGAATGAACTGCATAAATCAGCTCGCAAAAACTTTAAGCGACTGAGTGTTACTATCAAGGATATTGATGATTTGTGGCAGGCAGACTTGGTCGATATGGGTTCGTACGCTTCAGAAAACCAATGCTTTCCCTTTGTTCTCACTGTAATTGACACGTCTTCAAAATATGCATGGGCTTCACCAATTAAAAGTAAAAAGGCATCAGAAGTTGTTAAAGCGATGCAGTCTCTTTTTAATCAAGGTCGCATTGTAGCGTATCCTCCATACGCCACCCTTTTGACTTCCCTCCACTCGTAGAGAAATCACTACTATTTTCCCAAAATGGTACCTGAAAAGTGGCAAAATTTTATTTAGTACAAAAGAAAGATTCTAATCCATGCAGAACGCGCACAAATTAGAACCCTTCACATAAATTCATAGAAACAAGAAAAATAACTTTCAAACGAAGAATTCTAAATTGTGCAAAACACGCACAAGTTACAATTTTTCATAATTTGCCGCTACCCACCAACATCGAAGCGACGAAAACGGTAATTCGCCTAGCTGTAATGCATCGTACGATACCACCATATAATGCATTACAGCAAGCCCGGCCGAGATTCGCAGAAAATTGTTGGCTCACAATATTTTGCTGCTACCAAACAGCAGGCAAAACAATACACGCACACCCGTTCATACAGCGAGCAGAAATTTCGATTTCAGCCCGAACGAACGAATGGTGCGCGCCTGCCGGTGGCTGGAGACAGAAATCGTTTTTTTTTTCGATATGGGGAGACGGCAAAAAGGCAGTCAGTGAAGAGTTTCTGAATAAGACGGATCTTGCGGGCGATCGGGTAGCGTGTTGAATTTCTTGTGGATAGGTGCGGATTACCTGAAATGGAAAAGAAAAGAAGTTCACTTAGTGATTATTGTGCGTAAAATAAATTAGATTCATTGACATTCGTCATTAATTAGAAATTCATAATTTTTATTGAAATGAAAAATTAAAAGTACTTCGTTTAGTGATTATTCAGCTTACCTGTTGTCGCAAGAACTTTATATGCTTCAGCGAAATTGAAGTGGTCTGAAATGAAAAAGAAAACAAGTTCGCTTAGTGATTATTGTGCGTAAAATAAATTAGATTCATTGACATTCGTCATTAATTAGAAATCCATAATTTTTATTGAAATGAAAAATTAAAAGTACTTCGTTTAGTGATTATTCAGCTTACCTGTTGTCGCAAGAACTTTATATGCTTCAGCGAAATTGAAGTGGTCTGGAATGAAAAAGAAAAGAAGTTCGCTTATTGATTATTGTGCTTAAAATAAATTAGATTCATTGCCATTCGTCATTAATTAGAAATTCATAATTTGTATTGAAATGAAAAATTAAAAGTACTTCGTTTAGTGATTATTCAGCTTACCTGTTGTCGCAAGAACTTTATATACTTTAGCGAAATTGAAGTGGTCTGAAATGAAAAAGAAAAGAAGTTCGCTTAGTGATTATTGTGCGTAAAATAAATTAGATTCATTGACATTCGTCATTAATTAGAAATCCATAATTTTTATTGAAATGAAAAATTAAAAGTACTTCGTTTAGTGACTATTCAGCTTACCTGTTGTCGCAAGAACTTTATATGCTTCAGCGAAATTGAAGTGGTCTGAAATGAAAAAGAAAAGAAGTTCGCTTAGTGATTATTGTGCGTAAAATAAATTAGATTCATTGACATTCGTCATTAATTAGAAATTCATAATTTTTATTGAAATGAAAATTTAAAAGTACTTCGTTTAGTGATTATTCAGCTTACCTGTTGTCGCAAGAACTTAATACGCTTCAGCGTAATTGAAGTGGTCTGAAATGAAAAAGAAAAGAAGTTCGCTTAGTGATTATTGTGCGTAAAATAAATTAGATTCATTGACATTCGTCATTAATTAGAAATCCATAATTTTTATTGAAATGAAAAATTAAAAGTACTTCGTTTAGTGACTATTCAGCTTACCTGTTGTCGCAAGAACTTTATATGCTTCAGCGAAATTGAAGTGGTCTGAAATGAAAAAGAAAAGAAGTTCGCTTAGTGATTATTGTGCGTAAAATAAATTAGATTCATTGACATTCGTCATTAATTAGAAATCCATAATTTTTATTGAAATGAAAAATTAAAAGTACTTCGTTTAGTGACTATTCAGCTTACCTGTTGTCGCAAGAACTTTATATGCTTCAGCGAAATTGAAGTGGTCTGAAATGAAAAAGAAAAGAAGTTCGCTTAGTGATTATTGTGCATAAAATAAATTAGATTCATTGACATTCGTCATTAATTAGAAATTCATAATTTTTATTGAAATGAAAAATTAAAAGTACTTCGTTTAGTGATTATTCAGCTTACCTGTTGTCGCAAGAACTTAATATGCTTCAGCGAAATTGAAGTGGTCTGGAATGAAAAAGAAAAGAAGTTCGCTTATTGATTATTGTGCGTAAAATAAATTAGATTCATTGATATTCGTTATTAAATAGAAATTCATAATGTTTCTTGAAATGAAAAATTAAAAGTACTTCGTTTAGTGATTATTCAGCTTACCTGTTGTCGCAAGAACTTTATACGCTTCAGCGAAATTGAAGTCGCCCGAAGAGATAAATAAAAGAAGTTTGTTGTTACTGAATTTGCGAAATCTGAAATTGAAATGAGTAGTATTCGTTAATAATACAGAGTGAATCTTTCCATACCTGGTGTCAATCTGTCGTCGAAACTGGAGGAAAGCTTTTAAATTTCGTCATGGGGCACTGGGTACAATTTTTCTGTGAGCAGTAAATTTACGAAGAAACGCATCTCCTGTCCTGAACCACTGTTGGCGCTTGTCGGTTGCGGAGTAAAAGAGTACGGCCAAACTTGGCGATTCAATGCAAGTAAGAATAGTATTAAGCCAGGTCATTCTAGAAGGGTACCCAGAGTAGGGTAGGTTAGCTTATGCTCTGTACGAAAACGATCTCATATCTCGCCGTTACGCTTATTTGGTTTTATATATATAAATTGTTTTTTTTTGTTTGGTTGTTCACTTTGACAGATTCGGGATCTTACGTTAATAACAAATAGATAGACAGGAATTGAGCATATGTTATTTAGATAAGTTTTTTTTTGTGTTTTCATAAGTGAAATAAAATTTTTAATGTTAGCATCACACGCCAGGGCTTTGACATTTATTCGTTGGTGATTCCCTGAGTTTTGTTTTAACTTATTTTCAGGTGCCGCAGAGCTTCGGTGTAAAGCCAAAGGCAGGGTGGCCCAGGAGAAGGAGAACGTCGGACGCAAGGTCTCTGTGAAAATCGCACCCGCCCGCATCATGACGCCAGTTCTTTATTTTCGTCCTATTCGTTATGCCGTCGACTCGGTGATTATTTAGGTCATTAGCAATGGAGGGGTCGCATCACCTTCAGTGTGCCGCTTAGCACGCACACACCTCGATCTGCAGTAGATGGGGCTAAGAATCCTTCCGGCTTCGACGTCTTAGCCAGGGTGGATGGGGGCGATGGGCCCAAGCCACGTCAGGTCAGGACTCCACCATCACCGGGAGTCCACGTTCTCTCTCTCTCGATCTCGGCGTTTGCTAGTCTCCGGGTGTTAATCACTTGTTCGGCGTTGTATTGATCTTCAAACTTTTTTTTATTAAGCTCCCAAAATGTTTTTCCAGTTTTCTTTCAGAAAATTTTGTTTTGCAGGTTACACCAGGTGAAACGAGGCGAGGTCTTCAATATTTTTTGTTTTTGTCCGTCAGTCTGTCTGAAGTCCCCATGAGTAAATCCTTCGTTCTCTCCGCACACCTCTCAAGCAGCGAAGGGATGTGGGTGGCAAGAACCACCCCAAGCCGACTGACCGCTAGCGGCAACATGCTGTGCGGCCACTCACACATATCCCCGAGGTGATTTTGCAGCAGGAGGTGCTCGTTGCGGAACTACCTATTCCCAGGCAAGAGCGGAGGTGGGTGGCTCGGACGACGGGTGCGCTCTCCTTGCTACAGCATTAAAAGAAATTTACAAACAGATGATGGCAAGGAGTTTTTTAACAAACTGTTTCGACAGTGTTGCGAGCTTGGCACAAGCATAGATAGCGGCATCTAAATGTCAAAACAAATATCGTCAGTAAATTAATAAGAACGCACCCTTTAGCGACGGAAGAAGAGAGCACCGTGTAAGTAGAGTATGCGGTTTGTCAGATAGAGTAAGCGGCCATTATCTCGTTCACTTGTTTGATGGCGGCTGATGGGACAAGTTCCCCAATTTTATATTTAAAGAAATCAAAAGCATCGATATCATTAGATTAGGAAGTAGAAGTTTGAAGTGTAAAGAGTATATTTTGGATTAATTGTGTTTAATTAAGTAAGGAGAATAAGACCCAAATAAAAGGTGCTCTTAGTTGATGAAATAGAACAACAGAGTTTCATTTGTATTCCCCGCACTTCATCGTGACTCCGAATAGTTGTCGCAAGGATAGCACATTTTCAGTTTTTACCTCAAAAAGGCAACAAATTGTTGACCCCGAGAGTCAGGAAGCAGGATACAAATTCACTTCAAGCATTCCGTCGATTATACTAATCGCCACAAATACGCTTTCGCATCGCAAAAGAAATAAATTCTTCTTTCAAAGCACGCCTTCGTGGAGCCCCATTTGACGGTAAATCAATAACAGGCACACGCATCATCAGCCCGGCCAAGCAAGTTTTGTATTCTTCAATAAAATTTTGGAATATACACACGCATCGACTCTTCGTTCATTTCGAGCGCCACTGGCCAATACAAGCCATTCCTGGAAGCTCTATAAGCAGCAGTAATACCATAGTCGAAGGGAAGAAAACAATAATTTTCATCATACCATACGTCCATCATCACAGAGCAAATCTGCAACATTGATAGGGACTACCCATAATGCGAGCAGCGGATTCATAGCGGCATAATTGTTAACTATCATCATCGTATCTACAGCAGCACAATATAACCTCGATACAATTTTGGGAAGTATTATTTTATCGCAGAAATACACATTTCTTTTATTATTGTCATTCTTACTGGTGGCTATAAGCAGTCGGTAATCATACGCATTCCTATCATAGATATGTGAAAGAGTTATATAAGTATTTTAAGATGTGCTTCACACGTATGTAGTTTTGTTACTTTAAATTTTCTATTTACGGCAAATAACTCACATAGAAAGTGACACATGTAGTTTCAATACATTTTTTCTTCTGTTTTTAATATCTCGATAGAAATTAGACTGGTGTTTCATTTCGTTTTCAACAAATTTCAGAATTTGAAATTTTTTTATTATTATTTTTATTTGTAATAATTTAATTGCAAACGTTAAAATTTTCTTTACGTGTTTTAGATTCGCAAGATTGTGACGGCGTGACAAAAGGCAAGTGAGCGAGAAATATAAGTCCAAGTTCAAATTGGTGAAAATAAAGAAAAGATAAGAAAGAAAAGGAACGTACATTAAGAGAACAAGAGAACAAACCCGCATTACGTAAAGGTAGCGTGAAATCAATTTCTTTAAGTTTTCTCTTTATTTTTATGGAATATTTTCTTTTACATATACATTTATATAAATACATTATATTTTTATTTGTGGATAAGCTCCTTCTTTCGTCGTATTATATATATAATATTTGCTAAGCGAGCCGCGTCAACCGGACAGTGAATCCTTAGTGGAATCTTAATAATTAATAATTCTTCAAGTTTCAATATTTATTTATACGACGATTTGTTTTGACATTTAGAAGTGAACAAGAATTCTGTTATTCAGTTAGAGGATATAACCGATACTCATTTAGGTTTATATATACATACTTACTACAATGAGTGAAGAAGATAAAGATAAAATTAGTGGTGAGGATCGTAGAGGAGATGTTAGATCGAATGAGGGTTTAGTTATTGAGAGTGTCAAATTACCCACATTTTGGGATAAGGCACCGGCGGCCTGGTTCCTGGCCGTTGAAGCCCAGTTTAGTATAAACAAGAAAACGCGAGATTCTTCGAAATATTCATACATATTAGCATCGTTGCCAGTAGAGGCCATTAATAACGTCATAGATGCACTTAGTGATCCGCCCGAATCGGGAAAATATGAGCATCTCAAACAACTGCTGATTAAACGACATTCATTATCAGAGCAAAGGCGGTTAAAGGCTTTATTATCAGCTGAAGATTTAGGGGACAGAAAACCTTCGGATTTGTACCGACATATGTAGTCATTAGCTGGTAACATGTCTTCTGTTAGCCTCGCACTGGTTCGGTCTTTGTAGGAACGCAAGCTACCTTCCACGGTAGCCATTCCACTCACAGTGTCTACAGATCAAAGTTCCGAGAAGAAGCTAGAGCTCGCAGACAAAGTATGGGAAGTAACTCAAAATTCTCAAGTTAGTGTGATTCAGTGTAAGAACCAAGTAGGGCCTAATGAATTACAACATATGCATAATCAGCTCAAGAAAACAATGAAAGAGATAGGTGAGCTCAAACTTTCTTTCAGAGAATTCGCGGGCGGTAGGCCCAGAGATCGAAGCAAATCACGTAACAGAGGGAATAATAATAACGTACCAATTAAAAAAAGCATATGTTGGTATCACAGACGTTTTGGGGAAAAAGCAACGAAATGTGTCACACCTTGCACATTCAAGGTTACCTCGAGATCATGTTTAAACTGAAAAGGTCGAGGGTTGAAGCGACCAACCCTCTATGTGGACCTTCCCGTCGCCTATTCGTTACGTGCAAACTCACAAAGCTTTCATATTTGGTGGACACGGGGGCAGATGTGTCTATTATACCTTTTAAATGTTTTCCTCATTCATGTACGAAGATAGCAACTACGAATTTAACTGCTGCAAATGGCTCTCCAATTAAAACTTTTGGAACAGTCATGCTCAAATTAGATATTGGTTTACGCCGATCATTCCTCTTTCCATTTACGTTAGCAGCTGTCAATCGCCCAATTATCGGAGCGGATTTTTTATCCAGGCACGATTTGCTCGTAAGCCTCAAGGAGAGGAAATTGATTGATAACTCCTCTAGGACCTCAGTAAATGGCGTAGTATTAAACACAAATACTCCAACGCCAAAGATATTAACGGTTAATGACCAATACGGAAAATTAGTGAAGTATTTCCCGACTTTAACAGATCCTCCAGATCATAATATTCCGGTCAAGCATTCAGTTGTACATCATCTTGTTACTAAGGGTCATTTACCTTTTTCGCGCCCAAGACGCCTGGAGCCAGCTAAACTCGCAATAGCACAAAATGAATTCACCCACATGCAACAATTAGGGATCTGCAGACCTTCTTCTTCTTCAACCTCTTCGCCTCTGCATATGGTACCGAAGAAGGATCCCAATGATTGGCGTCCCTGCGGGGATTATAGAAGACTGAATGCAGTCACAGTACCTGACCGTTACTCGATACCACATATACACGATTTTTCTCTACAGCTGAGAGGGTGCAAGGTTTTTACCAGGATTGATCTTGTTCGAGCCTACCACCACATCCCAGTGTCGACAGAAGATATTGCGAAGACTGCAATTACCACACCGTTTGGAATGTTTGAGTTTGTCAGGATGCCTTTCGGTCTCCGAAACGCAGCTCAAACATTCCAACGATTTATGAATGAAGTCACGTTAGGCTTAAACTTCGTCTTCGTGTACATAGACGACATCCTGGTCGCTAGTAAGGATCACGAAGAGCATCAGAAACACTTGAAGCTGTTATTCGAGCGATTAACTCAGTACGGTTTGAAATTAAATATTTCTAAGTGCGTTTTCGGCACAAAATTTTTAGACTTTTTGGGTCATAGGATTGACGAGAGCGGAATCAAGCCGTCAGCAGAACGCGTCAAAGTTATAGCCAGTTTCCCGGCTCCCAAGTCTATCCGTCAACTCCAGCGATTTATTAGCATGATAAATTATTATCGCCGTTTCGTTCCTAAACTTGCAGATTTGTTGGTTTCTCTGTATAATCAGTTAACAGCAGCCACTACAATATCAAAGAAGTTTAAGGAGTTTCCTTGGACGGATATATGTCAAACGGCCTTTGAAAAGATCAAAAAGACTTTAGTATCGGCAACGATACTAGTCCACCCATTGACTAACGCTCATCTTAGGCTTACGACGGTTGCGTCAAACTCTGCCGTGGGAGCAGTCTTAGAGCAGAAGGCTAACGAAGATTGGGAGCCGCTTTCCTTTTTCTCGAAGAAATTATCACCAGTTGAAACTAGATACTCTACTTTCGACCGGGAGCTTTTAGCTATCTATCTCAGCATAAAACATTTCCGTTATTTTCTCGAAGGACGGGATTTTGCAATATTTACAGACCATAAGCCGTTGGTCAGGGCACTCGAGTCAAAAACAGAGCGAAGCCCTAGACAAGAACGTCATCTTGATTTTATATCTCAATTTACGAGTGATATAAGACACGTCAGAGGTAGGGATAACATGACCGCAGACTTTTTATCTCGTACAGAGGAGCTATCAGAAATAGATAATCATCGTAAATTAGACTTAGAAATGCTCATAGAATCACAAGCTAACGACGACGAGTTGAACTCGTTATTAAGTCCACGGAGAGCCGGTACAGCACGTTTCAGATTGGAAAAGAGACACATACCTACAGCTTCAATCCTGCTCTGGTGTGAAATTACCACACCCCAATTACGTCCTTTTGTGCCAAAATCATTACGTAAGAGAGTTTTCACCTCCTTGCATACTCTATCTCATCCGGGAATTCGAGGGTCCCGTAAATTGATTTCAGAGCGCTATTTTTGGCCCGGTATGCTGACTGATATTAAAGCCTGGACACAGGCCTGTATCCCTTGCCAAAGAAACAAGATTCATAAACACACGAAATCCGCACATGGAACATTTGACTTGCCAAAAGGCAGATTCGAGAACATCCATTTGGATTTAGTTGGACCTCTTCAGGTGTCCAGCGGCCATACGTACCTTTTAATCATAGTGGACAGGTTCACTAGGTGGCCCGAGGCATATCCACTCAAGGACATTACAGCTGAGACAGTAGCGTGGACGTTTTTTAAAGAGTATATGAGCCGTTTTGGGGTACCTCTAAAAATCACGACTGATCAGGGTACGCAATTTGAGTCAAAGTTGTTCCAAGAGCTAACAAGAATAATGGGCTCACAACGTATCAGAACCACGGGATATCATCCACAGGCAAACGGTATGGTGGAACGATTCCACCGGCAGTTGAAAGTAGCATTGCGGTGTCGCACTGCAACCAAGCATTGGTTCGAAGAATTGCCAATTATTTTGTTAGGCATTCGCTGCACGTACAAAGAGGACATTAAATGCAGCCCGGCGGAATTGGTATATGGTCAGACTCTCCGTTTACCGTCCGAGTTTCTCGATACGGACGAGAGTAGAGCCTCAACAGACCCTTACAATCTTGTGGAAAGACTTAGAAGCAAAATGAATTCCGTTAAACCTATGCATCCGCGTTCGGCAAATACAACTGCTTTCATTCCCAAGGGACTGCAGGACTCTGAACAAGTTTTTGTTAGAGTCGAAGGTATCAAAAGCGGGCTTAAGGAACCCTACGAAGGCCCATACTCTGTGATCAAAAGACTGAGAAAATATTTTATCGTGAACATAAAAGGAAAAAACCAAACGATATCGATAGACAGACTAAAACCAGCAATGATTGCTGTAGATGCAGCACGCAACGAGAGTAAGAAAGTCCATTTTAGATGAGTTAACTGTTAAACCCCGTTTTCACTGGAAAGGGGGTGATGTTGCGAGCTTGGCACAAGCATAGAAAGCGGCATCTAAATGTCAAAACAAATATCGTCAGTAAATTAATAAGAACGCACCCTTTAGCGACGGAAGAAGAGAGCACCGTGTAAGTAGAGTATGCGGTTTGTCAGATAGAGTAAGCGGCCATTATCTCGTTCACTTGTTTGATGGCGGCTGATGGGACAAGTTCCCCAATTTTATATTTAAAGAAATTAAAAGCATCGATATCATTAGATTAGGAAGTAGAAGTTTGAAGTGTAAAGAGTATATTTTGGATTAATTGTGTTTAATTAAGTAAGGAGAATAAGACCCAAATAAAAGGTGCTCTTAGTTGATGAAATAGAACAACAGAGTTTCATTTGTATTCCCCGCACATCATCGTGACTCCGAATAGTTGTCGCAAGGATCGCACATTTTCAGTTTTTACCTCAAAAAGGCAACAGTCAGCTTATGAATAGCTATGATATGAATCATTATTCTGCTTACAGCGCTTTAAAAGCTTCAATTGTAGAAAGGTTTAACAGAACGTTAAAATGTATGATGTGGAAAGGATTCAGTATGAACGCAAATTATCACTGGATTAGTATGTTAACTAAGTTAACAGAAACGTATAATTCAACAAAGCATCGCACTATTAAAATGCAGCCTGTAGATGTTGGCCCACGCAACGAGAAACGTTTATTGTCGACTGTGTATAAATATCCAAAGGTAAAAACCAGGCCGAAATATAAAGTAGGTGATTTTGTTCCTATAAGTAAGCATAAGCATGTATTTGAAAAAGGCTATACCCCTAATTGGTCTACCGAAATATTTGTTATAAATAAAGTCAAAAGCACATTTCCAACGACCTATGTTCTCGAGGATTATGAACAAAATGTGATTCAGGGAAAGTTTTATGAGCTTGAGCTGGCTCCAGTCAAACATCCTGATCTTCATCTTGTAGAAAAAGTTTTAAAAAGACGCGGAAATAAAGTATTAGTTAAATGGCAAGGCTTTTCACCTAAGAAGAACGCCTGGATTGATATAAAAGACGTCGTGTAATATTTTTAAAACATGGTCATCATGGTACTCTTGAAAGAGAATCTAACTGCTTAAAAACTTTCCATAATCTTCCTTTAGATGACAGAAAATGTTGCAAACTAGCAAGAAGTGCTTTCTTTTACACAAATCTTAAAGATAAAATAAAATGTTACTTTTGCTCCCTGGAAATGTATGCTATGAGCTTGTTGTGACTCAGGTACCTTTGCCCCAAATCACAACCATAAGGGCAATACATCAATATATTGACAGCCAAGCTGTCTAATTTTCAACAATTTTATGATGATGTACATATATTGAATTGTAAGATGGAGAACGTTCTCACCTTGACTGACACGTTGAACTCTAATTCGATTGCGATACTGGAAAAGACTCATGAAATATCATCAAAAATATCTCTTGTGTCGAGCACCTTGGACGATCTTCACTCTGTGGTAGCAGCATGTGATGCGCCTTTGACATCCAGTGCTAACGGCGGGACTGCTTTACCTATAATTGAAGATATCAGGCGCACTATTAAGCAGGTCAAGGGCGATATTGGCTCCTGTTCGTTGGCCGTATTGAAAAATTCTACGCTTTTGTGTTCGGTGGTTCATGATATTGAGAAATTATCTATAAGAGAGTCTCGCAGCTCTGAAACTCTACAGCCTCAGTTTTCATCTATTCAGCTAGATTCGCATGTCTTAACTTCTGCCTCCTCTGAGAATATTTCCTCAGCGAAGGTGGGTCGTCGTCAGAGACAAAGGAATCATCGCATCAGCCCAAATCATATTACCACTGCCACAAGTATTTCTTCAGTTCAACATGAGGTTTCTCTAGACACCAATGTGGCCTCCATTGGCGGGACTTCGTCTTTGGTTGGCGATACCGTGGTGTCTCCGATTGCGGACGAGGTGTTTGATAGTGGGACGAAAGCTTCAGTTTCGGATGTCGGTATATTGCGGTCTGCTTCGGTTGCGGATGTTGCCTTCACCAATGACACTCCGACTGTAATTGTGGACGCTGTTTCGCTGCGGCCAGCCAGGCTTCCAAAGTGTGTCTTCGTATCCAGAGTACATCCTGACACTACCGAGGATGAGATAACCAGACATATTTCATCACGCGTTGGTACTTCGACCTCTTCGATTGCCTGCAAAAAATTAACTACTCGACATGATCGTGAGAAACGCTCATTTTCTGCGTCCTTCAGAGTTTTGGTTCCGGAAAATCTGTTTCAGGCGGTCCTTTCCCCTGAGATTTGGCCCCACAATTCTATTGTGCGTGAATTTATTCCAAGGGGGCGCTCTGGATCTTCTGCTAAGGCAAAAAACTTGTTGGCGAAATCTCCGTCCACTACGCCAATGTAACTGGTCTTCGCTCCAAAACGACTCGCCTTTTTACAAGCTCGATGAATTCATGTTTTGACGTGGTCTGTTTGACCGAAACATGGCTATGTGGAAAGATTGCAGATGCAGAGCTTTTTGGTCCCGAGTTCCTGGTGTTTCGCCGTGATCGCCATCGTCTATCTTTGGATGCTCCTGTTGGAGGTGGAGTGCTTTGTGCCGTTCATCGCAACCTTCCATGCACATTAATCGATTTTGTTGAGTCCGGTGATCTGGAGTTTATATGTGTAGCTCTCAAGCTCTCACACAAAAATGTATATATTGCAACAGTTTACATCCCTCCATGCTCATCAGCTGTGATATTTGACTTGCTGGCTGCATGTATTGATAGGCTTACTGAAGTGTTGCTGCCTGCCGATGAATTATTGCTTTTTGGTGACTTTAACTTGCCTAGTGTTAACTGGGAACACTCTCTGGACGATGAGGACTTTCTGCCTTCTTTCTCGGCGACTCCTCAACATGCCATATCTTTTATTGACAACATTATTTCTTCAGGCCTAATGCAGTCTAGCGGCGTTATTAATGACTCGGGAAAATCTCTTGACCTGGTGTTTTCCTCCGATTCCAATGGGACTCTCGTTAAGCGTTGTTTAACTCCTATGGTCCCTGAAACAAGTCATCATCCGGCACTAGATGTAGTTTTGTTTTTTGATCCTGTAACTTCATCATTTAATGCTTCTAGTAATTACTGTTATAACTTTAAAAAAGCTGATTTTGATAAAATGAATGAATGGTTATCCGCTTGTGATTGGACCAGTGTGCTGGGTGAACGTGACATTGATGAAGCTGTTAACTCGTTTTATGACACATTATTTCTTTGTTTTACTCACTGTGTACCACTTGTTCGTTCGAATCGTGATTCGAATTGTCAACCGTGGTTCAATGGCTCTTTGAAGCATCTTAAAAATTTAAAGAATAAAGCTTGGAGGAGGTTCTGTTCCTCAAGGAGTGATGCTGATTACGTTATTTATTCTAATTCGCGTGCTCAGTACATTTCGTGTTTGACTGACTCGTACAACGATTATGTATTTAGAATGAGATCGGCTTTGCGTGCTGAACCAAAGCAATTTTGGAGGTTTGTTAACTCTAAGCGCAACTGTGACGGATACCCTTCATCGTTGCGACTCGGTAACTTAGACAGTGTGGATCCGTTAGAGACTGCCAATCTTTTTGGTGACTTCTTTAAAACTGCATTCTGTGATAACCACTGTGATATTAGTTATAATGATTTTACCCATTTGACGAAGCTTCCGCTGACTTCTCTTCAACCTAAAGACCTGTTTTTCGATGAAGCGTCTATCTCTATGTACATTTCTAGCATAGCTGATAGTTTTGCTGGCGGTCCTGATGGCGTTCCTTCCACACTCATAAAACATTGTGCTACGTCCATCGTTCCTGTTTTGTGTTATTTATTTAATTTATCTTTAACTTCTGGTATTTTTCCGAAACAGTGGAAGCTTTCTTTGATTATTCCTTTGCACAAGAAGGGCAATAAGAGCGACATTTCTAACTACAGACCTGTCGCTAATTTAAGTTGTATTGGTAAGATATTTGAAGCCCTGGTTTGTGATGCTTTGTACTTCCACTGCAAGCCCTTCCTGTGCTCTTTTCAGCATGGTTTTATGAAGGGGAAATCTACTACGACTAATTTATTGGAGTTTACTAATTTTTGCATTTCTGCTATTGAAAACGGTAAGCAAGTGGATTGCATTTTCACTGATTTCAGTAAAGCTTTTGACCGAATCAATCATAAAATTTTAATTCACAAGTTGACTGTTCTTGGTTTTCATACTGTTTTTGTTAATTGGCTTCGTTCTTATTTATCTGATCGTACGCAGCGAGTCATATTCCGCTCAGCCCTTTCTGACGAAATAAATAATACGTCCGGCGTACCTCACGGTAGCCATCTTGGACCACTCCTTTTTATAATTTACATCAACGATGTATCTCTGATTTTGGCTAATTCAAGAATTCTTTGCTACGCCGACGATGCCAAAATCTTCCGCATTGTTTCTAATGAAAACGAGTGCGGATTTTTAAACTCGGACTTAGACACCTTTCATAAATGGAGTGCTATTAACTGTCTTCCTCTTAATATTAGCAAATGTACTACTATGTCCTTTTCTCGTAAAAGGAGGCCATTGGAGTTTAATTATACTTTAGATGGATGCTTATTAACTAGACTTGACAAAACCAAAGATTTGGGTGTCTTCTTTAATACTCGTCTTTCCTTCGAACATCATATTAATTCAATCGTGGCCAGGGCTAATGCTACTCTGGGGTTTATAAAAAGATGGTCAAAAGAGTTTAATGATCCATTCATAACGAAGATCCTCTACTGCACATTCGTTAGACCCATTTTGGAGTATGCCAGTCCTGTTTGGTCTCCCTTCTATTCTGTATATATAAATCGCATAGAGGCTGTCCAGCGGAGATTTATCCGATTTGCCCTGCGAGGACTTCATTGGGACAACCCTATTATTCTGCCTCCATATGCTGACAGACTTAAACTCTTTCCATTAGATTCTCTTGAGAATAGACGTAAAACTTCCAGGGTTGTCTTTGCATTTCAGTGTATACAAGGAGTGATAAACTCCCCTGAGCTCTTAAATACTTTCAATATATCTGTTCCCGTGCGCTCCTTGAGGAACTGTGACTTCTTCGTTGTTCCTCAGCATAGTACAAACTATGGCATGCACGAGCCGGTTTCATCAATGTCTCGTCTCTTTAACCGCCAGTTTGATTGCATTGACTTTCATCTTTCAAAAAGTCAAATAAGAGATCAGCTTAGTTAATGTTACTTGTTTTTCATTATTATTGTTATGTATACTTTTTATCGTTATTATGGTTATGTATGCTTTTGTTATTTTATTGCTATATTTCACTTTTGTATACTCAGTAATCAGATCATTGATGAAGTTCTAAATAAATAAATAAATAAATAAATATACAATATATTGATGTACCTCATAAATGACCCCGAAAATGAAAAATTATTTCATTTTAAAATTTCAATCAAAATTTAAAATGCATTCCCATATTATAACAAAATGCAATTTAGCATAAATTTCATTTTGTTATCAGGCACACATTCCACTCACACGGTATGCACACTTACCTACATACAGTGTCTTCTTACTATTTTTTCCGTATGTACTATGTACATACGTACATTACCTACTTAATTTAATCTAATTGTATGCACATACATACATACAATTATCACAATTATTCGCGCCCTCTTAAAATTAATATTTCGAGACGGGCGCACAAGTGCATATCAGATTACAGATTTGCATAGATGCATATAGCTGGCAACAAAACTTTTTTACATTTTCTCACGTACGTTTTTTCAACGTTGTGAGAAAACAATAAAAAGAAAAAAGAGCTTTTAAAGCGATCATGGGTACCTGGGGGCAATTTGCCCAAACCTCGGGGAGTTGGATTTTAAAAACGGTCCAGATAAGTGAAAGCGCCGATATTGTGGAAATCTTGAAAAATTAAAATTGTTAGATGGAAATAGTGAAAATTATTAAGATTATAAAAAAACCGATAATTATAAAAGGAAAATAGTGAAAATTATTAAGATTATAAAAAACCGATAATTGTTAAAGAAAATTAGGGAAAATTTTTAAAACTCTCAAAACTGAAGATTGTTAAAGTTCTGGGATGAAATAAAGAAAAAAAGGGGAAGGTATTTCATTTAAACCCTTCCATCTGACCGCTTGTCCCCCTTTACTCGGGAAGCACGAGCGGCTAAAACTCAACAAACTGCCCAGAAGACGTTGAAGCAGAACACATTCACCGATCTCCAAACTGCACGCATGCCAATGGTCGAGATGTATGTGGACTATAGAATAAACCGCTCACCATGCCGGCTCCATCAAAGACTTTAATTTATGCTTTCAACACTTTGAAGTTTTTAGATGGTACTATACTTGTTTTTGGACTGTTTTGTGAAATTTATTATTTTTACGAATTCTTCAAACAGAAAGAATGAAAAATATTCATCGATTGTAATAAAAATACTTGACTGCTGTTAACCACGTCTTTTATTTCTTCGCCTGTGCAGCACTATCTTGGGGGCTCCAGGTTTTACATACAGGGTGGCAAATAGACACTATATATTGATCTAAGCCTCCTTCATTTGTACCCGAACTCTAATACTTCTCTCTTCTACAAGCTTTAACTTTATTAAAAATATTGCAAAAAAGATCAAGTGCAAGGTTGGTGTCATTCATGTCCAGGAGTCATCCGTGGATATGAATGACGAAACTTTGTACAACAAACGAGGTACCACATTCCGCCGTTGCGGTATTAGTTTAGCCAACGTGGCACTTTCGAACGGTATTAACAGGTTTCAGTATAAAGCGGTGAGTAACTCCATACTTAAATGAAGTGTATTAAATTATTTTAGATTATTTAAAGTACTTAATCTTGTAAGTATAACAGGCGATTGCAGTGAATTTTTCGAGTAGTTATAGTCCATATGAGTCGGTTAGTGGTATATGTCAGAAAATAAAGATAAAGGCCATTCGTTTAGACTTAGCTTTGGTCCGGAATGTTAGTTTTTGGCTTAAGATAGCCGGAGTGCAGTTAAGTGCTGTATTGGATGGGTATTGTCCTAGTTCGTCAGGTCAAGTAAGTGCTTATGTATGTTCATCCCACATTTACACCTACTAGTCTATTGTCTACACTTTCTCTTTAGTAAACACCACAGTGCTGGGTGTTGGCTAGTATCGTTGTGTTTACCCTTTCCAGCAAACAGTCACTACTTTACTATTGCGTAGTATCTCCTGAAAATATAGGGGTATATTCTGTGGTGGCATATAGTGTGGTTCCCGAGAAATATGCAAAATATTATAACCTTTGCTCGATTCAGGTCTTTCGCTTGTTTTGCATTCATCTGTGGTTAAATGTTTGCTTAGGAGAATTGTTCCACAACATCTGTTTAGATAAGGTCGCTAGTTTAGGATTTCAGAGAACTTCCTGAAAATACAAGACATATCATATAGGGGCAGTAGAAGTGGTTCCGGAGGAATATGCAAAATATTATAACCTTTGCTCGATTCAGGTATTTTGCTTGTTTTGCATTTATCTGTGGTTAAATGTTTGCTTAGGAGAATTGTTCCACAACATCTTTTTGGATAAGGTCACTACTTTAGAATTCAAGAGAATCTCCTGAATGTACAGGACATATTATATGGTGGCAGGAGGAGTGGTTCCCGAGAGATATGCAAAATAACCTGACCTTTGTTCGATTCGGTTATATTGCTTGATTTGGATTTATCTGTGGTTAAGTGTTTGCTTAGGAGAATTATTCCACACCATGTTTTTGGTTATGGTCACTATTTAAGAATTGCGTAGGATCTCCTAAAAGTATAGGAACATATCCTATGGTGGCAGGAGTAGTAGTTCCCGAGATAACTTCAAAAACATCCTTAGCGTTGCTCGATTCGGGAATTTCGCTTGTGGTTAAATGTTTTCTTGGGAAAATTGTTCCACACCGTATTTTTATATATGGTCACTTTTAAGTATTGCGTAGGATCTCCTAAATTTGTAGGGATATATCCTGTGGTGGCAGATAGAGTGGTTCCCGAGAAATATGCCAAATATTATAACCTTTGCCCGATTCAGGTATTTAGCTTGTTTTGCATTCATCTGTGGTTAAATGTTTGCTTAGGAGAATTGTTCCACAACATACATCTTTTTGGATGAGGTCGCTACATTAGAATTTCAGAGAACTTCCTGAAAATACAGGACATATCCTATGGTGGCAGGAGAAGTGCTTCCGGAGAAATATGCGAAATGTTATAACCTTTGCTCGATTCAGGTATTTTGCTTGTTTTGCATTCATCTGTGTTTAAATGTTTGCTTTGGAGAATTGTTCCACAACATCTTTTTGGATAAGGTCACTATTTCAGGATGCAGGAGAATCTGCTGAATGTACAGGACATAATATATGGTGGCAGGAGTAGTGGTTCCCGATAAATATGCAAAATAACCTGACCTTTGTTCGAATCGGGTATTTTGCTTGACTTCCATTCATCTCTGGTTGAATGTTTGCTTATGAGAATTTTTCCACACCGTATTTTTTGAATATGGTCACTATTTGAATATTTCAGCGAATTTTCTGAAAATATAGGTGAATATCATATTGTAACACAATTTTCTGATTCAATACAAAATAGCCCTGGCCGAGCGGTAGACGGGAGCAGTTTTATTTCAAAACGTGAAATCTTTCTCGAATTCTAGTGGTCAGTCGGTGATTGATCACTCACCTCGAATGATTTTGTTCATGTGGTTCTTATTTGCTATAGATTTTCCAACCCCGGGAGGTAAATTCAGGAACTCGGAGAGGCTTGAGGGTTCACTCTGAGACAGGTCACGAAAATCGACCCAGAGCGCTCTGATGTAGCAGAGGTCCACTCCCGTGTTCGTTACCAAAATCAATTGAAGCTTTGCCAGTCGTTAATTTCTTCGAAGACAAACCCAACTTTTATTCACTTAAAGATTAAAATTGTGTCTATTGTCCGTTAGAGGGTGCAGTCGACGGCTGAGGCTTGACGTCAGTTGATGATGGTCACAGAAGATTAGGTATAGAAAACTGTTGACACTTGCATTTTGTTTACGTTTTCCGCGAATTTTAGTTTGGTCAAGAAGTTTCCCCTTCTAAAGAATCGATTCAGCTTTAGCACCAAGAATTTGTTCGAATATCCTTAAAAGTGGTTTTGATAATTGATTTTCTAGGTAATATTTCATCTATAGGAATACGATTTTTCTAGTGCCTAAATTGGATCCTCAGCTTTCATGTGCATTGGGGTGTTTTTAGCTGCTGCACAAATAACGTAAGGCACATGATCGCCTAATTTCGGAGCAGTACTTGGATCACGTTTTCGTAATTTATTTGCAAGTTCAACGTGTGCTTGCTTTGTAGTATAGTCCTTTTTAGCAAGCTCTTTTGTTATCACAAGTTGAGAGATGTCTATACGATTACAGAGTAAATCTGAAATTACTTGTTTTGCATATTGAACTGTAGATTCTGGATTACGTTCTATGAGAAGTTTTTTGAAGGCAAGTATCCAAGGTTGAAATATAATGCGGGGTCTCGTCGTTTCAATCGAACCTGGTTCCACTGGGTCAACTCGCAGGGAGTCGAACTACGGGGATCCTTTCGTGGGAGCTGTTGTATACCAATAACCAAAGATAAAGAAATTTATGCATGCATAACAAAATGCATCTATAAATTCCTTCAATTCTAAAAAGTGGATTCAAAAATGCATTCATAAATTAACATGAGCCAATTTATGTCTGAAATGCATCCACGAATTCCAGGGCTCAGATTCAAGTATACATGTGCCAGGCTATCTAAGCAGCACATATACAAATCATTTTCTCATGTCCAAGCGGACGTAGTCATATTCAAGGGCACATGCCCCAAATAATTCTGTCTGCACGACAAGAAATTATGTGACATAATATTTTGAGTGAAATATGCACGCGCTAAACACTTTTCGATGGGTCAACATTATTGACCGTGAGAAAGACGCGCATGCTTATTTCATTCAAGTAAATAGATCGGGTGTCGAGTGAAATATTCAAGCGCTAAACATTTTTCGATGGGTCAGCATAATTAGCTGTGAGAAAAATGCGCTTGCTTATCTCACTCAAGTATACTGATCATGTTGCAATCCGCCGTCCAGGAAAGTTTAGCAAGTGGATATATTTTTACCATGGGAAATTTTGTGGCTCGTTTTCACGAATCAGCAATGTTGGACTGTGGAAAAGAATTGAACAATTCTGATTGGCTGTTTCCTCCTCTGGTCTGACATGCTGATTTTGGGGAATGGGTAACATGGAGATTCCTATAGGTCAATTCAAGTGACCAATGAGAAGGCTGAAACAACTGAGCCTTTCTCTAAAAGACTCGTCACTGGACATGAGGAGCGATATGACTCCGCGATAATTCGTGTGGTACCGTTGGGTACATCCATTTTATAAAATAAATAGTTAACCTTTTCCGAAAAGGAAAAACCTTATTTTTGCAGAAATTCGTAGGACAAACAGGAGCCAAGGATCACAGTGTATGTTTCTTCTCTTTGAATAGAATACATAACAGAGCCTGTTCAATGTACTCGGGCTGTCAGATGGGATTCCCTTGGACGTTTCCTGAAGTCTTCGGGTGAAATGGATCTCAGTTAAATAGGGACGATCACGCAAATTACAAAGCGTGATCCTGTTCTTTTTTGTCGTTCTTTTTGTATTGTTTTTCTTTGTAGGTATTGTGATTCAACGCGTTATTTCTGGAGGTCTATCTCCAGGCTATGCGAGATTAGTGAAAGGTGCTAATTAGCCTATACTACGCGAATGGACCTATATCCAACCCGGAATTCAAGTTGGAATCGGTAGCAGCCTTTCTCGCAGCGGTACAATAACCCGAAAATGTGATATCTAAACAATGCTTCCTAGAGTAAGCTTATAGATATCGCAGAATTCGGGTGTGGCGGATAGTGATCGTTCTGGTACTTATGCAGCGCCGCCGAAGTGTGATAGCACCGCTTATAAGGATTTAGGTACCTAAAGCAGGTTTTCAAATTCAATGCGTGAAATTGCTAACTTGTAGTTACTGGATAGGAGAGCTTGTATTAAGTTTAGAAATCCAATGTAGTTTTTAAAATTCAATGTGTGAAAATGATAAAATGTAGTGATTGGATTCCATACCTTATACAAATTTTAATAATTTAATATGTATAGTCGTAAACTGCAATACGTGCGAATGTCAAAATGTAGTGATTAAATCGAATAACTTATACTAATTTTAGAAATCTAATGTAGTTTTTAAAATTCAATGCGTGAAAATGCCAAAATGCGGTAATTGGCTAGAGTAAATTATACTAATTTTAGGAATTCAATCTAACTTTAAGATTCAATGTGTACTTAGACTATAATGCAATGATTCGATAGAATAAACTGTATCTGATACAATTCTGGAATTCGATGTAATGCGTACTGAGACTGTAATGCAGTGATTCGATGGAATAAATTATATCACTTGGAGAATTCGATGCGCAATTCGTGAATCAAAGAGTTTTCACCGTAGCTATGTAGAGGTACTGTATCTGATTTCAATTCTGGAATTCGATGTAATTTTAGAATTCAATTTGTACTTAGACTGTAATGTAATGATTCGATGGAAGGAATTATATCACTATAAGAATTCGATGAGTTGTTTGTGAAACAAAGAGTTTTCACAGTAACTATGTACAGATACTATATTTGATTCCAATTCTGAAAGTCGATGTAGTTTTAGAATTTAATGCGTACTGAGACTATAATGCACTGATTCTATGAAATAAATTATATCGCTTTGAAAACTCGATGTGCAGTTTGTGAGACAAAGAGTTTTCTCAGTAGCTATGTACAGATACTGTATCTGATTTCGATGTTGAAATTCAATGTAATTTATATGTTAATAATGATGGTAGAACTTGTTAAAGCAATAAGCAATATAAATAAAATTTCATAAAAGAAATAAAGCCACTCAATGTGCAGCGCTACTTATCCCGTTAATCCAGTCCCTGGTTGGACAAGCTGTACCCCAAATTCCTCTGGGTACCCGGTCCCGTTCCTCGGACAGTTGCTGTAACCTTCCTAATTTATGTAGGGCAAGATGTTTAACGCGGTTTTCCTTTTCTTTTGTCTTAACTGCTTTATTACAATTTTAATAGAAATCACACTTTACAAAAAAAACTTTAGCAAAGAAACAATTTCGAGTTAGATTCAAAAAGACTTCACTGTTCGACTTTTTCCCGACTTCCTCTCTGTCTGGTTTCTCCAATCAGTCTTCACTCTTGTTTTTTTGCTTATCATCCGGGGGATGTTGTTGCCAGATAAATTGGGGACGGAATTCGCCGCATTGGGGGGGCAGCCGCGCCATCTCTTGGGTTTTTGGGTCCCCGCTCGGATGCACTGCTTTGTTTCCGTCATGGGCGTCGTAGCCAACGCATAGGATTTCAGCAAGTTTTTTTTTTTTATTGCGGGGGAAACATGGAAATTTCGCAACAATATAGTGGCAGGAGAAGTGGTTCTCGAGAAATATGCAAAATATTATAACCTTTGCTCGATTTAGGTATTTCGCTTGTTTTGCATTAATCTGTGGTTAAACGATTGGTTAGGATACTTGTTCCACAGCATCTTTTCCATAAGGCTGCTATTTTAGGATTTCAGAGAACTTCATGAAAATACAGGACTATCATACTATCATATGGTGGCAGGAGAAGTGGTTCCCGAGAAATATGCAAAATATTACAACCTTTGCACGATTTAGGTATTTCGATTGTTTTCATTCATCTGTGGGTAAATCTTTGCTTAGGAGAATTGTTCCACAACATCTTTTTGGATAAGGCCGCTATTTTAGGATTTCAAAGAACTTTCTGAAAATATAGCACATGTCATATGGTGGCAGGAGAAGTGGTTCCCTAGAAATATGCAAAATATTATAACCTTCGCTCGATCCAGGTATTTTGCTTGTTTTGCATTCATCTGTGGTTAAATGATTGCTTAGGTGATTTGTTCCACAGCATCGTTTTGGATGAGGTTGCCATTTTAGGTAGGATTTCAGAGAACTTCCTGAAAATACAGGACATATCATATGATGGTATTTCGCTTGTTTTGAATTCAATTGAATTTAAAAATATTACAATGTTGTAATAATAAAAGCTTTTATTTAAGAATTTAGTATTAAAGAAGAGTCTTATTGAAGATGTATTGCAATTTAATAAGTACATCCCTACTAGACAAATTTTAGAGGGTGAGTTTATTATTGAAAAATCAAAATCACTCCATTGTATAACCACTTAGCAGTGTCGAATTCTATGATAGTTTTATTAAAAGTTTCATCATGCTTTATATTTTCTCCTTTATCATTTAAATTAGACAATGGCGCAATCTGATTACATTATAGTAGAATTTGAAGATGGAATAGAATTTATTCCAATGATTTGGGTTTCGTCCGATAAAAAATATTGCCACTGGCCACTTTACAAAACGCAACTACAATTTGAACGAGCTGCCAAAAATATGTATCCTATAGAAAAAGAGTGGGGTATATATCCTAATTCAAGAATTTATTTTATTATATATTAAGAATCCTTTGAGCGTGCAAAGCAAAAGGCGCAGCAGGCGATGAATATATCTGATTTAAACACAGAGGACACAACTTCCCCTGATAGGCAAAAACTGAGGAGAAGACGTAAAACAACTATTATCGAAAGTTCTGAAACTGAAATTGATGACTCTCCAATAAAGAGGAAAGTTCCTGCATTCCCACCCGCAACTGAAATAGAAAGCAAAGAAAAAAATAACCTGGACCTGGTCCATCAAACATTGCAACACGAATACTTTATATTTCAACGCCTAATTCTACAAGTAATACTCCCAAAACAAGGACCTTATTTAGTAGGAGCGAGCTAGGTAGATATCGATATTTATTGAAAGTGTTACAACGCTAATACAATTTTTGTGCTAAAGGGTCTGCCTCTCACTCAAAACTTGGATTTCAATCGAAAGGCGAATTTGGAACAAAACCACAGCCTGCTATAAACAATAGTAATATATATATATAAATATAAATAAAGTTAAACAATTGAGGTATTCCTTTCTTTAGATAATACAGAGCCGGTTACGGACTTAAAAAAGCGGATTGCGGAATTGAATTAAAAGTGGACATAATCATTGAAAATCAGAAACAAATTCTGGACGTTCTGCTAAATCATAAAGAAGACAACGAGGAAATTGCGCAAAATGTAATGAGTGCTTTTCTAATACGAACTGAAGAGGATTTGAATAGACTGGAAGAAAACCTAGCTTCAGAGAAGAAGTATGCAGATCAGCTGGTAACTAATAAATTATTTATTGTATGAATAGTATTGATTGCATAAATTATTTATCGTATAACGTAACTTTTCGTACTGGTTTAGCGGAAAGAATTTCAAAAATTGGCAACTGGAACGGTTAAAGGAACTGTTTTTAAAATAATGGCGTCTATATTTAGCAACGAAATAGGACAAAAGTTTAGTCTGCGGGGAAAGAAGAAAAAGAAGGCATTTGTTCATTTAAGGATCTATAATATTATACTTCGTTGCGATAGAGCTCCATTAGCCTATCGATCAGGAGAAGATATTGATTGGAAAGAGCGATTTTTATTGTAACTGGATATCAAATATACTTTTTCGTATTACACACGAAATCAGAATTCTACTTAACTAATCTTTCCGAAACTTGAAAAAAAATTTTTGGTTTTTTTTTACTAAAATAGATACATATGTACGTACAAACACTAAAAGTATATACGGACAATTTTTTACTCCACTAGCTTTCCTCTACTCTGTGAGTAGTGCGTTCGTAGCCTTTCGTTAATTATATATAATCAACTTCTACCCGATTTTAATTCATAAATTTTTAAACATGACAAACGAGGAAAACAAATCTTTCGACGAGCTTTGCTTGTCACAAGTCCCAAAAATGTCAGATATTAGACAAATTCTGTCCGACTATCATAGAGCCAATAAAAGCAAAAGGACTTCAGACTTTACTTCTGAAAAACTCCAAAATTTGGAAGACGTATGGGCTTCATTTGAAAAAACGGAAACCCTGATTCAAGATCATGAAGATTTTACTGAAAGTCATGATTATTTTAAGCAGTCATGCTATGACAAAACGGAGGACTGGTACAATCTTACAAAGGCAACTCTGTCTGATAGGTTGAAATCCATATCAGTCCACACAGAGCGCAAAAATAACCCGTTTTACGTCCCACCTCCAAAAACTTCGCAAAAAACGACTGCAGCTGATAACCAAGACAGCACAGACAAAGATCAATCAAATACAGTACGGCTTCGATTGCAAGAAGATAGACGAAAAACGTTATCCCATATTATTCAATCGATAGATAATAACTCACTTGCAACTGCAACCCCAACTGCAACCCAGGCATACCTAAACCAAAAATTAAACTCGTTGCACAAATATTGGGACGATTTCGAAGAAACACATAACGAAATAATCTTGAACGTTGGCCCAAACGACAAAGATAACGAATACTTCGTGAATGATGTTTACATAAATATGGAAACATCATTCTCAGACACTGTAATTGCGCTACAAGAACAATTGGACTCTCGATTCCAAAATGTAACGAATACTACAAATAATTCCACAGCGCATCACCACAATTTCTCTTTCAGAGACCATTCAAGTTTTTTCCCATCTGAAGCGAGAACATTAATTCCCAATTTCAATGGAAATCCGAAAGACCTCCACAAATTTATTTCAAGTTGTGATGACACATACGCAACAGCAACGACGGCGAACGAAAAACACTCCCTCCTTAGCTTAATAAGGAGTAAATTATCTGCAGATGCATATGTATTTTCAGGTACAATCAAATCGAAGATTGGCCTACCTTAAAATCAATTTTAACTCAAACTTTTGAGATAAAAATTCCCAGGACTACGCTTCAGTCTCAATTAAATAATTCTAAACAGAGAATAGGGGAAAGCGTGAAAGATTTCCTTCAGAGACTTAACACAAATTTATCTAAATTAAACGAGTCGACCCACTCATACACAAGTGATAAAATTCTTTTGAAATCTCTTTTAAAAGATAACGAATATCAAGCAGTAAGAGCTATTGAAGATGGGCTAATTAATCCTCAACTCCAAACTTTAGCCAAAGTACATCCCGATAAATCCTTCTCTACACTAAAATCACATATTCTAGATCACTCATTACGTATAGAGCAGAAGCAACCCAACTTTCAAACATATAATAAGGCAAATCAAAATTCCTTTGAAAGTATAAATAACAACTTACGTTGCTTCAAATGCAATGGGACATGCTGCTTCAAAATGTCCAATCATACAACACCCTGCACAGAACTTAAACACAATTCCAAGAACAAACACGCAATTACAAAGCCCTGCAGATTTCAATAGGGTTACATTTACATCTCCGACACAAGCGCTTACATGTCGATATTGTCATCGGATGGGACATTCTATCGAAGAATGTCGGACAAGAGCGGCGAACAACAATCGTTCTGGCAACAATCAGGGAAATCAAGACAATTTCCAGAAGGTGAACAATACTCCACCAACAAACACGGCTGACAGACAGCCTCAAAATAGGAACTGGCAGCAGCCAGTATTCCGAGAAAATCGAGCTTCACCGCCGAGATATAATAATGCCAATATCTCGGCTAGATCACCATCTCCAAAGAGGAGAAATAGCAAAAGTCCATCAGCATCCAGGCAGGGAAACTGGATGCAGCGGGGGTCAATTTCGGCAACCCCTCGCACATACAAACTACAGCACAAGTCCACAGGAATCCCGAGACAATATCGACGGAAAAGTAGGCAGCAAGAAATTAATTCAAATCCCCGTTCAAATAAATAAAAATTCACTAACGCTTTCTTTGCCTGTTGATATATGCTCTGCTCCATCCAAAACTTACCTTTTTAATTGATACTGGAGCAGAGATCAGCTTAATTAAACTCCATACAGAGATGCTGTCTGCAATATAAACACATTATTCACAGAGTTCACTTCTACGGAAGGGCTCATCTTTGCTAAATTGAATTTAGAATCTTCGAATAATAATAACTCCATCCTAGAACACCCATTTCAAATTGTGGGAAATAACTCCATCCTCTCATACGATGGCCTGCTTGGTCATGATTTTTTATCGCGATACAATGCTAGTATCAATTACAAAAATAAATATATTTCTTTAGAAATAAATGATTCAAATAAATCTTATCCGTACGAAGAATATTATTCCAATTATCCATACGTTTATTTGAAAAGCGAAGACCCAGAAAAGAGGTCTCAAACAAAAAGTCTTTTATATACGGAGATAACATTCTCCGATATAAATACTAATAAAAATCTATCTCCATCAATTGCTTCGAAAAGCAATGCAAATCGATCGCCAGCTAATGCTTCACAAGAAATGAAGCATAAAGGTAAAAATCTATCTCCATCTATAGCCAGAAAAAAGGCTGAATTAAATAACAATCACTCTCCACCCAAAGCTTCACAAGATATGAAGCAAGAGCGTAAACGAATATCTCCATCTACAGCCGCACAAAAGGCTACATCTAGTAAAATTTTATCTCCTTCATCAATAGATTCACAAAAAGTGAATTCCAAGATAAAATCAAAGAAGTCAAAGAATTTCAATAAAGTTTTATCTCCTTCAAATTCAATCAAGTCGGAATCGTCGTATAACTCCTTCCAAATTCCACAAAAGTTGGAATCATATCTCCTTCCTTTTAAAATCCGAAAGAATCGGATAAATTAAATAAAATTAAAATTCCGGCTCGATCAGAATTCATCATTGAAATTCCAACTCCTTCTATTCAAAATCAATCGGTCTGTTTCAAGAAGGAAATAAGGCCAGGGTTGTTTCTTGGAAATTCGATAGTCGAACCAGTCAACGGTATGGCAAAAGTCCCAATCCTCAACACAAATGAGGAAGACGTCGATCTGGCACCTTACGAGGTGAACCCAGTTTACCAAGACTTGGACGACTTTGTGGTCATCTCCACAGACTCTGAAAGAGATCCAATTAAGGGCAGAATAATTAAGCTGCAAAACCTTATAAAATTCGATCACTGTAATTCAGAGGAATCTGAGAGTGTTCGCAATATCTGTAGGGAATTCAACGATCTCTTCTTCATAGAAGGGGATTTCCTTTCATATACAGATGCGATTACCCACAAAATCGAGACACTCCAAGACAAACCGCCCATTTATACAAAGCCTTACAGACTTCCTGAGGCAAGCCGAACGGAAATAAACAGGCAAATACAAGAAATGCTTGAGTCAGGCATCATCAGACCTTCACATAGTCCTTGGAACTCTCCACTTCTCCTGGTTCCTAAAAAACCAGATGAGAATGGAAACAAAAAGTGGCGAGTAGTGGTAGACTTTCGTCGTATTAACGACATTACTATTGGCGATGCGTACCCACTGCCTAATATCACCGATATATTAGACCAGTTGGGGAAGTCGAAATATTTTACCACACTCGACTTAGCCAGCGGATTTCACCAGATAAAAATGGACTCGAAGGACAGGGAGAAAACTGCCTTTAGCACACCCTATGGCCACTACGAATACAATCGTATGCCATTTGGTTTAAAAGGAGCCCCTGCTACTTTTCAACGAGCCATGAATAATGTCTTATCTGGCCTTCAAGGCATCTATTGCTTCGTATACATGGACGATATTGTAGTCCATGGATACAATCTCAAAGACCATAATACAAGACTCACAGCAGTATTTAGCCGTCTCCGCAATTTCAACCTCAAACTTCAACCCGACAAGTGCCACTTCCTAAGAAAGGAAATTATGTATTTAGGGCACATTATTACAGAAAATGGAGTCAAACCAGACCCAGCGAAGATTAAGTCAGTTCAGTCCTATCCCAGACCCAAGAAGGAGAAAGATATTAAAGCCTTCCTTGGTTTCGTCGGCTATTATCGCCGCTTCATTCCAAATTTTTCAAAAATAGCTAAACCACTTACAAATCTTTTAAAAAAAGATACGCCCTTCAAGTTCGACGCAATTTGCGATGAAGCGTTTTGCGAATTGAGAAATAAATTAATTTCAGCACCAATTCTATCTTATCCTGATTTCGGCAAAGAATTTTTCGTCACCTCCGATGCCAGTGATTACGCCATCGGAGCTGTTCTTTCACAAGTTGATGATCAAGGAGATCATCCAATCGCCTATGTGAGCCGAGTTCTCAATGGTGCAGAGACTCGTTGCTCAACAATAGAAAAGGAGCTCTTAGCTATCGTTTTCGCAGTTGAGCAATTCAGACCATACGTTTATGGCAGACAGTTTGCAATTATAACTGACCATAAACCATTAGTATGGCTCATGAATCTGAAAAATCACTCCTCAAGACTGATGAGATGGAGAATACGTCTTGAGGAATATGACTACAAGATAGTCCACAAATCAGGTAAGCTCAACACAAATGCAGACGCTCTCAGTAGAGCTATTCCAGATAATAGCGAAAATTTCGCAAAACCTACCACCTGCATAAATGTGGTAACTAGAAATCAAGCCAGAGCTCAGGCGAATATAAATACACCCAACGCAAGTGTAACTACTCCAAACCCAACTACATCACCTGTAAACAATTCCTCAGTCATAATAACTGAGACTAATTTTCCTCTTTTACTAACTAAAAATGCGAATCCTAAATTTTTCATCTTGCCAATGCAAGATACAGAACTTAAAAGAGTGTTCGATTCGAAACTAAAATTTTCAGATAAATCCCCACTCTCAGAAACTGAACTGAACTTCTTCAAGAAAAAAGACTCATCAATAATTATATCAAAAACTAATTTACCTTGTCGATCGCAAAGAGATAGATCAGACCTCGAAAAGATTTTAACTGAGATCTGCTCATACACAGAAGCAAATCAGTTAAAACAAATTAATATCTCCTTCCCTATATTAGATCCACAGAATCTAATAATTATTAAAACCGTTTTTACCAAAATCTTCGCTAATAAGCAAATAAGCATAAAACTGCATCAGGATTCAATTAAATATTTATCAGACATTAATGACATCGAACAAGTCTTAAAAGATTTTCACTCATTACCAACGGGAGGCCATCAAGGTATTTCCCGTACTATTAAAAGAAACAAAAAGCAATTCTACTGGCCTGGCATGTCAGACGACGTGGTCAAATATGTAAGGAAATGTAAACTTTGTCAGGTGAACAAAGTATCCAAAAACCCTAAAATTCCAATGAAAATCTCGAGCATTAGCTCCAAACCTTTCGAAAGAGTGTACCTAGATGTTGTAGGACCTCTCCCAATTTCTCATTCTGGAAAAAAATATCTCCTTACATTTCAAAATGACCTTTAGAAATTTTCTGAGGCTATTCCCATAGTCGACACCGAGTCTAAGACATTAGCGGAAGCCTTCACGACAACAATAGTTTGTCGACATGGTATTCCAGAAAGTATCCTTACAGATCAAGGTTCTAACCTCATAAGTGGCATGTTCGCCGAGGTATCTAAATTGCTGAGAATTAAAAGGCTCAAAACTACTCCATACCACCCTCAAACTAATGGTGCATTGGAGAGAAGCCACAGAACCTTAGCAGAATATCTCCGATCTTATGTAGCAAAAGATCCACAAGACTGGGATACATGGATTCCTTATGCCATGTTTGTATATAATACAACCCCTCATTCGAGTACTAATTATACTCCTCGCGAACTCCTGTATGGATTCCCAGCCGAAATTCCAAACAATTTGAAATCTTCTCCAACCGTTTGCTATAATTACGACAATTATGCAAACGAGTTAAAAGCGCGTCTACAACATAGCTTCAAAATAGCTAAAGACATAGCCATGGCAAACAAAGAAAGATCAAAATTGCAATATGACAAAAGCTCCGTCCAAAAATCTTTTATGGTAGGCGATAAAGTCTTTCTTAAGAGCAGAGTTCGAGAAAACAAATTCTCACCACTATGGTCAGGTCCGTATGAGGTAATGGAGATTAATTTCCCCGAAAATTCCACCATCAGAATTAATAATAAAAATAAGAGAGTCCATAATAATGACTTAAAACTTTTCAAAGAGTAATATTAATGTCAACAGCTTCATCCTCTTCATTCCAAGTGAATAACGCAATATCATCTTCCAGGTTTTCAAAATGATGCAAATAGCATTCATTTTAATTTTCATCCCTTTCATCTACGGCTCAGGAATAGAGGTAAACCACCTAAATGCCAGTGCAGGCATTTATTTTGAGGAAATTGGCAGAGCCAACTTCTACACCAACGAGTGGAAATTAGTCACATTCTACGATCTGGAAAATTTTAAAACAGAATTCAACAACATCCAGTTCATTGCCCAACAAATTACAGCGACCTGCCAGAAACTGGACAAACACTCAGCCTTGAGCCACACTTGTAACGGTACGTTGTTACAAATTAATCTTATATTAGCAAATATAGAATATAAGAGCCTGTTACTTGTGACCCAGAATAGGAAACAAAGAGCACTATTCAATGCAGTAGGCTCAATTTCCAAAGCACTTTTCGGCACATTGGACGAGGATGATGCCAAATTGTATGATGAACAGATTCGTAACCTCACCCTTAACCAAAACTCCCTCCTATCACTTATGAAAAGCCAAACTGCGATAGTCGAAGCAACCGCAAATGTTTTCAACAAAACTAAAGCCGCAATTGAGAAGGATTTCTTGGTTATGCATAAAAAGTTAATTTCAATACAGATAGCTACATCATTAATGGAAAACAGAACATTGGATAACAAAATATCCATAGAACTTGAGTCACTCATTTCACTGGTTTCGTTAATGGCATTTAGATACCAAAATACCCAGTCGGAATTAATAGATCTCTTAACAGATTCAAGGCATGGAAAATTTCATCCTACACTCATTTTCCCTAGACAAATTGAAGAACTCTTATTGAACATCAGACAGGAATTGCCAAATTCAATTATGCTCCCCATAAATTCTAGAGACAATATTTTATCACAAATTTACAAATTGAGTACAATAGCAGCGAATATTTTCAATAATAAAATAATTATCGAGCTCCGAATTCCACTTCCATTCAAGGAACCATACCAATTATTCAAAGTAATGCCATTACCTACACACCTTAACGGATCGTTCATATATAGTGAACCAGCAAATGAATATATACTAATAGACTACTATCGTGAGCACTATATTGAACTAGCATTACATGATATCCACAATTGCGCAACGTTGGATCATACGCACTTTTACTGCCAGATCACATCCCCAATCTTAAATGCAAATACTGAGGTAAATCAATGCGAGATAAATTTAATAAAAAACGAGCCGAATACATCCGATTGTAAAATTTTAACATTAGAACAAGATTGCTTTTGGACGCAATTATCGCAACAGAACGCTTGGCTTTTCTCCCTAAAAGATTCCATCCACATAGATATTATTTGCGAAAATTCCATTAGTTCACAAGTTCTGCAAGGAACAGGAACAATGCACATCAATCCCGGTTGTTATGTTCGCAGCAAGGAATTCATCCTGCACGGACATAACGTAAAAATGTCCAAATTCAATTCCCATTTTATTCCAGCAGTAAACATTTCCAGTATAATATCAAATATGACGTCATCCTCAATAGAATCGCATATAAAAATACATACGTTAAATCTTTCGAATAACACGGATCTAGATAAACTTCTAGAATCCATTCGTTTCCAACAAGACCAAGAATTAGTTCCTTTAAATCCTATAAACAATCACCATATTCACCACTATACAGTGTCGTACCTGACAATTGCCTCAATTATCTTTATTCTATGTGTTTATCTGTATATTAAATACAACACAAAAACCCGTAACAAAAAAATAATTTTACTTCCTGAACATGAACAGGAGAATGTGCCTACTCCGGCACCGAGAGAATCAAAATTCAAATTAACTCCAGCACCTAAAAAGAAAACGCCGGAAAACGTCTAAAAAATCCAACTCTAACAGCAATAAAACCAAAATGTCATGAATCCACATCACCTCCTCCACATTCATAACGCACATTCCAATAATTGCATTCTCTAATTATCCAAATGCATTATTCAATAGCCAAAAGGCAATATCTACATATGTATATCATTTCCACATATCACAAAAACCTAAAAATAAACCTAACATACTATTCATGATATCATGACAAGATCATTTCCAACATACAAAAACCTTAACCCATTAACACACTCAGAAACAGGTGTCTTATTTCAACATTCCTCGGGGCACCCGCTAGACAATCAAATAAACACGTCACCGCGAAGTAGCTACCGTTCATAAGAACGAAAACATGATATACGATCCCTTCTGAGTACTGACCGTCGGTCTAGTGCTCTTATGTAATCTAAAATTTGTTTATCATTTTCCATATGCTACTGGTGACCCTGAAAATTGTCTCTGATTGTTTTTGTCATTCTTAATTGTTTTTGTGATATCCCAATTGTTGACCGATTTTTGAAATTCGAGCGTTTCCGTTCAAGACGAAAAGCCAATTTTTAATTATTTTTCTGATTTTTGTTATTTGAGCGTTTCCGTTTAAACAAAAATCAGAATTGTGATTTTCAATTGTTTATTCGATTTTTGTCATTTGAGCGTTTTCCGTTTGGACAAAAATCGAAACATGTGCATACATATGGAATTGTCTACCCGACAATTCCCACAAAATAGGAAAGTGCATAATCGACCAATTCTGATTGGTTAAAGAATTGGTTCGATTTTGAATAAAAAGGCTGTTGAAGCGAAGCCAAGAGAGAGAAGTTTTTTAAAGTTCAACCTGGAGAGTCCCCCTACCCAAGGTAAGGCCTCCAGTGTTTCCCAGTGATCAATTAATTTTGAAGAGTTTTATTTTTATCTTAAAAGTTTTTCTACAAAGTACAAATTCCAAAAAGTTTTACTAAGTGTATTTATTCTAAATAGTTTGCAAGTGTATTAAAGTCTGTTAATGCGAATTATTCTGTGAAAACTATACCGAATAAACGATAAACGTTATTAAAAACTAAAAGGAGTTAAATTATTTGAAAAAGATTGTTGTACACTAAGTGGTGTGCAACAAAAACTGGTGGCAGCGGTGCAGATTTGCAGCATTTAATGTGCTGGCCAGGAGAAATTCCCCCGATTGGAGCGAGCGACTCCATAGAATATATAAACCTCCACCTAGAAGAAGAAGATTCCCCTGAAGTCGAGCCAGACGAGGTAGTTAATTTGAGGATAGACCAGGGATTTCAACTGATCCTCTCACATTTCGACATAGACGAACTGGAACTGATACTAACACCAGCAAGCGAGCCGTTCTTCCGACATCTATTTTTCAACGCGGGATACACCGAAGAACGAGTAAATCGGGCGATGTCAAGAGCCCTCCAACGAGGAAAGCAACAACAAAATTAGTATAACAATTAAGTAAGTCTAGATAAATTCACATATTCTAATTATAAATCTATATATATTAGACAAATTATTACCTACATATTATAAATTTATATGAGATTCAAACTATATTTTTTTTTTTTTTTCTTAACAAATCCTTTTTATTTATTGTCGTATTTTCTCTTGATGGTTATAAAGTTTTCTTTTTGTTGTATTTTCTCTTGACGGCGAAATCAATCTTTCGAATTTAGTGAAAACGTTTTATCAAGTGAAATCTTTTTTTTGAGTGTTAAAGTGTACAAGTTCGTTTCTACTCGCAAAACTTCTCCAAATTTTTTCTCTCTTTGTCTCACTGGAAACTACGTTGAACTCCAAAAATTGAGGGAAATTCGCGCAAATATTTTCACACTCGATCTTCAAAACATCGTGGTGTACGCGCAACCCTTTTACCAGGTCTCGTTACACATAGGAAGAAACGTACTCCTAAACAAAAACGAACAATGCCTGATGACACTACAGTACATTTAACTCTTGATCATGCCAAGAGTCTTATCCCAGAATTCGATGGGAATCCAGAGAATCTCCACAGGTTCTTAAACATATGCAGCCTATTCCAAAAACAAGGTACAGCCGAATCAGATAAAGCACTATACCTCCATATTATAAAGGCTAAACTAATTGGCAAAGCATACGATGTCATCAAATATAATGACATTAATTCTTGGAAAGAATTGCAATCTGCTCTCCAAGAACAATTCATGGAAACCCGTTCTCGAATGTCTATTCAGAACGAAATTCTATCATTAAAACAGCTGCCTAAGGAAGACATTAAAGAATATGCTTTCCGAGCTCAAAAGCTATTAGCTATCTACAACGACGCTACTTCAAGTCTGACAAATGAACAGACTTTAAAAAATCTTCTAATTGAGGAAAATAAAAAGATGGTTATCAGAGCTTTTGAAGATGGTTTAAGACATGACCATGTTCGTCTGCTAACCAAGGCTAAAAGTTACACCGACCTAAAAGATTCGACAAAATTTGCCATAGAGCAATCTGAAAGAAATGGTTCTTTCAACGAAAACAATTCACCCTGCTCTAAATGTCACAAAAAGGGTCATTCAGCTGACTCTTGTTTAACATCTAGAATTAGAGTGGAAAACAGGCTTATATGCGCATATTGTAAAACACCGAATCATCACATTAGTCAGTGTAGAAAAAGGTTATTTCAACAGCAATCTTTTGCTCAACCTTCCACTAGCTTCGCACAAAGAAGCCCTCAACATTTTCAATCCAATAGGATTCCTCAACAGCAGCAACCTGTAAGAGCTCCAAATCTTCGACAAATAGATAGGCAAGGCCAATACCCACAAGGAAATAGAGCTCTCCAATTCCAACCTACTAACTCATCACTTCCAACATATTCTCGTAATATTAGATCCGCAATTAAAAGTAGGAATCCAAAAGGTAACCCTGATATGCCACAATTTAATGCAAAAAGGGAAATTCCAAAAAACAGTCAGCGGCGAGACGAGATAGCGGAAACTCAATCTCGCCTAAATCAATTAATGATAACCGCCGATGTCCATCCGCAACCTCAAATTTAGAAGGAGAACTTTCTCTCTCCTTAATCGCCGATCGCCAATCGCTAGTTGTGACGATCGAGAATTCTATTACTGCGTTTAAAACTAGCACCTTTTTGATAGATACCGGAGCAGAAATATCGGTATTAAAAGCTACTAGGGCACTTGGGAATGCTATCGTCACTACTTCAAAAAGCATAGAGCTATCTTCTTTAGCAGGAACCCCCCTGCGTACGCTAGGAACTGCAGAATGCAATTTCTACATTAAAAATATGACTTTTAAGCATATTATACATATGGTCGATGGTAATTTACAATTAAAATATGACGGAATATTAGGTCATGATTTTTTAGACAAGTTTCTTTGCAAAATTAACTACGAAACTAAAACACTAATTCTTAAAATAAATAACGTGTCCCCTGACGACACAGAAATACAAAATTCAATTCCTGGAATAGTATCGAACAGTGAGTACGGAGGTTTGAAAGACCCAAGCTCCGAGCTATTTCCAGTTAGATCTGACGCAAGGTGTGGAGGTTTGAAAGACCCAAGCCAACACGTCAGACCAAATCCGAAAAATGTCTCAAAAGAAGACAAAGTACAAAATAAAAAAGCAAAGAAATCGAATAAAGGCAAGTGCGATGCTGACGAGATAAATATACCAGCACGTACACAGGTAATAGCTAGGATAGCCATGAATAAAAGAGGTACCTTTTTCTGCGAACACAAAGAATTGGAATCAGGAGTGATTATTGGGAATACGCTTATAAAACCAGACAAAAATGGTCAAGCGAATATTCTTATCCTCAATTCCAATCAAACTGATGTTCATATTAGGAAAACGGACATAAGACCTCACTTACATGAAATTAATAAATTTAATATTATAAAACTAAATCCTCAAAGGGATCCTATCCAAGAAAGGCTTGCTAGACTCGCATCCGAGCTAGACCTTTCACACTGCAATGCTGAAGAGTTCAGATCCATTTTAGATATATGCCGTAAGTACAACGACATATTCTACTTGGAAGGAGACTCCCTGACATTCACAGATGCAGCGACACATAACATTCCTATCTTACCTGGAAAACCTATCGTAAATGTCAAACCATATAGATTACCTGAAGCTCAGCGTGAAGAAATTAACAATCAAATTAATAAAATGTTAGAAGACGAAATCATTAGTCCCAGTTCAAGCCCTTGGAACTCACCTCTATTATTAGTTCCTAAAAAACCAGATGCCGATGGCAATAAAAGATGGAGAGTAGTCGTTGATTTCAGACGTCTCAACGATATAACTGTGGGAGACGCATTTCCATTGCCAAACATAACGGACATCTTAGATCAATTGGGAAAAGCCAAATATTTTAGCACGTTGGACTTAGCCAACGGCTTTCACCAGATACCCATGAGTGAAAGCGACAAGGAAAAAACTGCATTTAGTACACCTTATGGTCATTACCACTATAACCGTATGCCATTTGGTCTAAAGCGAGCTCCAGCCACTTTTCAAAGGCTGATGAATAATATTTTAGTCGGTCTCCAAGGCATAGAATGCTTTGTTTATATGGACGACATTATTATATACGGGTACAATCTGATAGAACACAACTCTAGACTCCAGAATGTTTTTGACAGGCTTCGAGAACATAATCTCAAGCTACAACCCGAGAAATGTCACTTTCTCAGTAAGCAGATAGCCTATCTGGGTCATCTTATAACCAAAAACGGAGTATCACCAGATCCCGCTAAGCTCGAAGCAGTTACCAATTATCCTATTCCAAAAAAGGAGAAAGACGTAAAATCCTTTTTAGGATTTGTCGGCTATTATAGGCGTTTCATTCCAAACTTTGCAAAGCTAGCCAAACCTTTAACAGCTCTTTTAAAAAAGGATGCTACTTTCAAATGGGATGCTTTTTGCGATGAAGCTTTCCAATCGTTAAAGAAAAAATTGATCAACGCTCCGATATTACAATTCCCATGTTTCGATAAAGAATTTTTAGTGACTTCAGACGCAAGCGACTACGCTGTAGGTAGTGTATTGTCTCAAGGAAAAATCGGTGAAGATAAACCCATCTGTTTTGCAAGTAGAACTCTCAATCAGGCCGAGACGAGGTATTCCACCATAGAAAAGGAATTATTAGCGATAATTTTTGCCGTCGAGCAATTTCGCCCGTCGGAAGTTCACTATCATCACAGATCATAAGCCCCTCACGTGGCTCATGAACCTGAAAGACCCCACTTCTCGCCTAATGAGGTGGAGAATAAGGTTAGAAGAGTATGATTACAAAATCATATACAAACCAGGAAAAGCAAATCTAAATGCCGACGCACTCAGCCGTGCGATCCCTGATAAAAGTAAAGCTATACAGGTGGTAACTAGAAGTCAAAATAAGGTTCAAATCGAATTCCCAAAGGAAACAAATAATAATCCTACATCAACTTATGTAGAAGAAAACACGAAAGATCTTCTAGAGACTCGTGATATTAAGAAAAAATACTTCTTATTGCCAATTCATAGCTCCATACAGGAAAATTCATTAAGTACGTATTTACCCGATAACTACGTAATACCCCTAGGAGAAGCTATTGAATTTAACAAAGGCAAAATTTCTTACATTGTTGGACGCGCTCCTATACCTATCAGAAATGAAACTGATCGAAATCAAATAATAAAAATTTTTCAACAATTTAAGGCCTACTCAAAGAACGAGAAAACTATTTCTATAGCCATACCAATCACCGATAATACTAGTTATCGCGAACTAAAGTTTCTATGTTCTAAAGAATTTGAAAAGTCAGGCACTAGACCAATTTTCTTTCTTAATAAGGTAATTAAACTAACGGACCCTGAAGATATAGCTCAAGTAATAAAAGAGCATCATATCTCTCCGTTAGGCGGTCATCAAGGTGAAGCCAAAACTATAAGCAAAATAAAAAGAATTTACAATTGGCAAGGCATGTTCAAAGATATTAGAGACTACATTAAGAAGTGTCCCTCCTGCCAGAAAAATAAGTGTAGCAAAAACAAAAGAATGCCTATGAAAATAACCACAACTAGTAATAAACCCTTTGAAAAAATATTCTTAGATATAGTAGGACCATTACCCACTAGTTATTTGGATAACAAATATATACTTACGTTCCAAGATGATCTGACGAAATTTTCAGATGCCGTACCCTTACCAAATGCCGAAGCGCACACTGTAGCAGAACAGTTTACGAAACAAATCATATGTAAACACGGTCTACCTGAAACGATCTTAACTGATCAAGGAACCAATTTCTTAAGTTCGACATTTAATGAAGTATGTAAACTACTGAAAATTCATAAGCTACAAACCACTCCTTATCACCCAGAAACAAACGGAGCTTTAGAACGAAGCCACCGAACCTTAGCTGAATATCTTCGACACTATGTGTCAACAGATCCACTTACATGGGATACTTGGATCCCCTACGCTATGTTCGTTTACAACAATTCTGTTCATTCAAGCACAGGCTACACGCCGCATAACTTATTATTTGGATTCCATGCCGAAATCCCAACGTCATTGAAAAAAAATCCTGAAGTTGCGTATAATTACGACAATTATGCCAGCGAACTAATAGCCAGACTTCAACATTCTCATAAGATTGCTAGGGAAAATCTTATAAGAAATAAAGAAAAATCCAAGACATATTATGACCAATCATCCAAACCCAAAAATTTTGTAATAGGCGATAAAGTCTTAATTAAAAATCATACCCGAAAAAATAAGTTATCACCGCTATGGGAAGGACCATACGATATAATAGAGACTCCTTCGTCCGAAAACTCTATCGTCAGAATTAAAAACAAAAATAAACGAATTCATAATAACCATTTGAAGTTATTCGTCGACTAATCACGAACTATTCATCCGTTTTTTCCATAGGTCAGGATGATCGGACCAATTATATTCTTCGCATTATTATGCACAACGACGAGCGCTACAAACGTCACGATTTTCGATTCTACCCCGGGTATCTATTTTGAAGAATTCGGAACAGTTCATCTATACAGTAACTCTTGGAAATTAGTAACGTATTATAATTTAGATAATTTTTACACAGAACTAGATTACTTAAAAATCCAAGCTAGTAATATAGAAAATCTCTGTCTCAGTACAATTAACAAATCACATTCAAACCACTGTGAAGCGCAGATTAATATGCAAAAGGTGTTGTTGAGCGAAATAGATCAGATTGACGAAATCCTAGAACCAAAACATTTAAGGTCACGTAGAGCTTTGTTAAATATTGTCGGAAGTATAAGCAAAAATTTGTTCGGAACGTTGAACGAAGAAGATGCCAAGCACTACGACGAACAAATACAACTCCTAAAAGCAAACGAAGATCATCTTTTGGAACTATTAAAGTCTCAAACCCTAATCGTCGACAAAACTGTCAACGTGTTCAATAAAACTTCGTCCCAAATCCAAAAAGAATTCGGAAATATAAAAAGGAAACTCGCTAATATCTCTCAAGTCGTCAATAATTTAACCTTTCAAATAAATGATAACCTCATAGAACTAGAACTAGAAAATGCCATTACCATTACAACACTCTCCCTTATGAGATACCAAAACACACAAAAGGCTATTTTGGAAATGATTGACATTAAACATGGAACATCAAATCCCTTTATGATAACTCCCTATCAACTCGAACATACCCTTACCATCATCAGGAAAAATCTTCCATCGGGAACGACATTACCTGTCCCCGTTACACCAAACTTACTCATTGATTTGTATAGAGTTAGCCAAACGAGTACTAATAAGATAAACAATCAAATTATTATTGAAACTAAAATCCCTCTACCTTCAAGTACTCAATTCCAAGTGTATAAAATTATACCATTCCCGATTGCCGTGAATGACTCCTTTGTTTATATCAAACCCACTACCGAATTTCTATTAGTCACTCTGAATCGAGAAAAACACTATCCTATGAATCACGAAGATTTTCATCAATGTCTACAAAATGTTCCTCACCATTATATATGTCAGACGACTCACCCAATCTTCAATCTTAATTCTAGAGATAACCAATGCGAAATGGAATTGCTAAAACATACCCAAGATCTCCCGCCTTCTTGTACGTTAAATACCCTAAAAGGCTCTTCCTTATGGATACAATTGGCAAATCCTAACAAATGGCTCTACAGTCTCAGATCACCCCTCACTTTAGATAATATATGCAATGGCGAAATTAAACCACTAACCTTAAAAGGTACCGGAATTTTAGAAATTCGACCCACCTGCTATATTCGAAGCGACTTTCAAACACTTTACGGACATTCTGAAGGAACAACAACACTTGATAAATTTTATTTGCCATCAATTAATCTAACTAATATCACATCCTTGATGGAAAGAATTAATCTAAATGTACCACAAGAGATTACGATAAGAAACAATAATCATCAAGAACTTTTTGATATCAGCGAGGACATTAAATCTCTTAGAAGTAAAGAACAAACTAAATTAAAAAACGTCACCCCACACGACGTTCATCATTATCTACTCATATACTGTTTAGTAGCAATAGCTTCTATTATTATTATATTAAGAGTAATTAAGTACTATATCAAGGAAAAACATGTAATCTCAGAAACCACTGAAAATGAATTAAGTCAGGCTAATGTTGAACTAGAATCCTCTCCTAGGAACATACCTCTGACTAGAACTGTTAATTAAAAACGAAAAAGAAAAAGGGAACATTTAATTTAGTTTCTTTTGTTCTAGTAATATAAGCCAATTACCTTTTTTTTTCAATATATATATAAATTTTATTATTCAAAATACTAAATTTATCCCAATAAATCAAATATTTTCATCATATAAGTATCTCAACTAATAAGAAAAACTAATACCTACATATAATTTTTTGTATCAAACCCTAGATATAGGTTATATAATAAGGTATTATAGTCATAAAATGTAAGCACATACATATATCACTTACCTATATAATTTGAAAACAAAAATAATTATAATACCTATATTTAGATTGTAATTTGTCAAAAACTCTAATCAAATATTGTAACTTTCAACGGCGGAGCATCAACATCCATTCCAACAAAAATTTTCTAATTCTTTTCAAGAAATACAAAATTTCTCTTTAGGGGGAAGGTGTCATGAATCCACATCACCTCCTCCACATTCATAACGCACATTCCAATAATTGCATTCTCTAATTATCCAAATGCATTATTCAATAGCCAAAAGGCAATATCTACATATGTATATCATTTCCACATATCACAAAAACCTAAAAATAAACCTAACATACTATTCATGATATCATGACAAGATCATTTCCAACATACAAAAACCTTAACCCATTAACACACTCAGAAACAGGTGTCTTATTTCAACATTCCTCGGGGCACCCGCTAGACAATCAAATAAACACGTCACCGCGAAGTAGCTACCGTTCATAAGAACGAAAACATGATATACGATCCCTTCTGAGTACTGACCGTCGGTCTAGTGCTCTTATGTAATCTAAAATTTGTTTATCATTTTCCATATGCTACTGGTGACCCTGAAAATTGTCTCTGATTGTTTTTGTCATTCTTAATTGTTTTTGTGATATCCCAATTGTTGACCGATTTTTGAAATTCGAGCGTTTCCGTTCAAGACGAAAAGCCAATTTTTAATTATTTTTCTGATTTTTATTATTTGAGCGTTTCCGTTTAAACAAAAATCAGAATTGTGATTTTCAATTGTTTATTCGATTTTTGTCATTTGAGCGTTTTCCGTTTGGACAAAAATCGAAACATGTGCATACATATGGAATTGTCTACCCGACAATTCCCACAAAATAGGAAAGTGCATAATCGACCAATTCTGATTGGTTAAAGAATTGGTTCGATTTTGAATAAAAAGGCTGTTGAAGCGAAGCCAAGAGAGAGAAGTTTTTTAAAGTTCAACCTGGAGAGTCCCCCTACCCAAGGTAAGGCCTCCAGTGTTTCCCAGTGATCAATTAATTTTGAAGAGTTTTATTTTTATCTTAAAAGTTTTTCTACAAAGTACAAATTCCAAAAAGTTTTACTAAGTGTATTTATTCTAAATAGTTTGCAAGTGTATTAAAGTCTGTTAATGCGAATTATTTTGTGAAAACTATACCGAATAAACGATAAACGTTATTAAAAACTAAAAGGAGTTAAATTATTTGAAAAAGATTGTTGTACACCAAGTGGCGTGCAACAAAAATGAAACAATAAATTCCAACAATCTACATAGATTTCACACCATCTACAATGGTACAAAGACAAATTTTGTTTAAATCAAATCCAAAATAATTATAATCACCTTACTAATATTTCATTTTATTCTAAAAAAAAAAAAACCAATTGAGACAATATGTCATATCCGCCCACGAGTAGAACCACAGGGATCAACTTCCAGGAAACACGGACATTAGCAAACTTTAACAATTACTAACCAGAGAGACATGACAAACAGAAAACTGAACTCCTTCCTACCTTAAAATTCTCCCTATTGCAAAAAAAAAATACTTTTAACTTCTATAATAAATGTATAATTAAATATATTTGGAATAAATAGTAATATGGTATGAGAAAAAAACAAAAAGGGAAATAAAAGTTTTCGTAAATAGAAATGAGAAAATTCCTGAAATATTTTTTTCTCAGAAAAATATTTTTTTTTTTTATTAATGTTTTTCTTTCTTGATAGAAGTAATAATAAAATATAAATAAGATAGATATATGTGAAATAAAAATAAATAATAGTTTTCTTATATAGTAAAAAAAAAAACAAATTGTAAGTAATAATTACAATTATAAAAAATATAAAAACTATCTACGTATTATATTTAAAAGCACCATTTTTTCTTTTATAGCAAACAAATAGTAGCCATTACAAATGTTATAAGACAATTTGCATTACGTATTAAATTTCTATTCTCCCCTGTAATTAGTTCCACCATTTATAGCTATAAAATATAGTATATAGTATACTGTTATCATATAATTATATTATGCATTTGTAATCCCAATAATCATTGAGGCCAAAAGTTAAGCTATTCTTCATTGAGAAAGAAAGTTTTCTTCTCAAAAGAATAAAACTTTCTTTTCCCCAGGGGGGGGGGGAGGGATGTTGTGACTCAGGTACCCAATGCCCCGAATCACAACCATAAGGTCCATGCACCAATATATTGCCCTATGCAATATATCGATGCATTGCAAAGATGACCCTGAAAATTAATTTAAATTTAATTCATTTAAAATTTCATTTAAAAAATTTCAAATGCATTTAAAGTTGCATTTCCATACTGCAACAAAATGCAATTTAGCATAAATTGCATTTCGTTATCAGTAATGCACTCCACTCACACGGTATACCTACCTACATGCCGTGTAATCGGATATCATTTTTCGTCGTGCAAATTGAATTGCACATAAAATAATTCGCATATTCTCACGTACGATCTTTCATCGCCGTGAGAAAGCAAAAAGAAAAAAGCTTTTTCTGAAAGTTTTCGTGGGTACCTGGGGGCAGCTAGCCCAAACCTCGGGGAGTTCGTTCTAAAAACCCGTCGAAGTAACAAGCAGGAGTCGTTTTTTTAAAATCTACCTAAAAATTGAAAATAAGATTGAGTATAAGAAAGTTTTGTGTAAAAAAAATAAATAATAAATCTAAATAAAAATCATAGGTGTTTGAGTTGCAAATAAATAAAAAATCGGAAAAAGGCGAGTTCTTCTATTTTTTCTTTTATCATAAAAGCTGTGAGCTCTCCACCCGGAGCACGGCTCACTTCCAAATACAACAAGTACATAAAATTTGAGTTGTGCTAAATTTATTTTTAAGTACAGAATTATTTAAATTTATAAGGATAGTGGATTTGATGATTAAAGGTGAACGACAACCAAACGATATCTTTTAATCGCTACACTACCCACCACCATTTTGCTATTCAGAACACCGCAAATTTTGGTTTGTGAACGCAGCTCAATGAATGTCAATTATTGGAATTGACTAGTGAGTTATGATTTATAACCGCAGGCCACCATATGTCAATTACAGGAATTGACATACTATATATAGTGTAATGAAAGTTCATTAAAAGGTTAATCAACATGTGATCAGTATATCACCCAAAAATAGTTAGTACCACAGCCGATTCTTACACGTGCCGTAAGAAGTACACTCAGAGCGCAACCCATCTATTACAATTAATATTTAATTGTTTTTGAATACGCAATAGATCGTGTATACTAATTTTAAATGTAAAGATAAAACTAAATTAAAACAACATTTTCAAATTTTCCTGCCACGAGGATTTAATGTGCCCCCCGTTATGAGTATGATATTTACCGTCCCCAATGCGGTACAACTACAAAGGAGGCATACTCCAACACATATAGGCTCGGCTTCACTAGACTGAATTTATCGGCTTTCATGTTTGATGTACCTTGTAAGGTACGGACTTCACGTCGTCTACCTCTCACTCGAGAAGTTTCTGTACTTGTAATATACAATAGTGTACTGTGTCTTCCATATGGGTTGTGAAAGTTACTTATCTACATGGATTTTGTTTATAAAGTATTAAATATAAACTATGAAAATTTTCAAGGATTCTTCTTTAGCATGCAAATACTGGTAAATCTGTACTTGCGCAGTCCCAGTGAGTAAATTTTATACTATTATCCTCCTATCTGTTCGTGAAGATATAGTATTTGCTGAAATGCAACCCAGCTGTGTGAAATGTAATCGAACATTCAGGAACAGATTAAATGTAAAATGTGACGGTGTGTGCCGTAAAGAATTTTGTGCTAATATGTTAACTTAACTTATTATGTTATCAAAAGTGAACTCATAAAAAGAAATAGGCTGTATATGTGTGACGAATGTATCGAATTCAAAGAAAAGGTTCTTGAAAGGTTTGATGTGTTTAATTAATTAATTAATATATTTATTTTTTATTCATTATTTCAATTTTATTATTTTTTCTTCTTCTTCTTCCTTTATCGTTCTAAGTAATTCACTTGTCAACGGATAATTGACTATTTTGATACTTTCGGTTCTATAACGGGTTTTTAACTACTTAGTGTGGTATAAATACATACATAACGAAGGATTATCGTTATTAACACCGACAAAGGCATATCGCCGATTGAAAAAGCTACCAGGACTTGCAGGTTCGAACCTGAATCGCCCATACCAAAAGGACATGGAGCTTGCCATCATTATATAACATCTATAAGTCAGGTATTTGAGTATATTTTTCCTTTAAATTAATTCCCTATATTACTAACAAACCGAGGGTAAGTAGATCAAGAATAAGTCCATATAATAAAAGATTTCTTTCTAGCTGGTTAATAAATGTACCCTTAAGTGAACTAGACCAGATAAGTGAAAAAAGTTATGGTGATAGTTATAACAGTGTACCAGTGAGTAGTGGAACAGATACCGTACCATAAAATAATTTAAGAATTTACGAAATGGCTAACGCTAATAATAACACTATTATCGCTGTTCACCCACCAAACCGTCAAATTCAAGCTGCACTTCCAATTCAAAATCAAGCTCAGAATCCAAATCCAAACCCAGCAGCAGGTATAAAAAATGTTTTCGACTCCTGAGAGTTCCTGATGCAATTAAAGATCTCCGTAGATTTGACGAGAATCCTAACTTGTTTATGATTTTATCAATAATGTAGAAGAAATTCTGCATATAATAGCTGTAGCACACCTTATGCTTAAATATTATTACGTGCAACTAGGAACAAAATAAAAGATCAAGTTAACGAGGTCTTAATTATGTACGAAAGTTCATTAAACAGGGAACATATAAATGGAAATTTAATCTTGGATTACTCAGATAAGAGAACCGAAACATCACTTATTCGAGACCTACATAATTTAAGGCAGGGAAATGGTACAATAGAAAAGTTCTATAGTGAAATTATAGAAGTGCAAGCAACCATATTTAGCCATGTGTAAATTCACGAAAATAAGCAGAGCTCTGTATTCGGAGATGTGTTTAATCGCACTTCTGATAGGATTGAAAGACGTCTTGGCTCAACAGTCCGCGCAAATTAGAAGAACAAAGTTTGCCTTTTGCAACGCCAGAAAAACCATTAAACTTCGCAAATATCAAAATAATAACTAATAATTTTTGCTTACTTTACATAGTTTATATTCCGATGACAAATCTAGAAACTTATAAGAAATTATTTATAAAACCAGTCAAAAGAAATAATATAATAAACAAGATTGAATTTGAGGAAATTTTAAAGCAACTAGATAAGATTTATGGAATAAAAAATAAATGTAAAACCTTTAATTCCTATCAATTTGCAAGCAAGACAATATTGTACATATAAGTTCTTCGAGTTACCTACCAAATACGCTCAAATCATGTAAATACTTTCTAGTCAACAACCGCTCAGTTATATAATATCGTCGTAGCTAATTAATTGTCTTTTTGTCCTAAGTCTTTATTTTAATGTAATAATAATGTATTTTTATTTTATTGTAATTTGTTTTCCAATTTGTTTATTTCTTATTTATTATTATCATTTTTAAAGAAACATTTATACGCGTCGCAAACAAAAAAGGTATTTAAAATATTTGTATTTAAAATTAAAAAAATGTTGTGATCCCAAAATCAGAGCCACATGTACAATTACTTACCCCCTATGGACATTCCAAAAGAGCATAAGCATTCATATTGTGGTCTCAAAATACCACACCATGCATTTCCAAATATCCATATCCAAAATGTACAAATATCCATAATTACTTACCCTCATAAATTTCTTCATATGTCCAAATATGCACAAAATGCACAAATATTCTTATTACTTACCTTCATAAATTTCTTCTCGCATAAATAGCTGTAACCACCGGTAAGAAAACCAGCCTTAAGATTCTCTTACTGCTCTCCACATAAAAAGAAAATCAATCATCATTTCATGGCAATACGCGTTTTCCATACAAGAAGAGTTTGGTTACGTCATTTTTCCCTCACGACTAACCTTGTCATTCTCCGTTCCTAGTTCACCCGAGTTACACAAGTATGCAATTGTGAAAGTATATATATATTTTAGTTGAGTTTAGATATTTATAATATATTTGATATTAAGTGATCACAGTTGTAATTATTTTTCTAACACCCAACAAATGGTGACCCCGACTAAAATTGCACTTAGCAACAAAATCAACAAAAAATAAATGTGATTTGGAACAATTCTCACCAAATTTTCACATAACCTACAATTTCCAACAGAAAATTTTTCATTGCCGCATCGAAATCAGATCGCATTACAAATTCATCGGTTTAAGCGCATATCTTAAGGAATGAATTTCAATCATTCAATTTCAATTAATCAACCTACACTTTTAGCGCTACAAATCATCAGCATAACCCGAGTTCCAATAAATAGCTCATATCAGCTACAAAATCAACAGTAAAACAGAACTTGCAGCACACAGCCAACCGCATTTTGGAAAACAAACCGTTAACTACAGCTCTTGGAAAGGAATCTCAACAAAGCATACTACAAGAATTTTCGGATCCAAAGATTGACAGACATAATTCAGACTACACCAAAAAAATTTTAATTTAATTTAATTAAGGCAAAGGATCAGATCAGCACACATAACGTAGTAAGTAAATATTTCTGGATCATTTCTTTATTAAGAAAACAAATTAAATTTAAAATTAAACCATATTGATAATAAATATACACCTGCCTATTAAGAAAACGAACAAGTACGACAAGATAAATGTTGTCAACTCGAGCTATCACATCTCTATTTCGCGATATATAAAAATTTATTTACATTTAAAGTAAAAACGCACACAACTAGTCGTGTGCAAGTCAGTTCTAACATTAATGTCATAGCAGTGTGATTATTATCTTTCAATATTTAAATATTAAAGATTGAAGACGTAACCACATAAAGTTGTGTGATCACAGGTTGCATTACTTAATGGCATAAGACGATTTTTAACCTATAAACACTTTAATTTGGTGCAAAGATTTCATTCCATACAATGCGCAAATATCATTAACTTCATTATTTTTTTCGTATCTATAACAGGCATTATTAATATAATAAACAATTTGACATTTTGCTCAACATTACCACTGAATTAGCGAAATTTCTACTCAAATCAATTCTCCCGTAAAAATTGCTATACGTTCTTGCAGTAACAGAGGTGCCTGTAAAAATTGCTATACGTTCTTGCAGTAACAGAGGTGCCTAATAAGGTTTTTGTTTTTCCATCCATTCAGTAATTATATTTACATCAGTTACTGTTTAGACTGCTTACACACCTACTCAGGTTAGTGTAAACACATCTTTATTCAGAAGAAGTCCATAAGTAAAATATGTCAAACGAAGAGAGTATGGGCGATAACGACAACACGACTGAACCAGTTCCAAAACAATCAGGCTCAAATGAAAATCCGTTTTTACCACTTCTTGCAACGCTTAAAATACCACCTTTTTGGGGCAATAGACCCAATTTATGGTTTCTCCAAGTGTAGACGCAATTCAGACTTAGAGGAATTACAGCCTCAGGCACAAAATACGTGAAAGGCAGATAAGTGAAAGTGTGAACCAAATAAATTCAAATGTAAGAAATAAAGATAAAATTTTGAGTAAAATCAATTGTAGTTTCTGTAAATTAAGAGGCCATACTTATTCAGAATGCCTAAAAAGAAAGAACACGCCCTACTGTGTGAACTGTAGGATGTATAACCACGATGTGCGAGATTGTAGACGCAAAAACGCTATTCCCAATCAGCCTAATAGAGATTTTTCCAATAATCGAGCGCCATCTGGACTAAAACCCAGCAATCAGCGAGTATATCGTGTGCAAGTGAAATGTGGCTTTTGTGGTCGTATTGGACATGACCTGAAGTCATGCCAATATAAAAACAAATGGGAAGCCAAGAGTTTGGGAAACGACAGCCAGTCGACCAAAAACTCCCCGGCTCGACTTTAAACTCCAACGCAAAAAAGAAAATAGGGTCCACTCAGCCGCCCGAACCTTGTAATCCTATCGTCAAACTTCCGTTAGACATAGGCCTACACGGCCAAACCAAATTAGTAGTGGATACATGCGCTGAAGTAAGTTTGATTAAGAAAAGGGCACTGAAAAATTTCGACACAGTAAATACAGATGAAACAATTGCATTACAGACTCCATTCGGTACCGGAAAGACCATAGGAAATTGTCAAGGAAACTTCAATTTTAAAAATAAAATACCTTATCAATTCCAAGTTGTGAAAAACTTACCTGGTCTTTTCGATGATGGGCTGCAAGGAAACGACTTCCTAGCTAAACACTGCAATGTGGAGGGCCCAAATAGAGCACTAAGGTTTCCTCGTACGGAAACAAACCCGGAAGAGTTCGCTGTTCCAATCTCACTAACAATGGATAAGCTGCTATCCCAAAAGGCAACCGAAATAAGATCACTGGCAGAAAAGAAAGAATCCAAGGAGGTTAAGTTATCTACCTGCAGTGTCTTTAAGGCATCTCACATGAGAAATGCTGGCTGCGATACTTTGACAGAAAATGAGGAATGCGGAAAAAGTAATCCACTTTTTGAGACTGTGGCTAACGAGCAAGGGAAGCATAAGGTTATCTTATCAGAACCTATATGCATACCGGCTCGGTCACAAAAGGTCATCAGGATTCCATTGTGTGTGGACGAGGAAATGCTCTGTTTATCTCAAGAGATAGGCAAAGGAGTATTCCTCGCTAAGAGCTTGCTTCGACCGGGAAAAACAGTGTTGATTGGTATCCTCAATAGCAGTAGTAAACAAGTAGTCATTAGCAGCTTATCGCTGCATCTAACTTATTCAAAAGACTACACAAAAGTTCAGTTGACTGATACACAAGATCACAAGGACACACAAATAGAACATGCGACCACACCACGGCCATTGAGCCGAAATAAAGATGAGCGTGGGAAAAACAGACCGCTCAGTAAAGAAAACACAAAACCATGGCCAACGGGTCAATTAATAGAAGAATCAGAGCGCAATAAAAGCCCAGATATCGCAGAGTGTGCGCAACCACAACCTACATTGCCTACGAGCAATAAACATTTTCTTATATTTCTGATATCCATACTGACCTATCTGTTCCATTACTTCAACCCAAGGCCAATGGGCCAAACACAAGACAAGCATAAAGACCTCACGGAACCTGAGTCAACAGAGCTCAAGGTGCATAGGGGCCTGCCGTCGGAAAAAGGGACTACAAAGAAGGAGGGCAGAGTCTACGGATCTCGGGGAGTGAGAAAACGAAAGAAAGACAGGGAAATTATTAATAAAAACGAGAGAACAGCCACTCTGCAAAATGTTAGATATCTCTACCCGGATTACGAAGACCCGGAGGACTTAGTAAACGATCCCCGTACGGTCCAGCTAGAAAAAAGAACTTGGCCTGGAAGAAAGCCTAAATAACGAGGAAAAACGCTGTATTCTTCAGCTGTGCAATGAATAATACAACGACATATTTTACCTAAAAGGTGATAAACTTACCTACACAAACGCAATAACCCACCACATTCCCTTGGTTCAAGATCAGGCACCCATTAATCAGAAAATGTATAGGTTACCAGAAACCCAGAGGAACGTTATAAATGAGTAGCTACGAGAAATGTTGGACAGCGGTATAGTCGAGCCCAGTAAAAGTCCGTGGAATTCGCCTCTACTGGTAGTCCCCAAAAAACCGGGACCAGATGGCGATAAAAGATGGCGCGTCGGAGTCGATTTTCGAAAATTGATCGAAAAGACTATAGGCGACGCATTTCCACTTCCCCGAATCGAGGATATCCTCGACCAATTAGGTCACGCACGGTATTTCACCACCCTCGATTTGGCAAACGGGATTCATCAAGTGCTAGTCGACCCAAAGATCGGCACAAAACAGCCTTCAGTACGAGTTATGGACACGATGAGTTTCAGCGCATGCCGTTCCGGCTTAAAGGAGCCCCGGCAACCTTTCAACGCCTCATGAATTTCGTTCTAACAGGCTTACAGGGGCTAGAGTGCTTCGTGTAACTGGATGACATAGTCATCTATGGTAAGAACCTCAATGATCACAACGTAAAACTGCGTAAAGTATTTGATAAACTGCGTAAAGTATTTGATAAACTACGAGAAAACAATCTCAAACTGCAGCCCGAAAAGTGCCAGTTCTCGAGAAAAGAAGTTGTCTACCTTGGACATAAATGTTCAAGTCAAGGGGCATTACCAGACCCCAGTAAGATGGCCTGCGTCCAGACCTTCCCTGTTCCCCGCACAGTAAGACAAGTCCAATCCTTTTTAGGACTTGCCAACTATTACAGAAAATTTATACCCGACTTCTCAAGGATAGTTCGACCAATAACAAATTTACTCCGAAAGGATGTTAAATTTACTTGGACGGAGAAAGGTCAGGAAGCTTTTTAAGCCATTAAAGTAGCTTTAGTAACACCTCCACTTCTAATCTACCCTGATTTTTCCCAACCATTCAACTTGACGACGGACGCAAGTAGTGAGGCAGTAGGTGCGGTACTTTCCCAAGGGGAAGTGGGAAAGGATCAACCAATAGCCTGTGCCAGTCGAACACTAAATAAAGCCGAAAAGAATTACTCCACCATTGAAAAGGAGTTACTGGCTATAGTGTGGGCCACAAGAAATTTTAGATGTTACCTCCAGGGACGCAACTTCACAGTCTATACTGACCATAAACCACTAAAAGGAGTCTTTAATGTCAAAGACCCAACTTCCCGTTTGATGAGGTTTCACCACAAACTTTCCGAATTCGATTATCGCATCGAATACAAACCGGGGAAGTGTAACACAAATGCAGAGGCTCTGAGTCGCATTCCCCAGGAAGTCCCTGACGACACAAAGAAAACCTTCACGGTAAAAGCTTTAGACCACCATCAAATGGACTCAGATGAGGACGAAAGTAACCCTTCAGAAACGCAGAAGCATAGAACCATTCAATGCAACGTTGTGACAAGGGCTCAAAACCAAAAGGCCCAAGAGGTTGAACTAAGCCTCCCTACAGAAGAACAAAAGCAGAGAAACATCACAAAACCGCTGCAGCGAAAAGCGCTTAAAGTACCGGAAGAAATTCAATCCCCAGAGGCGGAAGAAAAAACCCCAAATACGTTTAAGGAAATACCGCCAGAAATAAGTAGAAATAACAAACCGGAAGTAATTACGAGCCCCCAGGAGATATTAACGATCTTAAGAGACTATCACGATTCTCCGTTCGGTGGCCACCAAGGTATAATAAAAACTTATAAGTGGATAAGACGCAAGTATTGGTGGAAACACATGCTTAGCGACATCAAAAGGTACGTTAAGAAATGCCCTAAATGCCAAACGATGAAGGCATCCCCTTAATTCCGAATGCCAATGGTGATAACGGACATAGCAGAGCAACCATTTGACAAAATTTACCTGGACATTGTGGGCCCTTTGGAGGAAACCGCCACAGGTAATAAATATATTCTGACCTTTTAAGATAATTTGACCAAATTTGTCGATTGGTATGCCATACCCAACGTGGAAGCAATTACAGTAGCAAAAATTTTCTTCGACGAAATCGTCACACGCTACCGTATCCCCAAAAGAATAGTTACTGATCAGGGATCTAATTTCCTAAGTGAACTATTCAAAAGGGTATGTAAACTCTTAAGGGTAAAAAAGCTACAAACTTCAGCTTACCACCCCCAGTCTAATGGAGCACTGGAGCGTGCCCATAGACCCCTTATAGAGTATCTGCGAACCATGGTAGATGAAAATCCCAAAACATGGGATCAATATCTATGAACCGCTGCGTTCGTGTACAACAACAGCGTACACGAGGATACGAAACTGACCCCAATGGACTGCCTTTACGGCTTTACAGCGGACGTCCCAACAAATTTAAAACGGGACCCTGAACTCGTTTATAACCATGAAGCTATTACCACATACTAAGGTATAAGCTACAAAAATCGTATGCTACAGCTCGTAAGAATCTTCTCGCTAGCAAGAAACGCTCTAAGGGTTATTACGATAAAACAATACGCCCCCTTACATTCTACGTAGGAGATAAAGTTATAACTGTTGTGGCCCAGTCTGCTGGTACACGGAAGCAAGAGCATGGCAGGTGTACCGGTAGTAAAGTAGCAAGCAATAGCGGAACACATTACTTCGCACAGTAAGGTGTCCGCTTATTGCTAAATAATGTGATGATTGTTTACATTACAGCGGCAGTGACTAAACATGCTACTTCGCATAGAGCACGGTCATTGCCCGTTTTGTTTACAACAGCACAGCTGCTTGCTATCGGTGACATTGGCCAGTAGTTTTCATCATCGGTTGTAGAATATTACCGCATCATAATTACATTATGTTGAGGGTCATGTTCTACTTCCGATTTCCGTGTGCAAGTTTTAGAGGTGCGCAACTGAATTGGTGTGGTCAGTTCGGGTTACAATTAAACAGCGTTGGGTCGGTGGTAATAGTTAGATTAAGTTAAAAGTTAAAGTTAAGTTGGTAAGATCTGTGAATAAAATAAAAGTAGTGCATTTGTTGACAGCGGAGTGTTTTTATTGCTAAGGGACACGACATAACGGCCCGTATCGTCCTACGTATCCATGTAAGTAATAGTCCCTAAAACACAACGAGATTAGCATGTATTTCATAAATAGAAGTTGCGTCACGACTAGAAAGAAGTAATAATAAATAGTTGCCAAGCACAGTCCACATACGCAGGGAGATCTAAGAAGTTGTCTGATTTAACACTCCAAGAAATCTCCATGCTCACATAGGCTCATGCTTACAGTATAAACCAATGATTAGAGAGAATGTAAATAAATATACGTAAATGAAGTGGTTACTGAAAATAAAATGGAAATAAGTTAGTATGATATAAAATAAAGAAAATAAAAAAAAATGAAAATCACGAACTACATTATAAGAACTAGAATACGTCCTAGGGTAGATACAAAGTGAGCTCCACATCTGACTAATCAAGTTTTAAACTGAGTTCCTTTTGTCTACTTATGAGATGTTCAGGAAATGTGTTATGAACACATTTTTATAGATACAAGCTCTGTAGCCAAGAGCAGTCAGTGCATAATAACATCTGTCTCTGTATCGTAAATGCAAAGTGTGCATCCTTGGTAAGGAATTTCTGTGAATATTCAGCAATAAATGTTTTTTTAAACATCGATAATATCCCTCGGAGAGTAAACATATCTTAAGCTTTGTAAACCACTCAAGAATTTGAACTATAAGAACCACGTCAATGGGTTGCTTCACCCGCGTCATAAAAATTAATCTAATAATAATTAATAAATAAAAGAATAATCGAATTTTAGCTAAAAATTGAAGAATCTCAGCACTTTTCCGACTTTGTGTTGATTAAAGTAGAACTGTCATAGAATATTGTCAATAGAAATGTCAACCAACCTTTAACATGCCAGGTGCTATGTTGTAATAGATTTAAGGTACTCTAGGGTAGTAGATATGTAAATCAGTAAGTGAACTTAGGCGTAGGAGTAAAAATTGAGTAATTAGTTTGCAATAAGGGAGAGGAATTTATGAATTTGTCTGAAAAATATAATTGTTTGATCAGGTTTAGAGAGTAAGATCATGTTCGGGTGATTTAGAATGTAGCTAGAAAGTATTATTGGATTTATCTTATACAAAGAGTGTTAAAAGCAAAGAGTTCAAGTCGAGAACGTAGATTCCGCTAGTAGGCATATAGTAAGGTGGGTGTCTCGATCTATGTGGAGTGCTTTCGGATAAACCGCATGGCTATTAGGATTCGGAGTTCGAAGTGTGGAAGGGAACATATCAATGAGTTCCGGTGGACATATTTTGTGATCGTGGAGCAAAGAACTTAAGTCTTCAAGCAGTAAATTGCAAAAAGCCAGTAGATCACGAAAAGTAATTACGGAAATGCAAATAAGCCACTCAGTGGAATTAGGAGTGTTGTGTGCATAATCCTGAGTATATGTAAAAGGAACCCCAGGAATCATCGCTGTGTAAAAAGAGTCTGCAAAAGAAATTTGGGAGAAAAGCCAGGGAATCCAGGAAGAACCAGCTACTTAGTGGCTGTGAACGAATTCCCCGGAGAAGACAGGGAACCAGAAGCCCCGAAAGAATCCCGTGTGCTAGTACCACCGTTTTTCATATATGTATATAGACATAAAGGAAACATCTTGCATCAATAACGGTGAGAGAAAGCGGAACAACGAAGTTCAGGTCGACCTGATACATGTGATAGCTACATATTTATCTGCGAAGGAGACACCTTACTATAGCCACATCGCCAGTAGATAAATAGCGGTAGGTTAGGTTAAGGTTAACGCAAAAGGTTTGGAATTTAAGAAATTTTATAATAAATTTGCTAATGGATATCGTTGCTCCGAGTTTTAATTCAAGCCCTGCACTCAGAATAAAGCATGAAAGAATCTAACTGTTATAAAGTCCTCCTCGAGAGTGAAAGCCGAAAGCACAAACTCTCACAAATTTGGGTAGGGCCATATCTGGTAACCTCAGTAATAAGTCCTGTAAACACAACCATCCAAATAGGTAAGCGCAGTGCCACAGTGCATAACAATAGGTTAAAACCATATGATGACTAATGACGACAAACAAAAAGGGTGAATACGGAAAAAATTCTCTAAACTAGGTGTAAAAAAAAAAAATAAAACATCCCAATATTAGTTTCACGATTAAACTAAGTACAGAGTAAGTGGTAAATAGTCCAACTTTTAACCGGGAAATGTTTTCTGTCCCACCATATAGAATGAAATACTTAATGATGAACTTGGTGTTCATGATGAGCATGTGGCGGGTCATCTTTGGACAACTACGACGATCTGGAGAACCGATCACAATCTCCCCACTTCCTAACTCAGGAATATTGTTTGAGGACATGGGCACCCTATTGGCGTATCACAGTACCTGGACAATATTGACGGAGTTGGACCTGTCTGAGCTAACTAATCAGACCATGTTAGCAGAAAAAGCCGAGCACTTGGTGCACCAGCTGTGTAAAAACTCGACTCAGTCATTCGACTGGTGTAAAGTGCAGCAAGTTCATGTACACAGTTTGCTGGAAAACATCAAACGAGGCACTGAAACAATTCAAGAAGGGGTACCAAAGTTCAGAGGTACAAGGTCAATTTTTGACGGAATGGGAAGCGCCCTGCACTTCATGTTCGGTACTATGGACAGTGCGAATGAAAAGGAAATCTACAGCAGGCTCAATGAACTGGAATCCAACACCCAGGCATTAACCAAGTTGGAGGCGCAACAAATCAGTGTGGTAAAAACAACACTCCAACAAATACAGAGACCTTTAACTTCACTTTTAGAACGCCAACTTCAGGTAAATTTACAAATAAATAACTTACTAAATACAACAGACGAGCTCAAACAAAGCCAACTCCGACAGGAGATAATAACTAGCCTCTTACTACAAATATTCGAAATAGAATTTCGACAACAAACTTTGTTAGACATTATACAGTCCAGTAAAACTAACCAAATCCATCCGTTATTAATATCACCAAACAAACTACTGGAGATTTACCACAAATCGCACTCTACGTATCCAGAGCCCCAGGATTGCCTGTGTAATGAATCGGTAAACCCTCTCCTTACCTTCATTTCACATGGGCATATAAGACCTAGATTTATTATGGGAAAATAAGACCTACATTGCATTGCTCCAAAACAATAAATTTTCGCTATATTCAATAGCCTGAGAAATGCGTCTCCGTAACATAAACCAATTTCCGTTGAATCAATATTGTACACAATTTTCTTCACTAAATAACACCTGAAACTTCATAATATTTTCTCAAAGGAAATAGCCCCAAAAAACCCTATACAAATTTTCCGGTAAATCAATTAAATTAATTTGCCCATAATGATAATTTCTGCCTCAAACGCATTTCTCATAGAAAAACAACTTTACGTTGGCCTTCAACTTTTATCCTGGTGAATGAAATTGAATTCTCTTTCGAACCATGCTTTTCCCCAATAATTTTCGGAGCGAAGAACATAACTTAATACACTCATTCATAAAAATGGATAAGCATACAGACCCGTCACATCTCCCCTTTCTGCACTTTAGCTATACAAGCCAGCATCTCAATGCCCATACATGAACTTCATTAAAAGCATTGCAGTGTTTCCCCTTCAAATCTCTTTCCCGGGCTGCAAAATTATGTACAACACTCAGCCGATGAACGGCGCAATTGCCCCGTACATAACCACTAGCGCACGACTTAAAAGCTCTACCATAAAGCACCCTATATGCCAAAAGCTCTTCGTATGTTTCCCTCTCTTTACACGAAAATTTCGGTCAATCAAAAATTAGAATCCAAAAACCCGGAGGAATTGGAAAAATCGTTAAGAAGGGTGGCCTTGTTGTGGCCCAATATAAGGAAGATTCTTCCAGCAGCCAAGGGCGCATTTTAGTGAAATAATTAGCAATTGCTAAACAGTAACCTCGCATGGTACTGTTCTGCAACTGTCGGTTATTTTGCTGATTAGCTCAACAGCTGGCTGCGATGAGCGCTTAGTGGAGCAATCGACGATTACAATAATAATTAACCTAGCATGGTAATTATTATGTAAAGCGATTGTTTACTACTAAGCGACTCAGGTGCTGCAACCGGTAGAACAAACGACAAGGTTGTTGTCGTTTGTTTACATCCGCGTTGTGAGCAAAGAAAGTACTTCCGAATATCGGGGCATAAAAGACCAATGACTGGTCTGGCGAGTGCCCGTTAGTTATCAGTCATTCATTGCAGTGTCAAGTTTCGGTTCGGAGTACTTGATGTATTATTAAGATAGATCATTTTGTTTTCTCGTAATAAAGAATTATGTTTTAAAGTAATTTGAGCGTTGTTCTTATTTGAAGAAGGTTCATCGTGATTAATTAAGTGTTTCTTATTTATTTGATGGTTTCGTGAATTTTATTCATTGATTGCTTTTGGGACACGACATTTTGGCGCAGCCGGTTTAAAAAGGTATTGTGTTTTTAAAATTGATATATATTGAGAGTTATGCTTTTTTAGCTACTCCATTTTTTTTTATTTTCTGGGAGTTATGCTTTTTTAGCTACTCCATTTTTTTAATTTTCTGGGAGTTATGCTTTTTTAGCTGCTCCATTTTTTTTTTTTTGGGAGTTATGCTTCTTTTAGCTGCTCCATTTACTTTTCAGGGTAAATTAAAGAAGTGTTAGAATAAGTGGTAAATATAATATAAATATATAGAAATTGATTGAGGTTGTGATAATGCTGACGTTGAGTGTTTGGGTTAAGTGTTAATAGTTATAGGCGTTTGAAAGTTTTGTTTTTCGGAATGCCATGTGTAAGTTGAAAATATCAAAGTATAGGTTAAGTATTTAATTTATTAGGGGCGCTTGGAAGTTTTCTCGGGTGAAAAATTTAAAGTATGGTTTATTGTATTTTTTTTTTATTTATTGTGTGGCGTGTGCATCTGAATATAGAAAAATAATATTGAAAAAGCATGTTTTGTTTTGTATACATATATGCATAATAGGGGAATTTCGGGTAATTGAGCGTGATAATTGTGATATGTTAGAGGTGTGAATGTTTAGCGTTAGATTGAGTATTGGTATTCCATTAGAACGAGTTAGATACAAGAAAATATATAAAACTAATAACTGTGTAAAAGATGGCAGATACATTTGAAAAAATCATGGATATGGTGTCGAAATATATTCCCATGTTTTCGGGAGAAAGGACACCAAAGCTGCCAAAGGAGGTATTTCGCTTCCTCAGCTGCAGTAAGGACTTGCACGACAGGCTGGAACCAGCGGAGCAAGGCATTTTAATTAAATGCATAAAGTACCGCTTATCCGATGATGCATACTACCTAATAAATTCACATGAGCCAAAAGATTTTGCATCTTTGCAACAGGTGATTAAAACAGCATACATGCCACGGAAATCTTTCAGTGAGTTACGCACTGAAATGGTACAATGTAGGCAGAGACCTGGTGAAGATATTGGAGAGTTTGCGGATAGGATGGTGGAGCTGCGGGACCAGATTAAGTCTGCAGTATCAGCCAAATACCCAAAGATGGATGGAGGCTTGATAGCTGAGTTGGAGGCCGACGCAGTAACAACTTTCAAAGCTGGTGTAAGCAGTCAGTCCACTCGGGCTTACCTAACCGGAAAAAGGTTTGGTGCATTGGAAGAGGTTCAGGAGGAGGCTCTATATTTCGAAAAAGAGTCAGAAAGGCTTCAGGCTATGGCTCCAGGTGTATGGAAAAAAGCACCAGAATATTACAGAGAAACATCACAGGAGGGATGGATGACCAGTAATTTTAATGTTGAAAGACAGAGACAGTCCCAAATACCTTTTCCATCGGTACGGAGGCCAACCCAATCAGGAAGGAATTGCGAAATGCCGGCTAGGGCAGCACAGCAGCCCAGAATTGTTAAATGCTTCAAATGCGGTCGACCTGGACACATTGCGAGAGAGTGCCAACGAGTTCCTTTCTGTACGGGATGTCAGGAAAACGGGCACGTGATATCCAATTGCCAAATTCACCGCGTAAGAGTGGCCAACTGTACAGCTAGCATTCAAGATAAATTCCATTCAGGAAGGGAGGGACTTTATTGCCAATTCTGCCGAACGCGTGACCATTACACGGATATTTGCGTAAAGAAGTATTTAGCAGATAGAGAAGAAGAAAAGTTGATTTCCAGTAATAAATTTATCATCACAGTCATATCAGATATAGCTTTAGAAGGTAAGTTTACGCTTTTAATCGACACTGGGTCTACGTGTAGTTTGATTAAAGTCAATAGAATAAAAAGAAATACACCGATACAAACACATCAGAAAATACAAATTGGAGGACTGTTTGGATTTGTTAGGAACTCCATAGGCACTTGTGAGGCGAAGTTGCTTATAAATAACAGTCAGCAGGCTTGTCGATTTAACGCCATAGGCGACACAGATTCAATTCCAGCAGACAGTATCCTTGGGATGGATTTCCTCAGCGATAGAGCTGTTATCGACTGCATGAAGAGGAAATTGTGGATACAAGGCGCTGAAGCAGAAAAAGAAAGTGCCGTTTGTGGGAACGTCGCCGCTAGTGGAGAAGTTGTAACGACTGCTTTCCATTGTTATAGGCTAGAAAATCCTTCACAAGCCAGAGTAGAGGAGGGTCAAATTAGTGTGGCAGAAAACATCAGATCAAGTAGCAATAACCTAGACAGCAAAGGGAAAGGTATATCATGCAATGTAGAGCCAGCTTCAAGACACGGAGAGAAGAGCACACCAATATGGCAGAAGACATCGGCCAGAGCTTACGACAGTGCGGGACTTGATAAAGCAAGAAATGAAGAAGTCAATAATAGAAGTAGGATACAACAACGGTGCTATGGGTACAGCGGAAATAGGCTGGAGGAGGAACGTGCATTCGTAAGAATTGCCAATACAAGGGCATATTTCGTAAAAAATTCTTTCCATGGACAAACGAAACCTCACAAATTTGACAGACGATCTGCATGGCGCTATAATTGTAGGAACAATACCTATCCTCAACTGGGGAAAGGACAGGGGCTTAAGCAAAAGGGTAAGTTAAAGATGCCAAGACATAGTTATCACACAGGTATAGCAGCGTCGCCGGTCCAAAATAAGATTAATAGGATAAATCTTACGCCAAATTTGATCGGGCTGTACGAGGTAGGTAACGGTTATGACCCGGGAATCGGGGGACGTAACCAAGAGATTTCCAACAAATTCCCTCCAATTTCAGAAGAAATTTGATGAGTGGAGTTTGACAGTCTCTAGCCGGAAAGAGATGGAAATGCGGAACCAAGATAACCCAGTGGATCCAATCGGTAAGGTAAATTTTTAGATTAAAAGGTAAGAAAATGTTATTAAAAGAATTTCTTGTGAGATTTAAAAGAAAAAAAAGAGGTTGTTTTAAATACGTAAATAATGAGAATTTAAAAAAAAAAACAGATAATAGTTATATTCAAAAGAAAAAGGATCTTGGAAGAAGAGAAAACAGAAATAAAAAGTTAAAAGAATATTAAATGTATCAAGATTGAAATCAAACCTAAAGTAGGAAAGAGAGAATAAAAAACAATAGAGTAATGGAAATAAAGAAAAATAAAGTGTTAAGACAGAAGATTTATCAACAAAGAGGTCTTGTAAAGAACAAAAAAATTTAATAGGATGTTAAAGAACGATTGGAAAGGTAAAAGAAATAAGAGATTTAAAAGAAGGTGAAAAAAGATGAGATGAGTGAAATAATCGTTAGACAAGCGCAGAGTATGCAATATGCCTGTAAAAGTATATGAAGACCACACATATGATCTTGATGACGAATTTTGAGCTTCTGCCGAACTCTTATTGGAAAGCTACAATTAGAAAACCTGGCGGAGTTATTAGCGCATAAATTAATGTTGAGAGATCTGTTATATGGTATATCTACTAACATACATATATACAGTACTATATGATATTACAAAAAAAAAAAAATCTTTGAGTACACGTGGACTCTCAATATAATTGAGAGAACTCCATCGGGACCAAAAGAAAGTTTTTTTTTATAAATATAATCATAGTAAAATTAAAGCAGTGCTTATAACAAGAAATTGTCCAGTAATACAGAGTAGATAAAAACATTCTATCTATCTATCCATATAATTAATGGGATTAATTGTGATCAAATGCTAGCAGTATTAGCAGGATTAGTGTACCACTTGAAGCATCAGAAAAGTGAACAAACTTGAACCATTATCAGCAAACCATTGACGGGCCAACCCAAAGCGAGGCTATCCAAACAAGTGGAGACTCCAGTATAAAAAAGGTCATTCCAACAACAGCAAACCTACAAACAGCAAATTTACCAACCGCCTTCGAGTAGCAGCCGGTGCAGTTAGAATAGTAAAGTAGTTTTATTGTAATAACATAATTGTGTTGGGCACCCATAGGAAGAATAACGTTAAGGCTAGAGGATTGTAAAAATTGTAATTAGTGTAGAGAAAAATTTTGTTGTTATGGTTTGGATAGTATTTTTGTAAGTATTCGGGCTATTATAAATGATTGTAAAAAGAACTTTTCGTTATTTTGTTATTATATGTATAGGTACCAAGTAATGTTTTCTAACGGGGTAACACGTGTAAATGAATTAATGAATTCTTGTCCAATAGGTATATAAAATTTTAATGTAATAGAAATAAATAACTTATTACGGTAAGTTGGAGAAGTTTCAAAGTAAAAGACATGTGAAGTAAAAAAAAAAACAAGAATAAAGAAATATAACAGAAGAATGTAAACAAAACACAAGTATGTAGTTATTTATATTGTTATTAATTAAAAAAAAAACAGTAAATAAACTAAAAGAGAAAATAGTTATGTTGTAAAAACACAATATAAAAGAAATGAGATGAAAGTAAGAAAGATTATTACATATGTAAAGGAAATATTGAAGTTAAATGTAAGAAGAAAATTAAAAGAGAAACCAAACTTGAAATATTGTACAAAAGTAAGAATAGAATAAAAAAGAAATGAGAAGAAAATAAGAAAATTTCGAAATATGTAAAAAGTAATGTACAGAATTGTATTGATATACTGCAAAGAATCTGAACCGAACGAGGATTAGGATATTCTCAGTTTATTTAATTGATTGCATTCTCCAGATCTAGTTCCCTGCGGAAACTAGTTTTTCCAAGGGGGGAGGGATGTTGTGGCCCAATATAAGGAAGATTCTTCCAGCAGCCAAGGGCGCATTTTAGTGAAATAATTAGCAATTGCTAAACAGTAACCTCGCATGGTACTGTTCTGCAACTGTCGGTTATTTTGCTGATTAGCTCAACAGCTGGCTGCGATGAGCGCTTAGTGGAGCAATCGACGATTACAATAATAATTAACCTCGCATGGTAATTATTATTTAAAGCGATTGTTTACTACTAAGCGACTCAGGTGCTGCAACCGGTAGAACAAACGACAAGGTTGTTGTCGTTTGTTTACATCCGCGTTGTGAGCAAAGAAAGTACTTCCGAATATCGGGGCATAAAAGACCAATGACTGGTCTGGCGAGTGCCCGTTAGTTATCAGTCATTCATTGCAGTGTCAAGTTTCGGTTCGGAGTACTTGATGTATTATTAAGATAGATCATTTTGTTTTCTCGTAATAAAGAATTATGTTTTAAAGTAATTTGAGCGTTGTTCTTATTTGAAGAAGGTTCATCGTGATTAATTAAGTGTTTCTTATTTATTTGATGGTTTCGTGAATTTTATTCATTGATTGCTTTTGGGACACGACAGCCTGAGGAAAAGGTCAGGCAGTTAGTTTTCGAAATCCGAATTGACTTTTACTCCACCTTACAAAAATCGTAAATCAATAAAAGTGCGGAAAAAATGAGAAGTCGGTCAGTGAGTGGTCTGTGCGTAGGATAAATCAATAAAAGTGTAAAATTCTCAAGGTAGTTCTTTGTTGTAATTCTGATTGTGAATAGTGAGATATAAATAAAACTTTTGAAAAGTATCGTGCAATAGTTTGCAATTTTAATTTTTTTTGAGAAATTCCCCGTAAACAGCAAGGGTACTAGAGATCTTCGCTAGTTAAGCAAGCACTCCTAGTTTCCCGCCGGAAAATCAATAGCCCGGCAAAACACCTGTCCATGTTGTATCAAACAGCGCAGACCCAAGCTCTCCTCATACGAGAAAAGTTAGTTATACGAATTACGTTACCCATATTCAATGTACCCGAAATGAAATTGCAGAGGATACACTGTTTTCCAATACAGGTTGATAAGGAACATTCCCTTGTCCCGGACATAGAATATTCCTACATCGCCAGCCAGATCCAAACTCAGGATTTCCTATTGTTAAAAGCTGAGGATGCAAAGGGGCTTCATAAAGTCTCCAAAAACATCAGAGCCAGTACGTACGTATCGAAATTGGTAAAACCCCGAATTAAAGCCACACTAACCACAGAGTGTGTAATTAAATTGGTGTTCAACCCTCTGTCGGAGAACACCAATTGTAAACTGAGAGTACAAAAACCTCCCCGGAACGCTCTGATCAGAATGAACAGGCCCAATTCATGGATATTTTCGGTTACAGAACCTACAGTGATCCAAGTCACCTGGCCAGATAAATTCCATGTGTCCCGATTAACGAAACAAGGAACATTAGTAGTCAATGAGCCTTATCAAATCCAGTTAAACGCACAAACTTTACCTTTTGAAGCAGAAAACTTTCATCCTCTCACCTTTGTGCAACCACAGTACTTTCCACGCACACACGAGACTGAAAGTCTCCTACGGAAGTATGAGGAAAACATGCCAAACAAAAATCATCAAAACAAACCACCTCAGACAGATGTAATAATGGGGGATGAAGTTGCCGCTATCATCCGCAAGGGAACCAAATCATTGGATGAGATCAAATCTAAGTTGCACAAGATTGCCCAAAACTCAGCGCCACACCACACCAATGTTCTCTCCCACACATCAATATCTCTAACCGGTCTACTTATGATAGCCATACTAGTATACGTAGCTATTAGGTGGTGGTGTCCATTCGCCATAAGTAAAAAATCAAAATCACCCACAGTTCAAATAGAACTAGGAACCAACCCGGAAACAGAGAAACCCGAAGAAGATACCCCAAAAGCTACAAAACCAAAGCCACTTAAAAGATCACGAACCCTTCCGAGGGCTCCATCAATACAACTAGTTTGAATGTGGAACTCAAAATCGGGGGAATAAATTCGGAAAATAGCCGAAATTTTAAATGCAAAAGACTTTGTTCCACTTAGAAGAACAAGTCCAAAAGTATAAATTTTAAATAAACTTTACAAATAATAATAATTCTAATACGTAGAAAAAAAATATACATAGAAATAAAGATTAGAAATAACGAAATTCAACTAGGTATAACTAGTAGCGCAACCCACAACTGATTGCAGCGAAAAAAAAAATAATTGAAAAACTTGCACTAAGGTGAGTGAAGTTAAGCTAACAAATAAAATATTAAATAAAATTTAGAAGTAACTACAGTTAGCACGTAGAAAGTAATTTTTTTTTTATATATATAAATAAAATATTCAACATTAATTAACCTAGAAAATGTAAAATATTATATTCCTTTTTGTATCTGTAAAATAAAATACAGCTAAAAAATTCAAGTAAATTAACTAGAAATTTAACTAAACACAATTACGTAGTGTAGGCAAATACCTTTAATAATAAAATAAAGAATTTTTTAATAGACAAGTAGAACAAAAAAAAAAAACAAATTAAGTAGAAATAATAAAATTAAATTAAAAAATAACAAAACAAGTAGAATAACAGTAAAATGAGGATAGAGTAAATTGAATTAGCCTAAATCAAGTACGACCGATGATCTTCAACAAATATAGAACCCTATAAATATGAAAAAAAAACAGGCAGCAATATCCCTGAAACAGAAAAGGGGGGGGGGGGGCAGATAAATCCAAAGATTTCCTTTTATTGAAGAGAAATTTTTTTATTAAGAAATTAAAAGAAAAGAAAAGAAAATAGGACAGATACAGATGAAATAGAAAAAACCAATTCAAAATTTTATTTTTTTTTGCTTGCTCTGGTGGCCAGCTTAGTCCCAGTCCTCGTCGGAGTCGTCTTCGACAGCGGGAAGGGACGGAGTCGCCATCAGCGCCCGTATAATATCGGCAAAGGTAGAGTCGAAAATGGGATGGCCACATTCACACAGCCCCTGCATCCCACTCAAATTAACAACACCACCTGAAAAGGAAAACCAAAATAAAAACGGATAAATCTATGAACAAGACGAGAAAGTTCACAAAAATAACTTACCCATCACTGACCAGACCCGTGACATCTCCCTTTTCTGCACTTTAGCTATACAAGCCAGCATCTCAATGCCCATACATGAACTTCATTAAAAGCATTGCAGTGTTTCCCCTTCAAATCTCTTTCCCGGGCTGCAAAATTATGTACAACACTCAGCCGATGAACGGCGCAATTCCCCCGTACATAACCACTAGCGCACGACTTAAAAGCTCTACCATAAAGCACCCTATATGCCAAAAGCTCTTCGTATGTTTCCCTCTCTTTACACGAAAATTTCGGTCAATCACAAATTAGAATCCAAAAACCCGGAGGAATTGGAAAAATCGTTAAGAAGGGTGGCCTGAGGAAAAGGTCAGGCAGTTAGTTTTCGAAATCCGAATTGACTTTTACTCCACCTTACAAAAATCGTAAATCAAAAAAAGTGCGGAAAAAATGAGAAGTCGGTCAGTGAGTGGTCTGTGCGTAGGATAAATCAATAAAAGTGTAAAATTCTCAAGGTAGTTCTTTGTTGTAATTCTGATTGTGAATAGTGAGATATAAATAAAACTTTTGAAAAGTATCGTGCAATAGTTTGCAATTTTAATTTTTTTTTTGAGAAATTCCCCGTAAACAACAAGGGTACTAGAGATCTTCGCTAGTTAAGCAAGCACTCCTAGTTTCCCGCCGGAAAATCCCTAGCCCGGCAAAACAACTGGTGGCAGCGGTGCTAGATCTCCAATATAAATAGAGATCTTGAGAGGATAAATTCAAGGCAGGCAGCCCGAAATCACTGCCCAACATCCCAAAAGAAGCGGTGCTAGATCTCTAATATAAATAGAGATCTTGAGAGGATAAATTCAAGGCAGGCAGCCCGAAATCACTGCCCAACATCCCAAAAGAAGCGGTGCTAGATCTCCAATATAAATAGAGTTACTGAGAGGATAAATTTAAGGTAGGCGGCCCGAAATCACTGCCCTCAAGAGAACCAATAGACCAATCTAATGGACCACCAAGAAGAAATTTCCCAAATCCAAGAGAAATTAGCCATATATGCTGAGCCTGCCGGACCGGATGACGAAACAGCCGACTACGTGAAATATATCGCTTTAAAGCAACGCCTTCTTCAACTGCAGCAGCAAATGTAAGTCACATCATTTTACAGATATTCCTTTTTCTTATCAACTAAATTCATATAGTAAAATTTGAAAAAAAACCCAAAAATTTATTTCTTTATTAGATTTTACCTTATTCTATATACTTTTTTTTTCGATAAATGTGATAACCTATAATATAAAAAATATAGTAACCAATTATCGGGTTAAAAAAAAATTTAGAGTATACTAGTGTCTAGTGAAAAGTGTAAAATGTTCAATGTTAATTTGTGCCGTCATTGTGAACACGAAAAACAGACAAAAATAAGGGCATGAAAGTTCTGCTGTGTACAATTTTCCCTCTGCATTAATTTTTTGTGTTACCTCGAAATACGGTACGACAATACGTAACTCCCCTACTAATTTCTCTAAATTGCACAAGGGTGCACACAAATTAAAAGCAGATTCTACGGACATTTTTTTTCTCTTTTCTTATTCTAAAATATAGAATTAAATTGAAATTAAGTGTTCCGCCAGCTTATCTCCACACAACTAATATAACATAGGTATATTAAGTACAAACCCAGTGCATAAAACATAAGTTCCTTTTTAACTTTTTGCAAGAAAAGTGACAAAAAAGGAAACATAGAAAGTGTAGCCCGGAGTTCATATTGACCGATTCTAAATACTCTCATAACACAGTTCCATCTTATAAGTACGTTTAAATACATTTTAATTTTAATACCCAATTCTGAAATTCCTTTTAATTTTCACTTTATTTTGTTATTGTATACACGACGGGGAGATCCAAAAGATTTATATATAAAAGGCAGCGTCTCTGATCCTGTATTAACGCGACAAGAATCTCGGTATCAGCATTTCAAGAGTTACCTTTTTACGACACAATGCCAAACGAACGGCAACAGCAACAAGAGCCAAATCCCGAAAACCAAAACTTACCCAAAAATGATCTTGCCATATCAATCTCCGACGCGAGAAACCTAATTCCTGAGTTCGATGGCAAACCGAAATATTATTTACTCATGCGAGAAATGCTTCTGACAAGAGTTTTTTCTTAAACCTATTAAAGACCAAGCTAACCGGTAGCGCGTACGATATCTTTAAATATAAAGAAATAGGTTCTTGGGTTCAACTTAAAGACGAGTTAGAATCACAATTTTCAGAAGATAGGCCTAGGGTTACAATTCAGGCAGAGATATCAAGAATAAAGCAAGCCCCAAGGGAAGATCTTAAAGATTATTCCCAAAGAATGACTAAGCTTTTATCCGAATTAAACGACGTTACTCTTAAAGGTACTGATAACGCAATTGCGAGAGATTTCCTACTTAAGAAAAACGAAATAAACGCCACAAGAGCCTTTGAAGATGGTTTGCGACATGACCATCTCAAGATAATGGTCAAGGCTCGAGCAGAAAGTACCCTTCGGAAGGCTATAGTATATGCTCAGGAACAGATGCTTAGAATGAGCGAGAAATTGGGTGCCACTTCAAAACCCACAAGACACTCTAATCCTGTCATTTGCGGTTTCTGTAATAAAAGGGGACATACTAGAGACGTTTGCTTTCAGAGAAAAGCATTGCCCGCGTTTAACCCTAATACAGTAACAATCAAAAGAGAGGTGAATCGACTAATTTTCCGATACCGCAACCGAGCGAATCATCACATTAGTGAATGTCGCGCGAAAGCATATGACGAGAGGATGCTCAACCGTCAAGCTCTCCTAACAGATAATAATCACTCACAACGTCCCGTGGCACATAATTCTCAAGGTACAAATAGAAATTACTTTGGAAGCAGCTATATACGACCACCACGAACTACCACTAGACAACCAAAAGCAAACTCCAAGGGCAGTAGGCCTGACCACGTAAGACCTCTGAGAAATATCCAGTGGACAGAAGCGCAGGAAAACGAGAATGGGCCAGAGGAGTTGGAAAGCGAACTACCTCACCTAGCCCATACTCGAGCCGTCATACATTCCACCCCCGCAAACCTGTAAATACTTCCATACAAATACCCATTGAAGTTACACCTAAAGGCGCCGTAATAACACTATATTCTTCAATATCTGGTAAAACGTCAACTTATGTTATAGACACCGGAGCCGAAATCAGCCTACACAAGGTGGAATTAGCTTTAGGTGATACTCCTATATTAGAATCGCATCAAGGTACAATCTGTACACTGTCAGGTAAATCTACTACCACTCATGGTACTACACTAGCAAACTTACGAATCCAAGTAGGGAAAAATTTAGTAAATATTTCACATAAATTCCATATTTTACGAAAGGGAAGTACACTAACTCACGATGGCATTATAGGTAACGACTTCCTACATAAGTACCGGGCAGTACTGAGTTATTCAGAAAACTACCTCAAATTGCACCTGGCCCTTTGGGGAAATGTATCACCTCAACTCGGGAGGGATGCAGTAACAGAAGCAAACAACACAAGCAGGTGTAACGGGAGTAATATTAGAGATGGGATAAATGAAAAGTATATCAAGAAAAGATACGATTTAATATATACACAGGGAAAAACAAATTTAAATGGGAAAAATAACGAAATGCATAAAGATAATAGAAATAATTCAAAGTCGGAAAACAATTATTCAGGAACACGACGCTACGATAGTGACCTGAATAAAATCATACAATAAAAAAATATCAACTTAGAAGTAGGATGTTTCAGAAAAGATCTGCATAAAAACAATTCTAAAGTGAGTGCGAGACGCTACGACTATGGCTCACAAGAAGAATATACCAACACGGACTCGCGACGTTACGACAGCGGTCCTGAGGAAAGAATCACAGAAACACCCCATACGAAGGAAATAAAAAATTATACATGGAATATAAGGACAATAAAACGGAAAATATTTTTATCAATGAAATAAATTCAAATACGAATGAGGAAAATAAAATAGGTAGTAGAAATAGGATAGAGGAAATGTTAATGCAAAATTTAGTTCCAGACGTTGTAATATCCTTACCCCCGCGTACTGAAAAAATAGTAGAAATACCCGTAGCCTCGAATAAAGAAACCTTGTGCTTACACCAACAAATTGAACCTGGAGTTTATGTAGGTAATTGCTTGATTTCGCCGGTGAATAACACAGCCAAGGTATTAATCCTAAATTCAAACGAACACGAGGTCAAGGCCCCTTTCAGCAAAATAAAACTTATAGAAGAAGACCTTGATTCCTACGAAATTATCCAAACCAACACCAAGAATGACCCGGTAAAAAACAGATTAAAAAGGTTAGAAGGAAACCTCAAATTAGAGCATTGTAATCCTGAAGAAAAGGTTACAATCATTAACATTTGTCGATCATTCAATGATTTATTCTACTTAGAGGGCGACACCTTTACCTACACTGATGTCGTCTGTCACTCGATTCCGACACTTCCAGATAAACCCCCAATATATGTCAAACCTTATCGCCTTCCAGTCTCCCAACGCGATGAAATCAATAAACAAATTGAGGAAATGATTACGGATGGGATAATTACCCCTAGCAAGAGCCCTTGGAACTCGCCCTTGCTCTTAGTAAACAAAAAACCGGACAGTGCTGGAAATAAGCGCTGGAGAGTCGTAGTGGATTTTCGTAGGGTAAACGATATAACTGTCGGTGACGCCTACCCTCCACCTAACATAACCGATATCCTCGATCAGTTAGGGCGATCGAAATACTTCTCCACTCTCGACCTAGCTAGCGGGTTCCATCAAATTACCATGCACGACAGCGACAAAGAGAAGACCGCGTTCAGTACTCCGTTTGGGCATTACGAATTCAATAGAATGCCTTTCGGACTAAAAGGAGCACCGGCAACCTTTCAAAAATTAATGAATACGGTGCTGACTGGTCTGCAAGGATTGCGATGTTTCGTATACCTTGACGATATTGTGATCTATGGTCACAATTTACAAGACCACAATAAAAAACTAATAGAAGTGTTACAACGACTCAGGGAAAGCAATCTTAAGCTGCAACCTTATAAATGCCACTTCTTGCAGAAGGAAATCATTTACCTCGGACATGTCGTAAGTGAAGATGGAGTTAGGCCTGACCCTTCCAAAATATCGGCAGTGAAAACTTATCCAACTCCCAAAAAGACTAGAGATGTAAAATCATTTCTCGGTTTTGCAGGATATTACCGCCGTTTCATACCCCATTTCTCTAAGACAGCAAAACCCCTTACCAATCTGCTAAAGAAAGACTCCCCTTTTATATGGGATTGTTTTTGTGATGAAACATTTAGGTCTCTAAAAGAAAAGCTTCAGAACACACCAATTCTTGCATATCCGGACTACTCATAAGACTTCAACGTAACCACGGACGCTAGTGACATAGCCTTGGGCGCGGTGTTATCCCAAGGACAAATAGGCCAAGATCGTCCGATTTGCTACGCTAGCAGGACACTCAACCAGGCCGAAACGAGATACGCTACCATCGAGAAAGAACTACTCGCGATTGTCTACGCCGTTGAACAATTTCGCCCATATATTTATGGAAGGAAATTTAACGTAATAACCGACCACATGCCCCTAAAATGGTTAATGAATCTTAAAGACCCATCCTCTCGTTTAATGAGATGGCGAATCAGACTCGAGGAATACGATTATAAAATCTTATACAAGCCAGGTAGACTAAATTCAAACGCTGATGCACTTAGTAGGATAACAATAGCGAATCAAACCGAAAACAAAGATAAAACTATAAATGTAGCAACAAGAAGCCAAACCCGTAATGCAGAAGCTACGGATAACCCTAAAACCTCAGATGAATACAATGAGTATATATCTAGTATAACCACAGAATTTTTCACGTAATCAATAGTAACCAATCACTCTTATCCCAAGCAAAAGTCTCCCCAAAATTCTTTTTAATCAACAATAGAGAAAGCGAGACAAAAACCTTATTATTTGCAAAGTTTCCCACCTTATTACAAAATCTCACAAACAAAGATATACACATTATCACTAAGGAAAAAATTACATACATTATAGCAAAAGGTACCGATCGTCTAAGAACGGAAAGGGATATTGAATACACATTAAAAATATTAATAAAATTCCGAGAATATCTTACAGAACAAAAAGCGAGCGAACTCAATATATCCATACCTGAGTATGATCCAACCTCCAACCGTGAAATAAAAAACTTACTTAGCTACGCCTTTCCTTCACCTACATATAGAGTCGTGTGTTACTCAGTTAAGATTCAAACGCTCACGGAAAAGAAGGAAATTGATGAAGTTTTGAAGATCTTCCATGAATCACCAATCGGAGGACATCAAGGGGTCACTCGAACCTTAAAACGGATCCAGGCGAACTATCGATGGCCAGGGATGAGTAAGGACGTTGAAAGTTACATATCAAAATGCCAATCATGCCAAAAGAACAAACATAGTAGTAATCCCAGGATCCCAGTGAAAATAACCACCACCAGTTCGAAACCCTTTGAAAAGGTATTTTTGGATATCGTCGGTCCATTGCCTGTAAGCCACGACGGCAACAAATATTTGCTGACATTCCAAGATGACCTAACTAAATTTTCGGAAGCCATCCCTATCAGAAACGCTGAGGCAAAAACAGTAGCCGAAGCATTCGTGACAAAAATCGTCTGTAAACATGGAATTCCGGAAAACCTCCTTACAGACCAAGGATCGAATTTCCTAAGCGAACTTTTTTCCCAGACATGCAAATTATTACGAATTCATAAAATTCAAACCACTCCTTATCACCCACAGACCAATGGTGCTCTCGAAAGAACTCATAGAACCCTAGCTGAGTATCTTCGGCATTACGTCAACCGGGACCCTACAACATGGGATCAATGGATTCCATACGCAACCTTTGTATTTAACACCACACCACATAGTAGCACAAATTACACACCTTTTGAACTTCTCTACGGATTTCCGGTAAATCTACCATACAAACTCAAATCCACACCAAGCTTGTCATATAATTACGATAACTATTCGAACGAATTGAGGGCTAGGTTACAACACGGGTATAGTATTGCTAAAGAGCATTTATTACACAAGAAAAAACGAAGCAAAGAATACTACGATAAGAACACAAAAATAAAGAACTTCAACCTAGGCGACAAGGTACTAATAAAAAATTTAAAAAAAAAAAACAAGTTTTATCCATTATGGACGGGACCTTTCGAGATAATTAACATAAAATCTACCGAAAACTCCACCATAAGAATAGGCAATAAATCAAAAAGAATACATAATAACAACCTCAAACTTTTCTTGGAGTAAAGCAACTTTGTAATAATGTACGAATTCACTTTAGGTTTCTAATAGTCCTGCTCATCGCGGCCCTACTGACCGGCCAGAGTTACGCCAACGTTAAGATCAGCGAACTCAAAAACAACCCAGGAATCTATTTCGAGGAGGTTGGACGGATCGGGCTTTACAGTAACGAATGGCAAATCTTGGTTTACTACGACTTGGAGAATTTCCAATTCGAAATAGGTAAATTAAATTCATACATAAATGACATAACTTCCCTCTGCAATTTAATACATAAATACTACGACCAAACCATTCCATGCTGGGGTGTTACTCAACAATTGCACCTAGAAGTAGTAAAATTAGAACAAAACATGGAACTATTACGGTCAGATAATCATCGATACAAAAGGGGATTAATTAATGCCATTGCGGCACTAAGCAAGACCTTATTCGGAACACTCAGCGAGGAAGACGCTTTAGCTTATAACCAGCAAATAGAGAACCTACACAAAAACCAAAATCATCTGCTGAGCCTCCTGAAAAACCAAACCTGATCGTCGAAACTACAGCGAACATATTCAACAAAAGCCGAATCGAAATAAAAAATCAATTCCTACACATAGAAAATAGAGTAGACGAAATAAACTCTACACTTAATAACTTAAATACAGATACAATTACCACCAAAATAAGCATACAAATAGAAACCTTGGTCTCCCTTACTGGCTTAATAATACACAGGATCCAAGCTACACAAAACATATTAATTAATTTAATCACAGACGTTAGGCACGGGAAACCACACCCGTCAATTATATCACCTCAACAGATGAGAAATGTCTTAGGAACCATCCAAAAGGAAATTCCCAATACACTTACCTTACCTATAGATAGAAAACAGAACAGCTTGCTATAATTATACCAAATAAGTGAGGTCCGCACGGCAATTATCAAAAATAAAATTTTATTCGAGTTTAAACTCCCGTTACCCTTTAAAGATAGTTACCAACTATTTAGAGTATACCCATTACCAATCCCATACGAAACAAATTTCATATTTATCCAGCCAACCTCCGAATATCTGGTTATAGATTTCAATCGGGAACATTACTACAGTATGAACAAATTTGACCTTATGCAATGTGTAACGCACGATTTAAATTATTACCTATGTAAAGTCAGCCATCCCATTTTCAATGTACATTCTCAAAACAATCTCTGCGAGGTGGACCTACTAAATCACATGAATATTGTGCCCCCGCACTGCGAGATAAAAACTACTGCTCGATCAGACTTTTGGACTCAGTTATCACAGCCAAATAGATGGCTTTTCTCATTAGATCATGAGATTACGATCGACATAATATGCAATAACGCTATTAACGCTAGGAAATTATCAAATCTAGGGATCATGGAAATAACTGAAGGTTGCTATATCAAAACTAGAAATCTGATAATACAAGCCCATAACGTAAAGTCCGCCCAGATCAATAACTATTTCCTCCCATCACTCAACCTAAGTTCCCAATTACCCCATTACACGAATTTGAGCAAGCAAAGCTCGGAAAAGCAACCACCTGTTCGAGTTCTTAAATTCAACAGTAAAGACGAGTTAGACAATCTAGGTAAGGCAATAAACCTGCAAAAACAAAACGAGAAATTCGATACGGAATCCCCTAACCCGCATCATATACATCATTATGCTATTTCTTATCTGTTCGCAAGCGTCCTACTCGCAATGTTGCTATACAAATTTATAGCAAAGCTAAATTGTAGAAAAACAACAACAAGAGAAATAAAATCAAACCCAGAGAAGATAGAATGCACAGAAATGAAAGATGAACCCATTTACACAATTTCTATGAAAAAAACATCGAAGTAACTCCCAAAATAAGCACACGACGAAACGGTGGCACTTAAAATTGAAATATGATAACGAAAATTCCACACAACTTATTCTTGTCTTCAAAAAAAAAAAAAAAAAACTATATCTAAATATTCGGTTTTACTCTATTATATATATATATACTTCATTTCGATATATTGTTTATATAACAAAATAGAATTCGGAATTTTTAGAAAGTATCAAATAAAAAAAAAAAAAAAAAACCTAGAACCATTAGACGTTAATTAAACATAAGTATGGGGTTTATAAATCCAGAAATTTTTTAATTTTATAAGAAGCAATAAAAGTACTATTCACTGTAGCGTATTGGCCCTTACGCTACTCTCTCATGGCCATAAAACAAGAAGACAATATGTAGAAATCTGAAAAGCATAAAATTGGCATCATCGCCTCGTCTACCAGCTGAAATTTCGTGCCATTAACCGTTGGTCACAAAAACTTCCAGTGGAGCAACGGATAATGAGGCATACAAATAGTTCCTCGCATAACAATACTTTACCGGTGTCAGCCAAAATTCCAGCCACCAGCAGGAACATACACAATACACCTAAATGAATTCAATAAAAAAAAAAATAAATAAATATATATATAGAGCGCAAGCCCAACACGCTCTGTTTCTGCGGCACGAGGCACCGACATGAACACGGTAGGCAAAGCAAGCGATGCTCGTACTGTTCATGTCGCTAGATAGATCGACGGAAAGCGACGATGGTGTGTGTGTCGTGGAGTCGGCTGAAGATTGCGGGCCATATGTCACTCGGGACAGTCTTTTGCGGGATTTGCTCGAGATCGGACGAAAACGTAATTTTGCGCAGTATTAGGAAAATTTTACCTGACTTTTCTCTTGCTTCGGTGAATAGTTCTAGCTGTAAGAAAATACGAAAAATATCTTACTTCAGTAATGAATAATTGAAGAAGATTCGGAAAATAACAATATGCCAACAAGTTTTTCTTTCCTGCGCGGCAGTGTCGGCGTAATTTAAAGACGCTATTCCTCAGTGAATTGGAATGGAAAGTTCCCGAAGTTTTTTTCTGTGAATACTGAAAAGAAAAATCATAGTTAAGTGTAAGAGATTAAGAATATTCGAAGAAATATGAATATTGAAAATTTTGATATTACCTGTGTGGCAGGTCGGCGTAATTTAAAGATGCTATTCCTATGGAAATTTCCCGAAGTTTTTTTTTTTATCTGTGAATACTGAAAAGAAAAAAAAATCATAGTTAGGTGTTAGAGATTCGGAGTATTCAAAGAAATACGAATATTGAAAAGTTTTTTTTTACCTGCGTGGCAGTGTCGGCGTAAAATAAAATTACCGTCGTTCAGAGAAAGAGATTCGAGAGGTCCAAAATACTTTAAGTGCCGCTGAAAATATGAAAAAAAAAAATTTTTTTAAATCGTCGTTTAGTGGTAAACAGTGGACATACTCAAAGATATTATAATATTCAACTCTCACTTGCGTACCAGTATTCCTACCGGCTCTAATAGTGGCCAGACTATAAAAAGGGTACTTGAATTAGACATTCTTCTTGGTGGTGCTCCTATATGCACTCACAGCACTCAACCTGGAAGTAAATAATCTGGTTGAAAATTTTCTTACTCTCCACGTCATTCAGCCAAGCTTACCCCTGAAAGGGCAGTAAATTGGCCCTTCACCGGCGAAGAAGTGTTCATACGGCACAGTTGCATTCCATATCATTCCACCTTTACGAGCCCGAAGGAGAAAGGAAGCGCGGGAAGCAAGCTCGAAGCTCTGATAGATAAATGAAGATCCAGTACTCTACCTTTCTTGGAACGGAGGAAACCCTGAAGTCGCCTAATCAATATGTATACGTGAGTCACTAGTATGCTTTAAGGTCAGTTAAATTATTCTCAAGTTCATATATTATTTTTTCTTTTGTTCTATACGATTTTGAAATAAGTCATTAGAATTTACAATTGGTCACAATACAATCTTGAAATCAAGTATTAGGATTTACTATTGTTAACAATACAAATTTGAAATAAATTCTTAGAATTTAAGATTAAGAACAGATCCGTAGGGTTTGATAAGTCGATACAACAGGAAAGCGCTTATTAGGGCTAAGAATAAGCACTTATAAAGTTGAGGACATATAAGAAAATCATTTATTTTTTTCTTATTTGTCTTATAACATGTCAGATTTTTCTTTGTAATCGGGTTTCCTCCCTGGCAAGTGATTTACGCATACTCATACAAATATTTAACGACAATAAATAAGATATTCGCGATTTGAATTTAAGATCAATCTTTCCTTTTCTTTATTTATCCATTTTGACTCGAAAGTCACTTTTTTTTAACTAGGACTGGACCAAATCAAGAGAGTGCCCTCACGCCCTCCCTCTTCTTTTGGGGGTTATTGGATGGTCATCTGCCGCCGCCCTTCTTCATGTTTGGTTTTCTCTTGTTGTTTTTTTTTCGGTTTGTTTATAAGTTTTGATGGCCCCAGTGCAATGGAGTGAGTAGTCACTGCGGGAACGGTAGCGGACATGATGGAGGTCACCTTGACACAGGCACTCGAATATACATAATTCAATACATGGGGCTAAGAAGAACATATAGGCTTTGGAGGCTTAGCCAGGGTGGAAGGGGGCGTATGGGCCCAATGTTTCCACAAAGCCGGAGTCTCAACACCAGCTAAGACTCCCTCTCTCGCTCTCTCTCTCACTCACTTCAGATCATGTTTTCTCTCGGCGTCGATAGTTCTCCGGGTGTCACAAATCGGTACAGCGTTGACAAGGTTTCTTCTCTTACATGCTTATTTGTGGTTTCCTAGCAAGTAAATTTTCTTTTCCAGGTTGAGCGGAAGCAGTGAAAGGCAGTGTTGAGCAAGCTTTCGTTAGATTGACCCGTCAGGGGTCGGGATATATAAAAAAAAAAAGGAAAAAAAATTTTTTTTTGCGTGATCACGTCCGTCCGTCCGTCTGCAGTCCGTACTTCAACCGAGTTAAACATCAGTCAGTCTGGCTGGCTTACACAGGTTATTCTTTGTTGTTGTGTTTTTTTTTCAGAGTTGCACAGTTAACAAGCATTGAGGAGATGTGGTTGGCAAGAACCACCCCCCACCGGCTGCCCGCTAGCGGCGAATTACTTACTGTGCAGCCACCCACGCATATCTCCAAAATGATTTTTTGCAACATGAGGCTTTCGTCGCGACCCATGTCTATTCTCGTCTAGGGTGAGCATGCACATGGTCGAAGGGAAAGTGCTCACCGTTACATCACCTAAGTAGAAGTAGAAAAAAAAAGTTTCATTATACCTAAATATTAGATTTTACTTTATTACATATATATACTTCATTTCGATATTACTTTCTGTTTTATCTATATTGGTTATATAAAAATAGAATTCGGAATTTCTAGAAAGTATCTTATAAAAAAAAACTCATAATATTAACTAGAAACATTAGACGTTAATTAAACATAAGTATGGGGTTTATAAAATCAAGAAAATTTTTAATTTTACAAGAAGCAAAACAAGTACTATTCACCTAAATAGAATTTTAACATTATAATGAGGCACGACACCTTAAACTGACTACGACGCTTGAAACAAAAACCGGACTCATGGCCATATTCCTCATACACCTTCTCATAGTCACACAAAGCAATGGACGGTGACCCAGCTAATTTAAAAGAAAGTTACATTCCCTCCAGTAATGAAACTTTCTTTTCCTAAGGGGATAGGTGTAATGAATCGGTAAACCCTCTCCTTACCTTCATTTCACATGGGCATATAAGACCTAGATTTATTATGGGAAAATAAGACCTACATTGCATTGCTCCAAAACAATAAATTTTCGCTATATTCAATAGCCTGAGAAATGCGTCTCCGTAACATAAACCAATTTCCGTTGAATCAATATTGTACACAATTTTCTTCACTAAATAACACCTGAAACTTCATAATATTTTCTCAAAGGAAATAGCCCCTATACAAATTTTCCGGTAAATCAATTAAATTAATTTGCCCATAATGATAATTTCTGCCTCAAACGCATTGCTCATAGAAAAACAACCGTTGGCCTTCAACTTTTATCCAGGTGAATGAAATAGAATTCTCTTTCCAACCATGCTTTTCCCCAATAATTTTCGGAGCGAAGAACATAACTTAATACACTCATTCATAAAAATGGATAAGCATACAGACCCGTCACATCTCCCCTTTCTGCACTTTAGCTATACAAGCCGGCATCTCAATGCCCATACATGAACTTCATTAAAAGCATTGCAGTGTTTTCCCTTCAAATCTCTTTCCTGGGCTGCAAAATTATGTACAACACTCAGCCGATGAACGGCGCAATTCCCCCGTACATAACCACTAGCGCACGACTTAAAAGCTCTAGCATAAAGCACCCTATATGCCAAAAGCTCTTCGTATGGTTCCCCCCTCCTTACACGAAAATTTCGGTCAATCAAAAGTTAGAATCCAAAAACCCGGAGTAATTGGAAAAATCAATAAGAAGGGTGGCCTGAGGAAAAGGTCAGGCAGTTAGTTTTCGAAATCCGAATTGACTTTTACTCCACCTTACAAAAATCGTAAATCAATAAAAGTGCGGAAAAATGAGAAGTCGGTCAGTGAGTGGTCTGTGCGTAGGATAAATCAATAAAAGTGTAAAATTCTCAAGGTAGTTCTTTGTTGTAATTCTGATTGTGAATAGTGAGATATAAATAAAACTTTTGAAAAGTATCGTGCAATAGTTTGCAATTTTAATTTTTTTTGAGAAATTCCCCGTAAACAGCAAGGGTACTAGAGATCTTCGCTAGTTAAGCAAGCACTCCTAGTTTCCCGCCGGAAAATCAATAGCCCGGCAAAACACCTGTCCATGTTGTATCAAACAGCGCAGACCCAAGCTCTCCTCATACGAGAAAAGTTAGTTATACGAATTACGTTACCCATATTCAATGTACCCGAAATGAAATTGCAGAGGATACACTGTTTTCCAATACAGGTTGATAAGGAACATTCCCTTGTCCCGGACATAGAATATTCCTACATCGCCAGCCAGATCCAAACTCAGGATTTCCTATTGTTAAAAGCTGAGGATGCAAAGGGGCTTCATAAAGTCTCCAAAAACATCAGAGCCAGTACGTACGTAACGAAATTGGTAAAACCCCGAATTAAAGCCACACTAACCACAGAGTGTGTAATTAAATTGGTGTTCAACCCTCTGTCGGAGAACACCAATTGTAAACTGAGAGTACAAAAACCTCCCCGGAACGCTCTGATCAAAATGAACAGGCCCAATTCATGGATATTTTCGGTTACAGAACCCACAGTGATCCAAGTCACCTGGCCAGATAAATTCCATGTGTCCCGATTAACGAAACAAGGAACAATAGTAGTCAATGAGCCTTATCAAATCCAGTTAAACGCACAAACTTTACCTTTTGAAGCAGAAAACTTTCATCCTCTCACCTTTGTGCAACCACAGTACTTTCCACGCACACACGAGACTGAAAGTCTCCTACGGAAGTATGAGGAAAACATGCCAAACAAAAATCATCAAAACAAACCACCTCAGACAGATGTAATAATGGGGGATGAAGTTACCGCTATCATCCGCAAGGGAACCAAATCATTGGATGAGATCAAATCTAAGTTGCACAAGATTGCCCAAAACTCAGCGCCACACCACACCAATGTTCTCTCCCACACATCAATATCTCTAACCGGTCTACTTATGATAGCCATACTAGTATACGTAGCTATTAGGTGGTGGTGTCCATTCGCCATAAGTAAAAAATCAAAATCACCCACAGTTCAAATAGAACTAGGAACCAACCCGGAAACAGAGAAACCCGAAGAAGATACCCCAAAAGCTACAAAACCAAAGCCACTTAAAAGATCACGAACCCTTCCGAGGGCTCCATCAATACAACTAGTTTGAATGTGGAACTCAAAATCGGGGGAATAAATTCGGAAAATAGCCGAAATTTTAAATGCAAAAGACTTTGTTCCACTTAGAAGAACAAGTCCAAAAGTATAAATTTTAAATAAACTTTACAAATAATAATAATTCTAATACGTAGAAAAAAAATATACATAGAAATAAAGATTAGAAATAACGAAATTCAACTAGGTATAACTAGTAGCGCAACCCACAACTGATTGCAGCGAAAAAAAAAAATAATTGAAAAACTTGCACTAAGGTGAGTGAAGTTAAGCTAACAAATAAAATATTAAATAAAATTTAGAAGTAACTACAGTTAGCACGTAGAAAGTAATTTTTTTTTTATATATATAAATAAAATATTCAACATTAATTAACCTAGAAAATGTAAAATATTATATTCCTTTTTGTATCTGTAAAATATAATACAGCTAAAAAATTCAAGTAAATTAACTAGAAATTTAACTAAACACAATTACGTAGTGTAGGCAAATACCTTTAATAATAAAATAAAGAATTTTTTAATAGACAAGTAGAACAAAAAAAAAAAAAAACAAATTAAGTAGAAATAATAAAATTAAATTAAAAAATAACAAAACAAGTAGAATAACAGTAAAATGAGGATAGAGTAAATTGAATTAGCCTAAATCAAGTACGACCGATGATCTTCAACAAATATAGAACCCTATAAATATGAAAAAAAAACAGGCAGCAATATCCCTGAAACAGAAAAGGGGGGGGGGGGCAGATAAATCCAAAGATTTCCTTTTATTGAAGAGAAATTTTTTTATTAAGAAATTAAAAGAAAAGAAAAGAAAATAGGACAGATACAGATGAAATAGAAAAAACCAATTCAAAATTTTATTTTTTTTTTGCTTGCTCTGGTGGCCAGCTTAGTCCCAGTCCTCGTCGGAGTCGTCTTCGACAGCGAGAAGGGACGGAGTCGCCATCAGCGCCCGTATAATATCGGCAAAGGTAGAGTCGAAAATGGGATGGCAACATTCACACAGCCCCTGCATCCCACTCAAATTAACAACACCACCTGAAAAGGACAACCAAAATAAAAACGGATAAATCTATGAACAAGACGAGAAAGTTCACAAAAATAACTTACCCATCACTGACCAAGACTGACCCCCGTGCGGATCCAACCACAGATGAACGATGGCTCTTGATCGCAATGAAAGCGACAAAAAGGGGAGTTCGTTTTTTAACTTAACAGAAGAAGGCTCGGGTAAGAATTTCGGCGGAAGAACGGAAAAAGTTTTAAAGTGTTAACCACAAAAGAAGAAGGAAGAATTTTTAATTGTAAGAGATTCGGACGTACTTGATTTTAACAGAAAAATTATACAACAGAGAGAATTTATTGTGTTTAAAGGAAAAGAATTTAATTGTAAGAGATTCGGATGTACTTGATTTTAACAGAAAAAGTTATAAAAGAGAGAGAATTTATTGTGTTTAAAGAAAAAATACGCAATTGTAAGAGTTTCGAGTCGTTTCGGTTAAACAACACGAAAAGAAAAAGATAAAAAGAATAAAGTGAAAGTTTGTGTTCTCGATAAATTGGTGTACTGAATTATTAACCGCCCTCACCGAAAAACACGCCCATGTGTTGGGAGTAAAAAGCGACGTGTCTTTCGCCCACAAGGTAAGAAGGTTTTAATAGACATTTACCTGGTGCATGGCATATAACAGGCTGTTCACCATGGCGATAGCGAGAACTTCGCCGGATGCGGTTCCATTAGAGATCTGCTCAATCTGCCACAATACAGACTGGAGGATTAAATGCCGAGCAGTGTCCACATATTGCGGACACATCTTCCATAAGAAGTGTCTCCAGATATGGGTTAAATATACGTCTAGCTGCCCAAATTGCAGGCTGTTCCTTGGACAGACTGACATCTCTATATATACTGGCCCGACGGGCAAACGCCCGATGACGAGAGCAATCGATCAAGAAGCCATCCTTTCCTGCTCACGGCAGATGGCCTTGTCTCCGACAACTCTGCTCACGCTACCTACAAGCCCGCAGCGGAATCGGTTAACCGAAGAAATCCCTAGACCGAGCTCAGCGCGCGGCGCCGTTAGACGCGAGTCGGTAGTAGGAGAAGCATATCTGGATTTAACTGGTCTCCAAGTACACATTTCCGATATAGTTAGAAGTGATATGTCGCGATGCCTCAATTTTCCGGCCGAATTACATTCACACGCCCAACTTCCATCGCGCCCTGCCTTAACACAAGTAGATCTATCTCGTCGTCGTCCTATTCCGCCTAGGCGACAGCTCCTCATGGCCATGAGCTACACCACAATTTTAACCGCGGAGCCAGTAATAGTGGTCCTCATATCGCTAGTCAAGATCAGATGCCTATACAACCAATATCTGTGCCTCGAGTATCTCCGGTCCAAGAATCGTCTAGAGAACCTGAGCGAGCCTCTAGACCATGGTCTCATCAGTGGCACCGGCACTCTTCAAGCCTTACTAAGGGATGGAAGCTTGTATATAACGGAGACAATTCACGTCTATCCGTGGAAGATTTCATATTCCGTGTAAAGGCGTTAACGAATACCACTTTGTATGGCGATTTCGACCTGCTGATCAGACATGTGCACACTCTGTTCAGTGATACAGCTAACAATTGGTATTTTGCATTGTTGAGGATTAATCCAACTCCTACCTGGGAGAAAATTGGAGCTCCCCTATTAAAGACGATTATGCAAAATTATAGGAACAGTGTGACTATCTTTAAAATTTATATTACACCCCTCATGTGTTGGTCCGGGGTACTTACCTGTTAAGTGGTCTCGCACCTTTTTATCACCTTCAGGAAATGGTTTCTCGCAAATATGACTGAGTGGAGCTACTGAAAAGTTGTTGACCTGTTCTTTAGTTAGGATTCATTCGTAGTGGGTCACTGAAAACATTTTCTAAATTGCATATTGATTTAACTCGCACACAAACCAATTAATACAATCCGCACCACGGTAGTACTTGTAAAACGATAACGTGGGATCATATGAGCACTTTATATAATATGCTATACTACACGGAATATGTTCTTGATATTTGTTCTTATCACTAGAATCTATTAATAAACACTCCAAGTCTGCATATGTATATAATAAAAGGTGCTTCTATCTTATTCTTAAAGTTTTTAAATACTAAAGTTGATTCGTTTTCTGATGGTAGTGGAATTCTCGCATTGTTAACTTTTTCACAATTCTTTGTATGCTCCTCCAGTTTTGTAGTTGTGGGGAAGAAGTAGTCTAGAGAAATTCTTAATCCAAATGAAGTAGTATTTAATTGGTTCTTCATCTTTGTTGTATACATATTTGTGTTCTTCTGCATCATTGTAATATAAATTCTGTATCATGATTAGATTTACGTACTTTTCTTTTTTATCTTTTGTTAAGTAAGTTGGTAAGGTGGTATAATATGTTTTCGCAGCATCTGACGACATTTTCAAAATGATTGAAAGATTATTCTGTTTTTCAAATCGTGGTATCTGTTTAATCGTCATCGGGAATGTAATGTTTTTGAGGTCCAGAACATTAGAACAGTGGGGGTATGCTGATGTTCTATCAGGAGGTTGTAGCCGATAAACTAGATGTAAAGCTGAAACAACTGCCCAGGCAAAACAGGCGTCATCAATATTCTTTACATTAATTGAACCTTTTCTAATATTCAATTGCCTTGGGTAATTCAATGTATGAAAATCCTAGTTGTGGTGTATATTTGTTAATATTAACACTTAAGTTTATAATTTCTGATAACGCCCAACCGCTATCTTTTTCTTGAAATTCCTCCAAATTTTTCAGGATTTTATCTAGGATGTTTTTTTTAAACCAAGCCTTAATGTCTATATCTCTATATATTGGAACATTCTTAGTATTCTTATATTTAAATTCGAATACTTCTTCGCCTACTTTTATTATTTTAAATTTACCACAAAACGCTGTATTAACCTTCAAAGCTATTTCTTTTTTGAGGGCATTATTAATGCGTCTCTGAAAGAGATTTGAACAATCTTCTAAAAATGTTAGAGGTTCCTTGTGGACTAAGTTAACAATTACCCCTGTACGTATGTTATTATTAATGGCATAATGCGAATCTTTCCATTTAACTAGGGAAGAAGCTCAACAGTTGATTCGTTTTACTCACATTGTTGGTCTGCCGCAAAGAATTATTAAGCTTACGTAAAGAATTATCAACCTTTTTTAGTGCGGCACTTATTAATTCGCAGATATTTTTAGCATTAATAAATGCTGTTTATATGTCTTGAACTAAATTTTTCAAATTCATCTTTAATACTATGTAACTTTTCACCTGATCTATATGTAAAGTACTGTATGAACTGTATCGCACGTAAGGTATGTAACAATAATTACACTATAACATAATAATTACACTATAACATAATAATTACACTATAATATAATAATTACACTATAATATAATAATTACACTGTAATATGATAAGACATAAGTACGAATATAAAAATAAGCCTGGCAACGCCGTGTGACAAGCAGAAATGGTGTTCTAAATCACGCCATGTCCAATACTTGCATATCGGCATGTACATAGGAGAACGCAGTCTCATAAATGACTCTGAATAACGGTCTTTCACCTCACTTTCAAAAACCGGGTGGGAGCCCACGCATAACCCATTTTGCCCGGTAACGTTGAAAGTGGAACCTGGAAAAAGAAAGATAAATGTAAGAAAAGAATAGCTAACTGTGAGCAAAACAATATAGCTTACCGGCGCCAAACCAGAATTTCCCCTGATGTGAGTAGATTTACCCAGTAAGTTCTCCCAAACACAGCCTCCGTCGTGCCACAAACCGTGAAGGGACGCATGCCGCTTCTCCGGAGCCAGCTCGGCCCCACATATATCACAAATAAGAGGCCAGTACCTATAGGCAGCGATAGAGTGTACTGGCCACTTTAGCAGTAAACAACATGACATGATAATCGGTTCTTACGATTCAAAAAATTCTACAGTTATCCGCGGATAATAACAACCCGCTTATTACCAAAACCCTTTAAAACCCTTTTATTTTCATATATTGTCGAAGCACGTAACATTGTCCTAGTAATTTTGAATACTTTTACTCTGTTAATAGGAACCCCGCCTATTAACAATACCCCTTTATAGCCATTAATAAAGCATCTTATATATTCTATTTTCAATGTAAATTTCGCCGCGTATTGTCACACTCAGGTTCAATTTTTCTGTTCAGCGCATTCGTATATAAAAGTGGCCCAAAAATGTATGGATTTGTAAAAGTGTTAAAATATCGGAATGCTTCAGAATATGTTGGCTAATGTAATGCTAAATTTCTATACAAAATTTCAGTGCAATTTTTTTATTGTTTAGAGGTCGTTCAAATTGAAAATAGTTTTTTTTTTTAGCTGGTTTGGTCTTTCAGGAAAACTCTTTAAACATTTTCGGTTATAACTTCTTAATTTGACAATATTTTTCCTTGATAATTTTTTTACAATTTATGGAAACTTAGTTATATAAACTTATTGCAGTGAAAGACGTTTTAGAAAATTACATTTTTAAAATTCGTCCTGAAACTCCAATTGTTTGATTTCGCTAAAATTTGTTCGAAGTCGATGTTGAGGTGAAATTTGTAATTAAATTACGACATCGACTTTGCCGATTTCATTCCACACTTTTTCCTTAACGTGGAAATTTCTGAAATGAAGTTGGTCGCAGCCGAAACCAAGTTTGCACCTTGAGCAAAGTTCAGTTTCAGTCGAAGTCCCAGGTTAATTCGAAGTTGCAATTTAAGCTTGCCACATGCATTTACCATTTGGTCTAATTCGAAGTAGACTGAGAAGCCGTGTAATTCGAGCCTAAATGGAATTATATATTGTATTAACTGTTGCATATAGAAGATCAGGAGTTTAACGAGTACTAAAATGTTATAACAACTTGAAATGCTTTGGAAAATTAACAGACAAAGAGATAGTAGATGGTCCTTGAAGCAGATCGTCCAGGCAGTGATGAAGAAATATTGGACATCCTTGAAAGTGATGTTTCTACCAATAAGGTGTCAAGCCGTACGGATACGACTCTTGAGGTGGACTTTGTGCACAAAGACTTACTTGCAAATGCCCTTGAATTAAAAAACCTAAATTTACTCGAAGAAAAATTATAGAAATTTTCATAAAGTCCAAGGCATAAAAAAGAGATTTATGATTATTTTAAGTGAATCTAATGGTGTATAGGTATATTTTGTCATTATACAGGGCGTCCCAGGTAATAGTGTCAAACGGAAGTCCAGAGGTAGAGCACCCCCACAGGTACCCGAATCATCTCATGTATGCTCTGCGATTTTTGTAATGTACGAGTTATTATTTTTTTTCGTAATTTCTTACCAAACTACTAATTCGAAGACATTTTTGGTCATAGTGACTTGAATAATTCAGACAAATTGCTGTTTTTTTGTCCCAATTTTCCTGAGTATTAGGACGAATCAATGCAAAAAGATTTGATACCATAGCTCATACCATTGCGCCAAAAGAAATTTTTAAATGACATAAAATTCAAAATAATGAAATATGCCAAAACCTTACCGAATAAAAAAAATTCACCTAACTATTGTCATCCAAACTTATTTGAAAAACTTTCCCATTTCTTTGGCTATTTATCATGTAAATTTTATTGAGATATCTCAATGGCATCATTTAGGTATGAAGTATCGAGGGAAAAATAGTCTTCTACGAATTGAAGTTGATTGTGGTGAAAAATAAAACCCGTTTTCAGATCGGACATAACCCTACTGAGTTAAAGTTAATCTAAGCTGCGAAAAATCTAGCATCCCAGTTCGAATAGATTTAAGACTTAGTACGTTTTGAATAGAATTTTAGCTATGTTGCCAAAGCCATTTTTGTGACTAATTTTTCAGGTTTTAATACAATTTTTCTTCAAATTTTTCTACCGTCTTTCAATATGTTTCTCATTTTTTGTCTAAGCCCTGTTTTTACAAGTTTTCTTTCTTTTTTCCTATATATGTATATCTCAATAAAATTTACACGGTAAATAGCCAATAAAATGGGGAAGTTTTTAAAATCACTTTTGTGTGAAAAAGTTATGTGACTGTTTTTTTAAATTGCCCTCAAAGATTTTGGCACATTTCATTATTTTGAACTTCATAGAATTTAAAAATTTCATTTGGCGCAATGGTACGGAATCAATTTTTTTGCATTGGGTTGGCCTAACACTTGTTGTTTTTTTTTTTTTCTGATATCACCTTGGTTTTGCGGAGCGGAAGTTGTAGATATCGATCATAATGCATACAAATTTGTAAATAAAAAAAATAATAAGTACCTAGATTTGTTGGTTTTTTTTCTAGAGAAATGGATATATGTAGAATGATGAAATAAAACAATATAATGATAGGAAACTATTTATGTTTTTATTTATTGTTATTACTATTATTTATTATTATTATTACTATTCTTAATTTAATATAAAATTATAATTTTTTTTCACTTTTCACTTTAATCTTTTTTCACTTTTAGTCTTGAATGAAGTTTCCAAATTTCCTCACAACACACATATTTTTTTTTAACTTCGCCAATTTTTCGTCAATTTGGCGAAGCGCATTTTTTCGGCTTTTCAAGCCCGCAGTCTGACCTTTCCAGCCTTCATGGTCCTCTTGAGCGCGGAAAATGTTATTGATAAGTCATTATAGAAGCCTACGCTTCTATAAAGTGACCCTCGCAACATATTCAGCCCATGAATCACCTAGGAGTTGTAGCAAATTATTATTATTAATTATTCATAAATTATAATAAAAAAATTACTCACAGATTTGCGACGCTGCTGGCTCCGCTGTTGCTGCTGGCTCTGCTGTTGTTGTTATTGTTGCTGCTGCTGTATTTGGAAAAAAATTAATTATTGAAAAATATTTTAATAAATTTCAGAGCAACATACTTGTGACATTTGGACTCTTCGGAAATCGAATCAGAATGAGCTAACCTCTTTAGATAATTTGAACTTCTTATATGCATATCTTGCTAAAAAAATAATGCGTTTGCAAAATCTTGCAAATATTTCATTTTATAAAGCATCAATATGTAATTTAATATCATCACACTTCTTGTAAACAAATTCATATAGTTTGCAGCTGCAATTCAAATGATTCGAACTCTTATATAAACACTAAATATTATCATAATGAAATTCGGAACAACAGACCAATCCTCTAATCTTTTTACACGTAATTTGGCTATCAGCTCGAATAGAATTAAGTAACCAAATTTAGGTCATATCAACACTTGATTATTTCAATACAATCTTTCTATATGTAATTTCATCATCTTAAAGCAAATTTGCAATATCAGCACATTAAGCTGAATGATTCATGTAATTTGATACCACCATCAGCCCAATTCCAAGAATTTTACTAATCGAAACGTTTCATTGGAATTCACATAAAGTAAACAAATTTTCACATTTTCCTGTATATAAACAATTTCATTTGCAAATTCGACCAGCAGAATAAAGTAATCAAATTAATTTGAATGATTTTTTTTATCGTGTAATTCGATATCATCTCAGCCTGTAAGCAAATTCGTTAGAATTCATCCTGTGCAATGTTTATTGTAGCAGGAGGAACATTCATGTTTACAAACCGTTGCTATAAAAACGCAAGCAAACTCTTGGGGAGCACCAGTCAATCTAAGTGATTCGCAGTGTAAGTGTCTAATAAAAACAAATTATAAATGTCTATCATAGTAGTAAATGAAAGTTTTTCATTAATTAAGAAATTGCGAGAAGATGTGTTGAAGTGTTTAAGTGATGCAAATTTTGTGAATAAAAACAATATTAATAAAGAGTGCAACAGAAACATTCGTAAATATCAAGCAGCATTTCGGAAGTGCAATAAGAATGCTAGAAAACGACATTTGGGCAGCTGTATTGATCAAATTAATCAACGAGTAATAAGAAGTGATTTGGTTAAGTGGGAAGAAATAAATACAGCATTCGTAGGTAGAATTAGGGCAAGTGTTATCGTGAATATAAGCCACCTAGATCCTAAGCTATTTATGCAAGATGCTTCCAAATTACTTGTTCGCCGCATTAAGAATACATTAAAACAACAATATCATATTAAATTTGGTACAACGTTTTGCGGTGAGTTTATTAAAGAAACTGGCGATAATGAAGTTATTAAAGACATTAAGTACTTCCAAGCAAGAACTGCCCCAATCAGTGTGGAGGATAATTTGAATGAGTGGTATAAATTAAATATACACGACCCAATACTCGCTCAGCTAGAAGAGTTTCAAGAGAAAGATAGTGGTTGGGCATTGCATTCTGGAATACATTTAGCGGTACATATCAACAAGTTTGAACCGATTCGGGGATCATTTTATATACCTCTACCAAAGGAGATTGATTTCAAGTAAGCTTCCATTAATGTGAAAAATATTGATGAAGCATGCTTCGCGTGGGCAATGACATCAGCGCTATATCCCCCACTCCTACAGGACCTCATCATATCCACATTATTCAACTGTATTTAATTCAAATGGGATAATATTTCCCATGACACTTAAGCAAATAACTCAATTTGAAGACCAGAACGATTTATCAATAAACGTATTCATCCTAGAGAAAGAGCGTTCCTTCACCACAGTTCCCGTTAGACTTACAAAACACAGGATGGAGCGACACGTAAAACTCTTAATGATTCAAGATGACTATGGCCAGGATAATGATGATCATATGGACGATGATGATGATGGCAGATATCATTTCTGCTGGATTAAAGACCTTCGCGCCTCATATCGAAGTAAACTTCGAAGCGTAATGGTAGAAAGTATATATATGATAGATGCTTGCTCTACTTTTACTCTGAAGAAAAATTAAAATCACACACTCCTGAATTCGAAAAGCAAAACGACTGCAGAATTATGTTTCGATCAGAAGAAAAGAAATGGCTGGAATATAAGAATTATAAACATAAGAATCCAGTCCCGTTTTGTGTGCATGCAGATCTTGAGTCAATATTGAAGCCTATTCAGGGAAACGATCAAAATACACAGCGAATCCAGGAGCATGAAGCTCATAGCATAAGATTCTATTTCCCCTGCAAACATGATGCTAAGCTCTCATATTACAGAGTACGTCGACAATGGTTTGCATTAGAATTGCAAAAAATTCCATCCATAGCTGTACAGGAAAAGCTGAACATCAGACCAATGCAACCCCTGACTAAAGAGGAACGGCGTTCACATATGGAAAATACTTGCTGCCATATATGTGAAAAAACGTTTGAAGCTGATGAGGCATGAGTTCGGGATCATTGCCACTTAACAGGAAAATATCGAGGACCAGCGCATAATGCATTCAATCTCATGTATCAAGATTGCTCCATAGTTCCAGTAATTTTTCATAATTTATCCGGATATGATACCCACTTCATTATTAAGGATATAGCTACATCTTTCCCAGGAAAAGTTGATCTCTTATCAATAAACAAGGAAAGATATATCTCGTTCACCAAGCACATGGAAGGCAGCCACATAAAATTCAGATTCATCGATTCCTTCCGTTTTATGACAGAATCTTTAAATATGTTATCCTCATTGTTGCCGATGTATAAATTAAACACTACAAGATCAGTATGGCAGGGATTATATGATGACACTATCAAGCTTCTTACACGCAAAGGTGTCTTCCCATATGATTTTATTGATGACTGGTATAAATTGGATTTCCGGAACCTGCCAACACAGGAAGCGTTCTACAATAAACTGACTGACAGTGCTATATCTCCTGAGGACTACAATCATGCTGAAGAGGTCTGGCAAAAATTTGAAATACAAACACTTGGTGAATATTCAGATCTATACCTTAAGACTGATGTTCTCCTATTGGCCGATGTGGAGAAGTGTGCATGAAGACATACAATTTAGATCCAGATTTACACCATGCCAGGCCTAACATGGGATGCTATGTCAAAATACACTAATGTGAAATTAGAGCTGATAACCGACGTAGATATACTGCTATTCATAGAGAGAGGCATTCGAGGGGGTATAATTCAATGTTCGAACAGATATAGTAAAGCCAATAATAAATATATGGATGATTTTAAGCCTGAAGAGAAAGAGAAATACCTGATGTATTATGATGTTAACAACCTTTATGGATGGTCTATGTCACAGCATTTACCAACCGGAGGATTCAAATGGGCTGATGATCCCAATATTAACGTTTCCGAAATTCCTGATGATTTCCAACTGGATACATATTCGAAGTCGACTTGGACTATCCTCAACATCTACATGATAAGCATAAGGGCTTACCGTTTTGCTCTGAGCATGCAGCACCACCTGGAGCAAAATTAGAAAAGCTTTTGACAACATTACATCCAAAAACTAAATATATTATACACTACCGAAATTTGAAGCAATGCTTATCACATGGACTCATCTTGAAAGAAGTGCACCGGGTTCTTCAATTCGACCAATCAGCTTGGCGTAAACCATATATTGACTTAAATACTACCAAACGGATGCAGGCTACAAGCGATCATGAGAAGGACAGCTATGAGAAGATGAATAATGCAGCTTTTTTTAAGACGATGGAAAATGTGCGCAAGTATAGCGATATCAAGCTTTGCGTAAAGTGGGAAGGTCGCTATGGTGCAAAAGCTCGAATTGCACAGTGCAATGTTGATGAGAATTGAGTTGCTGTAGAATTAAGGCGACTCAAAATTTTATACAATAAGCCTCTCTATATTGGAATGGCAGTTTCAAAGATATGCCTCTACGATTTCCATTACAGTTTTATGCAGCGTCAATTTGGAGATAAAGGTAAAGTCATGTATACAGATACAGATTCTCTAATATATGAACTTGAAGAGAAAAATGCATATGAGTTTATGGCTGAAAATATAAACAAATTTGTTACAAGTAATTACCCAGAAGATTACCAGTTCAATTTACCGCTCATGAATAAAAAGATTCCTGGTCTAATGAAGGATGAGCTGAATGGGAAAATCATGCGCGAATTTGTAGGCTTCCGCTCGAAAATGTACAGTCTTCGAATAAACGACGATAAAAGTATAAAGAAAGCAAAAGGGGTAAAGACTAATGTAGTCCAGAATCATATCATTACTCCATTTCATCAGATCAACAAGTGGCAACTGCAGAATAAATCTAAGTCTAGTGTAAATAATAAATGTATTATAGTTTTAGTTTTCTTTATTAAAGTAATTAGCATTATAACTACATGTACAAAGTATTATAATTATAAATTTATTTTAAATTGTTAAATATTTTTTTAAGAAATTATAAAACATCTCTGTTATTAATCCAAGAATTGTGTTTTGATGAAAATCCGAGCCATTTAACGTAAGCCTTATCTCCACTCTTCTTTAAGATTTTCTCTACGAGATTATTTATTACTGAAGAAAACAGATAGGTTTCAACATAGTCTTTGGTAGTAGCATCATCATTTTCAAGGGGTTCACCAAGTCGTTTTAAACACTTTGAGTTTAGATCGTACTCTCCGTTTATCGTTAAATTAAATCCAATACCCCGCTCTCCTTGTTCACCAGCTGGACCCTGAACTCCTCAACAACTCTTATAACAGCTTAACAGCTTTCCAAACAGCTCTGATAGCAGCATAACAGCTTTACAAACAGCTCTGATAACAGCTTAACAGCTTTTCAAACAGCTCTGATAACAGCTTTACAGCTTTTAAACAGCTCTGATAACAGCTTAACAACTTTTAAAACAGCTCTGATAACAGGTTAACAGCTTTTAAAACAGCTCTGATAACAGCTTAACAGCTTTTAAACAGCTCTGATAACAGCTTAACGGCTTTTCAAACAGCTCTGATAACAATTTAACAGCTTTTCAAACAGCCCTGATAGCAGGTGAACAGCTTTAATCTACTCAGCAGGTCCACAGGGTTCGGTGTGCTTTCGGTTGAGTTACAAATTCGACTTATGAATATTTTGCATGTTTCATCCTTTTATAGTATAATGAAGGTATCAAATCCTTTACGGTAGCGTCCCTTGTTTAATGAGCTGTCCTTATCAATCATTAAGAAACCATATTCATCCTTCCAACATGTAGCACAGGCTCTTCGAAATTTCACAAACTTCATGTCTGTATTCACAAGATCATTGTTTCAAGTTCAAGTCATTTTGCACTCTTCTAACAAACTCTTTTAGGGGTTTAGTGATTGGCTTAAAGGTTTCTTCAAGTTGAGCTTCTGCTTCAATCTTTCCCATCTTTAGGGCTTCCCGCTAGTACAATGAAGGTATCAAATCTTTTACGGTAGCGTCCCTTGTACAAACCCAGCTGCACACATCCACCCACGCCTTAGGTAACGTTTCCTCAGTCACCGAGTAGCCCAGCCCAACATACCACAGGCACTCATACTAAAGTAAATAACTAACATCAAACTCAAGCTGGCAGGTATACAGCCGCCGGTATAAATTCGCATAGGGTATTTCGCATCATTACTTAAGCCGCACACATTCAACCTACGCCTTAGTACAGGTAATGTAGCCCAGTACAACACACCCCAGACAATCCTAATCATAGTATCAAATATTGCCACTAAAGCTCAGCCATCCTCGAGTACCCAGACACAGGAAAGGGCACTTCAAGGTAAAATTGTAGCCTCCAAGACTAGATCAAACTTAACCGGCAACATTTTTTTTTTTTTTTTTTTTTTTTTTATATTATTAAGCCAAGCTCAGGGGATACCCTATGATGCAAAGCACAGCGTGGCAGGAAGGAGATAGGGAAAGGATTAAGGGATATGAGGAGAGTGGCGGAGGTGCCGATGTATGTCGCCCTTAAACTTTTGCAGGTTGTATGCCGGAGGAAAGACAGAAGATGGTAGACTGTTCCACATTCGCACAGTTCGGGATAAGAAAGCATCACGGAATTTAAGTGTACGGCCGAAGGTAATTTGAAGGGTAAAAGGATGAGCGCGGGATGCAGCGCGGGTATTGCGTGCAGGAACTATTCTACAAGGGATCAGACTAGATATTTCATCAGAACATTGGCCATGCATATAGCGATAAAGGAGCGAAAGGCTTCCAACATTGCGACGGTGCTCGAGCGAGTCGATATGACGAGTAATTGCCACATCGCCAATGAGCTTGCAGGCTCTCTTTTGGACAATATCCAATGAAGCTAAGGCTGTGCGACCAGCCCCGGCCCAGATATGGGAATTGTATTCCATTCTGGGTCTGATGTAGGACTTGTAGAGGAGCGCTATATTTGATGGGCTGAAATATTTCTTACACCTTTTCAAGAAACCAAGACATTTGGATGCTTCTTTGGCAACCGAGAAGATGTGATCTGTCCAGCTTAACTTACTGGAAATATTAATGCCAAGAATTCTTAGTGACGGTGATTCAGAAATTAATGCACCATCAAACGAAACGGGAGTGGTTAAGTGATGGTCTTGTTTTAATGAGATGAGACAGCTTTGGGTCTTAGATGCATTGAATTCGACGCGATTCACTTTGCCCCAAGCGAGAATATTGTCAAGATCGTTATTCAATGATCTCATCATGCAGTCTCGTTTAACACATGCGGCGTTCCCTCTGGAATCCGCAAGGGTGTCAAATGAGTATGCGAAATCAAGGGTACTGTCGTCAGCAAAGCTATGGATAGGATTGAAAGTAAGGGAAAGCAGATCATTAATGAAGATTAGAAATAGAGTCGGAGAAATAACAGAGCCCTGGGGGACACCGGCATTAATAGGATGAGGATCAGATATAACGCCATCTAATACAACTCGTATTTGGCGACTAGATAAAAAACTTTCAATCCATAATAGAAGAGGAGGGGAAAGACCAAGTGCTTTGAGTTTGGCTAAAAGGGCTGAATGCCAGACTCTATCAAAGGCCTTTGAAATATCTAGAGCAACGATTTTGGACTCACCAAAATTGTGAAGACTACGATTCCAACGTTCCGTAAGAAAAGTCAGCAAGTCTCCAGATGAGCGTCCGTGCCGGAAGCCGTATTGGCGATCGTTGATTAGCTGATTGGTTTCCAGATACTTCATTAATTTGGAGTTAATGATAGATTCAAAAACCTTTGAAAGAATCGAAGTGATTGCAATTGGTCGATAATTTGAGGGATCGCTACCCTCTCCTTTCTTGGGAATAGGCTGAACGTGAGCTAGTTTCCAAGCAGTTGGAAATTTTCCTGTCGAGTAGGACAGGTAGAATAGTTTGCGCAGAGGTTTAGCCAAGGATGAGGCACAGCTTTTAATTAATAGGGGCGAGAAACCATCAGGGCCTGCGGCTTTAGAGACGTTGATTCCTTTAAGGACCTTGAACACATCCCTCGTACGGATGTGTATTGGCTCTTGTACACATCCGCACGGGGGATGCACAACAGGTGCCTGTGAAGTGGGTGGAAGAAAAGAATTTGATGCGAATCTAGCAGCCAAAATATTAGCTTTATCCAGGGAGTCAACAACCACTTCACCATTATTAAGTAGTGAAGGTATAGAGGAACTGCTGAAGTTGTTCCTGATGGTTTTGACCAGGGACCAGAAACCTTTACTACCTTTGCGGCTTGCCAAGATTCTTTGTCTAACATTCTGGTCAAAAACAAATTTTTCTCTCTGGATAATGGACTTGCAGGTGTTCCGTGCAGTCTTGTAGATTCCTTTCAGTTCTGGACAAGGATGCACTTGATAGGCGCGAAAAGCAGACTCTTTCGCTTTTATAGCTTGGTTGCACTTATCGTTAAACCAAGAGCGATTTTGCTGTTGTTGAGATCTGCTGTAAGAATACGGAATATATTCACGCATGCCTAGACTTAGTATGTTACTAAGTTCTAATGTGCATTCATCAGCATCCCTCGAAGCAAAACAGACCGACCAATCTATATCTCTAAGATACTGATTGAGGCTTTCCCAATCAGCGTTCTTATAGTGCCAGAGAAGCCTACTTGTAGGTGGAGAAGTAGGGCGGCGCAGAGATGAGGTGATAAATTGAGCCGTGATTAGACAGTGGTCTGAATTACCAAGAGGGGAGCCGACAGAGATGGAATATTTGTCAGGGTGAGATGACAGAAACAAATCTAGTAAATTGGCCCTATCTCCAGCTGCATCAGGGATTCTCGTCGGTGCATCCACTAGCTGATGCAAATTAAAAGATTCACAAAAAAGTTCAACGAATCGGCCCGAAGGACTTGTGGTAGAAGAATGTCTGAGCCATGGTATGTTATGGACATTAAAATCGCCTGCCAGGATGATTTCGGAAGAGGGGGAGACAGAAAGCAGATGATCAATATTGTTGGAGATATTGTCAAATGCGGATACCGTGTCGACATCAGACATATTTGGGCTGCGATAAAGGAAGCAAAAGTAGATGATGTGCCTGTGAAGTTTGAACCTAATCCAGATGTAATTAAACTCGGGATTGGCAGAAGGTGGAAAATCTTTTAGAATGGCAAAGGCCACATCATTCCGAATATATATTGCGATCCCCCTATGTGGAGAAAAAAGAGGCACTAAGCTATAACCAGGGACGTGATATTGATTAGAATCAGCATCAGAAACGACCTTGGTTTCACTTAGCGCAAGAATTGCCGGATTTTTTGATTGAAGGTGGCAGTACACCGAAAAACGATTTGCCCCCAATCCGCGAATGTTGCAAAATTCTAAAATAAAATTCTGCATGTTCAAAGCAAAAACAACAAAAAAGCAGAAGAAAGAGCGACACACAACATCTACCAATAAAGCTTCCCACCCCTTCATAAATGTTTAGAGCTACGATCTCCGAGATGAAAATAAGTGAACTCCAGAAACAATATCGTAAACCCATGCTATTTCCCTATGTTGGAGTGCTGAAAATGATCTCGTATCCCCAAAGTTATCTCGTATCCACAAGCCGGAGATGAACAACATATGTAGTACCGGCTAATGCCGCTAGGGAACCTAACTCAAGAAATGGAGTTTGCACGTGAAAGATACACACCCCCTAAACCCAATAATAATAATAATAATTTGCAGAAAACAGCAAAACCAAGGCATGCTGGTAATTCCGGCTAATGCCGCTAGGTAACCTTACTCTCAAGTAAGGAAACAGCAAAACCGGGGTGACGTCATGAAGATATCTACAACTTCTCCAGCTAAGAAATCTGCAAGCAAGAAAACAGCAGAACCAAGGCGGCATCACGAGATCATACTGATATCTAAAACTTCCACTGTAATAAAAGAAAACAGCAAAACCAAGGCATGCTGCTAGTACCGACCAGCAAAATCAATACAGCGTCATCCTGATATCTACAATTTCCTTGCTAAGAAATCTTCAAGTAAGAAAACAGCAAAACCAAGGTGACGTCATGCTGATATCTACATCTTGTCCGCTAAGAAATTTATGCGCAACATTTTATGTGACGTCATGCAGATATCTACAACTTCTCCACCTAAAAATCTTGAAGCAAGAAAACAGCATAACCAAGGCGACATCACGAGGCCATGCTGATATCTAAAACTTCCACTCTAATAAAACAAAATAGCAAAACCAAGGCATGCTGTTAGTACCGACCAGCAAAATCAATGCGAAGTTACCCGTATCTACAATTTCCTTGCTAAGAAATCTTCAAGTAAGAAAACAGCAAAACTAAGGTGACGTCATACTGATCTCTACATCTTCTCCGCTAAGAAATTTATGCGCAACGTTTTATGTGACGTCATGCAGATATCTACAACTTCTCCAGCTAAGAAACTTCAATCAAGAAAACAGCAGAACCAAGGCGACATCACGAGGTCATGCTGATATCTAAAAATTCCACTCTAATAAAAGAAAACAGCAAAACCAAGGCATGATGTTAGTACCGACCAGGAATATCAATGCGAAGTTACCCGTATCTACAATTTCCTTGCTAAGAAATCTTCAAGTAAGAAAACAGCAAAACCAAGGTGACGTCATACTGATATCTACATCTTCTCCGCTAAGAAATTTATGCGCAACTTTTTATGTGACGTCATGCAGATATCTACAACTTCTCCAGCTAAGAAACTTCAAGCAAGAAAACAGCAGAACCAAGGCGACATCACGAGGTCATGCTGATATCTAAAAATTCCACTCTAATAAAAGAAAACAGCAAAACCAAGGCATGCTGGTAGTATCGGCAAATGTAGCTCAGGCAACCTCACAATGGTGCATCCAAGACATAATCCAGTACAGTCAAAAGCCGATGGTGGATCCAGTACAGTCAAGGGTCAATGGTGCATCCAAGGCATAAACCAGTACCATCAATACACAAACCCACATTATGGACTCAAGCCACCTAGCGACGGTGGTGCCATCTGTGGGTGAGGTGATCTCGTATCCCCAAAACTCGAGATAAAAAATGTTGATGTCAACTTAGAGGCTACGAGCCTGAGATGAAAATAAGCGAATTCCAGAAACAAAATCGAAATCTTATGCTATTTCCCTATGATAGAGAGTGCTAAAAGTGGTCTCGTATCCCCAAAGTGGTCTCGTAACCTGAACATCCAAGACATAAACCAGCAAAGTCAAGACACAACCCACATTAAGTATGGACTCAAAGCGCCTAGCGACGGTGGCGCCATCTGCGGCCAAATTCCTGGAGGCTAAAAAGGGTGGCTTGGTACTCCCATAGCGTAACTACTCCTTAAAAAATTCTTTGATGCAACTGAAAGCAACAAGTGGAAACATAACACCCACAGATAAAGACCCAAAAATTATTTCCTAACATTAACAAAATTTGTTTGATTCAAGTTTTTTTGTTTGAGAGTTATTCCTCTGTAAAGAATAACCCTCTTTTTTGATGAGGGAAGGTTTGTTATATATATATGTACATGGTGTCACATGTACGAGTTGTGATGTAAACAATATCAGAAATAAATACGAAAATAATGTATGATGTAAATCAGTTTAAAAAGGTCGATCGAATATTACAAAACAAGTACACGCAACCTAGCTAAATAATGGTCACACAATTATGTTGCCACTAGGAAGCGATTTGTAATGTATCGATGCCTAATTGTTGAAATCACAAATCAACAAAAATGAATTAAGCAATGCCATGAAAGTAGGTGAGTGTCAGTATCGCGAAATGATTGGGAAGGTTCCGGGGCAGCCTGAGGTTTAGAATATGTCGAGTTTTGAGTAAACCTTCGATAGGTTAAGAACGCGGCGTAATTGTGTAAAGTATATAGAGTAAATAAAGTAGTGGTTTTTATATTATTTCGGTGGTTTATTTAAATAATTTCATCCCCAAATAAAGATCCATTACAAATGGCGCAGCCGGTATTTTTCGACATTAGACTCCCTACTGAATAGTAACTGGAAGGCAAAAAGTTAAAGTGCGTGAAAAAGTATATATATATATATACATATCATAACAGTTGTGTTCCACAAAAAAAGGAAATTTACAAAAAAAAAAAATCAGTATAAAAAATATTAATCAGATAAAATCTCAAGTGAAAAGTTTGGAAAGTTCCACACTGGTGTAACCCGATATTAAAAAAAAAAAAAACAAAAGAGAGAAGATCCAGAATACCGAAAAAACTGATCACAGACCAAGGCACGAATTTTATGAGTGACCTATTCAAACGTTTGTGTAAATTCTTACGCATACAGAAAATAAATACTACGGCGTACCATCCACAATCGAATGGCGCCCTGGAAAGGTCTCATCGACCACTAACGGAATACTTGCGAAATTACGTGAATGAGAACCCTCTCTCTTGGGATGAATGGTTAAGGCAAGCCGTGCATGTACATAATAACACCAAACACTGTTCAACACGTCTGACTCCAATGGACTGTCTTTTTGGTTTTACAACTGACCTGCCCACAAACCTTAAACGCAAACCAGAACCAATTTATGATCATGAAAATTATTTTTATATCCTAAGAAATAAAATCCAAGAAGCCCATAATATTGCCAGGAAAAATATAATAAAAAGCAAGGAAATAACGAAAAAATATTATGATAGAACCCTTCGGAAAGAGTCATTCAAAACTGGTGACTTAGTTCTTTTAAAAAACGAAGGAAAAAATAATAAGTTATCACCTATTTGGATTGGACCATATGAAGTAAAGGAAGTAACCTCCCCTGTGAATTTAAAAATTCAGATAGGTCGGAAGGTGAAAGTGGTTCATTTGAACAGATTAAAGAAATTCCACGCTTAAGTATTATTATTATAATTATTTTTTTTTCCCATTTAGTTAAAATAACTATATTATATTATTACCCGCCTTTTTGTTATTTTATTAAATCTAGATCTTCCCCTATCAGGTATTAATATGAACGGAATAGCCATTATTGTCCTGGGAGCGCTCTTTACTGCCGGAGCAGAAGTTCCATTTACATGGACTCCCCTAGACAAACCTGGGATTATTTTCGAGGAAGCTAACAAGGTACTCTTATACAAAGATCAGTGGACAATATTCACCACAATCAAGATGTCACGCGTCCATATATGGGAGGAATACCTAAATTGGAGTGAAAGTACTATCAAAAAAGTTTGTGAGCAAAACATAGTTTTAGGTTTTAAGAACACGTGCAAGCAAGATATACAAAACGTACAATACATAGTAGGTAGAATTAAATTAGCACTACGCAAAATAGACATAAACCCAGTCGACCGATCACGACGATCATTATTTGACGGGGTAGGCAAGTTTTCTAATTTTCTTTTCGGAACCATGGATCAGGATGATGCAAAAGAAATATATTCAAGATTAGATACCTTAGAGGCTGATAGCAACCAAAATTTAGATTTAATAAAAGAACAAGTAAGTTTAATGAAATCAAATTACGAAGCCAATAGTGAAGCGCTTGAAAAGTTTAATACTGACTTACAAGAAACCAAAAATCAAACTATACAAGTACTTAATACTATTAATGAAACGATAGCTAATATTTATTCGGAATCTAAAAATATAAAATGGCAACTTATCGTGGACGAAACCTCAATGAATATGATAATCCGCTTACAAGAAATTGAACATCAAATCGAAAACCTTTATATTATCCTTAGTAGTTTGAGTAACAGGCAACTACACCCTCTTGTTCTTAGCTACCCAGAAGTTGTGGAATTAGTAAAAAATCTTCCTACAGTATATCCACGTAATGAGATTCTACAAAATCCATTTTTACTACAACAATTAGCCACAGTCGACAGCACTTGCAACCAGGGACAAATTCTTTGTAAGATCACAATACCCCTGATTCAGAAGGAATGGTTTTCTCTAAAGAAGGCATATCCACTTCCTATGCTTGAAAAAATTAATGTCTCAACACATTATGACATTCCAGATGATTATTTGATTACAGATGTGGGAGCCAATAAGTTCATCCCACTCACTGAGACTCAATTAAAACCTTGCAAGAAGGTGACCCTTGATACTGCAAAACAAACTCTAGTCTGTCACCTTATGCTCCCACTCTAACCACTCTAACTCTCAGTCGAACAAATCGAGCTAATACCTAAACTAAACTTTGAATTACAAATAAATGAAATGCCACAACTACAATCAGGGACCTTACCAAACAAATTACAATTAATTGACCACCAAAATCACAAAATACATTTCGACGAACAGAAACTCAGCCTTAAAAACTTTTTACATAAGATCGAAAAGGTGAAAACCGACCGAGAGTCAAAAACCCATAACCAATATAAGAGGAACCACACAATTATTCTGAGTGTTCTAGTCTGCCTTATTGCGATAATTTTAATAGTAATAATGGTAAAATTTAAACAGTTGAGCATAAAAAACACATATTTTCAAAAGCGTTTTCCTAGTATCCACCGGAAAATGCGCAACATAAAAGGTCATTTGGAAATGCAGGAAACTGATAACGCAAAAGTCAGAATTGTTAATAAGGGAATCCAGCGTGATTTAATTCGTGAAACTGTTTTCAATGACACACACAAAAGTAACATTAGTAAACCAACGATCCCTCTAACAACTCCCACAGTAAAATTTTTTCGTCCAGAAGAAAAACCTAGCAAGGCAAACGTAAGCGATTTTGAAATTGTTTAAGTAATACATTTTTTTAGTACCTACTGAAAAATTATGAACTTTCTGAATAGAATACATTTCTATTAATATTTCGAGGTAATAATATACAAACAAAAACAAAAATCTTTATCACCGTTGCTTGTGTTATTTTTTTTTTTGAAACGCAGTCGGTAACCTTTGGCTATATTTCTCAATACATGTATAATATAATGGACGTATTTTACAGAAAAAAAGTCCCATAGATAATTTATTAAATAAAAATAGAGCTGTTAAGTCCCAATGTGGGCTTAGCATAAAAAAATGGGGGCAGGTGCCGGGTTTTAAGTGATAAGACAGGATGTTTTTTCAAATAACAAAATATTCACTGTTTATTTCATCACAAAATATTCTTAACCTAAAAAATTCAAATTCATTAATTCACTTGTCTTAAGATTAAAAAACTTGGCTAACACGTACAATTAAAATGTCCAATTGTGTTTTTGTACCCTCCACTGAATATTATTTCTTGATCTGTAAGAAAAAGAAATAATTATTAATTTTTGATTAATCGAGGTTTGGCTGTTAGAATGAGCGTCAATGAACTGCTCATGTAGGTCAGGGCTGGGGTCAAACGAATCTCCCAGTAAGAATGCTGAAAAAATATGATAATTTCAATACTAATAAATCTGGTTAGTAATCAGGGTGCAATACTTCCCTTAGTTTGGTTTAATCAAAGCTTAATGTGGCTTCAATACTGCCGATCTGCTTTGTCGCTTGGTCAAATCGCAAGTGAGATTCTATTCCCAATCGCTCGCTATTTATAGGCAGAAACACAATGGGAATTGTGTCTGCCATTAGCGTTGCCATGACGCCAGCGTCGTTTGTGAGATTTCATGTATTTGGTCCAAAAATGGCGTCATCGGGTGAATTTTTATGTGTTTGGTCCCAAAATGGCGTTATCATAGTTTTAATCGGAATAATTTTCGCTGTGCTATGAACTGCCATTTGATTATGTCAACTTGTTGGTGGCAGCTGATGTAAGTGTTTATTTTGATTTTTAATTTGTTTTTAATTTTGTTAGTGATTTGTTTTTTCTTTAATTTTAGGTGTTGGCGAAATGACTGTGGCGCGGGATTCGGATCTATTTGATGTGTAAGTATTGTCTTGTAGTAAAGTCTCAGATTGTTTAACTTTTTAAATGATCTGAGATTTTACCATTTGTTGATTTTTTATAAATGCCAGTATTTGGTTTTCTTTTTAGATTCTGCTGGTCACTTCGTGGGATTATTTTATACATCGCGGGAATTATTTATGTAAGTGTTAGTTTGTTAAATAAATTTATCTTTTTAGTTTTTTTTGTTCCGAGACGGAACAAGAGCATTTAAAGATAAGAAAAAACAAAATTTGTACAATACATTCATTAATATAATAAAAACAAAACTTATGTTTGAACTGTCTACATATACATAAGTATAATTCAAGCCGATTCAATTTATTATAAATATTATACATCTATGTTTGTGACAATGTACAAGTCAGATACAATTACTATGTACAAGTTATAAAAAAAAAGCTATTGTTTAACATATAACATACTACCTATCATACAAATAAATGAAACTTGTAGTTATAATTAATTAAAATTTAATAGTAGGTATCTAATACTAGCAAACTTCTCCAATAGTAATTTTCTAGTTAAAAATATGCATACATATGTATCTGTTATAATTTTAAAGATTGTTTAATTTCACCTAGCAATAATTTGCTAGAGATATGTCAAACTACAATAACGAAATGTTTTCCAATTAAAAATTTTAGGCATTCACTAACTCGGACTCTCCCGGAATCTCATTTCATTCATTTCCTTTCACAAGGCACTTAAAGTTTTCCAGGAAAAAGTTGCAAAAAGAATGTACAAAAAACTTCAAAAACCACAGTCTCCACTTCAAAGGGGGGAGGAATGTGATGTAAACAAAATCAGAAATAAATACGAAAATAATGTATGATGTAAATCAGTTTAAAAAGGTCGATCGAATATTACAAAACAAGTACACGCAACCTAGATAAATAATGGTCACACAATTATGTTGCCACTAGGAAGCGACTTGTAATGTATCGATGCCTAATTGTTGAAATCACAAATCAACAAAAATGAATTAAGCAATGCCATGAAAGTAGGTGAGTGTCAGTATCGCGAAATGATTGGGAAGGTTCCGGGGCAGCCTGAGTTTTAGAATATGTCGAGTTTTGAGTAAACCTTCGATAGGTTAAGAACGCGGCGTAATTGTGTAAAGTATATAGAGTAAATAAAGTAGTGGTTTTTATATTATTTCGGAAGTTTATTTAAATAATTTCATCCCCAAATAAAGATCCATTACAGAGTACATATAAATAAATACCTAAAAATCCTAAAAAAGAAATACAACAGATATATATTCGGTAAATTTGTAGCTTGTATTCAACGAAGGAAATTTCATATGCCAAACAGAAAGAAATATTCTCAAAAACGACTTGGGGAAAACGAGAGATTTAAATTGCAACCCAAGTTGTAAAATTCCCACGACAAATCTCACCTTCAATAAAATTTGTCAGAAATATAACAAGTATGTAAGTATGTACATTCGTTGTAAATACATACCGGACACTGGAATTAAGTGATAAGAAATGCGCGACTTGACACCATAGAGGGTGATTAAATTCGAGTTGGTCTTTCAACTTGAAAACGGTCAGTTCGGAGGAAGAAGGTCAGAAAAGAAGAATTTGGAAGAAGGATTCAGATTTAGAAGGTAAAAGTCTTGCTAAATCGTCGAGGTAGCAAAACATTATTGCAAAAAGAAATAGTTGGGGAAAAGCTTATAGTTCTAGGAACGAAATCTTATAACGAAGTCCATTTTTGCCTACACACCGAATGTCCTTCATTATAAACTTCTCCATACTCCTGAGCAACAACTTGCAATATAACATGCACAAGGTCACATACATACATATATTGCGACTTATCAGCCACTCGGCGAGTGGTAAATTAGTCAGCCGCATTGATAGCCGTCGCCCGCCGTTGACAACCAGGCTTGGGTTGCTCACCTGCCGTAGGCACCCATTGCTATAAAAGGGGAGCCATCAGGCCATAAAAAGCAGTTGATTTTGACCAGTCAACCAGACAAGATCTCTACAATTGTTAAACCTGATCAAGTTTGTTGAGGTGAGACCATCCATTTAGCACGACTGATTCTAATAAACACGGGAATATCCGTGTTCTATATTTTTTAGATGTGTGAACATCCATATCCCCTCTAGTGAATATGAGGCCATCCGTATTCTAACCGTCGAGGCGTGTTTATATCCATGTCTATTTTAGTGAAGCGCGAGACCATTCGTGTTCTATAGTTTGAGATGTGTGTACATCCACGTCCGATCTAGCCAGTACAAAACCGTCCGTATTCTATCCAACAAGACGTGTTTATATCCCCATCTACTTGCAGAGACTGCGAGATCACGCATTCTATTTACCGAGATGTGTGTAGAATCCCGCCTGAAATTGTGAATACGAGACTATCCGTATTCTAGTACTGAGCCATATGCACATCTACGCCTGCTTCAGTAAATACGAAACCATCCATATTGCGATCAAAGATATAAGTGCGTATCTGCGAACAAAGATACGAGAACATCCGTATGCCAGTATTTGAAATGAACTACTAGCCGTAGATGAAAGTAAAGACATGAATTAAATATTCCAGAGCTTGAATTCAACATCTAATGATAAATATACGTAGATTATAGTTGCAGAGAATTCCCAGAGTTAAGTATTGTTTAAGTAGACAAAACTAGCTTAGATATATTAGGGCTTTAGTGAAATCAATAAACAACCATTGGAGTTAACATCAACATACGTTTTCTCATTTCTATTGTAGAACCTATTCACCCTGACGTTACATTTTGGTACCCGAGTAGGGACTTGATTCGTCTTCTCATCGTTGGACTACCCATTTTCCGTGGCGTACTCTAGAGCTGACCTGCAACCCAGACCTACCACGTTACAAAATTTGTGGTCACAATCGCAGTGAAACAAAAAAGTGGAAAAAAGAAAAAGTGGCGGTCGGTTAAGGAGATGGAATTATTATTAGATCCTGAAGGGTAGAGTGTATTCAGTGTTAAGAAATCAAAAATAAGGTTAAATAAAAATGAAATGACAAGGAAAAGGTCAATTGTGTTGTGTTTAGATCTAACATAAACCTCAAGTCAGATATGGAATATCAGTGAAAGTTCAATTTAGAAGAGTTACAACCGTGAGTACCACCCCTTTACAAACATAAACGTGAGATGCTTTGCTTGTAAAGCAATCAATCTTTTACCCAGAAACGTTTTTTACTGTTCATTGGTACTTGTCATAAAAGAATTTATACGAGAGCAACCATTTTGTTTTTTTTTTATCATTTTAAAAATTCAATCGAATTGTATGAGAATCGTGAAGAAACTAATTACGATATTAAATGAAGGCCCAATTGTAGGCGTGTGCTAATCGTCAGTTTATTTAAAGTTTTTTTTTAGTCAAATTGCAAACTTAAGACGCGATCTGATACTAGTGGGTGGACGTTAGCAGATTTGGACTTAAAGATGAAAACTGCAGATAACCTGTAAGTGAATGGGAGCCATTAATCTGAAATAACTATGAATTTATTTACGCCAGCTCTACATATAGACTAATTTTATCTCAATAAGTATATTAACGTATTTTTTATTAGAATACCTATATCACGATAATAGCATATTTCTCAATCACGTATATACAGTTATTAGCGACTCAGCTTCGTCGAACATTAAGGAGTCTTGAATTCTTGCAGAAACAGGTCATGTTAATTTCAAAATTTGACATGTCCACTTGACAAGCTCTATTTTCTGACGTGTCACATTTTGTCTATCAGTTCCGAATCACGCCCTCTACTTGAAAAGATGTTTTGAAAAATTTATAATGTGCACATATCAGCTTTGGTCGTTACATAGAAAAATAACTGGTGTGGTCTTTTGTGTTTCGTGCACTGGTACAATCAAACATTGGACAGTGGAAGCTGCACTGTAGAGATTGTAGTTAAATGATGAACTGAACCGCTGAATATAGTTCTATTAGTTAACACTGGTCGCTAAAATCATTAAAAAAATGCTTTGGTGTCTTTATATGAACACTGTTGCAATTAGCAACCGAAATAAAAATATATAAATATATAAAAAAAAAATACAAACAATACAGTTTGTAAACCAACATAGAAATTTAACAAGTATATAAGAATGCATATACATACCTCCAGTGGACCAATCTTTGCCACTCTTCGAATTTTTACTTACAAGTAAAAAGTATATACGCAGCAGCCAGGCTGTTGAACATTCCTAACATTTACCATAAAGATGTGAGGTGTCCCAGGTCTTACTATATTTAAACATAGCAGCATGTATATATATACACCAGTCTAATTGAAATCTCATGTAAGATTTCGGAAAAAGACGACCTTTTAAGGAACACCTTGGTAAATTTGAATGTAAACATTCAGCCACTCAAGGATTTAAATTTCTGTCCACGCAAGGACTAGAATATGCTGTCAACACCAGCAAACATAGCTAAAAATTAAAAATTAAAACAAAATCACTAGTTTGACCAAACCAAAAGAAAACAACTTTTAAAAAAAGGAATCACTTAGCTTGTCATCTGCAATATCCAGTGCAGGGTTTTTTGCCAGCAGGACGTATATGTCCTCACAAATAAATCAAAAACGTTCCACAAATTTTATTTTAAATTGAGTTACACTTTTTCACAATAAATATAAATAATCATTATGAAAAAAACACGACACGAACAAAAATACATTTGTCATTTAATGACAAATGTCAAACCACAACATTTAAATTGTGGCGCCCCCGTCATCTCAAAATTGTAAAACTTCCACAGCGCCGTGGTGAACTTGCGCAAAGTTGGAAACAATAGCCAGCAACTAAGCGAAGCCACAGAACAATGGGCGGCAGCTGGCCCCAACCATATAAAAAGGGGGCGATTTGAGAAGAAAAATCACTTGTTGCTCGGTATTTCACCAGTAGAGTCAGCTAGCTGGACCATTGCCACTAGCATTTTTTCTTCACTTGTCCTCAAATTTTTTGTAGGGTTATTCCCACATTCAAATCTTCACCATACACAGGTAATACAAATAGAAATTTTTTTGGGATATTACCAGAAATTTTCTATTTAATTACAAAACCACTGGAAGTATAGAGTAAATTCAAGATTTTGGGATATTACCAAATTGAGAATAAATTTCTATAAATTCAGATCTTCTTTCTTCATATGCAAAAGGGAAAATTTCTGGGATATTACCAGAAAATCTCACATTAAAATTTTTTCTATATACTGAGATTAGAGAATTAATTCGCAGTTTTGGGATATTACCAAGCTAAGAAGAAAATTCTTTCGTCTCAAGTTTTTGTCTCATTTTTTTTTACTAACTATTCAGCAAAGTTAATTTGGGAAATATCCAATTAACTAAGGTTAACGAAAAAGGTTTCACAAAACATTTCATTTCGGGATATATCCAAGTGAAGTGTGGCAGGAAACTCAAGTCAATCGGGAAATCATTAGTATTGGGCGATTTCCATACTAATTAGAAATCCCGGTCAATATCTAGGCTAAATCGGCGGCAAAATCCTTTGGGATATTTCCAGGGATTTTTTTGCTGATTTGATTTTGGATTTAGGAAAGGGACAATATCTTGGTATTGAACCTTTTGGGAGATTTTCAAGGGTTCAATCCAGAGACCAGAATTAGGTCAAAAACAGGTACAGGGAGTAGCTACACCATTCAGGGTTGAGTATACTACAGGCAATAAATAAGTATAAAACTTACTAACGTTTTTGTTTCAGAAGATATTAATTAACTCCTTTTTTATATTGAATTTTTTTTTAAAGAATTTGAATTGCTATTCATTTTTTTTTTTTTCGCTTTATTAATTTGTTCATTTCTCTCATTGCAGATCATTAGCAATAAGTAGAAATTAAGAGTAAAGTTAATAATTAAGATATTTTGAATTACTTTATTTTTGTTAATTTTTTTTGTTTTTCATTTTTCTTTGAATTTAATTTATTTGTTAGAATTATTGTTAGTTTATAAGGATACAAAATAAACGTATTAAAAGCAGGTTAATTCTTTCAATCAGCAATTACCTATTTTTTTACTTCCATTTTTCATTTTCATTTAATTTTTTTATGTACAGCCATAGGAGCTGTAACAAACACGCTTTCGTTTTTCCTTTCTGAAACTAGGTACACAAATTAATTTATTTTTTTATTTTTAATGAATCTTTAATCTGTATCTTTCCCGGCGTTTTTCCTCCAACTTTCATACAGACCAAATAAAATTTTGGATATGTGTGCGGGAGCTACCATCCTAGTAGAAATTGCTCATAGTTTTACCATGTCTATTACCCCGCAAGGGGCAGTTATTATGTAAACCAATATTAATTTGACTGAAAAGCATCAAGGTGCTTGTAATTCATGAAGAAACATATAGAAAATTAAGTCCCGATGAGCTTCCTGATGGGCATTCATTAAATCTTATCGAAGGGCTCATTGGCTATCATGAAACTGCTCGATATATACTAAACCAGCAATATATAAATATTTATTCTTATCATCATCGTGTCAGATAACATTTCTACTAGGAAAATTTGAATTAATTTTTGTGATTTATTTATTTAAATTTTTAAATCAGTTATTTTAAATTAAATTTTTGATTTGATTTCTGTGGAAAGACTGTCGCCCATATGCTGAACAAGACGTTATGTCCATATTCTTATGCCTCAGCGGTCGAATTTGGAAAAAAATATATGAAATCAATCGTAAAATTAGATTCTCATTTATGAACTCATCATGACACTCATTGATATGCTCATTAATAAGCTCATCGTGTACTCATATAATATTGTAAAATACATAAAAGAGAAGCAAAGTATACATTTCTAAATAAGTGAAAGAGATGCAATATCTCATGCACACTATCTGTGAATAAGTAAATAAATGATTTTTTCTCCCGGCTCTGATTCAAACGCGAATAAATTTCATCAGTACGTTCATCTGATCTGACCGGCGCATATTTTAAAAATAAAGTTCGATGGTTATGTGAGAAGTTCTTTTGTAGCAACAGTACAATGAACTAGATAGCGTGCGCAAAAGAACACAGCTAACATTTTTGAACTTAGATTTCTTGTCTTACTTCTCAAACTGAAAACTTTCAAACTTTATAAAGAAAATTGTTATAGCATTTTGACCATTTTGTAATAACTTTCATAAATTCGCTGAGTCCAATGATGATTTTCGAAAAATTTTAAATGACATATCACATTATGTACTCAAAACGCAAGCTCCTCTTTTCGAAACTCTTTAAACATATCTAGCGAAAGCAGGTTGAGAAACTCATTTACAGAAGAAAGTTACATACCTTTATACCTTTTGAGGTAATTATCTATTATTGTACTATAAATTATAAAGGGAACATTTTAATTTACAATTAGAAAACCTTAGAGAAGCGAGGTAGAGCCAAACACTTTATTTTCGATACACATCATAAGTGTTCTGAACTGGACGCCATCCAGGGATTCTTCTTTTTACTACAAGCTAAGATCTTTTTGTAAGATTTAAACTTTATCACTTAAAAAGAAATTCAGACCGCTACACTGCACGGAGTATATTATCTCAGCACCGGAAAACAAGAGATCACAGGTAGCACTTCCTTTTCTTGTTCGATTCCCCGGCCATTGAACGAAAAGTCGGGATTTTGACTCTTAAGTTCACACCGCTCTTGTCGAATGGACACCACAGGGTTTTTAAAAAAATTAGAACTTCTCCAGCTGTACAAAGGCCCGGCATTAGAAAACTTATTAAAGTTTTCGCCGTTCCCGCCAGTGTGAAGTTTTATAATAATTAATATTAAATGTGACCGATTCTAATCTTCTTGGCTTTACGTGTAGCGCAGCGATCAGAGAGCACTATAAGAATTTAAAAGAATCCACTGTACTCGGCCAAATAAAGAATTCATTCAATTGAATTGGTGTTTGGCTATACCTTGCTTGGTATAATGATATAAATTAAAAATTTTGTGAATGAACAAAATCAACATTAATTATGTACTAGTTCTATTCTCAATTTTAACGCTGCTTTCCTAAACCAAAAATTTACAACAATTTAGATCAACAAAAGGTACAAAAAATAAAAGAGTGTTGAATTCTGAGTACAGACTGCAGCGTATGATATGACGTGTTAAACTAAAGGCTTTTGAATTTTTAAATTTTATGTAAAAAATTTGTGTTGTTTGATAAAGGCGGATATATTAAAAAAAAGTTTAAGAACCAAAATTTTAAATTTGTTAATATTTTAAACATAGGGAAGGAGAAGAAATTAATATGATGCTTTGAAAAGCTAATTTCTTATGCATTTCACTCATATTTTTCAACATACCGACATGCAATATCACAGCGCGAAGTAATATGTATGAATGATGAAAGATTTTTTTTTACAAATGGAGGTCAGCCAGCAAAACAATTTATTCGTGGTCAACATCTATATGAATTGATTACCACAACTTGCTTCTTAGTCGGTCCATATAGTCAGAAGGACATGAAATGTGACAGATTGCATAGGGTAGTTCCATTATTTTAAAATTATTAAATACGGTAAAATATCTCAAAAATCATTGCATATATATGACAAATATTCATTAGGGCAGATTGATCAAGGCTAAGTCTGATATTGAGCAAACAAATGTTGGCAACCTCAACAAAAGTAGGATAAGGTTATCAGGCAGGCGACGTCTGGTACTGAATTCTACTTTCTATGAGCAGTAGAAATGGCGTTCAAAGGAATGAAGGGGTGTTTTCCGTTCGAGGAATACTTTATGTTTATGTATGAATCTTTTAGGTTTATTGCCGGCATAATTAAGGAGAAGCTAAGGTATCTTGAATATTTGACAAATGAGCAGAATTGTTAGATATATAAATAATACCCCATTATACCTACATACAAATAAATATAAATAAATACATAAAACCTTTTTCATAATAGCTTTCCCTAAAAACCTAATCTTGGGTATTTTAGAAAAATAAATCATAAAATTTCAATAAGCTAATCATGCTAAAACTAACCATGTTATCTCTCAAATGGGCGAAGAAAATTGCATCAATGTTGTGACTCAGGAGCCCAATGTCCCGAATCACAACCATAAGGTGAATACATCAATATATTGCCCTATGCAATATATTGATGTATCGCAGTAATGACCCTGAAAACGAAAAATCAATTTAATTTAAATTTCCATTTAAATAATTTAAATTTCTCATTTGCCTTCAAAAAATTTCAAATGCATTTAAAAATGCATTTGCATGTCGTAACAAAATGCAATTTAGCATAAATTGCATTTCGTTATCAGACATGCACTCCACTCGCACGGTGTACCTACCTACATACCGTGTGATCGGATATCATTTTTTGGTCGCGCTAATTGAAGGCATTTGAGACAAATCGCATATTCTCACGTACGATCTTTCATCGTCGTGAGAAAGTAAAAAGAATAAAATAACAAAAAAAGCTTTTTGAAGCGATCGTGGGTACCTGGGTGCAATTTGCCCAAACCTTAGGGAGTGCTTTTTCAACCCGCCGGCGAGATAACACGCGAAATTCTTACTTTATTTTTGTGTCTACGAATAATTGTGGTAACTAAGTTTGCCTCAAATTAAAAAAAATAATTATTATTGTGTTGAAATAAAAAAAAATAGTGAAAATATTCAAAACTTGTAAAAACAAAAATTGTGTAAAAATTGAAAAAATTGGGTTGAAACCCTAAAATTGTAAAAAAAAACAAAAACCAAAAAATTGCGTTGAAATCAGCTAATTGTGTAAAACTTCAAAAAAAAATTTGTGTTAGAACCTAGTACAGTTCCAATAAAGTAAATTTTATTTCTCACTAAAATCAGTATCGAGTGTAATTAATCGCCATAATCAATATCCTAACTCCCTCTCCGATCTCTTCTTCAAGGAAGCACGAGAGATCGGCCGCAACAATCCAACATTTCTGGTGGCAGCGGTTATTTAAAATATAAAATCAGTGCCTATAAATTTAAATTAAATCAAATAAAACAAAAGTTTCCTAAAACTGTAATTTAACTGTAAAAAAATAAACAAATAAATTAAAAAGAAACTAATAATAAAAATAAATAAAAAAGAATTAGCCCGGGTACCCAGGAGGTACTTAGAGGAGATAAAAGTTTAAGCGCCCAAGCGCTCACCGTGGGACCGAAGGAGGCTTCATCCCTGCCTCAATAAGACGTTTGGTAAAGAAGGTAGGACAACCAGAAGAAGACGTCGACCAGGACGACAGAACAACACTTCCAATTTTTGACAACCCAAAACAACAATATCTCATCATTAACCAACATTAATCAACACCAAGCAAACGACACGGGATAGGGTTAAAGGTACAGTTAAAGCCGTTTTTTTTTTATATATGAAATTCAGTTTTATACATATACCCTTACAAACATGTAAAGTTTTCTTTTTCTCTCAAATATTCTATTAATTAATTCGTTTAGGCTATAAAGCATACAGCACACATATACAAGTGAATACACAAGTGAGAGATTTTAATTCAAATAAGTGATCCCATAAATATTACTAAAATTTTTTTCTTAGATATTCATTCCAGCAACTTGCATAAACATTTAATTCAATAAATAAAAATTAAGATACCTTCTTCCTAGAAGCGACCTCTGCGGTAAGACCTCGTGAGCTTGCTGGCCAGAGGACTTCGAAAAAAATCAAATATCGATCCCCTGCGATAGAGCTTCATATACCTATCGATCAGGAGAAAGATTTTGGTTGGAAAGAGCGATTTCTTTTTCTTTACTTGCATTAAGATTTTATTACTTTTCTCGTTATAATTTATAAAAAAAAAAAAATATTAAAAACGCCTTTTTTTTCTCTCTTTCTCCCTTTACATCCAATTAAAATAAATTAACCCTCTTATTATTGACAAATCAAATAAATTATCCACCTTCTTATTACTGTGTTTTTCACACATATTACGGATTACTGAAACACTTTTACTTATAAATAATTATTTACGCATAACCAACTTATTAACAGCTGCTTATTGCTTTTGAGAAATTTAACTATTTGCGTTCTATTTTTCTGCCTTTTTTTTTTGTTTTTTTTTTTTTTGTTTGTTTTGTTTGGTCCATAAAAATTTGCCGCGTCTTTTATAGTTCCCCAAATTTAAACAAATCTAAACCCAAAATTATTCCACAATAATTTCTCTTTATATTTCCACTTAACTCTCCGCCTTTTACTTCACGAACCTATCATGACAGAAGAAAACAAATCTTTCAATGAGCTTTGTTTGTCGCAAGTCCCAAAAACGGCAGAAATTAGACAAATTCTGGCCGATTATCATAGAGCCAATAAAAGCAAAAGGACTTCAGAATTTACTTCTGAAAAACTCCAAAAATTGGAAGACCTGTGGGCTTCATTCGAAAAAACCGAAACCCTGATTCAAGATCATGAAGATTTTGATGAAACTCATGAATATTTTAAGCAGTCATGCTATGACAAAACAGAGGACTGGTACAATCTTACAAAGGCAACTCTGTCTGATAGGTTGAAGTCCATATCAATCCACACAGAGCGCAAAAATAACCCGTTTTACATTCCACTTCCAAAAACTTCGCAAAAAACAACTGCAATAGATAATCAGGCAATACAGATCAAGACCGAGAAAATACAGTACGATTTCGGTTGCAAGAAGATAGACGAAAAACATTATCCCATATTATTCAATCTATAGACAATAATTCACTTGCAACTGCAACCCAGGCATATCTAAACCAAAAATTAAACTCGTTGCACAAATATTGGGACGATTTTGAAGAAACACATAACGAAATAATTTTGAATGTTGGCCCAAGCGACAAAGATAGCGAATACTTCGTGAATGATGTTTACATAAACATGGAAACATCATTCTCAGACACTGTAATTGCGCTACAAGAACAGTTGGACTCGAGATTCCAAAACATAACAAATACTACAAATAATTCCACAGAGCATCACCACAATGTCTCTTTCAGAGACCAGTCAAATTTTTTCCTATCTGACGCGAGGTCATTAATTCCTAACTTTAATGGAAATCCCAAAGATCTTCATAAATTCCTTTCAAGCTGTGATGACATATATGCGACGACAACGACGGCGAACGAAAAACACTCCCTCCTTAGCTTAATAAGGAGTAAATTATCCGCAGAGGCCTACGATATCTTCAGGTACAATCAAATCGAAGATTGGCCTACTCTAAAATCGATTTTAAAACAAACATTCGAAGAAAAAATTTCAAGATCCGCCCTACAATCGCAATTAAATAATTGCAAGCAGAAAATAGGGGAAAGAGTAATTTATTTTCTCCAAAGACTTAGCACAAGCCTATCAAGATTAAATGAGGCAACCCACTCTTACACAACAGATAAAGTACTCCTAAAATCTTTATTAAAAGATAATGAGAGCCAGGCCGTAAGAGCAATAGAGGACGGATTATCCAATCAACAACTCCAAACTTTACCCAAAGTGCAATCCGAAAAATCCTTTTCTGTATTAAAATCACACATCTTGGAGCATGCATCACGCTTAGAGCAGAAACAACTTGTCTCCCAAGCACAAAACAAGGTACATCAAACTCCATTTGCGCAAGCAATAAATTCAAGTTTTCGCTGCTTCAAATGCAATAGACTGGGACATGCTGCTTCAAAATGCCCAATCATACAACACCCCGCACAGAACTTAAACACAATTCCAAGAACAAACACGCAATTACAAAGCCCTGCAGATTTCAATAAGGTTACATTTACATCTCCGACACAAGCGCTTACATGTCGATATTGTCATCGGATGGGACATTCTATCGAAGAATGTCGGACAAGAGCGGCGAACAACAATCGTTCTGGCAACAATCAGGGAAATCAAAACAATTTCCAGAAGATGAAAAGTACTCCACCAACAAACACGGCTGACAGACAGCCTCAAAATAGGAACTGGCAGCAGCCAGTATTCCGAGAAAATCGAACTTCACCGCCGAGATATAATAATTCCAATATCTCGGCTAGATCACCATCTCCAAAGAGGAGAAATAGCAAAAGTCCATCGGCATCCAGGCAGGGAAACTGGATGCAGCGGGGGGTCTCATTCGGCAACCCCTCGCACATACAAACTACAGCCCAAGTCCACAGGAATCCCGAGACAATATCGACGGAAAAGTAGGCGGCAAGAAATTAATCCGTATCCCCGTCCAAATTAATAAAAATTCACTAACGCTTTCCTTGCCTGTCGACATCTGCTCTGCTCCAAAACTTACCTTTTTGATTGATACAGGAGCAGAGATCAGCTTAATAAAACTCCATCCACTGAAACCAGGCAGTATCTGCTACAGAGATGCTGTGTGCAATATTAATACATTGTTTACAGAGTCAACTTCTACAGAAGGACTCATCTTCGCGAAATTAACTCTGGAATCTACACAAAATAACTCCATCCTAGAGCACCCATTTCAAATAGTGGGAAATAACTCCATCCTCTCATACGATGGCCTACTTAGTCATGACTTTTTATCTCGATACAATGCTAGTATCAATTATAAAAATAAATACATTTCTTTAGAAATAAACGATTCAAATAAATCTTATCCGTACGAAGAATATTATTCCAATTATCCATACGTTTATTTGAAAAGCGAAGACCCAGAAAAGAGGTCTCAAACAAAAAGTCTGTTATATACAGGGATAACAGTCTCCAATAAAGATATTAATACAAATCTATCTCCATCAACTGCTTCGAAAAGCAATGAAAATCGATCGCCAGCATATGTTTCACAAGAAATGAAGCATAAAGGTAAAATTATATCTCCATCTACAGCCGCACAAAAGGCTGCATCTAGTAAAATTCTATCTCCTTCATCAATAGATTCACAAAACGTGAATTCCAAGATAAAATCAAAGAAGTCAAAGAATTTCAATAAAGTTTTATCTCCTTCAAATTCTATCGAGTCAGAATCATCGTATAACCCCTTCCAAATTCCACAAAAGTTGGAATCATATCTCCTTCCAATTAAAAATCCGAAAGAATCGGATAAATTAAATAAAATTAAAATTCCGGCTCGATCAGAATTCATCATTGAAATTCCAACTCCTTCTATTCAAAATCAATCGGTCTGCTTCAAGAAGGAAATAAGGCCAGGCTAAGGGCAGAATAAATAAACTACAAAACCTTATCAAATTGGATCACTGTAATTCAGAGGAATCTGAGAGTATTTGCAATATCTGTAGGGAATTCAATGATCTCTTCTTCATTGAAGGGGATTTCCTATCTTATACAGATGCGATTACCCACAAAATCGAGACCCTCCAAGACAAACCGCCAATTTATACCAAGCCTTATAGACTTCCTGAAGCAAGCCGAACAGAAATAAACCGGCAAATACAAGAAATGCTTGAGTCAGACATCATCAGACCTTCACATAGTCCCTGGAATTCTCCACTTCTCCTGGTTCCCAAAAAAAACAGATGAGAATGGAAACAAAAAGTGGCGAATAGTGGTAGATTTTCGTCGTATTAACGACATTACTATTGGCGATGCGTACCCACTGCCTAATATCACTGATATATTAGACCAGTTGGGGAAGTCGAAATATTTTACCACACTCGACTTAGCCAGCGGATTTCACCAGATAAAAATGGACTCGAAGGACAGGGAGAAAACTGCCTTTAGCACACCCTGTGGCCACTACGAATACAATCGTATGCCATTTGGTTTAAAAGGAGCCCCTGCTACTTTTCAACGAGCCATGAATAATGTCTTATCTGGCCTTCAAACTTCAACCCGACAAGTGCCACTTCCTAAGGAAAGAAATTATGTATTTAGGGCACATTATTACAGAAAGTGGAGTCAAACCAGACCCTGCGAAAACTAAATCAGTTCAGTCCTATCCCAGACCCAAGAAGGAGAAAGACATTAAAGCCTTCCTTGGTTTCGTCGGCTATTATCGCCGTTTTATACCTAAGTTCTCAAAGATTGCGAAACCCCTTACAAATCTTTTAAAGAAAGATATCCCTTTCAAGTTCGACGCAATTTGTGATGAAGCATTTTGCGAATTAAGAAATAAATTAACTTCGGCACCAATCCTATCCTATCCCGATTTCGACAAAGAATTTTTTGTCACCTCCGATGCCAGTGACTACGCCGTCGGAGCGGTTCTTTCTCAAGTTGACGATCAAGGAGATCATCCAATCGCCTATGTGAGTCGAGTTCTCAATGGTGCAGAGACTCGTTACTCAACAATAGAGAAAGAGCTCTTGGCAATAGTTTTCGCAGTTGAGCAATTCAGACCATACGTTTATGGTAGACAGTTTACAATTATAACTGACCATAAACCATTAGTATGGCTCATGAATCTGAAAGATCACTCCTCAAGACTGATGAGATGGAGAATACGTCTTGAGGAATATGACTACAAGAAAACAGCACAAACCTCGCGGAACCTACCACCAGCGTAAATGTAATAACAAGGAACCAAACCAGAGCTCAGGCGAATCCGAATACTCCTAACACGAGCATTACTCCAAATTCAACTCCATCTCAAGCAAACAATTCTTCAGTCACAATAACTGAGACAAATTTCCCCCTTCTACTAACAAAGAATGCGAATCCTAAATTTTTCATCTTGCGAATGCAAGATACAGAACTTGAAAGAGTTTTGGATTCGAAACTCAAATTTTCTAATAAATCTTCATCTTTAGGAAAGGAACTGAACTTCTTCAAGAAAAAAGACTCATCAATACAGACCCAGAGTTCCTAAAAGCAGGGCAAATAGACCTGTTGTTAGGTGTGAATACCTATGCAAAAATTTTATGCAAGGGAATTAAAAGTGGACCTGAAGGGACCCCCATAGCACAGAATACAAAGCTAGGGTGGATTCTTTTCGGAGAAACAACAGCACCACTAAATCAAGTGGACAAAAATGAAATTTTTTCTGCATTCACCACAGGTAGTGCTGATGACTTAGCACAGCTAAATATGCAAGTGCGGAAATTTTGGGAATGGGAAGAGCTCAACCCAAAACGTAAACTCACTAAAGAAGAAGAGCAATGTGAGCAATTCTTCAGTGAGAATCATAAACGCCTGGATAATGGCAGTTATGAAGTGAAGCTGCCATTCAAAGCAGGCAAGGTTCCCGAGCTTGGGGAATCAAAGATAATGGCGTTAAAAAGATTCGCTCAACTCGAAAAAAAATTCGAGCGAGCTGCCGATATACGAGCTGAATATCATAAATGTATTCAAGAATATTTAGACCTGGGGCATATGTGTAAAGTAAATAAAACCACACAAAATGCGAATACCCAGAGGTATTACTTACCCCATCATGCTGTTCTTAAGGACAGCACTACTACCAAATTAAGAGTAGTATTTGATGCTTCCGCAAAGTCATCAAACGGGAGAAGCCTCAACGAACAAATGTTGACAGGTCCCACATTACAACCAAAGTTGTATTCAACATTGCTAAAATGGCGTGTGCATAGATATGCAGTGACTGCCGATATAGAGAAGATGTATCGAATGATTAAGATACATAAGGATGACCAAAAGTATCAGACAATACTTTGGCGAAGTAGTGAAGTTGAGCCAGTAGAAGAATACGAACTCAACACCGTAACATTCGGCACTACGGCAGCACCATATCTAGCAATAAAAACACTGCAGCAATTAGCCAAGGATGACAAAGAAGAGTATCCTAAGGCATCAGAAATTGCAACGCAGGATTTTTACGTTGACGATCTGCTAACAGGTGGAAATACCATAGCAGAAGTCAAACAAACCCAAGAAGAGCTAATAAAGCTATTAAAGGGAGGAGGTTTTAACCTCCGGAAATGGGCAGCTAATCATGATGAAATGCTTGATTGGTTACCTAAGGAAGAAATAGAGCTAGAGTTGCCATTAAAATTTGAAGATGACAACCAAGTCAAAGCTCTAGGAATCCAGTGGCATCCAGCCACCGACAATTTCATGTTTGCCTTCAAGGCTTCAGAATTTGAAGCAAAAGCCACAACAAAAAGAAAAATTTTGTCACAAGTAGCAAAGCTATTCGACCCTTTAGGTTGGATAGCTCCATGTGTAGTTTTGGCAAAAATCATCATCCAGAAATTATGGATGCATGGATGTACCTGGGACGAAATAGTCCCAGAAGAATTCAGCGAGGAATGGAGGCAGTTCAAAATACAGCTGCCTCACATATTGAAAATAAAAATTCCTCGTTGGATACATACCAAGCAAGACAGAGACAACTGTCAATTGCATGGGTTTTGCGACGCATCAAATTCAGCGTACGCAGCTGTCGTCTACATGGAGTTCAAAACGATGACGGCACAATAAAAACAACATTGCTCATATCAAAAACTCGAGTGGCTCCCACAAAGCCAATTACGTTGCCAAGACTTGAGCTAAGTGGAGCAGTGTTGTTAACTAGACTACTAAGTCAAGTTCGAGCTGACATGCATATGAGTAATGTCAGCAGCTTTTTATGGAGCGATTCAAAAATCGTATTGGCCTGGATATCAGGTCATCCGAATAGATGGAAAACTTATGTGGCAAACAGAGTTACCGAGATACAGGAAGGCAACTTAAATAATACGTGGGGATATGTACCTACCAAGGATAATCCTGCTGACATGGCATCACGAGGTCTAATGCCAATGAGCATTCAAGAATGTGAGCCATGGTGGACAGGTCCTAGTTGGTTAAGGCAGCCAAGCCAAGACTGGCCACAAGATAAGAGCCTTAGCAGAGAGACGTCTTACGAATTAAAGACAGTAAAAGCTCTTGCAATGCAAAAAAGCGAAGGGCTCGAAACAATAATTGAGCGATTCTCGTCATACAAACGATTGTTGCTTGTCACTGCACAATGTCTCCGATTCATCCCTAATTGTAGACATAAAGAAGAAAGGAACATTGGCAGATTGACACCAGCTGACATAGAAACAGCCAAAATAAGAGTAATCCAGCAAACACAACAGCAAGAATTTGAAAATGAATTCAAGCAGTTAAAGGCTGGAGAAAATTTGCACAAAAATAGCAAAATAATAGGGCTTTGTCCATTTTTAGATAAAGATTCAGTCTTGAGAGTAGGTGGCAGGTTGCAAAATTCAGACCTGCCAATCTCAACACGACACCCAGCAATACTACCCAAAGATCATCATTTAACTAATTTAGTGATTGATCACTACCACAAAGAAACTTTGCATGGTGGACCTGTTATGAATCCACTAAACCCACTATGCCTAACTACCTAATCTCGGATTCATAACGTAAATCAAAACACAAATCTCAAACGCACGTCATGCGTCTAACAAAATCACGTTTTTACCTTTTATCCCAAAAAAGGCATTTCAAATCTTCTAAAATTCAATAAACTTGTTGCATAATCCTAAAATTACGAATTCCTAACGTAAATGCAACAAAGTATACTTCCACAAACAATAAACAACTACCATCAGGTGTCAGATATTCTATCCCATTTGGCGCGTGCCTAAAATGATCATAAATTCTTCTACAAATGAAATGTAATATGATCCGGCGCTAGTATTCGCTCAACGTAATGATTCATTCATGAAAGCAGACGAAGAAAATCGTCACCAGGCAATTAAGCCCAAATACGTGACTACGTCACCGACCGATCTAAGACCGGCAAAATTACCCAACAGGTGCACCTTTGAATGGCTGCACTTCGTTGCATTGGTAAAGTGTCATGAAGTTTCATGAATTAATGAATTATGATGACCCTGAAATTTTGTTATGCATAGAATCGATCACCGAACTTACAGAAAATTGTTTTTCAATTCGATTTTTTTTGGAATTTGTTATTTCCGCTCAATTTCCTGATTTTGTTATTCAAAACAGAAAATTGAGCGATCATCAATTTTCCCTTAGAAAATTGCTGAATTTTAGAAATTTGTGGAGGGGAGTATCATCCCCGTGTAAATCAATAATATAAATATGATGCGGTTGAACTAGGGAAAGCAGAGAGTATTCTTGAACCAACTAGGAGAGTCCCCCTACCAGAGGTAAGGCCTCCTAAGTTACCAAAAAATTGTTAAATTACAAGTAAAGTAGTTAAAGTGTAAAAATCAAGTTGAGATCTGTAAAGAACATCGCCCTGACTGAGGAACCAGGGAAACTGAATAAAATAAATCTAATCTTTAAAAAAGCTATTCCAGATCTTTTATATTTTGGTATATTGTGTTACCCTGAAGAGGGGTATCAGGTATAACAAAATTTTGGTGGCAGCGGTGCAGATTTTGTAAAGGTTTGTAAGACCTGCAAAAAACCCACAAAACCCAGAGGAAGCAGCAAGATTAAAAAAACAACACGAATGTGCTGGCCCAGAGCAGAATCGCCCCTAAGAATAGAGGAGCCCCTCTTTATTGACGACATATTGGACGACTTCGTCTATTTTTCTGAAGACAGCGAAGACTTTGACCACCTAGAGAGCTACCTGGACGACTCCCTGGAGAGTTATTCTAGCCCCCAGGAGCATCTGAGCTACATCAGCCCTCCGGACGACAACGCCACGGACGGAGACAACTTGGTGGACTTGCTGATTGACGTCCTCATCGAGAACACCGACCGGACGCCCGAAAGCATCTACAGTGAAATCCACAGAGATATCCTGGAGCGAGAGGAAGAAGATACCTGGGACTTCGACACCTTTAATAAAGTGTGGAACAAATACCACAACAACAGAAGTAATGTAAGTTAGATTAATTATAATTTTAATAAATATATATATAAATTTTGATTTTAATAATTATATTTAAATCTAAGCTAGATAATAAGTTAATCAAAAAAAAAAAAATCAAAATCCTATATGTAAGTAGACAATGTAATATATATATATATATACATACACTCTACCTTTTTTTCTCAGACCCAGTCACAAATTTCTCTTCTCCTCTAGTCTAAATTTCTATAGGTAAAGGTACTCTCTCCGGTGTTAGGAATTTTTTTTTTTAACATCGACAAACTCCTATATAAATTTTTTTTCTTTTGAGGAATATCAAATAAATTCCTATCGAAGTGGAAGGTAGAAAAAAAGTTATAGTCACCAGATCGCAAAGAAGCGTTCGTGACACACTTCTATCAGGGTTAACTTCACACCGAAGGAAACCCACTAAGAAAACAGCACAACAAAAGCGATCAGGGAATAGCAAAATGGCTGAGCCAGAAACACTCACCCTTAATGACGCCAAGTCATTAATACCCGAATTCGACGGGAATTCTGAAAATTTGCATAGGTTTCTGAACCTATGCGAAATGTTTCAAAGAGAGGACTTAACAGAAGCCTCAAAAGCTCTTTATCTACAAGTGATAAAAGCTAAACTAGTCGGAAGGGCATACGACATTGTTAAATATGCCGATATTAACAATTGGAAGGAGCTTCAAAAGGCCCTCCAAGATCAATTCCTAGAATCACGTTCTCGAATCTCTATTCAGAACGAAATTCTATCTCTAAAGCAAGATTCTAAAGAAGAGACTAAAGAATATGCTTTCAGAGCACAAAAATTATTGGCTATTTATAACGACGCCACTTCTAGCCTCACAAACGAGCAAACATTAAAAAATCTCTTATTAGAAGAGAACAAGAAAATGGTACTTAGAGCTTTTGAAGACGGTTTAAAAGACGATTATATCCGTCTCCTCACTAAAGCCAAAAGCCATACAGAGCTAAAAGACTCTATGAAATTCGCTATGGAGCAGGCTGAAAGAAACAGCGCTTTCAGTGAACGCCTCAATAGCTGTTCTAAGTGTCATAAGAAAGGGCACACTGCTGATACTTGCTTTTCGTCCAAAGCAAGAACGGAAATCCCCAGACTCGTTTGCTCATACTGCAAAACCCCAAACCATCACGTTTTAGAATGCAGAAAGCGGCTATTCCAGCAACAACAGTACAGGCAACCTGTACACAATTCTGCGCCCAGACCGCAACAATATCCGCAACAAAATAGAGCTTTCCAATATCAGCAGCCAACTAGAGCCCCCCCGCGGCAAATTCCCTCTTATCCGCAAAACAATAGGCCTCCACAGCAATCTACATACTTACCACCTAACACGAATAATCCTAATAGAAATCCCAATATTAGGACCGCGAGCAATTGGAAAAATTCCAAAAAGCAAAGACCAACAAACTCCAGAAATATGGAGAAATCGGAAAACGATCTTCGGCGAGACGAGTTAGCGGAGTCTCAGTCTCGCCTAAATCAAATGACTATCTCAGCAGATATTCATTCCCAACCAACAAATCTACCACAAAATTAAATCTCCCTTTAATAAGTGATCACCATTCGCTAGTAGTGACGATCGCTAATTCAATTACTGCGTTTCATACTAGCACTTTTCTTATTGATACAGGAGCTGAAATATCAGTCCATAAAGCCACTAGAGCACTAGGTGATACAATAGTAAACAAAAGAGAAAACATCACTGTATCCTCACTAGCAGGAAAACCCTTGTCTACGTTAGGAACAGCTGAATGTAATTTTAAAATAAATGGTGATATATTCACGCACCGTATTCACATGGTAGAGGAAAATTTTAAATTAAAATATGACGGTATATTAGGGCACGATTTTCTTGACAAATTTTCATGTATAATCGATTATAGCAACAAATCACTAATATTAAAATTACCCTTTTATCAAAATGTGGATCCAAATAAGAGGATAGATACACTTAACGAGTATGGAGGTTTGAAAGACCCAAGCTCAGAGGTATCTCCTCAAATAAGAGCAGATAACAGGTATGGAGGTTTGAAAGACCCAAGCCTAAATAAACAGACCCCTTCAAAGAAAGGCGAGTCTCATCATATCCAAGCAAAAACAAATAAATTAAATAAACAGACCCCTTCAAAGAAAGGCGAGTCTCAAAATAATTCTACAAATAAAGAAAGTAGAGCAAATGAATGCAATGCCAGCAGTATTAAAGTACCGGCTCGCACTCAATTGGTAGCCAAAATAAGAATATCACAAAGAGGTAGTTTTCTTTGTGAACACCAAGAGTTGAAGTCAGGATTGTTACTTGGAAGTACACTCATAGAACCTGATCAAACAGGTCACGTGAAAATCCTCCTACTCAACTCTAATCAGCAAGAAGTTACAATAAGTGAAACAGAAATTCGACCACATTTGCATGAGTTAAGGAATTTTGATATTATTAAATTAAACTCGCAAAAGGATCCTATTCAGGAGAGACTCACTAAACTCACATCCGAGTTAGACCTCTCACACTGTAACGCTGAAGAAAATCAGTCCATCCTAAATATTTGTCGTAGGTATAACGACATATTTTATTTAGACGGGGATTTTCTAACCTGTACCAGTGCAGTTAAGCACGAAATTCCCTTGCTACCAGGAAAACCTACCGTTAACGTTAGACCATATAGGTTGCCAGAAGCACAACGTAACGAGATTAATAAACAAATTAATAAAATGCTTGAAGATGAAATAATAAGCCCTAGTTCAAGCCCATGGAACTCACCATTATTGTTAGTTCCCAAAAAACCAGACGCAGCTGGTAATAAGAAATGGAGAGTAGTGATTGATTTTAGGCGTCTCAACGATATCACTGTAGGAGATGCATTCCCCCTCCCTAATATAACTGACATTTTGGACCAACTAGGGAAAGCTAAGTACTTTAGTACCTTAGACCTAGCAAATGGTTTCCATCAGATTCCCATGAATGGAAACGATAAAGAAAAGACTGCGTTTAGTACACCTTACGGGCATTATCATTATAATCGAATGCCCTTTGGTCTAAAACGAGCTCCAGCCACTTTTCAGAGGCTGATGAACAACGTGTTGGTAGGATTGCAAGGCATCGAGTGTTTTGTTTACATGGACGATATAATCGTTTATGGATATAATTTAACAGAACATAATTCTCGACTCCAGCATGTTTTTGAGCGGCTCAGGGAACATAACCTGAAGTTGCAGCCTGAGAAATGCCATTTTCTCAGCAGACAGATAGCCTATCTTGGCCATTTAGTCACTGAAAACGGAGTTTTGCCAGATCCTTCTAAGCTCGAGGCAGTCGAACATTATCCAGTACCTCGAAAAGAAAAGGACGTAAAATCTTTTCTAGGTTTTGTCGGTTATTATCGTCGATTTATCCCTAACTTTGCCAAATTGGCCAAACCTCTCACTACTTTGTTAAAAAAGGACACTCCTTTCAAATGGGATACTTTTTGTGACGAAGCGTTCAAATTATTGAAGGAAAAATTAACTAATTCTCCTATTTTACAATTCCCACGTTTCGACGAAGAATTTATTGTAACGTCGGATGCAAGTGAATTCGCCATCGGCGCAGTACTATCGCAAGGAAAAATTGGTATCGATAAACCTATATGTTTCGCCAGCAGAACTCTAAACCCTGCTGAGACTCGATACTCAACAATTGAGAAGGAGTTATTAGGAATCGTATTTGCGGTTGAACAATTTCGTCCTTATTTATATGGTCGCAAGTTTACTATAGTCACTGACCATAAGCCCCTCACGTGGCTCATGAATTTAAAAGATCCCACTTCCCGATTGATGAGGTGGAGAATCAAATTAGAAGAATATGACTACCAAATCATATATAAACCGGGCAAAGCAAATTCAAACGCCGACGCACTCAGTCGTGCTATACCTGAAACAAAGGCTATACAAGCTATTACTAGAAGTCAACAAAAGACTCAAGACATTAAACAGAGTCACGATTCTACTCCGATTATCATAGAGGAAAACCCTCACAACCTACTGCAGACTAGAGGCATAAGAAATAAGTATTTCATGTTACCTATCAATTACAGTACTTAAGAAAATTTGTTAAGAACATATCTGCCCAAAGATTTAGTAATACCAGTCGGAGATATAGTAGAACATAAAACCAAGAATAATTCTTTTATAGTCGGGCGTGCACCTATTCCTACTAGGACTGCAAGCGATAGGAATAAAGTCAGGAATATTTTCAAGAAATTTAAAGAACACATTCCTACTGATAAAACTGTGGCCATTTCAATACCCAGTATTAATGCTCCGAGTTATCTCGACTTAAAATTACTATGCGCCGAGGAATTTCAAAACTCTAATAAGAAACCTATCCTTTTTTTCAACAAAATAATTCAATTGGAAGACCCCGTAATTATCAAACAAGTCATTTCAGATTATCATATCACTCCTTTAGGCGGTCACCAAGGAGAAACAAAAACCATCAATAAATTAAAGAAAATTTATTACTGGCAAGGTATGAATAAAGACTTTAAGGAATTCATAAAAAAATGCTCTTCGTGCCAAGTGAACAAATTAAGACCCAACCAGAAAGTTCCTATGAAGATTACTACAACGAGCAGTAAACCCTTCGAAAAAATTTTCTTGGACATTGTAGGTCCCTTACCATCTAGTTACCTGAACAACAAGTATTTGCTCACGTTCCAAGACGATTTAACAAAATATTCGGAAGCTATTCCATTAAGTAACGCTGAAGCAAATACGATAGCAGAAGCATTCGTTACACATATTGTCTGTAGACATGGCCTACCTGAAGCTATTCTGACCGACCAAGGTTCCAATTTTTTGAGCTCAGTGTTTACCGAAACTTGTAAATTATTAAAAATTCATAAGTTACAGACAACTCCTTACCATCCACAAACAAATGGAGCGCTAGAAAGAAGCCACCGAACTCTAGCCGAATATCTTCGACACTATGTGTCAAAAGATCCTCTAACCTGGGACACTTGGATCCCCTATGCCATGTTCACCTATAATAATTCCACTCACTCAAGCACTGGCTATACGCCACATGAACTTGTGTACGGATTTCATGTAGAAATTCCTTCTTCCATACAAAAAGACCCCGAAGTCACATATAACTATGATAATTACGTAAATGAGCTAAAAGGACGACTCCAATATTCCCACAAAATGGCAAGAGAAAGGCTTATAAAGAACAAGGAAAATTCCAAGTCTTATTATGATAAGACTACAAAGCAAAAAACAATCGTAATTGGTGATAAAGTATTGATCAAAAACCACACTAGGAAAAATAAGTTAGCGCCTCTATGGGAAGGCCCATACGAAGTGATAGATACCACTTCTGCAGAAAATTCTATTGTGAGAATCAAAAATAAAAATAAGAAAATTCACAATAACAATCTGAAACTATTCATTGACTAACTCCCAAACATTCAATTCCTCCCCTCAGATCAAAATGAACTCACGCATCAACTCATTCGTTCGTGGACTTATTGTATTATTGGCTTTATGCGTCAGCCAAACTAGTGGAACTTAAGTTACACATTTCTCAGCAACACCCGGAATCTACTTTGAGGAATTCGGAAATGCACAGCTCTACAGCAATACATGGAAATTAGTTATGTATTACAATTTAGACAATTTTTATTTTGAACTAGAATTATTGCAAATGCAAGCAGAGCAAGCGGAAGACTTATGTCATAATAGTACAAAATACTCAGGCAAAAATCACTGTGAAAACCAAATAAACACCCTAAGATTGATCTTAAATGAAATAGATCAGACCAACGAAATTTTGGAACCCAAAAATTTGAGAAGCAAGCGAGCTCTTTTAAACGTCATTGGTAGTATTAGCAAATCTTTATTTGGGACGCTGGATGAAGAGGATGCTAAACACTATGATGAACAAATACACATACTAAGAGCTAACGAAGACCATCTCTTAGAACTATTGAAATCTCAAACCCTGATTGTCGACAAAACTGTCAATATTTTCAACAAAACCTCAACGGGAATCCAAAATGACATTAAGACGATTAAAGACAAAATTGAGAAAGTCACGAAGTCATTTAATCAACTCGCGACAGATGTCAACGAAAATTTCGCAATATTAGACCTAGAGAACATTCTATCCATCACAATATTGTCTTTGATGAGATACCAAAATGCCCAAAAGGCCATTTTAGAAATGTTATTAGACATAAAGCACGGAACTCCCAATCCGCTCATAATAACCCCATATCAACTTGAGCATCTCTTATCCACTATTCGGAAGAACCTTCCGTCGGGTACTACCTTACCTGTAGCCACTACGCAGAACCAACTCTTAGATCTATATAGAGTTAGCCGTACAAGTACCAATAAAATTAATAATTTAATCATAATAGAAATTAAAATACCCCTACCCTTAAATACAGAATTCCAAATGTATAAAGTAATCCCCTTACCTACCCTAATTAACGATTCATTCATTTATATAAAACCCACTACCGAATACCTGTTAGTCACACTAAATAGGGAAAAACACTATCCCTCCAGTAGTGAAGATATTACAAAATGTTTGCAAAAAACTCCTCATAATTACATTTGTCAAATAACGCATCCAATCCATAACTTAAATGCGAAGGACAACCAATGTGAAATGGAGTTATTAAGGCACTCTCAAACGCCTCCCCTATCATGTGGAATGAACATCTTAAACATTTCCACCTTATGGATACAATTATCCAATCCTAACAAGTGGTTATTCAGTTTGAAATCTCCTCGAACTGTAGATAATATTTGCGGTAACAATATCGAACCAATTACGATAAAGGCAACCGGCATTCTAGAAATATCGCCCAATTGCTATATAAGAAGCGATGATCAAACGCTCTATGGACACTCCGAAAAAATTTCAATCGCCGAAAAATTCTATTTACCATCGATCAATCTAACAAACATCACCCTTGATTATCATAAAATTAAGTATAATCCTCCAAATACAATCACTATAAAAAATAGTGAACATCAGGCACTTTTTGAACTAAGCCAAGATATAAAGACCTTAGAAAAGGCTGAAAACAAAAATCTAATTAACGTGACAGCACACGACATTCACCATTATTCCATTATCTATATAACGATAATGATCATTATAATCATATGCGCTATAAAAATAGCCCTACCCTACCTAAAAGCTAAAAGACTTAAAGCGACGGACATTCCACCTCCATCAATTCAAGAGAGTGGTAACGAAAATGAAAATGAAAATAATAAAGAAACCACTAAAACTAATAGATTTCCTCTAACCAGAGCATTACCTTAAAAGAAGACAAGGTAGAAGAGAAAGAAAAATACAAATTTCCTTTTATTATTAAAAATGAGCATATATATATATATATAACAATCAAAAAAGAGAGAGGGCTAAAGCTAAGAATTATATTTACTCAAATACTATTAATTTGAAAACATTTTGTAAAGCTAATAATTATATTTACTCAAATACTATTAACTCGAAAAATTTTATATATTATAAGAAACATAAATTTTGTTAATCTAAGAAATACATTTACCGAAATACTAGTAATTTAAAATATTTAACATTTATGTTGCTACATGAACATAATTATAAACTAAAATTTGTACTAGAATCTATCCTACATTAAGAAAATACGTGTTAACCAAAAAAAAAAAAACTTCTATAAGCACAACTATCTAAAATTATAAGTCAAAGAACCTAGATAATAAATTATAGATAGAATCTAGAATATAACCAATTACTAGCCTAAGTAAAATAAATTACCATGTAAACTGCAGATACCTAGTTCAACCAACCTAACCTACGTGTAATTTCGATTCTCTTCAAGAATACGAAATTCCTCATTAGGGGGAAGGTGTTATGAATCCACTAAACCCACTATGCCTAACTACCTAATCTCGGATTCATAACGTAAATCAAAACACAAATCTCAAACGCACGTCATGCGTCTAACAAAATCACGTTTTTACCTTTTATCCCAAAAAAGGCATTTCAAATCTTCTAAAATTCAATAAGCTTGTTGCATAATCCTAAAATTACGAATTCCTAACGTAAATGCAACAAAGTATACTTCCACAAACAATAAACAACTACCATCAGGTGTCAGATATTCTATCCCATTTGGCGCGTGCCTAAAATGATCATAAATTCTTCTACAAATGAAATGTAATATGATCCGGCGCTAGTATTCGCTCAACGTAATGATTCATTCATGAAAGCAGACGAAGAAAATCGTCACCAGGCAATTAAGCCCAAATACGTGACTACGTCACCGACCGATCTAAGACCGGCAAAATTACCCAACAGGTGCACCTTTGAATGGCTGCACTTCGTTGCATTGGTAAAGTGTCATGAAGTTTCATGAATTAATGAATTATGATGACCCTGAAATTTTGTTATGCATAGAATCGACCACCGAACTTACAGAAAATTGTTTTTCAATTCGATTTTTTTTGGAATTTGTTATTTCCGCTCAATTTCCTGATTTTGTTATTCAAAACAGAAAATTGAGCGATCATCAATTTTCCCTTAGAAAATTGCTGAATTTTAGAAATTTGTGGAGGGGAGTATCATCCCCGTGTAAATCAATAATATAAATATGATGCGGTTGAACTAGGGAAAGCAGAGAGTATTCTTGAACCAACTAGGAGAGTCCCCCTACCAGAGGTAAGGCCTCCTAAGTTACCAAAAAATTGTTAAATTACAAGTAAAGTAGTTAAAGTGTAAAAATCAAGTTGAGATCTGTAAAGAACATCGCCCTGACTGAGGAACCAGGGAAACTGAATAAAATAAATCTAATCTTTAAAAAAGCTATTCCAGATCTTTTATATTTTGGTATATTGTGTTACCCTGAAGAGGGGTATCAGGTATAACAGACCACAACTGGTCCTAAATACCATACGAAGTCAGTTTTGGATCATTAATGGACTACACGCCGTTAAGAAAAGGATTCATCTCTGCGTAATATGTGTTAGACATCGCGCTGCAACACAACAGCAGCTTATGGGCAGTCTACCCAGTCCTCGAGTGTCACAGGCACACCCATTTGAGAATACGGGGTTAGACTATGCTGGTCCTATTGATGTCAAAACCACAAAATATCGGGGATCCAAAACATACAAAGGATACCTGTGTTTATTTGTGTGTATGGCAACAAAAGCCACACACATCGAAGTAGTCTCTGACTAACGTCTGAAACCTTTCTCGCAGCATTTAAGAGGTTTGTTGCAAGACGAGGTTTATGTGCTAATATATATTCCGATAATGGAACAAATTTTATTGGGGCAAACAAAATTCTTCAGCAAGAGTACAAAAAAGCACTCGCTGAAGCAAACGAACTAGCAGCTCACAATACTGCAGCCATGGGGATCAAATGGCATTTTATACCTCCTGCAGCTCCACATCAAGGTGGACTTTGGGAGGCAGGTGTAAAAAGTATTAAACACCATTTGCGTCGAATTCTAAGTTCATCAACATTAACAATAGAAGAACTAAATACATTAGTCATTCAAATAGAAGCATGTCTCAATTCCAGACCGCTGCACGCTATCACTGCGGATCCAGAACAACTGGAAATCCTCACCCCAGGTCACTTTCTAATTGGAAGACCACTACTAGCTGTACCAGAGCCCACTCAAGAAGAGTCAAATATGCACCTTCTAAGACGATGGAAGCTTATTCAGCAACTACGTCAACAATTCTGGAAAAGATGGTCAACAGAATACTTGACCGAAATGCAGAAACGACAAAAGTGGAATGCGCCACAAAGTAACATTAATATTGGTCAAGTTGTCATCATTAAAGATGAAAAGCAACCACCAACAAAATGGGTGTTGGGGCTCATTGAGGAGCTACACCCTGGTAAGGACGGCAGAGTTAGAGTGGTGTCTGTAAAAACAGCAAACAATATTTTGCAAAGACCCATTCAAAAAATTTGCCCCTTACCAGTCAATTTGCAATAAAGGTGTAAAGGAAGTAAGTTGTGATGTCCGTAAATGTTTGTATACGTCAAGTTTGATGCATGTATGGGTCCTGGCCATATATTTTTCTTTTTTTTTCATATTAGATAATAACACATAAAATTCTTCTCAAGTAACTAACATAGGTCAAAGAAGAAAATGGAAGACATTTTAGACATCATGTATGACAGCCTAATGGAGGAATTTGAGCAGACGTGGGCAGAGATGTCAGGCACTACTGCTATCGAACGGGCAGTATCCCCAATACCTCCGACACCACCGCTGCCAAGTATGCCAGACCTCAACACGCCGCCTAGAGAGGCAGAATTCCAGTTCAAGATGCCTCTGCCTCCTAAGCAGCCAAGGTCCAGCAGTCCCGAACACTTGGACAAAGTCATAAGCGACATAAAGGACTTGGACACCTCACCAAAATTGACCACACAGCTACCCCTCAAGACCCAAACTCCCAAAACATCGCTCGAGAAAAAGTATGATGTCTATACGAACGACGGGCAACACATAAGCATCCAATACGAAGAACTGCAATCTATCCCGTGGGAACGCATTCGTAAGTCAAAACGAATGCGATTTAACCTATTTTTAAAGGACGGCGCTTCCATTCGATTGAGGCTGGTGAAAAACAAGGTAGTTTGGTACAATTACCACTGGCCGAAACCAAAGGTAAGCGCTCGTGCAATTTTTCAAACAAAACATGATCCAGTCATTTGGTTGATGCACAAGGAGTGCATCAACGGGGCCGGAAGTTGTTGCAATTAGCAACCGAAATAAAAATATATAAATATATAAAAAAAAAATACAAACAATACAGTTTGTAAACCAATATAGAAATTTAACAAGTATATAAGAATGCATATACATACCTCCAGTGGACCAATCTTTGCCACTCTTCGAATTTTTACTTACAAGTCAAAAGTATATACGCAGCAGCCAGGCTGTTGAACATTCCTAACATTTACCATAAAGATGTGAGGTTTCCCAGGTCTTACTATATTTAAACATAGCAGCATGTATATATATACACCAGTCTAATTGAAATCTCATGTAAGATTTCGGAAAAAGACGACCTTTTAAGGAACACCTTGGTAAATTTGAATGTAAACATTCAGCCACTCAAGGATTTAAATTTCTGTCCACGCAAGGACTAGAATATGCTGTCAACACCAGCAAACATAGCTAAAAATTAAAAATTAAAACAAAATCACTAGTTTGACCAAACCAAAAAAAAACAACTTTTAAAAAAAGGAATCACTTAGCTTGTCATCTGCAATATCCAGTGCAGGGTTTTTTGCCAGCAGGACGTATATGTCCTCACAAATAAATCAAAAACGTTCCACAAATTTTATTTTAAATTGAGTTACACTTTTTCACAATAAATATAAATAATCATTATGAAAAAAACACGACACGAACAAAAATACATTTGTCATTTAATGACAAATGTCAAACCACAACATTTAAATTGTGGCGCCCCCGTCATCTCAAAATTGTAAAACTTCCACAGCGCCGTGGTGAACTTGCGCAAAGTTGGAAACAATAGCCAGCAACTAAGCGAAGCCACAGAACAATGGGCGGCAGCTGGCCCCAACCATATAAAAAGGGGGCGATTTGAGAAGAAAAATCACTTGTTGCTCGGTATTTCACCAGTAGAGTCAGCTAGCTGGACCATTGCCACTAGCATTTTTTCTTCACTTGTCCTCAAATTTTTTGTAGGGTTATTCCCACATTCAAATCTTCACCATACACAGGTAATACAAATAGAAATTTTTTTGGGATATTACCAGAAATTTTCTATTTAATTACAAAACCACTGGAAGTATAGAGTAAATTCAAGATTTTGGGATATTACCAAATTGAGAATAAATTTCTATAAATTCAGATCTTCTTTCTTCATATGCAAAAGGGAAAATTTCTGGGATATTACCAGAAAATCTCACATTAAAATTTTTTCTATATACTGAGATTAGAGAATTAATTCGCAGTTTTGGGATATTACCAAGCTAAGAAGAAAATTCTTTCGTCTCAAGTTTTTGTCTCATTTTTTTTTACTAACTATTCAGCAAAGTTAATTTGGGAAATATCCAATTAACTAAGGTTAACGAAAAAGGTTTCACAAAACATTTCATTTCGGGATATATCCAAGTGAAGTGTGGCAGGAAACTCAAGTCAATCGGGAAATCATTAGTATTGGGCGATTTCCATACTAATTAGAAATCCCGGTCAATATCTAGGCTAAATCGGCGGCAAAATCCTTTGGGATATTTCCAGGGATTTTTTTGCTGATTTGATTTTGGATTTAGGAAAGGGACAATATCTTGGTATTGAACCTTTTGGGAGATTTTCAAGGGTTCAATCCAGAGACCAGAATTAGGTCAAAAACAGGTACAGGGAGTAGCTACACCATTCAGGGTTGAGTATACTACAGGCAATAAATAAGTATAAAACTTACTAACGTTTTTGTTTCAGAAGATATTAATTAACTCCTTTTTTATATTGAATTTTTTTTTAAAGAATTTGAATTGCTATTCATTTTTTTTTTTTCGCTTTATTAATTTGTTCATTTCTCTCATTGCAGATCATTAGCAATAAGTAGAAATTAAGAGTAAAGTTAATAATTAAGATATTTTGAATTACTTTATTTTTGTTCATTTTTTTTGTTTTTCATTTTTCTTTGAATTTAATTTATTTGTTAGAATTATTGTTAGTTTATAAGGATACAAAATAAACGTATTAAAAGCAGGTTAATTTTTTCAATCAGCAATTACCTATTTTTTTACTTCCATTTTTCATTTTCATTTAATTTTTTTATGTACAGCCATAGGAGCTGTAACAAACACGCTTTCGTTTTTCCTTTCTGAAACTAGGTACACAAATTAATTTATTTTTTTATTTTTAATGAATCTTTAATCTGTATCTTTCCCGGCGTTTTTCCTCCAACTTTCATACAGACCAAATAAAATTTTGGATATGTGTGCGGGAGCTACCATCCTAGTAGAAATTGCTCATAGTTTTACCATGTCTATTACCCCGCAAGGGGCAGTTATTATGTAAACCAATATTAATTTGACTGAAAAGCATCAAGGTGCTTGTAATTCATGAAGAAACATATAGAAAATTAAGTCCCGATGAGCTTCCTGATGGGCATTCATTAAATCTTATCGAAGGGCTCATTGGCTATCATGAAACTGCTCGATATATACTAAACCAGCAATATATAAATATTTATTCTTATCATCATCGTGTCAGATAACATTTCTACTAGGAAAATTTGAATTAATTTTTGTGATTTATTTATTTAAATTTTTAAATCAGTTATTTTAAATTAAATTTTTGATTTGATTTCTGTGGAAAGACTGTCGCCCATATGCTGAACAAGACGTTATGTCCATATTCTTATGCCTCAACGGTCGAATTTGGAAAAAAATATATGAAATCAATCGTAAAATTAGATTCTCATTTATGAACTCATCATGACACTCATTGATATGCTCATTAATAAGCTCATCGTGTACTCATATAATATTGTAAAATACATAAAAGAGAAGCAAAGTATACATTTCTAAATAAGTGAAAGAGATGCAATATCTCATGCACACTATCTGTGAATAAGTAAATAAATGATTTTTTCTCCCGGCTCTGATTCAAACGCGAATAAATTTCATCAGTACGTTCATCTGATCTGACCGGCGCATATTTTAAAAATAAAGTTCGATGGTTATGTGAGAAGTTCTTTTGTAGCAACAGTACAATGAACTAGATAGCGTGCGCAAAAGAACACAGCTAACATTTTTGAACTTAGATTTCTTGTCTTACTTCTCAAACTGAAAACTTTCAAACTTTATAAAGAAAATTGTTATAGCATTTTGACCATTTTGTAATAACTTTCATAAATTCGCTGAGTCCAATGATGATTTTCGAAAAACTTTAAATGACATATCACATTATGTACTCAAAACGCAAGCTCCTCTTTTCGAAACTCTTTAAACATATCTAGCGAAAGCAGGTTGAGAAACTCATTTACAGAAGAAAATTACATACCTTTATACCTTTTGAGGTAATTATCTATTATTGTACTATAAATTATAAAGGGAACATTTTAATTTACAATTAGAAAACCTTAGAGAAGCGAGGTAGAGCCAAACACTTTATTTTCGATACACATCATAAGTGTTCAGAACTGGACGCCATCCAGGGATTCTTCTTTTTACTACAAGCTAAGATCTTTTTGTAAGATTTAAACTTTATCACTTAAAAAGAAATTCAGACCGCTACACTGCACGGAGTATATTATCTCAGCACCGGAAAACAAGAGATCACAGGTAGCACTTCCTTTTCTTGTTCGATTCCCCGGCCATTGAACGAAAAGTCGGGATTTTGACTCTTAAGTTCACACCGCTCTTGTCGAATGGACACCACAGGGTTTTTAAAAAAATTAGAACTTCTCCAGCTGTACAAAGGCCCGGCATTAGAAAACTTATTAAAGTTTTCGCCGTTCCCGCCAGTGTGAAGTTTTATAATAATTAATATTAAATGTGACCGATTCTAATCTTCTTGGCTTTACGTGTAGCGCAGCGATCAGAGAGCACTATAAGAATTTAAAAGAATCCACTGTACTCGGCCAAATAAAGAATTCATTCAATTGAATTGGTGTTTGGCTATACCTTGCTTGGTATAATGATATAAATTAAAAATTTTGTGAATGAACAAAATCAACATTAATTATGTACTAGTTCTATTCTCAATTTTAACGCTGCTTTCCTAAACCAAAAATTTACAACAATTTAGATCAACAAAAGGTACAAAAAATAAAAGAGTGTTGAATTCTGAGTACAGACTGCAGCGTATGATATGACGTGTTAAACTAAAGGCTTTTGAATTTTTAAATTTTATGTAAAAAATTTGTGTTGTTTGATAAAGGCGGATATATTAAAAAAAAGTTTAAGAACCAAAATTTTAAATTTGTTAATATTTTAAACATAGGGAAGGAGAAGAAATTAATATGATGCTTTGAAAAGCTAATTTCTTATGCATTTCACTCATATTTTTCAACATACCGACATGCAATATCACAGCGCGAAGTAATATGTATGAATGATGAAAGATTTTTTTTTACAAATGGAGGTCAGCCAGCAAAACAATTTATTCGTGGTCAACATCTATATGAATTGATTACCACAACTTGCTTCTTAGTCGGTCCATATAGTCAGAAGGACATGAAATGTGACAGATTGCATAGGGTAGTTCCATTATTTTAAAATTATTAAATACGGTAAAATATCTCAAAAATCATTGCATATATATGACAAATATTCATTAGGGCAGATTGATCAAGGCTAAGTCTGATATTGAGCAAACAAATGTTGGCAACCTCAACAAAAGTAGGATAAGGTTATCAGGCAGGCGACGTCTGGTACTGAATTCTACTTTCTATGAGCAGTAGAAATGGCGTTCAAAGGAATGAAGGGGTGTTTTCCGTTCGAGGAATACTTTATGTTTATGTATGAATCTTTTAGGTTTATTGCCGGCATAATTAAGGAGAAGCTAAGGTATCTTGAATATTTGACAAATGAGCAGAATTGTTAGATATATAAATAATACCCCATTATACCTACATACAAATAAATATAAATAAATACATAAAACCTTTTTCATAATAGCTTTCCCTAAAAACCTAATCTTGGGTATTTTAGAAAAATAAATCATAAAATTTCAATAAGCTAATCATGCTAAAACTAACCATGTTATCTCTCAAATGGGCGAAGAAAATTGCATCAATGTTGTGACTCAGGAGCCCAATGTCCCGAATCACAACCATAAGGTGAATACATCAATATATTGCCCTATGCAATATATTGATGTATCGCAGTAATGACCCTGAAAACGAAAAATCAATTTAATTTAAATTTCCATTTAAATAATTTAAATTTCTCATTTGCCTTCAAAAAATTTCAAATGCATTTAAAAATGCATTTGCATGTCGTAACAAAATGCAATTTAGCATAAATTGCATTTCGTTATCAGACATGCACTCCACTCGCACGGTGTACCTACCTACATACCGTGTGATCGGATATCATTTTTTGGTCGCGCTAATTGAAGGCATTTGAGACAAATCGCATATTCTCACGTACGATCTTTCATCGTCGTGAGAAAGTAAAAAGAATAAAATAACAAAAAAAGCTTTTTGAAGCGATCGTGGGTACCTGGGTGCAATTTGCCCAAACCTTAGGGAGTGCTTTTTCAACCCGCCGGCGAGATAACACGCGAAATTCTTACTTTATTTTTGTGTCTACGAATAATTGTGGTAACTAAGTTTGCCTCAAATTAAAAAAAATAATTATTATTGTGTTGAAATAAAAAAAAATAGTGAAAATATTCAAAACTTGTAAAAACAAAAATTGTGTAAAAATTGAAAAAATTGGGTTGAAACCCTAAAATTGTAAAAAAAAACAAAAACCAAAAAATTGCGTTGAAATCAGCTAATTGTGTAAAACTTCAAAAAAAAATTTGTGTTAGAACCTAGTACAGTTCCAATAAAGTAAATTTTATTTCTCACTAAAATCAGTATCGAGTGTAATTAATCGCCATAATCAATATCCTAACTCCCTCTCCGATCTCTTCTTCAAGGAAGCACGAGAGATCGGCCGCAACAATCCAACATTTCTGGTGGCAGCGGTTATTTAAAATATAAAATCAGTGCCTATAAATTTAAATTAAATCAAATAAAACAAAAGTTTCCTAAAACTGTAATTTAACTGTAAAAAAATAAACAAATAAATTAAAAAGAAACTAATAATAAAAATAAATAAAAAAGAATTAGCCCGGGTACCCAGGAGGTACTTAGAGGAGATAAAAGTTTAAGCGCCCAAGCGCTCACCGTGGGACCGAAGGAGGCTTCATCCCTGCCTCAATAAGACGTTTGGTAAAGAAGGTAGGACAACCAGAAGAAGACGTCGACCAGGACGACAGAACAACACTTCCAATTTTTGACAACCCAAAACAACAATATCTCATCATTAACCAACATTAATCAACACCAAGCAAACGACACGGGATAGGGTTAAAGGTACAGTTAAAGCCGTTTTTTTTTTATATATGAAATTCAGTTTTATACATATACCCTTACAAACATGTAAAGTTTTCTTTTTCTCTCAAATATTCTATTAATTAATTCGTTTAGGCTATAAAGCATACAGCACACATATACAAGTGAATACACAAGTGAGAGATTTTAATTCAAATAAGTGATCCCATAAATATTACTAAAATTTTTTTCTTAGATATTCATTCCAGCAACTTGCATAAACATTTAATTCAATAAATAAAAATTAAGATACCTTCTTCCTAGAAGCGACCTCTGCGGTAAGACCTCGTGAGCTTGCTGGCCAGAGGACTTCGAAAAAAATCAAATATCGATCCCCTGCGATAGAGCTTCATATACCTATCGATCAGGAGAAAGATTTTGGTTGGAAAGAGCGATTTCTTTTTCTTTACTTGCATTAAGATTTTATTACTTTTCTCGTTATAATTTATAAAAAAAAAAAATATTAAAAACGCCTTTTTTTTCTCTCTTTCTCCCTTTACATCCAATTAAAATAAATTAACCCTCTTATTATTGACAAATCAAATAAATTATCCACCTTCTTATTACTGTGTTTTTCACACATATTACGGATTACTGAAACACTTTTACTTATAAATAATTATTTACGCGTAACCAACTTATTAACAGCTGCTTATTGCTTTTGAGAAATTTAACTATTTGCGTTCTATTTTTCTGCCTTTTTTGTTTGTTTTTTTTTTTTTGTTTGTTTTGTTTGGTCCATAAAAATTTGCCGCGTCTTTTATAGTTCCCCAAATTTAAACAAATCTAAACCCAAAATTATTCCACAATAATTTCTCTTTATATTTCCACTTAACTCTCCGCCTTTTACTTCACGAACCTATCATGACAGAAGAAAACAAATCTTTCAATGAGCTTTGTTTGTCGCAAGTCCCAAAAACGGCAGAAATTAGACAAATTCTGGCCGATTATCATAGAGCCAATAAAAGCAAAAGGACTTCAGAATTTACTTCTGAAAAACTCCAAAAATTGGAAGACCTGTGGGCTTCATTCGAAAAAACCGAAACCCTGATTCAAGATCATGAAGATTTTGATGAAACTCATGAATATTTTAAGCAGTCATGCTATGACAAAACAGAGGACTGGTACAATCTTACAAAGGCAACTCTGTCTGATAGGTTGAAGCCCATATCAATCCACACAGAGCGCAAAAATAACCCGTTTTACATTCCACTTCCAAAAACTTCGCAAAAAACAACTGCAATAGATAATCAGGCAATACAGATCAAGACCGAGAAAATACAGTACGATTTCGGTTGCAAGAAGATAGACGAAAAACATTATCCCATATTATTCAATCTATAGACAATAATTCACTTGCAACTGCAACCCAGGCATATCTAAACCAAAAATTAAACTCGTTGCACAAATATTGGGACGATTTTGAAGAAACACATAACGAAATAATTTTGAATGTTGGCCCAAGCGACAAAGATAGCGAATACTTCGTGAATGATGTTTACATAAACATGGAAACATCATTCTCAGACACTGTAATTGCGCTACAAGAACAGTTGGACTCGAGATTCCAAAACATAACAAATACTACAAATAATTCCACAGAGCATCACCACAATGTCTCTTTCAGAGACCAGTCAAATTTTTTCCTATCTGACGCGAGGTCATTAATTCCTAACTTTAATGGAAATCCCAAAGATCTTCATAAATTCCTTTCAAGCTGTGATGACATATATGCGACGACAACGACGGCGAACGAAAAACACTCCCTCCTTAGCTTAATAAGGAGTAAATTATCCGCAGAGGCCTACGATATCTTCAGGTACAATCAAATCGAAGATTGGCCTACTCTAAAATCGATTTTAAAACAAACATTCGAAGAAAAAATTTCAAGATCCGCCCTACAATCGCAATTAAATAATTGCAAGCAGAAAATAGGGGAAAGAGTAATTTATTTTCTCCAAAGACTTAGCACAAGCCTATCAAGATTAAATGAGGCAACCCACTCTTACACAACAGATAAAGTACTCCTAAAATCTTTATTAAAAGATAATGAGAGCCAGGCCGTAAGAGCAATAGAGGACGGATTATCCAATCAACAACTCCAAACTTTACCCAAAGTGCAATCCGAAAAATCCTTTTCTGTATTAAAATCACACATCTTGGAGCATGCATCACGCTTAGAGCAGAAACAACTTGTCTCCCAAGCACAAAACAAGGTACATCAAACTCCATTTGCGCAAGCAATAAATTCAAGTTTTCGCTGCTTCAAATGCAATAGACTGGGACATGCTGCTTCAAAATGCCCAATCATACAACACCCCGCACAGAACTTAAACACAATTCCAAGAACAAACACGCAATTACAAAGCCCTGCAGATTTCAATAAGGTTACATTTACATCTCCGACACAAGCGCTTACATGTCGATATTGTCATCGGATGGGACATTCTATCGAAGAATGTCGGACAAGAGCGGCGAACAACAATCGTTCTGGCAACAATCAGGGAAATCAAAACAATTTCCAGAAGATGAAAAGTACTCCACCAACAAACACGGCTGACAGACAGCCTCAAAATAGGAACTGGCAGCAGCCAGTATTCCGAGAAAATCGAACTTCACCGCCGAGATATAATAATTCCAATATCTCGGCTAGATCACCATCTCCAAAGAGGAGAAATAGCAAAAGTCCATCGGCATCCAGGCAGGGAAACTGGATGCAGCGGGGGGTCTCATTCGGCAACCCCTCGCACATACAAACTACAGCCCAAGTCCACAGGAATCCCGAGACAATATCGACGGAAAAGTAGGCGGAAAGAAATTAATCCGTATCCCCGTCCAAATTAATAAAAATTCACTAACGCTTTCCTTGCCTGTCGACATCTGCTCTGCTCCAAAACTTACCTTTTTGATTGATACAGGAGCAGAGATCAGCTTAATAAAACTCCATCCACTGAAACCAGGCAGTATCTGCTACAGAGATGCTGTGTGCAATATTAATACATTGTTTACAGAGTCAACTTCTACAGAAGGACTCATCTTCGCGAAATTAACTCTGGAATCTACACAAAATAACTCCATCCTAGAGCACCCATTTCAAATAGTGGGAAATAACTCCATCCTCTCATACGATGGCCTACTTAGTCATGACTTTTTATCTCGATACAATGCTAGTATCAATTATAAAAATAAATACATTTCTTTAGAAATAAACGATTCAAATAAATCTTATCCGTACGAAGAATATTATTCCAATTATCCATACGTTTATTTGAAAAGCGAAGACCCAGAAAAGAGGTCTCAAACAAAAAGTCTGTTATATACAGGGATAACAGTCTCCAATAAAGATATTAATACAAATCTATCTCCATCAACTGCTTCGAAAAGCAATGAAAATCGATCGCCAGCATATGTTTCACAAGAAATGAAGCATAAAGGTAAAATTATATCTCCATCTACAGCCGCACAAAAGGCTGCATCTAGTAAAATTCTATCTCCTTCATCAATAGATTCACAAAACGTGAATTCCAAGATAAAATCAAAGAAGTCAAAGAATTTCAATAAAGTTTTATCTCCTTCAAATTCTATCGAGTCAGAATCATCGTATAACCCCTTCCAAATTCCACAAAAGTTGGAATCATATCTCCTTCCAATTAAAAATCCGAAAGAATCGGATAAATTAAATAAAATTAAAATTCCGGCTCGATCAGAATTCATCATTGAAATTCCAACTCCTTCTATTCAAAATCAATCGGTCTGCTTCAAGAAGGAAATAAGGCCAGGCTAAGGGCAGAATAAATAAACTACAAAACCTTATCAAATTGGATCACTGTAATTCAGAGGAATCTGAGAGTATTTGCAATATCTGTAGGGAATTCAATGATCTCTTCTTCATTGAAGGGGATTTCCTATCTTATACAGATGCGATTACCCACAAAATCGAGACCCTCCAAGACAAACCGCCAATTTATACCAAGCCTTATAGACTTCCTGAAGCAAGCCGAACAGAAATAAACCGGCAAATACAAGAAATGCTTGAGTCAGACATCATCAGACCTTCACATAGTCCCTGGAATTCTCCACTTCTCCTGGTTCCCAAAAAAAACAGATGAGAATGGAAACAAAAAGTGGCGAATAGTGGTAGATTTTCGTCGTATTAACGACATTACTATTGGCGATGCGTACCCACTGCCTAATATCACTGATATATTAGACCAGTTGGGGAAGTCGAAATATTTTACCACACTCGACTTAGCCAGCGGATTTCACCAGATAAAAATGGACTCGAAGGACAGGGAGAAAACTGCCTTTAGCACACCCTGTGGCCACTACGAATACAATCGTATGCCATTTGGTTTAAAAGGAGCCCCTGCTACTTTTCAACGAGCCATGAATAATGTCTTATCTGGCCTTCAAACTTCAACCCGACAAGTGCCACTTCCTAAGGAAAGAAATTATGTATTTAGGGCACATTATTACAGAAAGTGGAGTCAAACCAGACCCTGCGAAAACTAAATCAGTTCAGTCCTATCCCAGACCCAAGAAGGAGAAAGACATTAAAGCCTTCCTTGGTTTCGTCGGCTATTATCGCCGTTTTATACCTAAGTTCTCAAAGATTGCGAAACCCCTTACAAATCTTTTAAAGAAAGATATCCCTTTCAAGTTCGACGCAATTTGTGATGAAGCATTTTGCGAATTAAGAAATAAATTAACTTCGGCACCAATCCTATCCTATCCCGATTTCGACAAAGAATTTTTTGTCACCTCCGATGCCAGTGACTACGCCGTCGGAGCGGTTCTTTCTCAAGTTGACGATCAAGGAGATCATCCAATCGCCTATGTGAGTCGAGTTCTCAATGGTGCAGAGACTCGTTACTCAACAATAGAGAAAGAGCTCTTGGCAATAGTTTTCGCAGTTGAGCAATTCAGACCATACGTTTATGGTAGACAGTTTACAATTATAACTGACCATAAACCATTAGTATGGCTCATGAATCTGAAAGATCACTCCTCAAGACTGATGAGATGGAGAATACGTCTTGAGGAATATGACTACAAGAAAACAGCACAAACCTCGCGGAACCTACCACCAGCGTAAATGTAATAACAAGGAACCAAACCAGAGCTCAGGCGAATCCGAATACTCCTAACACGAGCATTACTCCAAATTCAACTCCATCTCAAGCAAACAATTCTTCAGTCACAATAACTGAGACAAATTTCCCCCTTCTACTAACAAAGAATGCGAATCCTAAATTTTTCATCTTGCGAATGCAAGATACAGAACTTGAAAGAGTTTTGGATTCGAAACTCAAATTTTCTAATAAATCTTCATCTTTAGGAAAGGAACTGAACTTCTTCAAGAAAAAAGACTCATCAATAATTATATCAAAAACTAATTTACCTTGTCGATCCCAAAGAGATAGATCAGACCTCGAAAAGATTTTAACTGAGATCTGCTCATATACAGAAGCAAATCAGTTAAATCAATTAAATATCTCCTTCCCAATTTTAGATGCACAAAACCTTCTAATAATTAAAAGCATTTTTAACAAGGTCTTCGCTACTAAACAAATAAACATAAAGCTCCATCAAGATTCGATTAAATATTTATCCGACATTAATGACATCGAACAAGTTTTAAAAGATTTTCACTCATTACCAACGGGAGGCCATCACGGTATTTCCCGTACTATTAAAAGAATCAAGAAGCAATTCTACTGGCCTGGCATGTCAGACGACATCGTAAAGCACGTAAGGAAATGTAAACTTTGTCAGGTGAACAAAGTATCCAGGAACCCAAAAATTCCTATGAAAATCTCAAGTATTAGCTCCAAACCTTTCGAAAGAGTGTTGTAGCGTATACCCCCTTACGCTACTTTTGTTTGGCTTCTCTACGTCGGTAGAGAAAACCCCATGATTTCCCAGGGTGTATAATTTAATAAAATTTAGCTATTTCCGAGAAGTAGCCCTATGCTACTTCTCCATATGAGAGAATTCCTGAAAATTTAAAATTTATTTATTTTCAAGAAGTAGCCCTATGCTACTTCTTCGTATTAGAAAAGTCCTGAAAAATTAAAAAATTGTATATTATCGAGAAGTAGACCTATGCTACTTCTCCATATGAGAAAATTCCTGCAAATTCAAAATCTATTTACTTTCAAGAAGTAGCCCTATGCTACTTCTTCATATTAGAAAAGTCCTGAAAAGTTAAAAAACATATATTTTCACGAAGTAGCCCTATGCTACTTCATCATGTAAAAAAAAAAAAAAAAAAAAAAAATTTCCTGAAAATATAAAGAGATATTTATACATACCCGCATTCAAGTCCAGATCTAACAGAAACAACAACAACAGCAGAATATTTTTCATTCGAAAAATTATAAAGTGTGCAAAATGAGCACAAAATACAATTTTTCGGACTTACCGCTAGTCAACCACATCAAAGCGACGCAAACGGCAATTCGCCTAGCTGTAATACATCGCATGATACCATCATGCAATGTATTGCAGCTGGTCCACAAATGCGAAAAAGAATTCCAAGTAAAGTCCATATAAAATAATCGGTAGCAACAATTTTGCCTAAAAATGATACACGCACACCCGTACTTAGCTAGCAGCACCGCTGCCCGGAAAGATTTCGGCAGTCGACCGATCGAAAACAAAAGAAACGAAAAACGCTCGCCTGTCCGTGGCGATGAAGTGAAGAACGACCGAATCTGAGGAGACTGGTGGAATCGAGGCAGTCGAGTTTAAAACGTCGAGGTGGATATCTGAAAGAAATAAAGTGTCGATTATTACTTTTCCTTGCTGGAAACTGTAAAGAGAATATAAAATTAGTAAAGTTTTCTTTGATTAAACATTTCAAAATTACAGAAAGTGTCGATTATTAAATTTCATTACGAAAAACTATAAAGAAAATATGAAATTAGCAAAGTTTCCTTCGATTAAATTAATTCGTAACTATAAATGGATTACCTGTATATTGTGCCAGAGTGTCGCGTCGAGATTTTCATTTCGGAAAAGCTATAAAGAGAATATAAAATTAGTAAAGTTTTCTTTGATTAAACATTTCAAAATTACAGAAAGTGTCGATTATTAAATTTCATTACGAAAAACTATAAAGAAAATATGAAATTAGCAAAGTTTTCTTCGATTAAATTAATTCGTAACTATAAATGGATTACCTGTATATTGTGCCAGAGTGTCGCTTCGTCATTTTCATTGCGGAAAACTGTAAAGGAAATATGAAATTATTAAAGTTTTCCTTAATAAATTAATTCGTAGTTAAAGATTAATTACCTGTGTGTTGTGCCAAATTTCATTGCGGAAAACTGTAAAGAAGATATGAAATTAGTAAAGTTTTCTTCGATTAAATTAATTCGTAACTAAAAATGGATTACCTGTATATTGTGCCAGAGTGCCGCTTCGTAATTTTCATTTCGGAAAAACTGTGAAGAAAATATGAAATTATTAAAGTTTTCTTTCACAAAATTAATTCGTAATTAGAAATTAATTACCTGTGTATTGTGCCATAGTGCCGCTTATTAAATTTCATTACGGAAAACTGTAAAGAGAATAGGAAATTAATAAAGTTTTCTTCGATTAAATTAATTCGTAAGTAAAAATGGATTACCTGTATATTGTGCCAGAGTGCCGCTTCGTAATTTTCATTTCGGAAAAACTGTGAAGAAAATATGAAATTATTAAAGTTTTCTTTCACAAAATTAATTCGTAATTAAAAATTAATTACCTGTGTATTGTGCCATAGTGCCGCTTATTAAATTTCATTACGGAAAACTGTAAAGAGAATAGGAAATTAATAAAGTTTTCTTCGATTAAATTAATTCGTAAGTAAAAATGGATTACCTGTATATTGTGCCAGAGTGCCGCTTCGTAATTTTCATTTCGGAAAAACTGTGAAGAAAATATGAAATTATTAAAGTTTCTTTGACTAAATTAATTCGTAATTAAAAATCAACTACCTGTGTATTGTGCCAAATTTCATTGCGGAAAACTGTGAAGAAAATATGAAATTATTAAAGTTTTCTTTGACAAAACTAATTCGTAATTAAAAATTAATTACCTGTGCATTGTGCCGTAGTGCCGCTTTTTAATTTTCATTGCGGAAAACTGTAAAGAAAATATGAAATTATTCAAGTTATCGTTGATTAAACTAATTCGAATTCAAAATTGAATTACCTGCATATTAGGGAGAACACTAACACTCTGTGAAAAGGTAAAAAAAAAAAAAAAGCAAGCTAAATTAGTGAAGTTTATAAATTTTAAATTCGATACGATACTCTCCTCTTATGTGTATCATACAAATTAGTTGCATATTGGTGACCCGGCGATAATCTGTAGAACAACTCCAGGAAGCCATGCGACGTTCAGAAGTAAGTTTATAAGGATCAAGTCCTGTTTGGTGCAAAGATTTACACGGCTACGTCTGTATACGGTGCTGAACATAACATGCTAATTGGTAAGAAGCCAGGGGGGGGAACACCCGTAAATAGTCCTGACTACATGGTGGTCAGTAGCAAAAGGTAGCGGTCAGAGGCAAGCAACTTATTCGCCCTTTCACTTTGGCGCTTGGCAGATTTTGACTGGAAGCTGTAGAATGATCTGAAGAACGCTCGTAAGTCATGTGTTGCAATGTAAGTTTTATTTTGAATTTTCTTTATATCGAGTGTATACATACGTTTGATTAGATTGTTTTTTTTTGGTCATAATTATCTATTTACATTTATGTTAGCAAGTTTCTCTGTACGAAAATTTTATAATCATTAGATGCTTAGCTTTAGGTGCAGTTTAGTAGGGCCTAGTCCTTAGTTAAGAATACCCGGTGAGAACGGAGGAAATGTGAACGATAAAGAAACGAATAATAAATTTTTTTGTCTTTGCTACGACTGAAAGCAGTAGCTACCGTATGACAGTGTCTTTCCATTTGCCTGCCTTCCTCCTCTGGTACCCATAAGTTTATTTACAGGTTTTCATTGTACACCATGGATGTGATGTCAAAGGCAGAGTGATTGCGGTGGGTGATTCCTAAGACTTGCCTTCTCGAGACAGTCGTTGGAGTTCCCTTTTTGCTTTCGTTTCCTTTTTTTTTTTATGAGGTGTTATTCAAGCCTGATGTCGATCTAAGGCGTACTTATACGGGAGGCGTGATGGCAGCGGGGTAGACACATACACACACACACACACACATACACATAATGGGGCTAAGGACAACATTTCGGCTTTGACACCTTAGCCAGGGTGGATGGGGGCGTTGGGGCCCATTCGCGTCAAAGCCAGGACTCCCACAACAGCTGGAGTCCACATTAGCTCACACTCTCTCGTCTCTCCTCTGCGTCGAATGCTCTCCGGGTGAAAGTCATTTGTCCGGCGTTGTGCTATTTTTCTATTTTTATCCTTACAGCTTTTAACATGCTCGCATTTTCTTTCCCTTGTTACATTCTCCCAGGTTTCTCTTTCACAGTTTGCAGACTGCACTAGCGAAGCGGGCAAGGAATCGAGCCGTCATACTGGGTTTTTTTTATTCTTTTTATCTATTGTCCGTCTGTCCGTCCGAGGTCCAAGTAAAAGAGGAGTTGGTATCTTATTTCGCGGAAATACGCACAGCTTACAAGCATCGAGGGGATGTGGGTGGCAAGAACCACCCCAGCCGGCTGACCGCTAGCGGCAAAATGCTGTGCGGCCACCCACTCTATCCCTGAGATGATTTTGCAGCTGGAGGTGTCAGTTGCGGGCCTATTTATCTCCAGGTCAAAGCGGAGATGGATAGATCCGACGACAGACACGCTTTTGTGTTACAAATGGCGCCCAATCTGGTTTTCTTTTGGCTTTAGTCAAGCTTCTCTTGACTAAAGCGCGATTTTATTATTCCAAGATTAATTTTTGATATTTCTCGTCGCCCATTTGTGTTACAAATGGCGCCCAAACTGGTTTTCTTTTGGCTTTAGTCAAGCTTCTCTTGACTAAAGCGCGATTTTATTATTCCAAGATTAATTTTTGATATTTCTCGTCGCCCATTTGTGCTACAAATGGCGCCCAAACTGGTTTTCTTTTGGCTTTAGTCAAGCTTCTCTTGACTAAAGCGCGATTTTATTATTCCAAGATTAATTTTTGATATTTCTCGTCGCCCATTTGTGTTACAAATGGCGCCCAATCATCGGTTTTCTTTCTTTTCTTCGCACTTAGTCAAGCCTTTCTTGATCAAAGTGTTAGTGCATTTTCAAGTTTTAATTGATGATTTTGTCTGGTCGCTCATTTGTGTTACAAATGGCGCCCAATGTTGTTTTTTTGGCTTTAGTCAAGCTTCTCTTGACTAAAGCGCGATTTTATTATTTCAAGATTAACTTCTGATATTTCTGGTCGCCCTTTTGTGTTACAAATGGCGCCCAAGCTGGTTTTCTTTTGGCTTTAGTCAAGCTTCTCTTGACTAAAGCGCGATTTTATTATTTCAAGATTAATTTCTGATATTTCTGGTCGCCCATTTGTGCTACAAATGGCGCCCAAAGGTTTTGGTTTTTTTTTCGCATTTAGTCAAGCTTCTCTTGACTAAATTGTAATTACTATTGTCGTAATCATTTCTGGTCAAACTTTGACTTAAATCTTCTTTTTTCTTTGTTGTATTTCTGGTCGCTCATTTGTGTTACAAATGGCGCCCAAGTTGGTTTTCTTTTGGCTTTAGTCAAGCTTCTCTTGACTAAAGCGCGATTTTATTATTTCAAGATTAATTTCTGATATTTCTGGTCGCCCATTTGTGCTACAAATGGCGCCCAAATGGATTTTTTTTTCTGGCCTTTAGTCAAGCTTCTCTTGACTAAAGTGCAATCAATATTATTCATTCCTATACAAGTTTTGAATTCAGGTTTTGCTGTAAAAGTTTCATAGTTTATTTTTCCGATCGCTTAGTCAAGCCTTTCTTGATAAAAGTCTTAGTGCATTTTCAAGTTTTAATTGATGATTTTGTCTGGTCGCTCATTTGTGTTACAAATGGCGCCCAAGCTGGTTTTCTTTTGGCTTTAGTCAAGCTTCTCTTGACTAAAGCGCGATTTTATTATTCCAAGATTAATTTTTGATATTTCTCGTCGCCCATTTGTGTTACAAATGGCGCCCAAATGGTTTTTTCTTGGCTTTAATCAAGCTTCTCTTGACTAAAGCGCGATTACAATTTCGATAATTATTTCTGGTAGTCCGTTTGTTGTTACAAATGGCGCTCCAATTTTTTTTTTTTCTCTCTTTTTGCCATCTTGCGATACGTGACCGAGCTTCTCTTGGTTATGTTTGAATTGCTCTTGTGCTAATTACCTTCGGTCAAGTCAAAATGGTTTTCGAGCTCAAGTTTTTTTTTGGTTGAAGTGCTTGTCTCTTCGGTGGCCGACGAGCTTTGTGCGCAACGCGTACCATCCTTGAAGCTAAGCTTTGGTTCGCGGCTACTGAAGAGCTGACCACACGATGCAGGCCTGCCTGAGGAACCGCACGGCTGTTTCGGTTCAACAAGTTGATGAACGACGTTCATCCATTTTGACCTTGTCCTTGTTGATTTGATGCAGCTTGGCAGTTCTGATGACTCGAATTCTGCTTTCACCATTTGTGGCTTCGCGCTTGCGTGGCGCTCCGCTCCCGTGACTCTGTTTGGAGCTGCTTCGATCATTCTGACGGGAGGATGGCTGTTGAGTATCCTCTAGATTGGTATCCGACTTGGAGTAATCGATGCATTTCCGGGGCGGTGTTCTTGGAGCGGAGTCCCACGCGAGGTGAAGTCAGTTGATTTCCTTCTTTATTTTGTTATTAGTCCCCATGAACCTTCCCTATTTAAAGTGATGAGAGGCTAAGTCGATTAGTGGTTGATGAACGTTGTATGCGACGCATACTGTATCGAATTCAATTTCCGTTCACTTCTGCTGGTTCCGAGGAGAAGCCCGTATTATCTCTTATTTAGTTTTAGTTGGGTTATCCCGCAAATATTTAGTTTTAGTTGGGTTGTCCCGCAGATACCTAGTTTTAGTTGGGTTGTCCCGCAGATACTTAGTTTTATTTGGGTTGTCCCGCAGATATTTAGTTGTATTTGGGTTGTCCCGCAGTTATTTAGTTTTAGTTGGGTTGTCCCGCAGATACTTAGTTTTATTTGGGTTGTCCCGCAGATATTTAGTTGTATTTGGGTTGTCCCGCAGATATCTAGTTTTAGTTGGGTTGTCCCGCAGATACTTAGTTTTAGTTGGGTTGTCCCGCAGATACTTAGTTTTAGTTGGATTGTCCCGTTCGGATTTTATCCTTATATACATCACCGCTACGGCTTCTTACTCGAGTACCAGCAGCCACTTGATCACCGACCTCCCACCTTTCCTTGATTAGTTGACTTCAGTCTCTTGCCAAGTTGATGAACGATGTTCATCCTTCTTGATTTTTATCCTTGACTAAGAGAGTGCTTGTCACGATCATGCAAATGTGAGACGGAAACCTTCAAGTTCCGATCTTCGACATTGCAGTCCCTTCCCAAATGATAAAATTTCCCCCTGTTAGAGATAACCATTGGTATGGATTGACCGAAGGCTTAAGCGATTAGGCCGATTTTAAGCGTTAACACCTTGATGAGTGGAAGACGGAGAGTGGGGGAGAGAGAGAGAGAGAGTTAAAGCAAAAGATTATCCTTCGAGGTGTTGTGTGTGCCTTCTGCGTTGACCCATCTTGCCAACATCCCGTTCATAAATGTAAAACGTTATCAGCACTTATAGCACGTAACCGCAATTTCGAAACAGGGTTTTATCATATCTGGCAGATTATTTTTGATATAAACATAAGAGCAAATTTCTTTTTTTTCATATCTGGCACAATTTTCTCTCGATTATTTTGCATATAAACATAAGACAAATTTTTTTTCTTTCTAATCATATCTGGCACAATTTTCGCCCGATTATTTTTGATATAAACATAAGAGCAGATTTTTTCTTTCTAATCATATCTGGCACAATTTCCGCTCGATTATTTTGGTTATAAACATAAGAGCAAATTTTTTTTTTTTTTTTATCATATCTGGCACGATTTTCGCCCGATTATTTTGGATATAAACATAAGACATTTTTTTTTCTTTCTAATCATATCTGGCACAATTTTCGCCCGATTATTTTTGATATAAACATAAGAGCAAAGAGCAAAGATAAAGAGAGAGATAGAAGGAGAAACATTTTTTTTTCCTTCTTGTTTGTTTTCAGCAGTGGCTGAAATTTATTTCTTTTGTTGTGTGGGTCGTTGTGTCGTCGCGTTGTTCCGTCATGCCGACACCTTTGTTTCTTATTGTTTCTTTTGAGTATCGTTGACGTACAGTTGGATCGCGTGTCATATTTATTTATTTTCTTTTTGCTGTTAACATAATAACGACCAATCGCAGGTAGCGTCAAATTTTAGTGTCTAGTGTCAGTTTTCACCGTCAATATCACTGTCGCGGTTTCTCTAGTTTTTTTTATGTTAATGGTATTAAAATAGAAGTCATTTTCCTAGTCGAATTGTCAGTCGGACCAGATCGGTTTTATCGTGTGAATGATTATTATAGGCTAAGTTTTATTTTCATTCTCGTAAGCAGGCACGTAGTAGTTCTACTCCTTTCGCATTCTTTCAAGATGCCTTTAGTAAATTCTCCTTTTTGGGGGAACATATTTTTTTTTTCTTCCTCAGGAATATCGAACGTGGTTGATTAGATCCCGGTAGCCCTAAAAAGGCATCCGGCCAGCTTATCTGGTAACTACAGGGTACCAAAGTGCCGCTTAGGACCCACCCAACCTAGCGGTCGGTATACCTTCTGTTAGTAGACCCATCTTTTCCCTTTCCCTTTGCTTTCCAACTCCCACATGGTACACTATGGATAGCTGAGCTACCGTAGCAATTCCAATTGTTAAACCGGCCTCGAAAACTTAATCAACCCACCTCTACCGTAATTGAGTAAATGTTACACTACTAACCCCTTCTGGGTTAGCCTTCATCTGAAGTATTTTATTTTCATGTCCCTTCTTCAATCTTCTTTCAATTGGTCTGGCGTGTCAAGTAGTGTCGTGTGAGTGGAGTCGGCGGAAATTTTGTTTCTAGTATAATACCTCTAAATGAACGAGTTTAGAGTGTCACCTCTCCTTGCTACTAACCCCTTCTGGGTTAGTCTTCATCTGAAGGATTTTATTTTCCTGTCCTTTCTTCCATTTTTCTTCAAATTAAGGAGTGTCATAGCGTTAGCGAGTGCGGAGGGAGTCTTGGCGAGTTTTTGTATATAATGTATTATCTCTAAACTATCACGTTTAGATGGTCTTAGTCTTTGGTACTAGCCCCTTCTGGGTTAGCCTTCACCTGAAGGATTTTACTTTCCTGTCCTTTCTTCAATTTTCTTAGAGCTTGAACCCGCTTGCTGCATCCCGCGGGACTTCCGTCATCCTGAGTGAGTTGATAGATGAATTCTATCTGTTACGAAACGATTTCCTCGCTTGGGACTGGGGTGGATTTCCGGGATGTCGCGACCGGATTCAGCCGAACACAGAACGCTGAGTAGCGGCATTTCACCGACGAAGTCGTAGTCTCGAGCCAAACATTCCCGCACCCAATAAACCGGTCGCTACACCTCTTCCTGGTCAGCTCATTGGACAAGTCGAGTTGATAGACGACGTCTATCTATAGATCAGTCCTCACTCGTCCAAGACGAACTGGAATCAGGGTCGCAGATGGGACCTGATTTCTCAATAATTTAGGGTATAGTGTATGCCCGGCTTGAGACTTGTGGGTCGTCCCCACGTTGGGCGCGTGGTGAGTGAATCTATTCCCTTTTAGGGCGTATCCTGACATACGTCTCGTGTCAAAGCCCGGCTTGAGACTCTTATCTCCGTGGGTCGTCCCCACGCTGTAGCGTATACCCCCTTACGCTACTTTTGTTTGGCTTCTCTACGTCGGTAGAGAAAACCCCATGATTTCCCAGGGTGTATAATTTAATAAAATTTAGCTATTTCCGAGAAGTAGCCCTATGCTACTTCTCCATATGAGAGAATTCCTGAAAATTTAAAATTTATTTATTTTCAAGAAGTAGCCCTATGCTACTTCTTCGTATTAGAAAAGTCCTGAAAAATTAAAAAATTGTATATTATCGAGAAGTAGACCTATGCTACTTCTCCATATGAGAAAATTCCTGCAAATTCAAAATCTATTTACTTTCAAGAAGTAGCCCTATGCTACTTCTTCATATTAGAAAAGTCCTGAAAAGTTAAAAAACATATATTTTCACGAAGTAGCCCTATGCTACTTCATCATGTAAACAAAAAAAAAAAAAAAAAATTTCCTGAAAATATAAAGAGATATTTATACATACCCGCATTCAAGTCCAGATCTAACAGAAACAACAACAACAGCAGAATATTTTTCATTCGAAAAATTATAAAGTGTGCAAAATGAGCACAAAATACAATTTTTCGGACTTACCGCTAGTCAACCACATCAAAGCGACGCAAACGGCAATTCGCCTAGCTGTAATACATCGCATGATACCATCATGCAATGTATTGCAGCTGGTCCACAAATGCGAAAAAGAATTCCAAGTAAAGTCCATATAAAATAATCGGTAGCAACAATTTTGCCTAAAAATGATACACGCACACCCGTACTTAGCTAGCAGCACCGCTGCCCGGAAAGATTTCGGCAGTCGACCGATCGAAAACAAAAGAAACGAAAAACGCTCGCCTGTCGGTGGCGATGAAGTGAAGAACGACCGAATCTGAGGAGACTGGTGGAATCGAGGCAGTCGAGTTTAAAACGTCGAGGTGGATATCTGAAAGAAATAAAGTGTCGATTATTACTTTTCCTTGCTGGAAACTGTAAAGAGAATATAAAATTAGTAAAGTTTTCTTTGATTAAACATTTCAAAATTACAGAAAGTGTCGATTATTAAATTTCATTACGAAAAACTATAAAGAAAATATGAAATTAGCAAAGTTTCCTTCGATTAAATTAATTCGTAACTATAAATGGATTACCTGTATATTGTGCCAGAGTGTCGCGTCGAGATTTTCATTTCGGAAAAGCTATAAAGAGAATATAAAATTAGTAAAGTTTTCTTTGATTAAACATTTCAAAATTACAGAAAGTGTCGATTATTAAATTTCATTACGAAAAACTATAAAGAAAATATGAAATTAGCAAAGTTTTCTTCGATTAAATTAATTCGTAACTATAAATGGATTACCTGTATATTGTGCCAGAGTGTCGCTTCGTCATTTTCATTGCGGAAAACTGTAAAGGAAATATGAAATTATTAAAGTTTTCCTTAATAAATTAATTCGTAGTTAAAGATTAATTACCTGTGTGTTGTGCCAAATTTCATTGCGGAAAACTGTAAAGAAGATATGAAATTAGTAAAGTTTTCTTCGATTAAATTAATTCGTAACTAAAAATGGATTACCTGTATATTGTGCCAGAGTGCCGCTTCGTAATTTTCATTTCGGAAAAACTGTGAAGAAAATATGAAATTATTAAAGTTTTCTTTCACAAAATTAATTCGTAATTAGAAATTAATTACCTGTGTATTGTGCCATAGTGCCGCTTATTAAATTTCATTACGGAAAACTGTAAAGAGAATAGGAAATTAATAAAGTTTTCTTCGATTAAATTAATTCGTAAGTAAAAATGGATTACCTGTATATTGTGCCAGAGTGCCGCTTCGTAATTTTCATTTCGGAAAAACTGTGAAGAAAATATGAAATTATTAAAGTTTTCTTTCACAAAATTAATTCGTAATTAAAAATTAATTACCTGTGTATTGTGCCATAGTGCCGCTTATTAAATTTCATTACGGAAAACTGTAAAGAGAATAGGAAATTAATAAAGTTTTCTTCGATTAAATTAATTCGTAAGTAAAAATGGATTACCTGTATATTGTGCCAGAGTGCCGCTTCGTAATTTTCATTTCGGAAAAACTGTGAAGAAAATATGAAATTATTAAAGTTTCTTTGACTAAATTAATTCGTAATTAAAAATCAACTACCTGTGTATTGTGCCAAATTTCATTGCGGAAAACTGTGAAGAAAATATGAAATTATTAAAGTTTTCTTTGACAAAACTAATTCGTAATTAAAAATTAATTACCTGTGCATTGTGCCGTAGTGCCGCTTTTTAATTTTCATTGCGGAAAACTGTAAAGAAAATATGAAATTATTCAAGTTATCGTTGATTAAACTAATTCGAATTCAAAATTGAATTACCTGCATATTAGGGAGAACACTAACACTCTGTGAAAAGGTAAAAAAAAAAAAAAGCAAGCTAAATTAGTGAAGTTTATAAATTTTAAATTCGATACGATACTCTCCTCTTATGTGTATCATATAAATTAGTTGCATATTGGTGACCCGGCGATAATCTGTAGAACAACTCCAGGAAGCCATGCGACGTTCAGAAGTAAGTTTATAAGGATCAAGTCCTGTTTGGTGCAAAGATTTACACGGCTACGTCTGTATACGGTGCTGAACATAACATGCTAATTGGTAAGAAGCCAGGGGGGGGAACACCCGTAAATAGTCCTGACTACATGGTGGTCAGTAGCAAAAGGTAGCGGTCAGAGGCAAGCAACTTATTCGCCCTTTCACTTTGGCGCTTGGCAGATTTTGACTGGAAGCTGTAGAATGATCTGAAGAACGCTCGTAAGTCATGTGTTGCAATGTAAGTTTTATTTTGAATTTTCTTTATATCGAGTGTATACATACGTTTGATTAGATTGTTTTTTTTTGGTCATAATTATCTATTTACATTTATGTTAGCAAGTTTCTCTGTACGAAAATTTTATAATCATTAGATGCTTAGCTTTAGGTGCAGTTTAGTAGGGCCTAGTCCTTAGTTAAGAATACCCGGTGAGAACGGAGGAAATGTGAACGATAAAGAAACGAATAATAAATTTTTTTGTCTTTGCTACGACTGAAAGCAGTAGCTACCGTATGACAGTGTCTTTCCATTTGCCTGCCTTCCTCCTCTGGTACCCATAAGTTTATTTACAGGTTTTCATTGTACACCATGGATGTGATGTCAAAGGCAGAGTGATTGCGGTGGGTGATTCCTAAGACTTGCCTTCTCGAGACAGTCGTTGGAGTTCCCTTTTTGCTTTCGTTTCCTTTTTTTTTTTATGAGGTGTTATTCAAGCCTGATGTCGATCTAAGGCGTACTTATACGGGAGGCGTGATGGCAGCGGGGTAGACACATACACACACACATACACATAATGGGGCTAAGGACAACATTTCGGCTTTGACACCTTAGCCAGGGTGGATGGGGGCGTTGGGGCCCATTCGCGTCAAAGCCAGGACTCCCACAACAGCTGGAGTCCACATTAGCTCACACTCTCTCGTCTCTCCTCTGCGTCGAATGCTCTCCGGGTGAAAGTCATTTGTCCGGCGTTGTGCTATTTTTCTATTTTTATCCTTACAGCTTTGAACATGCTCGCATTTTCTTTCCCTTGTTACATTCTCCCAGGTTTCTCTTTCACAGTTTGCAGACTGCACTAGCGAAGCGGGCAAGGAATCGAGCCGTCATACTGGGTTTTTTTTATTCTTTT